>CM062819.1:1022669001-1023869001 GCA_031772625.1 Pinus tabuliformis | reverse complement strand
CTCCTTTAATTTTTCATTAACCAAAACCCACTTTTCTAATGTTTTGTCAGCTTTTTTCAAAATGCTCTGTTTCACTTACATCTGGCTGTTGCCTTTTTGCAGGTGGACTTATACATTGAATTTTTGCAGTGGTAGGAGTTGACTTTGTCACCAGGTCACCAGGAACAATTTAATTACATATTAGGACAATAAAGTTACATAAAATTACATCAAGTGATTCTTTAACTGTAAATGCTCAATTTCACGTCAAAACAGAGTTTTGAGGTAAAAGAGCTTTATTTAGCATAACAGAAGTAAACTTATGACTCTATGAACCTTTTTATCTTCGTCATGTGCCTACAGGACTTTTTATTCAGTTAGGATGACCATGATGACAAACCCTAAGACCTAGTGAAACTAAGCCCTAAAACTGGTTTTTTATAAATGAAATGAAACAGGACAACTGTGAATGACTAAAAACATGTGTAAGCAGGTCAGCGGGTGAATATCATGAGGGAAATTGACATGAAATGACTACCATCAGTTGATCCATGACCTAATGGACTGCAACTGATTGAATGAGACACCTAATATGCATGCAAAAGAGAAATTTGATCATTGATGGAAGTGTGAAGACACTGACACTAATAGTATGCACAAATGCTTACAAGAAGGGAATTGGTGGAGTCCTTGTGCAAGATGGATGGGTGGTATGCTATGAATAGCGGAAATTGAATGAGAACAAGAATAACTATCCCACACATTATCTTGAGCTAGCAGTTATTATACATGTGTTGAGAATGTTCAGACACTATCTTCTGGGCATGTGATTTACATTGATTAGTGATCACAGTGGTTTTCGATATCAATTTGACCAACCGAATCTAAATGGTAGGTAGGATCAGTGGTTGGCTATGATCAGTGAGCTTGATTTCAAGATCAGATATATGAAAGGTAAAGAGAACATAATGGTATATGCTCTTAGTGGTCAGGTACAAGTATACACTTAGCATCTATGAGCTCCTATGGGACAGATCTACAAGATAGGATCTTGCAGGTAGGTCAGTAGGATGTCAGATATATGGATATTATGCACAGGTTGCAACAGAGCATAGGTACAGGTACAAGTACATGTAGTGATACAGGTACTGATGGCAGTATAGGTACAGGCACATGTATGGGTACAGGTGCAGGTGCACGGGGTATGTATTATTATCTTACAACAGATCAATTGGTCAGGTTTCGAGACAGGATATATGTACTGGATAACAATGAGCTCAAGAAGGTGATCTGGAGGGAGTTTCATGCAAAACCATATTTGGGACACCTAGGTTATCAGAAGACATAGACAACAGTGAAGAGATTTTACTATTGGCCGAATTTGAGGAGGGATGTAGCAGAGTTTGTGGTGAGGTCTGTCGATTGTTAGTGAGTGATAGTAGAGTGTCAACATCCAAGTGGACTGCTACAGCTGATCGCAATTCCAAAATGGAAATAGGAGGTCATTTCCATGGACTTCATTACAGGTTTTCCGAAGACAGTGAGACAACATGATTCCATCATGGTTGTTGTGGACAGATTGACAAAGGTTGCAAATTTCATTCCAGTGAAGTCTACATTCTCAGCTAGAGATGTAGCACCTGTGTTCATTAGAGATGTGGTTAGACTGTATGGTGTTCTGAAGAAGATTGTGTCAGACAGGGATGAAAATTTCACTTCCAAGTTTTGGAAGGAGTTGGTTGCAAATTTTAGCATAGAGTTGGCCTTTAGTATATCTTATCATCCGCAGACAGATGGAAAAACAGAGAGGGTCAGTAGGATATTGGAGGACATGTTGAGGATATATGTGATGCATCAACAACAAAAGTTGGAAGATTATCTTCCACTAGTAGAGTTCGCGTACAACAATGGGTATCAAGAATATATGAGGATGAGTGCTTTTGAGGAAATGTATGGGTGAAGTTGCAATACTCCCATTATTTGGAGTGCTATAGTTAACAGGGTGTTGATTGGACTAGATATGTTGGCAGACATGGAACAAGAAATTCTATAAAGAAAAATATAAAGGCAGCATAAGATAGGCAGAAAATCTATGCAGACAAGAACAAGTTGTTCAAGGAGTTCCAGGTTGGGCAACAGGTGTACTTGCGCATCAAACATAAGAAGAGATACTTGCAGATTGGATCATGTGCCAAGATGGTACTATGGTTTTGTGAACCCTTCAACATTATTGAGAGGATTGGGCCAGTATCCTATCGACTTGCACTGCCTCCGATAGTGAAAGTCCATGATGTTTTCCATGTATAATTTCTTAAGAAGTATGTTAAGGATGTTGATCATGTGATTGATTGGTTTGTATTGTAGGTGGGATCAAATGGAGAATTCCAACCAGAGCCTCAATGTATATTACAGAAAATGGTGCTCATTCTCTGGAACCGAGCAATCAAGCAAGTTAAAGTGCAATGGAGGCACTTTGGGCCCAATGAAGCTACATGGGAGATGGCAGAGCAAAGCAGTTTTGGTGTGATTTTGGTATATGCTTTGGTATATGTTTTGATATATGTTTGGTGATGTTGGTTTATGTGCATCTATATATGGATGTAAATACCACCCTGAGCTATGTTATAAATCTCCAATAAGCAGTATGGGTGACATGTAATTATGATGGTTATGCCTATTATGTTTCATGTTTGTTTTCTTCTCAACACGTTGATCATTGTAAGTACTGCATTGAGCTAAGTTATAAAGCTCCATCGGTAGTATATTTTCCTTAAAATAGTTTTGTGGTTATAGGTGTTGTTGAACACCGAGGATGGTGTTCCCCCAAGGGGGAGGGTTCTGTAATAGCCCTGGTGAAAATTCCATGTAGTAAAAGTAATAAAGGAAAAATAATAACCATGGATGATGGGACACTTATTCCAAGTTGAATGTTGGGAAAAATCCTAGTGATGGGGATCACTTGTGATTGTTTATGGCTAAGGAAATTGGAAAAGGCAATGGCCAAGGCTTTGGAAAGGCAAAATGGAATTTTGGCACATTTATTTATGAAAATAATGGAAATTAGGAGAAAAGGGAGGTGAAAGGTCACAGGTTGCATGTGAAGAGGAAATTGAAGGAAAATAGTGGAAAATTAAGGAAATAGAGGCCTCATTCATAAGACGGCTTCCGAGGATCAGTTGGTAACCTTTCATTAGTTTAGTTTTGGAGCTCTCTCATTATTATCTCTCTCTCATACTCTTGGAGACTTAAAGTTTCTTGGAGCACTCTTGGAGGGTGTGGCATACTTGGATTCTTGGAAGAAAGAAGGCAAAGGAAGAGAAGGAAAGCGCAAGAAGGCATCAAGATCAACAACTCCATCAAATTTTCTTGTAGGTACCAAGTTACATGTATGTTTCCTTCACTAGTTCTGGAATGCATGGCATATGCATGTGGATTTTTGGTTGTGATCTATCATTGGCATGGAGGATGGCCTGGATTGGTAGTGGATTTCCTAGCCTTGCCATTTCCTAGATATCCATGGTGATTGTGGGTTTACTTTCATTTTTTATTTTTGGTTGGTTCTCATGTTTTCTTAGCTTGGGTTGAATTATTAGTTCATGGAAGCCTTGGTTGGATCAAATGCTCTGGAAGTCCTGTAACAACTTGGGTTGAGTTGCTAGTTCTAGAAGCCTTGGTTGGACAAATGCTCTGGAAGCCCTTGGTGGGTTGAATTACTAGTCCTAGAAATCCTTTGTGGGTTGAATTACTAGTCCTAGAACCCCTGGTTGGACAAATGATTTGGAAGCCCTATATAAGATGAGGGTTGAGTTACTTGTCCTGGAAGCCTTGATTGGAACTAATGATCTGGAAACCAGGTGGTGGAATCACTTTTGATGGGTTGAGGTGGATGGCCTCTGGAAGCCCTGGATGAGTTTTGATTGATGTGTTCTATGCGTTCCCACATTCATGCTTGGAATATGGCACGTGGGTGAATTGCTGAAGAGAGATTTGGCTCAGCCATTCTAAGGTCGGGTGGAACGTGGAAGTCCCATCTTGGGTTTTGATTTTGCATCTTTAATGAAAGGTTATTTCTCCTTATATTTATATGAGAATTTTGATGGATTATATGTGGTCTATATGGCTATACTTTCATGAGTATTTTTGCTGCTATTATGTTGGTTATGTATGTGTTTTATGACAAAAACCATGTATGGATTTCATCATGTTTTTTACTTGTAATTTAATGTTCAATGTATCTATGACCTAATGGATGGAATATAAGTGGATGTGTTGAGACACCAATGGTTTTTAGCGACTCTCAGCTAAGTATGAGACACCTATGCTTAGAACTATTATTTACACCTGTAGATTACATATTTGTGATATGTTTGACGAAATTAGTTTCATGGCTAGTAGGAGTCCAGTCAAGGTCTTAAACAGGTGTTTTATTTAATACTATCATTTCCATGTTGTTTTTCTTTTCTGAAGAGATGGTTCAATTATGGGCAGTGACCTAGGATCAGGGCCTGAAAAAGTGGCTCAAATATTGGGGTTTCTAGCATAGCATTGACAAATTTAGTCTCTGGTTGCTGGTAGGCAAGCCTGTGAGAGGGACTTTGGGTTTCTAGACATTGTCATGCCTATAACATGAGAGCGATTGAGGCTTAAGTTATTCAGAAGTTCAATGGGACCCAAGGAAAAGTTGTCTAAAGTATTAGATTGGTTCTTGAGGGTCCTATAGCTAATGTTGAATGTTTGTATGGTGTGCTTCGATTGGTTCCACTTCCTTAACATGACTTAGGAGGTTGAATCATATCATAGTGGCCTCTCATCGCATGTTTACCCCGACTGGTGGGTTGCTTGGGTAGATGTGGGAGGAAGATGTTATATTTGTTTACTATTGTGGAGGCACAAGGCTCTCAACACACACCCTATATGTTCCAATGTAGCCCTTTGGAGGATTAGAACCCCGTATAGGAAGACCAAACCCAAGATGGAGACCATCTGCAATCCTACATAAGATCCAATGCATTCCCTAGCCTTCCAATATAACAAGTCATTAAAGAAATCAAGTAAATGATCTTACCACCATGGACCAGAGATGGGGACTTCATAATGGAATGACCCTTCCATAATGGGCTTTGAGATGTGCCAATGTCTCCCAAACTCCAAATGGGGTTAACCAAGTATCCTATTAGGTGGTTTCTGCTTCTAAGGGGGATAATATGTTGAAGGTACATTCTTAAAAAGGTGGTGGCATGTGAGAGATAGGTGAATGAAGTAGGGGATGAGAGGGGGCATCCATGGGCCACATGCTAGGGTACAATGGTAGATAATAAAAGGGAAGCCCACACTTGAGTTTATAATGTATAGGAGGGAGAAATCATGGTACATGAGGTGCCCCGACCTTGATTTTTCCACACTTATTTATATGCCTTTTTCCTTTTATGGTTTTTATTTAATTAACTTCTTGGGCTCAACGTGTGAGAGCATGATGTGTGAGATATATCAGTGGATACCGTGCTTTAAGGTAGGGCAGTTAATTTCCCATCGAGGGTTGGGACAATCATGGGCTCCTATATGATGAAGGAAGTTCATAGAACCGATAGGTGTTTTAGAGAATTTGGTATCTACGGATAAATACTAATTCCCTAGATAAGTAGCGATATCAGCTAGAACAACAGTTTAAAGCAATATAGCCTTTTCCTATAAGCAATAGATAAGACAAAGAAGATGAGAAGACATACTTGTAGTTTCACTTTCCTCTTGTCTCCTTTGTATCGATCCTATTGCTCCTTCCCGTACTTAATGTTGTAACATGCATTTTTTTTACCTGTAGTATTCATTTTTCATTCAAGAATCACTTCAAAATATTTCAAAAAATAGATAAAAGCAAGAGGAAGAAGCGATAATGGTATATCGGAAATCGCTAAAGGAACAAGTAAGAATAAAAGAATCGGCCCCGGTATAGCCAAGGATCAAATCAAATCATAATATAAATGGTTATATGTAGCCATAACAAATATATATATTCCACTGTGATTTGCAATTGCAATTTAATCGCATCGCTAACATGTCTATATATATATAGATATATATATATATATATATATATATATATATATATATATATATATATATATATATATATATATATATATATATATATATATATATATATATATATATATATATCTACATATATATATATCTATATATATATATATACATATATATATACATACATATATATAGATATATATATATGTAGATATATATATATATATATATATATATATATATATATATATATATATATATATATATATATATATATATATATATATATATATATATATATATCTATATCTATATATATATAGACATGTTAGCGATGCGATTAAATTGCAATTGCAAATCACAGTGGACAGTTATAACATAGCACCTCAGCTTTGGTCGATTGTGATTCGCGATAACCGGACCCGAAACACATATATATTATGTTTTAAAGCCCCGGCGGGTCCGTGATATCGCATAACACTTTATATATGTGTATATGGCTATGCTGATTGTGATTTGCGACAGGCCGGACCCGATATTACTTATGTCATGTTTTATAACTCCGTCGCGTTCGTCATATCGCAATTTATTAAGAACTGGGTTAATACACCATTGGAAAGTGCCGATTGCGATTCGAGAAGAGAAGTTAATGTAACACTGAACGGGTGGATCCAATGGATTTATTAAACAAAGTTAATTCTTTTTAGTTCTGCTTTTGCATGCTTTGCGTCAATTTTGTTGTGTAAAGGGAAGAATCAGTGTTAGAGCCGAATCTGAAGAAGAAGGAAATTGGGTATGTTTTCTTTGTATTTTGGCCAATCAAATGCCCGATACATGCATAAGCCTAGATTTATGCACAAGTCAAAGTCAAACACTATTCATTATGGTTAAAGTGGATTAATCATTATTAAAGCATATACAGAAGAACTCAAGAGCCGATTAACAGAGCCGAAAATCCAGAAGTCATTGCCATCTTCTATGTTCAGTTATTTTCCATTATTTTATGTTCTTTGAGATGTCTTTACCCTCTGTGTAATATTTTGTAATAATTTTTAGTTCATATAGTTAGAGAAACAATTTTAGTAGTTTGATAGTTTTAGAGATCAATAACTGTTTCACAAATGTATAAAAGGAGGAAAACTTACAGAGAAGGGGGTTCGAATTTTGGAGAACCTGGAGACTAAGCCACTGTATTCCTGATATAGCTGTTGATTAATGAAAGAATCAGAAGTTTCCATGAATTGTTGGGTATAATTTTGTAACTTCTCTATCATGTGTCATCTTATGTTTTCTTCTTTCAAGTATAGTAATGAAGCTGCAAGTCTTTATTTGCTTATGTAGATAAAGTTAAAATCCCTTAAAAGAGTGCTCCTATACTTGAAGTTTTCATCTTCCTTTCTAAGTTATAGATAATAGTTTTTGTGTAAGGCATCATATTATCTTTAACTTCTCCAAGGGTCGTAGATAATAGTTTCTATGTCAAGAAACATATTGTCTATGATTCAGTTCTCATTTTCATAATTCTTCTAAGTGACAGATAGTAGGTTCTGTGTTAAGCAGCATATTATCTTAAACTTCTCCTTCAAGCTTTATTCATTCATCATTTATATCTAGCAACAAATTTCATTTTGAGATTTTCCGGTCACATATGTATTAAGGGTTAAAAACCAAGTTTTCCAGGTCCTTCATTTAAGAATACAACAAACAATAAAGTGAAAAATAAGTGACAACAAACAATAATCATTAATGTCTTAAGCACAATTTCTCCATAGCCAGGAAATTGGTTTCTTAAGGTACAACATTGATTGGTGCCGTTGTAGGGGAGAGAGGAGACAAGAACACTTTTCCCTGGGTTTTCAATATTTTCCTCTAATTGTTCAGTGAGGAGGAAATACTTTACTATTTTGAATAAAAGCAATAAAAGGTGACTCCATAATAGCAAGAACCACAACCTACAAAACAATTGAATAGGAACACTTTTCCCTAGGTTTATTAAGTTTGAAGCTAATTCTTGAGAGTGACAAGTTTCAGCAACTAGTTGTACATTCACACCTGTGATTTTCACTTACAACATTAATTGGCGACTCCACTGCACTTTGAAGTTTTCTTTTCTGGGTTTTAATAGCTCTCCCTGCATTTTTAGTCCATAAATTTGATCCATTTGATTTTACTAGGATCATTGGCTATCCTCATGATATGCCTGCATTTTATGACCGGAATGAGTATCTTCCAAAATTTAGTAGAAAGGAATATGAATATCCAGCTCAGCACCTCCAAGAGTTTCATGAATGCATGGAGCAGCATGGCGTCATTCATGAAGATGTGAAGATGAAGTTGTTTTTGTTTTCTTTGGACCTAGAAGCTATGGTTTGGTTCAGGTCTCTGCCTCGTTCAAGCATTTCATTTTTCAAAGATTTCCATTTAGTATTCAATTCTTATTGTAGAACTATTTATCCACACAAGTTTCTTTTTGAAGGTTTTTGTGAATATTAGATTTTAAAGAAACTTTAAAAGCTCAAGATAATGTTTTTGAGGAAACTAATGATCTTCTTGATAATATGTCAAGCATTCAGAGGAGTTATAGCCAGGTTAACTATGAGAAAGTCTTTGAAAACAAGGAACTATAATTTTATCAAAATGATGCAGAGAATTCTTCAATAATCTCCCAAGCAGAGAATTGGTTAAGCTAGTTCCAGAGTATTCAGATAGAGGAAAGTTCAAACATGCATCAAGAATTTCTACTCAGCAGTCGAGAAGAGGAAGAAATAATTGAGTTGCAAATAAATCCCCAGAGATCTTATCTTGATAAATTTGATGATCCTCCTATCTATAATGAAAATGGTTTAAATGGGGAATAGGACGAAGCTCTTCAAGTTCATCAGTTAGGTGTTGAACATACAGGAAGAAACTAGCAAGTGGGATACGTTGGACAACAATATATTGCGCCATCTATCATAGCAAAGGAGGCTCTCTCATGTAAAAAGAAAGCTGATAAAGAGATTGTATATCATCGCTTTTAAGAACAAAATGATGCTCATGAATCAAAGGTATACAATCTATTTGAAGTTGATCATATGTCATATAGTAATGAGAAAAAAAAAATTCTTCCTAAGGTTAGAATTACAAATTATTTTCAATCAAAGCTTAGAGATGAAAAGTGGAGACATGAAAGTGACATAGATCATTTTCTTAAAGATGTTGCTGATTGTTCTGTTGAACATATTATCCCAACAGAAGGTTTATTTGAGCAAGAACCTTCACACATAGAGAATTTATTTTTTGGAGCTGATCAGGACCATATTTTTTCTTATACTTTTGAAGATCTTGTGGTAGATTACATGGAAGAATTTATCAGCAGTCTACACATATCATTTTGTGGATATACTCCTAATTTTTGTTGTGAGTTGCTTTTATGCATAGTTTATTTTCCGTTTAGGATGAATTGTTTTTTAAAATTTCACTGGCAGAATGGTTCTAGATTAAGCACCCAAATGCTAACCTAGCACCATTGGAAGATTGACTTCACCTGATGGAGATCAATCATGTACATATGTAGGAACTTGTACATAAATAAGCTCAAGTGTTGAGCATTTGGTTTCCAGTTGTAGTTCTTTAGTTTAATCATTAGTTGATGAATAAGGGTGACTTTCCCAGTTGGAAACTGGTTTGCAGAGGTGTCAGAGTTCAAGATTGTCAGGTTTCAGTTGTCAAATTTCAGGGTTTTCACAGTTTTGGACTCCATGCCCAACTAAGGCTACTGATCTACGATTCTCAATTATTTGCTATCAAAGAGAAAGCATCTTATCACTGCAGATATTGGCATGGATTCGCTGTACAAATTTTCACACAGTTACGTTGGAAATAATACTGAGAGGGGGGGGGTGAATCAGTATTATCAGATCAATAAAACTTTTCAAATTTCATGCTCAGAAACATATACGCTACTTCAGTTAAGTGAACCCGCGTGTACACGCTACTGTGTCTAAAGCAACTAGCGTATATCAAGAAATCTTATGATTCAGTTAGCTTATCTTCAGTAAATGCATCAGAACATTATTAACCACATTGACAGTAAACAGGTGCAGTATATCAGAACAGATCATCACATAAAAGCCACACACATGAACACCATGATATAAGGTGGAAACCCAATGTGGGTGAAAACCACCTGCTGCAAGCCGTCTCTTTCTTTCTTTAATAAGAATCTTCAGTTTACAATCTTTTGTACTGGTGCAGCCTTATACCAGTACGCAGGCTACAACCTGTAGAGGGCTACAACCCTCTCTCGTTTTCCAACTACTTTTGGAAGGGAGCTACAACCCCCTCAGCTCTTGTACTAGCCGATCCATTTACTAGTATGTAGGTGCTGACCCTACAGAAGGCTACAACCTTCTTTCCTACAGGGATCACGTTTCATCAATTTTCAGACTGGATCCATGAGTATAAAACAAACACTGCTGCAATACAATCATCAACTTATACTTGCGTCACAATTCTCTAGATCACCCAATACTGAATCACTGAAACCCTGCCATCAAGAACACAGACCACAAACCAGAGCCCAGAACTCTGCAAAAACACCAGAATCAACAGCAACCTGAAATATCAAATCTTATTATGCATACGCTACTTCGCTATACCAAAACCGTGTGTATACGCGCTTTCTCCAAAGGCAACTCGTGTGCAGATCTAGAAATAATTACTTATACCTTTGCTGTCAGATCCGACCCTTGCCAAGTGTCCCGAACAGATAACTAGCAATACCAGATCTTCTCACTTCATCAGACACACATTGCTTCACTTACTTTGCCTAATGATCTTCTCCTTATATAGCCTTAGGCACTTCACAATACCATGGGCCAAAACCATAGTAACACAATACCATCAACTTCAAAACTAGGGATCGACACGCCCGTCGAGACATCATGGTCCAAAAACATAGGCACAACTTCCAAGGACTAACCGCCATGGACCAAAGGTACTTTTCACATGTACGCGCTTTTCCTGAAGCCAACCTACGTGTACATGCTGGTTTTCCTTAATGAACCTGCGTATATCTCTTTTTGTCCTGCTGTACTGAGATCTGTCCTCTGATCAAGTTGCCATCACTTGTACCTGTCTCTGAGTGAGTTGCCATCAAGGACAACACTTGTATCATAATGCCAACAATCTCCCCCTTTGGACTTGATGGCAACCACCACACCAAGTCACTCTCCCCCTTTGACATCAAGGGCAAAGGGTGGACCAAGATATTCTCTTCTTTGGTATACCTTCTGCTGTCCATACTCCCCCTGAGTACCTGCTGAAATCTCAAAATGTGCTCCCCCTTTGTGTATGCCAAGGTGTACCAATCTATCCATGCTCCCCCTGAGCAGATGCAGTTTCTAAGACCAGCAATAACTAACATTTATCATATATGATCTGTACCATACGCATAAGCCTGCAATACCATTCCTTTGATCAAACAACAAGATGTATTATTTAGTTTCATCAGCAACTTCCAACCATAATGCCAACAATGAATAATTTGAAGTGTATGCTCCCCCTGAGCGTGAGCCAACCATGACTGAACCATTTCCTGAGTCTGTTCTGCTGCCCTTTATGCTCCCCCTGAGCCTGAGCCAACCATGAATGAACCTTTTCTTGGGTCTGTTCTGCTGCCCTTTCTACATATACGCGACTTTGCAGCCTGTAACTTGCGTATATACGCGACTTGCCTTCATTATATCAGCGTATGCAGGATGGAATACTGAAATTCATCACTTTCAGATTCCCCTGTGTCTGTTGTGTCAGCTGTCTGAATTATGCCACACCTTTCTGCCTCTGTCTTCTTCAATTCTTGGAACTGTGATGATGTATGGTCCTCTTGTTTTGAATTTTGAAATCTACTCCTGCATTCCCTTGCTTTATGCCCATAGTTGTTGCATGTATAACATCTTACATATTTCATGTTCCTTCTATCGCAATCAATTGCTTTGTGTCCATATGCATTGCAGGTAAAGAAATATCCTCTGAAATACCTGGGATGCGATGATCTTTTGTAATGGTCTTGAACCATTCTACTTCTACATCTGGCTGCAACATTTCCAAGATTATGACATACATAACATTCAACATTATTCAATGGAGGAAATAATCGTCTATCACGTCCATAGTTAGGAGTAAAGGATCTTTCTTGAGGAATTTCTTTCCTTGGTTGTTCCTTGTTGAGCATTTCAGATTTCTCATTAGAGTTTCTTGCCTCACCTTGTGAACTAGATTCACCTTCAACATATTCATGAAAACCAAGACTAGTTTTGATAGCAGGAGACCTTTGACTATTAAGAATATCGTCCAAGGCTTTAGTACTATCTTGAAATCGTAAAAGCTTATCCTTTTCTTCTATTTTACCTTTCAAGATATTTACCTCAACTTGATGTTGTTCTTCCTTTTTCAGATATTGATTCCTTAGGTCTTCTTCAGCTTTTCTTCCTTCTTCCACTTGTTGCTTTAGTTTGATCACTTCATGTTCTTGATCTTCAAGAGCTTCTCTGTTCTGTTCTCTTGATTTTTTAAGATCTTCTTTTAGAGAGAGGATCTTTGATTCAAGTCTTTGAATAGTTATGCTCTGATCCTTTACTATATCCTGCAATTGCTCCCTTACCCTGGTTTCTGTCTCCAACTGTTCGTTTAATTTGGTAACTTCTTCAGTTTCTGCATTCTTCTGTTCATGTGCCATGAGACTTCTAATATCTTCACTATTATTGGATGAAGCATTCTTCTTTTCATGTGCCATGAGACTTCTAATATCTTCACTATCATTGAATGAACTTTTAATATGGGTATAATAGCTTCTACCATCTTCTTCAGATATCTTTCCTTTGTTATGAGGGCATCTAGCAGCATAGTGACCAACTCTACCACATAGAAAACATTTGAAAGGTAGCTTACCTTTGAACCGTCCAGTTCCCCGTTCAAGATTCTTAACAAAATTTACCTCATCTTCTTCCTCTGACGCTTCGAATGCGGCTTCTGATGGTACCTCTTGTCGCATTTCAAAAGCAGTTAAGATCCCGTGAAGCTGTGACATGGTGATTTTCTGCACATTCTCCTTTTCTTCTATGGCAGATACTTTAGAATCAAATTTAGCAGACAGAGATCTCAAAACCTTTTCAACTAAGACAACTTCCTCAAATTCTTCACCTAGATCCCTCATACAATTTACAATCTCATCCATACGCAGAAAATAATTAGCTATGCTTTCATTACTATGCATCTTAAGAGTTTCATACCGGATTCTGAGAGTTTGAAGCTTTTCTCTTTTTACCTAATCATCTCCTTCGTAGCTTGTAACGATTTTGTCCCATATTTCCTTGGCTGATTTGAAATGCATGATCTTCATAAATTCTGATTCTGTCAAACTACTCAATAGGACAGTCACAGCTTTGGCATTGAGCTCATATTGCTTTTTCTATGTTGGATTTGTAGGAGTTGCTGATGGGAATTTGTATCCTCCTTCTACGATTCCCCAAACTTCTGCTCCAAGAGATTATAGATATGTAGTGGTTCTTATTTTCCAATGGGTAAAATTGTTCCCGTCAAAGACTGGTGGACTGATGTGTGCCTCTCTTTCTGGATTAGCCATTCTGATGGATCTTTTCCTTCAAGCGATCAAGCTTCCTCTGAAGGACCGGCTCCGATACCAATTGTTGGAAATAATACTGAGAGGGGGGGGGTGAATCAGTATTATCAGATCAATAAAACTTTTCAAATTTCATGCTCAGAAACATATACGCTACTTCAGTTAAGTGAACCCGCGTGTACAAGCTACTGTGTCTAAAGCAACTAGCGTATATCAAGAAATCTTATGACTCAGTTAGCTTATCTTCAGTAAATGCATCAGAAAATTATTAACCACATTGACAGTAAACATGTGCAGTATAACAGAACAGATCATCACATAAAAGCCACACACATGAACGCCATGATATAAGGTGGAAACCCAATGTGGGTGAAAACCACCTGCTGCAAGTCGTCTCTTTCTTTCTTTAATAAGAATCTTCAGTTTACAATCTTTTGTACTGGTGTAGCCTTATACCAGTACGCAGGCTACAACCTGTAGAGGGCTACAACCCTCTCTCGTTTTCCAACTACTTTTGGAAGGGAGCTACAACCCCCTCAGCTCTTGTACTAGCCGATCCATTTACTAGTACGTAGGTGCTGACCCTACAGAAGGCTACAACCTTCTTTCCTATAGGGACCACGTTTCATCAATTTTCAGACTAGATCCATGAGTATAAAACAAACACTGTTGCAATACAATCATCAACTTATACTTGCGTCACAATTCTCTAGATCACCCAATACTGAATCACTGAAACCCTGTCATCAAGAACACAGACCACAAACCAGAGCCCAGAACTCTACAAAAACACCAGAATCAACAGGAACCTGAAATATCAAATCTTATTATGCATACGCTACTTCGCTATACCAAAACCGCGTGTATACGCGCTTTCTCCAAAGGCAACCCGCGTGCAGATCTAGAAATAATTACTTATACCTTCGCTGTTAGATCTGACCCTTGCCAAGCGTCCCGAACAGATAACCAGCAATACCAGATCTTCTCACTTCATCAGACACACATTGCTTCACTTACTTTTCCTAATGATCTTCTCCTTATATAGCCTTAGGCACTTCACAATACCATGGGCCAAAACCATAGTAACACAATACCATCAACTTCAAAACTAGGGATCGACACGCCCGTCGAGACATCATGGTCCAAAAACATAGGCACAACTTCCAAGGACTAACCGCCACGGACCAAAGGTACTTTTCACATGTACGTGCTTTTCCTGAAGCCAACCTGTGTGTACACGCTGGTTTTCCTTAATGAACCTGTGTATATCTCTTTTTGTCCTACTGTACTGAGATCTGTCCTCTGATCAAGTTGCCATCACTTGTACCTGTCTCTGAGTGAGTTGCCATCAAGGAAAACACTTGTATCATAATGCCAACAAGTTAAGCTTGGCGAGGCAATATATGACTCCATGCCCAATGGATAAGGCACTAATCTACGGTTCTTAGTGCTTTTGTGGCAAAAGCACTATCCCCAGGTGGAGCCAGATGTTGTAACATGCATTTTTGTTACCTGTAGTATTCATTTTTCATTCAAGAATCACTTCAAAATATTTCAAAAAATAGATAAAAGCAAGAGGAAGAAGTCATAATGGTATATCGAAAATCGCTAAAGGAACAAGTAAGAATAGAATAATTGGCCCCGGTATAGCCAAGGATCAAATCAAATCATAATATAAATGGTTATATGTAGCCATAACCAATATATGTGTGTGTGTGTGTGTTAGTGATGTGATTAAATCGCAATCACAAATCACAGTGGGCAATTATAACATAGCACCTCAGCTTTGGCCGATTGCAATTCGCGATAGCCGGACCCGAAACACATATATATTATGTTTTGAAGCCCCAGCAAGTTTGTGATATCGCATAACACTTTATATATGTGTATATGGCTATGCCGATTATGATTTGCGATAGGCTGGACTCGATATTAGTTATGTCATGTTTTATAACTCCGATGCATCTGTCATATCCTAGTTTATTAAGAACTGGGTTAATACACCACTAGACAGCACCGATTACAATTCGCGAAGAGAAGTTAATGTAACGTTGAACGGGCGGATATGATGGATTTATTAAATAGAGTTAATTCTTTTTAGTTCTGCTTTTGCGTGCTTTGCGTCAATTTTGCTGTGTAAAGGGAAGAATCAATGTTAGAGCCAAATCCGAAGAGGACGAAAATTGGGTATGTTTTCTTTCTATTTTGGCCAATCAAAACGATCGATACATGCGTAAGCCCAGATTTATGCACAAGTAAAAGTTAAACATTGTTCATTATGGTTAAAGCAAATTAATTATTATTAAAGCATCTACAGAAGAACTCAAGAGCCGATTAACAGATCTGAAAAGCCAACAGTCATTGCCATCTTCTATGTTCAGTTATTTTCCGTTATTTTATGTTCTTTGAGATGTCTTTACCCTTTGTGTAATATTTTGTAAGAATTTTTAATTAAGATAGTTAGAGAAACAGTTTTAGTAGTTTGATAGTTTCAGAGATCAGTAACTGTTTCACAAATGTATAAAAGGAGGAAAACGTATAGAGAAGGGGGTTCGAATTTTGGAGAACCTAGAGACTAAGCCACTGTATTCTTGATATAGCTATTGATTAATGAAAGAATTAGAAGTTTCCATGAATTGTTGGGTATAATTTTGTAACTTCTCTGTCATGTGTCATTTTATGTTTTATTCTTTCAAGTATAGTAATGAAGCTGCAAGTCTTTATTTGCTTATGTAGATAAAGTTAAAATCCCTTAAAAGAGTGCTCCTATACTTGAAGTTTTCATCTTCCTTTCTAAGTTATAGATAATAGTTTATGTGTAAGGAAACATATTATCTTTAACTTCTCCAAGGGTCATAGATAATAGTTTTTGTGTCAAGCAGCATATTGTCTATGATTCAGTTCTCATTTTCATAATTCTTCTAAGTGACAGATCGTAGGTTCTGTGTTAAGCAGCATATTATCTTAAAATTCTCCTTCAAGCTTTCTTCATTCATTTATATCTAGCAACAAATGGAATTATGAGATTTTCCGGTCACATATGTATTAAGGGTTAAAGACTAAGTTTTCCAAGTCCTTCATTTAAGAATACAACAAACAATAAAGTGACAAATAAGTGACAACAAACAATAATCATTAATGTCTTAAGCACAATTTCTCCACAACCAGGAAATTGGTTTCTTAAGGTACAACACTTAACATGCTTGATAAGTACCTATAAACACAAACATAAGACAAAGAACCGATCAAAGCAAAAGATCTATTGAATACAAGTAAATGGAATCAGATACATTTCACACATATAAGCATCATTTGACAATACAAACATATGGGAGAAAGGTTCAAATGCTTTATTGAATAGAAGAAGGAATTACAACCATTGTGTCTGATTCAAAGTCATTCCTCCAGCTTGGATCCCATCCACATCACATCAAAATCATGACAAACTTGTCGCATTACAATACTTGCTTCAAAGCCAATTCTCATAGCAACATTATCTCCTTAAAATTCAACATAGTCGACCCCCTGATCACTTAGATGAGTGGTCAATTTATAGGGAGATGAAGGAGGTTTTGTCATAAATGGTGGTATTGAATGGCCTTCCATACTCAGAATTAGTTCCATGGAGGAAGGGATGAGAAGATAGTATGCATCTTAACTCATTCCTCATCCATTTTTGAGGTCATAGGAGTTGATATGTGAGGGAACCTTCTAGATGACTCCAAAATATAAGAATATTATCCAAACCCTATGTGAATTTTGCTCAAACTCACCCAACGCAGGTGAAAGGAGGCCTAAGTGCTCTGCAGAGCACCCTGACATGGACTCAACTGCTCTGCAGCGCACCCTTACATGGGCCTACCTGTGCTGGTCCCTCTAGAGGTCATTTCAGGATGTCTTCATGTCATGAAACTGTCTGGGAAGGAGGCATTCAAAAGGGTGACTTGTTTAGGGCATGTAGCAACTGAAATCAGGGTTTGATGAGCCCTAAAAAACTGATCTGGATGATGGGAATGATGTGACCAAATGGATCTGTAATAATAGGAACCAGGGTGATGGCCATGATGATGGGGTAGATCTCATGTATCAACTTTTTCCGACGAGCTAAATGTGTTTGTCTCGACCATATTTTTCATTTAATGGTACGTTTTGCTGTTGAATGTGGCCAATTTTCTTTTTCTTTTCTTTTTGGCTACATCAACCTCTTGGGCATCATTCCAAACCTGAACCAAAGTATGGGCAAGGGAAAGGGAAGAGCTAGCCCTATGTGTAACCCTTGTAGGAATGTGGACCCAGGTGGGAGAAATGATGAATGGGGTAATAATGAGTGGAAAGGGGGTAATATATGTGGATGAGAGAATGGGACCACACAAAAAAAATCATGGTTTCCTGTGAAATAGCATCCCTAAAGCCCAATGGTCAATAAAAGAGATCTTGCGAGACTAGAATCCAAGGTTAATGTCCAAAAAGGGGTTTAGGGGACAAGAGCACAAATCTAGCCCATTCTTTCTGCTGAATTCCCCCATTAATCCATGCCCATAAGTGTCCATGATAAGAAAACTACAATACTCAATTAAAAAATGACAAGGTAGGCCTTTAGGTTCGTGAGGCCCACCTTCAAACATATGATCATGACAAATGCGTGAGGGACCACATGGTTGGCTTAGGTGGCAAAGAAGAGGCATAACGAGCTAGTTGGTGGTTACAAGGGGTTGTTGGCTACCAATTGAGGACCATATTGGATAGAAAATTTCTCCTAGGAATATCACCCACAAAATGGTGGGTAACAAGTCCACATGTCTGCATTTCATCGGTCCATGTGTCAACATTGTGTCTTATTTGTCTTCAACTTCTGTAGGCCATAACTTTTACATACAATATATGTTTGACCCTATTCAAATTACATTGGAAATATCTTGATGAGTTCTTCATCATGAAAATATTTTCATTATAATTTGAGACCACAAAATTGGATCAATTGTGGGAATACTCTTGGATTAATCCTCCCCATTAAGAGGATTTTGGACTAGCAAAATTTTGATTACATTTAGGAAGTGAGGGAACCACTTCCTCAATCTTCCACTATCCATTCATTGTGATACAAACAACAAACTCTTCAAGACTAATATCATGTTCATAAATAAGAAATATGCAAAAATTGTTCATCAATTCATAAGCAAATAACATTCTCAATGCTACCACAAAACTTGGCACATGCTCTACAATTATTCCTTTAAGTCTAACAATACCAACTATTGACAAAGACGAACTACATAGGAATTGGATATAGAATTTTCTTCTTCAATGTTTGACTTAGATGCTATGAAATCTATCACTTTCCTTAGGACCTCAATTTCATTTTTGACATTATGACTCCAAAAATAGTCAATGGAACTATAAAACGACTTATATGCATAAAAACGATAGAAAATGTGATAGGAAATGGGTCAACTTGGCCTTTTTTATTGTTAATTCATCTGTTATATTATGCACACAAAACGTGTCAACCATTATAGTTGTCTCACTATCAGAATTGGAAGAAATATTTTAGTAGTTACCTAAAGTGCTATCAACTTTTTCTGGTGAAGCCTCTACCTTTTCCATGACCAACAACTTACATAGATCCCCAATAAAATCTATCTGGATTACATCAACCAGTACAGTTCTACAATAAACCTTTTCTAATGGAATTTCCACATGTGTAGAAGGACACAATACAAGAATAGAAGAAATAGGAGGTATCACTACAAAATTGGTACATGTTATCATATTGGCATGAAAGCCTTGAGTCAAGAAAAATTGGCATCTATCATTATCCTTAGATTTTACACAAATGCGTATAAAGTTCTTGTTATCATTTACTAATCTTTTCATTTGTCTTTTAGTAACAAGTGACAAGTTAGAATTCACATCATGGGCTCTTACAATATACTCAATCCCATCCTTTTTAAGATGATACTTGTTCTCCTCCCTATATAATTTAGCCTTCCTGTCATACAAATACGGAATTTCCAAAACAAATCGATAAATATAAAGTGGTACAACATATAACTCTACACCATAGATGAACTTAGAGGTAGTTGAACATCTAAGTTTATATTGTTTAGATACCTATAACTTAGCATGTTCACACACCCATCTGAGGGCATATGGTTTTGGATGAGGCTTAGTTTCAAGTCCAAATGTATTAACCATTTCTTCGAAAATAAGATTAGCTTGCAAACTGCTATCAAAGAGTGTATCAGTATTCATATGCTTTGAGATGACTCTAATATGAAATAACTCACTTATTTTCTTTTCATCATGCATAGTGTCAGAACTATTAGAACTAGAAATAGAAGAAAAATGTGTACCTTGTATTCCTATGACCATGATGTTGGCATTGGGTAATTTAATTGTTGGATAAATTACTTCATTAAATTATCGACCAGGGTTTGTGAACTTGTGAAGTGTATGTGCATCATATATGCTAGGAATTTATTTTCAGAACAAAGAGTATGAATACAAGATGAAAATCCAATCTATATATGACTAATTCGCATTAAGTGTATGCACATGTTCTGTCTACAAAGCATTCTAATTTAATTCTCCTTCAAAGGAAACTATTCTAATGAACAAGAGGAGCATTAATTGAAATCTATTATAGTTTGTCAGGAAATGGAAATCTTATTCTATTAGACAATAAAATAAATATAATCTAATTGACTTGAAATAAATAGTTACTCTAGAAAGTTTTCGAAATGAATTCTATTCTAATTCTAGTTTATATAACAAGAAATGAAAGTCTAATCAAATTGACAAGAAAGAAATTTAAATCAATTTTGTTTAAGAACATGAAAGGAAATCTAGCTATTGGAACTAAAATGAAGACTAACTTGAAGAGCAGTGATCAAAGAAATGGAATTCAAAGTGTTGAAGCCTCTATAGATTACCAATGTGCACATTCCTAATTCGAACTAGTCTAGCCATCAAGCATGAAATCAAATTATAGACTAATCATTAAATTAAATAAGAAATACATCAAAGAACTATTTTTGGTGTTTTTGGTTTTATTGTCGAGTGCTCAACTTGTTACAATCAAAAGGAAAATAAGCAAATAGATCTTCAAAACCTATAATTAGATATCTAGCTATTCAATATTGAATTGAATTGAATGCTAAAAAGAATGAAATTGAAAGAACAACTACATTATCTCACAACTCCACAGGGGTCCCTCCTAGTGAGCGGGAGGAAATAGGAATTGAAATAATGGAACGAAGTCACCAACACATTCACAATTGTGCCATGAATAAAGTAATTGCATTAACTGTAAATAGAGTTTTCTCCTCAGAGAGTAACAATAATTATAGACTAAAAACTTGATGATCTCGCTTCCAGATCGAAGCAATATATAATGTTTCTAAACTAAAACATTTTAAGAGATAAATGTCGAGAAGTAATTCCTTTAGTCGACAACTAGGTTTTAAAATCAAAATAGAAATTTTACTCTCATGATTCGCTACGGGAAGAGTGAATCATGAGAGGGATTTTGATCGACACATCATCAATTAGAAATTCTAAATTCCAGATCTTGCTCGCTTGAATTTTCCATGCTCATTTAATGATAATATTAATTTCCTTGAGTTCTGTTAGAGCCTAGATTTTCCTCAGGCTGAAAAGACAAGGTTCTAGGTCCACATCAAACCACGCTCAGCCTCGTAGCTAGCCCTACGAGGACAGGAGAGGGCTCTCTCCGGGTCAATCTCAGCAAAAGATAATTAGATGAGGCTTGAGATGACTGATTTAAAAACTAATCTTAGGCTAGCTATGAAGTGCAAGGATTTGATTTGAGTTTTTAAGGGTTTTGTTGGAAAAAAGAGACAGGCAAATTTTGGGTTCGAGGATGTGGCCTAGTTTTTTGTAGAGTTCTAATTGGGGCAAGGAAGGCAATAATTTTGATGCTTTGGATTGAATGAATGGATGGATCAGACCGGTGAGGAGCTAAGGAGAGAAAGAGGGTCTCAAGAGTCCTCCTCAAACAAATGAAAACATGTAGAATTAAACAAAATTTTAAGGCAGAGCATAGTAGTCCAATGAATTCTACCTTAATCACTCATTTGTTTAATTGCAGAAGAAAAGAGAAGGGAAAATGATACACATAAACATCAGTGAACTTACAAATACATAGAGAAAAACACCATCAAAACATAGAGCCACATGGATCCCAACAAGTGCTGCAAAACCCTGGTCTTTCTTTTGCAACAATTGTAGAAATGAAATGTATAATAGAGTGCTAAGCAATACAAAATATCCAACCCTGAAAATGACTCAGAAAATACATGATATAGACTAGCCCAACCCATCCCCTTGCCTCTAGGGGTCTAGCTCATCATTCTAGGAGCTATTTCAACCAATTCTAAACAAGGAACTGAAAAATAGGCAATGAAACAACTTGCCTCTATATGTTAGGAAACTGATTCATTAAGTTGTTTTTCACTTTTTAGTGAATGAATCTACTAAAACAAGTAAATATGTGCCAAAATTACATCATTTTCACGAAATTACATCAAGATAGATCAACAATTACATCAAAAAGTAAAACTAGTCAAAACTGGACTGCTGAGTGAAAAATAGGCAAAAATCCTCTATGCGCCGCGCCTGAAACCTGTATGCGTAACACAACTTTGGAGCTGAGTTTGAGGAACTTCCTGAAGTCCAAATTGAGCCCAAGATAGCTCGTTGGAAAGCCCCGCCTATCTACTTTCCAACCCAAATGGAATTTCAGAATTTGGACGTCATTGGCCCCTCCAAAAATCAAATCTCCCAAGACTACTTCCTGTGGGTGCAAAAGGTGGCAGAAAGGTCATTTTTAGGGTGTTTTTGACCCTTTAGGCAACCCAGAACTTGATGAAATCCTTAGGTAATCCATGAGAATACACAAATTTTGATGAAAAATCCAAAAATGTAAAGTTTTCTTCCTGGATATCTCCCAATTATAAGCGCACGCCAAAATTGACAAAATTTTCTCCAAATTCCTTGAAATTTGGGTTGGAGGTCTATCATTGAGTATCATGTTCATCCAAGGAATCCTCAACCAAGATTTGGAGCCTATCATTCCTTTTGCATCGTTTTAATGCCTTCCTTAGTCTTGCCTTCAGGGT
Source organism: Pinus tabuliformis (assembly GCA_031772625.1). Classification (NCBI taxonomy): domain Eukaryota; kingdom Viridiplantae; phylum Streptophyta; class Pinopsida; order Pinales; family Pinaceae; genus Pinus; species Pinus tabuliformis. The sequence continues at coordinate 1,023,846,222 of CM062819.1, read as the reverse complement.
TTTGATCTTTGCGTTGCAAACATGATTTCGTGCCCAATAATGGTTTTTCATGTGCCTGAGCATGTCCTTGTCCTTGTTTGCCTTCGCCAAAAACTTCTCAAGATGAGTATTGGCCCTCTCAAGCCAAGACTCTCGATCAGCCTCTATCTCCTTCTCCAATGAAGAGAACTCTATCCTCCTCCTTCGGGCAGCTTGATGGTTTCGCCGAATGTTTTGTAACTCCATGACTGTATGCTGATCCTCCAACTAGTTGTTTTGCTGCTCCAAATAACTAATGACCCATTGAGCTCTCTGCAACTTGTCGGTCAATGCATCTATCTCGGCTTTCTGCTCCTAAATAATCTCCCTCAGCTTTGAGCTAGAAGAGCTCACATCATCATCAATGAGGATAAATCAGTGTCTTGGCCTCCTGAAGGACCCTCATCTTGCATAGGCCTCTCGCCTTTGTCCTGTACCTGTGGTGCTGATGTCGGAAGCGAGTCCCCTTCCACACCGGGTGGAGATAACACCCGCTTTGCTGCTGCAAACAATCCCCTCGTGCCTCTCTGATAGGTGACATATGCCGGCACACTAGTAGTCTCTGCCTCCTGACCTCCATGCTGATATGAAGGTTCACCGGTATGATGGACAACCTCCTGATGAACTACTGAAGCTGTGAAAAACTCACGGGAAATGAAATCTTCCCATGTGATACCCTGCAAACCAAGCTGATGCACAACAATGATATTGATGAGCGCATAGTGGTAAATGTTGTTGTACTATTGTTCAAGAGTCTTCTTCTTCACAACTGAAGTATCTGATAATGAGTTTCATCAACGACGCATAAGATTCCTTCAGAAAATGAAATGGGAATACTCTCCTGAGCTGCCTCAAATAACTACGCCTGATGTAAGGTTCATAATATGATCTATCCAGCTGCTGCCTCTTGTTCCACTCTTCCCTTATATTCGGTATCCCGGTGGCCTGAGAGATGTTTTCTGGCATCAAGGTGAAGTTTACTCCAGCAAGAGTAACATGACTATCATGCAAATGTAAAACAAACAACCGAACTAACTCGTGATGATGCTGGAACTGAGCAATCATCTCACAATATTGAAAGCATGACAGTTGTTGAAAGCATGTCATTGCAAGTGGGCAGGCCTGCAATTGAGTTAAGGAAGTAGGCTCTTCTCTGACATGTCTACCACCTTTTCAAGGCCCTCTTGGCACATTAAGCTCAGTGGTTGAGTCACTGTTTTTCTCATATTCTTGCTCATATGATGAATCTATCTCTGTCATGGTGCTGCAATGTGTATATCAAGTAGGTGTTTGGTTTGGTTTGAAAATCAAATGTTTTGTTTTCAATGCCAATGTGCCACAAAAAAATGAGGGATTGTGTGGAATATGGGATAGGCGGAAAAGTGGATGGTGAAAATTGTCAAGTGAAACCTTTAAAATGAGCAAACAGACACTTGACTGTGTTTAGGGAGTGGGGATTTAGGGATTTTGTGAATGATATGAGAGAGGGAGAATGATAGGGAATGATAGGAGTTTAGTATAGGGAAAATGGGAAGCAGGGATATGAGTGATTTGGGAGTTTAAAGTATAAGGGATTAACTATAATGATAGGATTATGAAAGGGAAGGGATCACAAGTGGGAGAGGAGACTTGGCACCAAAATCATCATTTGAAAACACCAATTACACAACCCAATGGAGCAGATTTTGATATAAATGTAGGGTTTATATTTTCAAACTTCAAACCTTTAAATCTTCCCTCCAAACAATACCCAACCAAGCTAAATTCAATAGCAAGAATGCTCAGACTTACTTGGAGCAAAAGACATGGCGCTATTTGAGTTTTGATGACTACAGGCATAAAAAACTGGCCTGTCAGCTCTATGTGCCGCGCACAAACCTAGTGCACCACGCCTCTTGGATGTGCCGCGACAGTGCAAAATTACACAGGAAAATTCGGCCCAATGCGCCGCGCAGCCTATATGCGCCGCGACCTCCTCCAATTCGCTGCGACCTCGTCTAGCACACAATTTTGGCTTTCAAACAATAGATTTGATCCTTCCAAACTCAAGTCCACTTCAAAAGATCTCTTGGCATACCAATGGTGTTTTAAACAATGAAAATGTCTTACACAGTGGTGGGTTTGATTTTTGCTTCTCCAAAAACCCACTTTCTTATGTTTTAACTTTGGCACTTTTTCACTTTAATACAACTCTGTTCTTTTCGTTTCCTCTTTGATTTTTGGCTTAGAATGATGAAATTCTTGTCAATTTTTTGCAGGGGTGATGGCATCGAGTTTGGGCAAAGGATGACCAGGGCTGAATTTGAAGAATTCAACAACTGAAAAACTTTTGAAAATTACATGGCAATTTATTACAAAAAGAAATGACGAATTTTCTTCAAAACATAGTTTTGAAGAAAAGTCATAGTTGAGCATATGATGATGAAAATATTGGAAATGAAAACTTATTAAGGACCTCCCTCATGGGTCTGCTGGCATTGTTGGACATTGTTGAAGACCAAATCAACTAACCCTAGACCTAGTGACTGAAATGACTTTTGCTGATCAAGAGACTAAGACAGGACTGTAAGTGACTTTAAAATTTGATTTTGATGAACAGACCTGAACCAACATGGATAAGGCATGAGGGGGAATGAATGACAAGACCTTTCCGTCAGATTATGGCATGCCCCTAGCGAAATGCCACTGAGTGAATTGAGCGAGACACCTAAAAATGAAATGCAATAAGAGAAATGATCTCTGATGGAGGGATGACCAGACCGACTCTAACATTGGCTCCAATGGGGATGGTAGCTCCTGGGAGGTGCCAAGAACGGTAGATCTCTGGAAGATCTAGACAGTGCTTTTGTCCATTGGGCTATGGAGTCATTATTTTGACAAACAACACAAGACTTTGACTCATTTATTGACTGAAACCTGACTAAAATGACTCAATTGTGAAACTAAAATGACTGAAAAACTGACTCGAAAAACTGAACTCAAAACTGAAATCTTTCTTCAAAATTATAGCCTTCACTTTGGGCCCCAGACTGAAGAAAAGATCACAGCACACACTTGCAATGAAATTGAAATAAAAATGGTATTTACAGTGACAATGTAAACAACAGAAATAACTAAAAAATGATACCGCTTGAGCAGCCGACCATTGACCAGCCCTCCTAAACAATCTTCCCCATTCATCTCCTTCAGAAGAAAGGCATTCTGACCTCGATTTGTTGCAATTTTAAAAGGACCTTTCCAGATATTTTCAAACTTACGTGCTTGCCCTTTTCCTCATTCCTTGCATCCCACTTTAGCACCACAGCATCCAACTGAAATTTGTCCACCTTTGCTTTTCGGTCATAAATTTTCTTAATTCTCTCCTGTAACTTGAATGTGTTTTGAAAAACTTCCTGTGTCTGTTGCAAATGGATCATTTGATTTAGTCTTCTCTGCATTGGATCATCTTCACTACCAGCCTCCTGAAGAAGTTTGACTATCGGAGCTGCGAGAGAGGTAGAAAACACTGTATCAACTCCATAAACTAGCTCAAAGGGGGACATACCAATGGATTTCTTCTGACTCACTCGATCTGCCCAAAGTGCATGGACTAACTTCTTATGCCAACTCTTCTTGTTTATTTCCAGCAACTTTTTAATGATGTTAACGAAAGATTTGTTGGAAGACTCCGCCAATCCATTGCCTTGAGGATGATAGGCGGTTGAGTGCCCCAAAGTAATGTGATATTTATGACAAAACTCAACCATATTTTTTGAATTGAAAGCTGCTGCATTATCAATGATTAGATTATTCGGGCAACCAAAACGAGACAAAATATTATTCTCAAGGAATGAAATTATTACCGCATTTGTAGCTTGCCTGGTGGGAATTGCTTCGATCCACTTCGTGAAATAAACTGTCGCCATGAGGATCCATCTATGCTGACCTGAAGAAGCAGGATGAATTTCAGTAATGAAATCCAACCCCCACTACTGAAAAGGGGCACTCACCTCAATGGGCTTAAGCGGAAAAGGCTGTAATTTTTGCCTTCCTCCAAAAATCTGACAGTTATGACAGCTTTTGACAGTCTTGAACACATCAGCAAACAATGTCGACCAATAGTATCCGGCTCTCAGAATTTTATTAGCTGTTGTTTTCCAAAAAAGGTGACCACCACAATCTCCTTTATGGAAATCTTCCATGACCTGATTCGCTTCTTCTTCCACCAAACAATTTAACAAAACACCACCGGGATCTTTCCAATAAAGTGCAGAATTCAAAATACAAAACTTAGCAGCCTTTAACTTAAGAGTTCTAGCTTTGTTTCTAGCCATACCAGGTGGCGAGGACAAATTCTGAAGCACATATATGATATCTGAATACCACGGAGAAAGAACAAAGATTTCAGCTACCTGAATTGACAAACCTTCCTCGTTTTCATCGGACATAGCATCAATCAGATTTATGTCTAAGACGTGCAGATTTGATTCAGCCATTAACTTTTCCAATCCCTGTCCTTTAACAAGCTTTGTGGGCCTTATCTCCACATCATACTCCAACAAAGCTGCAATCCACTTGCCTCGTCTTCCTTCTGGATCTGTTTGTACCAAAATATCTTTGACAACAGCGTTAGGAACATAATCCAAAATATGGGAATGCAGAATATATACTTGAAAATATTTCAATGCTTTTACAAGTGCAAGGGATTGCTTCTCAATAATGTTGTATTTCAAAGCAACATCTCTTATAGTTCAACTGAAGAAAGCAATGGGTCTTTCGTGCTCATATTTTTTCTGCATTAATACAACTGCCATAGTATGCTCCGAAGCAAATGAAAACAATATAAAATCTTGAGTGTAATCCGGGTTGATTAAAACCAGAGCTGAAGAAAGAGCCAATTTTACTAGATTGAAAGATTTTATAGCCTCTTCGGTCCACTTCACTTGGCTGTCCTTCTTAAGCATGTTTGTAATCTCTCTTAGGTGTTCAGCAAGATTAGGCACAAAGCGACGTAAAAAATTCATCTTACCATTAAAAGATTGAATCTCCTTCTTGTTCCGGGGAAGATCAATTTGCTGAATCACTTCTACACATGCTGGATCAATACGAATGCCATCTTTTGATATGATGTGTCCAAGTAGTTTTCCTTCTTCCATGGCGAATAATCTCTTCTTCGGATTCAGCGACACACCATATTTTCTGCACTTTTGAAAGACAGTTTTCAAATGATACATGTGTTCTTCATCTGAATTAGAAAACACCGTCAAATCATCAAGGTACACCACCAAAAAGACATCCTTCTCATTTGTGAAAGCCATATCCATTTCCCGCTGAAATGTGGTACCTGCGTTCTTCAAACCGAAAGGCATTTTAGCGTAATGGAAAGTTCCCCACGGAGTGGTGAGCGCTGTTTTGTCTTAGTCATCTTCATGGACTAAAATTTGGTTATATCCAGAATAACCATCGAGTAGTGACATACGAGATGCTCCAACTACTTGCTGAAGTATGTGATCCATTTTTGGCAGTGGATAATTATCCTTCAATGAAACTTTGTTGAGACTCCGAAAATCAATGCACAAACGAATCTCACCTGTCTTCTTTCGTACGGGCACCAAATTAGATATCCAATCGGAAAATCTGATGGGAATGATGATTCCTTATTTGTACAACCTTTTTACCTCCTTCTCAATTAATGGTAGCAATTTTGGATTAAGCCTTCTTAACATCTGTCTGAAAGGTTTCTGATTAGGCTTAATAGGAATTGTGTGGTGAATTATATTGGTATCATATGTCTTCAAGTCGGAATAGTCCCAAGCAAACACATCTGCAAAGGATGAAAAAAAACTGATATATTTGGCCTTTACCTTTTGTGGCAATGTTTTGGACAGCTTTACCATCTTCGGATGTTCGACTGTTCCAATATTCACCTCTTCGACTCCTTTCTCTGTTGGCTGCAATGTTGGTTTGCTGGCTACGTCATCATGGTCAAAGAGTTCTTCTAAAGGTATCAAGCCTTTAGGAATAACATTATCCTTGAGCTGCAACACTTCCATTTGATTGATTTGCACATCATCTTTACCATCATCATATTCTACATCAATTGAGGTATCTTTGAACTTACCTTTGTTTTGCAGAAAATCAACAATCTCCTTATCATCTTGGAAAACTTGCCAATATCTCTGATTGTCTGGGACAGTCGGACAATGTTTCACATGGATTTCAAATTTATTACTTGAGTTTATAGGAATCTTCAAATTACTCGCTACCTTAGCGAGTGCATCTGCAATACTATTTTGAATACGAGGCACACACGTCAAAGTATAATCTGAAAACAACTTCAAGATGTCTAGAACAACATTTTGGTATGCCCGCATCCGAGGATGCTTTGCTTGATATTGACCTTTAACTTGCTTAATCACCAATTCGGAGTCACCATATACAACAATCCTCTTAGCATTCAGCTTTCTTAATATTTTTAGGCGAGCAATCAAAGCTTCGTACTCAGCCTCATTGTTTGAGCAATCAAAAGCAAGCTTGTAAGAACATACCTGCACATTACTAGGCACTTTGTTCGCAACAGAAAAAGGACTGCGTACCCAAATACCAATTCCAGCACCATCATTTCCGACTGCTCCATCGAAATCCATGGTCCACAGAGCATCTTCCTCTTCTTCTAAGTGCTGAAACTCTGTTTACTGTATTTTTTCTGCTTGCTGTCCATTATCTTTTCCTGATCGCTGAATGGTATTGTCTTGTTCTTGACTTTCTTTCTTCAAAACTTCTCTGAAATTCTCTGTTATTTCTAGAATATCATCTGCTGCAACTAACTGACTATCAATCTCATTGAAACTATCTGAATACAAAACAAAAGACTCTAAATCTGTATATACATAATTAATTGGGTGATTAATGGGTTTCTCCTTGCAATTAATCATGTATTTCAATTTTTGCTCCCGATAAAGTTTTCTCATTTGGCCAAACACAAGAATCATTGCATAGGAGAAATCAAGTTGCATTGTTCCTTTAATCTTTGCTCCCCAAGATCTGGAAAGAAGCATGCCAAATCTAGGAGGTATATCCGCTACCACCACATCCATTAAAATGTTTTTAGCCAGAATCTGATCCAAACTGACCACCAAGTGTTTAATGAGCCCAATACATCTCACCCTGCTAGAATCAAATGAATAAAGATCATGGTAGTTCCTAGTGATGTCCAAACCCAACTTCTCCATGACAGCCCGCGGCATAAGATTGTGGGAAGCGCCGGAATCAAACATAGCATTATGCAACACAAACTCATACACTCTCAAACTGATATAAAAAGGAGGCACATCACTGTCTGGAGACTCACCATTCAATGCTGGTCCAAAAATCAGTTCAGGTTGATCATCTTCCACACTCACCATATCAGACATTGGATCAAAATTCAAAATTTTGGAGACTTGACCTCTATAACTATTGTTCCTCATTAGTCAGTCAAAGGAATGGATACCTTCAATTTAGAAATTTCATTTTCTAAAATAAAAGTAGAAGTCTTTTTTACCTCTTTGGCTGGAACATCTTTCTATTCAGCTTTATCTTTTGATACAATTGGCTGATTGACTCTTTCATTTGTTGGTGGAGACTTACTAGGAGTAGGATCAGCAACTTCTTTTCCTTTATTTGGTACAACAGGTGGCTCATTCTTAGATGTTGGAATTTCCTTTCTCTTCTGGATTGGATTGATGGGGACATTTCTGTTTCTTAGTGAATACTGACGTTGCTAGGTGGACAAGGCATGCATATAACCTCTTTGATACTCATCCGACTCCTCTTCAAGAGTTGTGTCATTTGCCAAGATAAAATCTGCATCCTGCTGTACGCCTGAACTTTCTGCATACTCATCATCTTCGGTGATAAAGGTGGGCATATCATCAGGAGTAAAGAAGTGATTTTCTTCTCCTATTACATTGTCTTCATCATTAAATTCGGGACCAACAAAATTCAATTGAAGAGGTGTCTTTACTTGCTACTGTTATGATGTCGGTTCTTGTGCTCACTGCTCACGTTGTTTGATTCTGAATTGAGGTTGCTACTGGCCACAGAAATTAGGATTTCGGATCTGCGGTTCAGGCTTATCAAGTGTTAACCTTTCAATCATCTTTTCTACCTTGTGGAGCACCTGATCTGAGGTAGAAGCTTCTTCCTTTATTGAGACTCTCTTCTCAGCTTTCAATCTAGCTCTCTTGTCATTCAAATTTGCCTCAACACTAACGACAATTTTCTACATTTCTTCTAAGGTAGCTGGATCTCTCTCTCTTAATTGATAAGCCATGTCTGGATCAAAACCATCCAGGAACTTAAGCAAAGCTGACTTTCTAGATGGCCTCAAATCATCAGGAATTGCATTATAAACCGCATTGAATCTAATACAATAGTCTTTCACGGACTCACCAGCATTCCGCTTGATCTTGGTATATTCAGAAGTGATTTGAAGAGGATCTTTCTTTACTTCCCAGCGATCTAAGAACTATCTTTGAAGCTCTTCTAATGTGGGAATACTTCTAGCTGTCAAAGCTCTGAACCATTTTCTTACCTCACCTGCGAAAGTCTACACGAATAATCTCATGGTCATGTTTTCTGCATCAATCTCATGAAGCTCGAAGAAATTCATCATTTTGTCTACATGTTGCTGAGCCGTGGTACCTTGAGGAGTTCCATCAAACAAAGGAATTTTACTCTGATAATCTGTGGGCATGTCACCCAAAACTTGAGGCAGCGCGAGAGGTGCAAACCAAACAGCCATTGCTCTTGGTGGAGTTGAAATCAGTCTTGGTGAAGTTGGAGGAGTGGGTGCGGCTGATGTGAGGTGTATGTGGAGGGGAAACAATTTTGGGTATTTTAGGAGTAGAAGGAGTAGACGGAGGCGATACGACTGCAGATTTTTGATCAGAAATAGTAGGCTGCGGGGGAAGGGTGGGAATGAAGGGAGGTTCGGTAGGAATTCCTGAGGTGGATGCCATTACGGAAGATCCGAGGGTTGCAGATGTAGCTTCTAGGAAATCAGCGATATTTGAAGCGTGAATTTCACTGTGAAGGTGCTTCAAGATAAAATTCTCAATTGATTTATTGTTTCTTTCAACTTCAAGAGCTGCAACAAAGTCAGGATTTGGGACTATAGAACCAAGAGCACTTTCGGATTTGGTTTCAAACAATGACAATTCAAACTTTTCATCAAAATCAAGCTCTTCAAGATACTTAAAAATTGCAGGACATGAACGAGATTTAAACAGGGGAGCCACAAAGCTCTCTTGACAAAGGAGTCTTGGAATCAAATTGGGATTTTCATAGACAAGGGGAGGATTTGGATTTGGATTAGCTCTGGTATATCTCTTGGAAGCCAGTGTGCGATTTTCAAAAGATCAGATGAACATAAACAACTTTTTCAGCCTATCAAATCCTAAGCTTATCATCCAAAAGCTTAGAATTCTCAGATGCACTGGGGTGATTTACAATTCAAGTGTCATGATTACAAGCTAGACCAGAGATTGACTGAAGCAGCATTTATCTACTTGCGCTAATGCAAAGCAAAAGCGTTTCGAAGGCTACCTGGCATAACTTCAGGCTCCGTCTTTAGCTTATAAAACAAATGACATCAACAAGAAAACCATTTTTTCACCAGCGGAGTCGCCACTATGTTAGAACCTAGATTTGCCTCAGGCTAAAAAGACAAGGTTCTAGGTCCACATCAAACCACGCTCAGCCTCGTAGCTAGCCCTACGAGGATAGGAGAGGGCTCTCTCCGGGTAAATCTCAGCAAAAGATAATCATATGGGGCTTGAGATGATTGATTTAACAACTAATCTTAGGCTAGGTATGAAGTGCAAGGATTTGATTTGAGTTTTTAAGGGTTTTGTTGGAAAAAAGGGACATGAAAATTTTGGGTCCGGGGATGTGGTCCAGTTTTTTGTAGAGTTCTGATTGGGGCAAGGAAGGAAATCATTTTGATTCTTTGGATTGAATGAATGGATGGATTGAACCGGTGAGGAGCTAAGGAGGGTAAGAATGTCTCAAGAGTCCTCCTCCAACAAATGAAAACATGTAGAATTAAACAAAATTTCAAGGCAGAGCATAACAGTCCAATGAATTCTACCTTAATCACTCATTTGTTTAATTGCAGAAGAAAAGATAAGGGAAAATGATACACATAAACATCAGTGAACTTAAAAAGACATTGAGAAAAACACCATCAAAACATAGAGTCACATGGATCCCAACAAGTGCTACAAAACCCTGGTCTTTCTTTTGCCAAAATTGTAGAAATGAAATGTACAATAGAGTGCTAAGCAATCCCAAATATCCAACCCTGAAAATGACTCAGAAAATACATGATATAGACTAGCCCAACCCATTCCCTTGCCTATATGGGTCGAGCTCATCATTCTAGAAGCTGTTTCAACCAATTCTAAATAAGGAACTGAAAAATAGGCAATGAAACAACTTGCCTCTATATGTTAGGAAACTGATTCATTTAGTTGTTTTTCACTTTTTAGTGAATGAATCTACTAAAAAAAGTAAATATGTGCCAAAATTACATCATGTTCATGAAGTTGCATCAAGATAGATCAATAATTACATCAAAAAGTAAAACTAGTCAAATTGGGCAAATTTCTGAACTGTTGAGTGAAAAAAAGGCAAAAATCCTCTATGCGTCGCGCCTGAAATCTGTATGCATAGAACAACTTTGGAGCTGAGTTTGAGGCACTTCCCGAAGTCCAAATTGAGCCCAAGATAGCTCGTTGGAAATCCCTTCCTGTCTACTTTCCAACCCAAGTGGAATTTCAGAATTTGGACGTCATTTGCCACTCCAAAAATCAAATCTCCCAAGATTGCTTCTTGTGGGTGCAAAAGGTGGCAGAAAGGTCGTTTTTAGGGTGTTTTTGACCCTTTAGGCAACCCAGAACTTGATGAAATCCTTAGGTAATCCATGAGCATACATAACTTTTGATGAAAAATCCAAAAATGTAAAGTTTTCCTCCTGGATATCTCCCAATTATAAGCGCGCGCCAAGTGGCGCTACGTGTTGGGCAGAAAAACCTATTTTAAAGCCAAAAAATTCAAAATTGACAAAATTTTCTCCAAATTCCTTTAAATTGGGGCTGGAGGTCTATCATTGAGTATCATTTTCAGCCAAGGAAGCCTCGGCCAAGATTTGGAGCCTATCATGCCTTTTGCGTCGTTTTAGTGCCTTCCTTAGTCTTGCCTTCAGGATTTTGATCTTTGCGTTGCAAACATGATTTCGTGCCCAATAATGGTTTTTCATGTGCCTGAGCATGTCCTTGTCCTTGTTTGCCTTCTCCAACAACTTCTCAAGATGATTATTGGCCCTCTCAAGCCAAGACTCTCGATCAGCCTCTATCTCCTGCTCTAATGAAGTGAACTCTATCCTCCTCCTTCAGGAAACTTGACGGTTTTGCTGAATGTTTTGTAACTCCATGACTGTATGTTGATCCTCCAACTGCTTGTTTCGCTACTCCAAATAATTGATGACCCATTGAGCTCTCTGCAACTTTTCGGTCAATGCATCTATCTCAACTTTCTGCTCCTGAATAATCTCCCTCAGCTTTGAGCTATAAGAGCTCACATCATCATCGATGAGGATAAAATCAGTGTCTTGGCCTCCTGAACGACCCTCATCTTGCATAGGCCTCTCACCTTTGTCCTGTACCTGTGGTGTTGATGTGGAAGCGAGGCCCCTTCCACACCGGGTGGAGATAACACTCGCTTTGCTGCTGCAAACAATCCCCTCGTACCTCTCTGATAGGTGACATATGCCGGCACACTAGTAGTCTCTGCCTCCTGACCTCCATGCTGATATGAAGGTTCACCGGTATGATGGACAACCTCCTGATGAACTACTGAAGCTGTGAAAAACTCACGGGAAATGAAATCTTCCCATGTGATACCTTGCAAACCAAGCTGATGCACAACAATGATCTTGATGAGCGCATAGTGGTGAATGTTGTTGTACTGCTGTTAAGGAGTCTTATTCTTCACAACTGAAGTATCTGATAATGAGTTTCATCAATGGCACATAAGATTCCTTCAGAAACTAAAATGGGAATACTCTCCTGAGATGCCTCAAATAGCTAGGCCTGATGTAAGGTTCATAGTATGATCTATCCAGCTGCTGCCTCTTGTTCCACTCTTCCCCTATATTCGGTATCCCAATGGCTTGATAGATTTTTTCTGGTGTCAAGGAGAAGTTTACTCCAACAAGAGTAACATGACTATCATTCAAATTTAAAACAAACAACCGAACTAACTCCTGATGATGCTGGATCTGAGCAATCATCTCACAATACTGAAAGCATGACAGTTGCTGAAAGCATGTCATTGCAAGCGGGCAGGCCTGCAATTGAGTTAAGGAAGTAGGCTCTTCTATGACATGTCTACCACCTTTTCGAGGCCTTCTCGGCACATTAAGCTCAATGGTTGAGTCACTGTTTTGCTCATATTCTTGCTCATATGATGAATCTGTCTCTATCATGGTGCTGCAATGTGTGTATCAAGTAGGTGTTTGGTTTGGTTTGAAAATTAGATGTTTTGTTTTCAATGCCAATGTGCCACATAAAAATGAGGGATTGTGAGGAATATGGGACAGGGGGAAAGTGGATGGTGAAAATTGTCAAGTGAAACCTTTAAAATGAGCAAACAGTCACTTAACTGTGTTCAGGGAGTGGGGATTTAGGGATTTTGTGAATGATACGAGAGAGGGAGAATGATAGGGACTGATAGGAGTTTAGTATAGGGAAAATGGTAAGCAGGGATATGAGTGATTTGGGAGTTTAAAGTATAAGGGATTAACTATAATGATAGGATTATGAAAGGGAAGGGATCACAAGTGGGAGAGGAGACTTGGCACCAAAATCATCATTTGAAAACACCAATTACACAACCCAATGGAGCAGATTTTGATATAAATGTAGGGTTTATATTTTCAAACTTCAAACCTTTAAAGCTTCCCTCCAAACAATACCCAACCAAGCTAAATTCAATAGCAAGAATGCTCAGACTTACTTGGAGCAAAAGACATGGCGCTATTTGAGTTTTGATGACTGCAGGGATAAAAAACTGGCCTATCGGCTCTGTGCACCACGCACAAACCCAGTGCGCCGCGCCTCCTGGATGCGCCGCGACAGTGCAAAATTACACAGGAAAATTTGGCCCAATGCACCGCGACCTCCTCCAATGTGCCGCGACCTCGTCCAACACATAGTTTTGGTTTTCAAACAATAGATTCGCTCCTTCCAAACTCAAGTCCACTTAAAATGATCTCTTGGCATACCAATGGTGTTTTAAACAATGAAAATGTCTTACACAGTGGTGGGTTTGATTTTTGCTTCTCCAAAAACCCACTTTCTTATGTTTTAACTTTGGCACTTTTTCACTTTAATACAACTCTATTCTTTTTGTTTCCTCTTTGATTTTTGGCTTAGAATGATGAAATTCTTGTCAATTTTTTGCAGGTATGATAGCATCGAGTTTGGGCAAAGGATGACCAGGGCTGCATTTGAAGAATTCAACAACTGAAAAACTTTTGAAAATTACATGGCAATTTATTACAAAGCGAAATGACGAATTTTCTTCAAAACAGAGTTTTGAAGAAAAGTCATAGTCAAGCATATGATGATGAAAATATTGGAAATGAAAACTTATTAAGGACCTCCCTGATGGGTCTGCTGGCATTGTTGGACATTGTTGAAGACCAATCAACTAACCCTAAACCTAGTGACTGAAATGACTTTTGTTGATCAAGAGACTAAGACAGGATTGTAAGTGACTTTAAAATTTGATTTTGATGAACAGATCTAAACCAGCATGGATAAGGCATGAGGGGTAATGAATGACAAGACCCTTCCGTCAGATTATGGCATGCCCCTAGCGAAATGCAACTGAGTGAATCGAGCGAGACACCTAAAAATGAAATGCAATAAGAGAAATGATCTCTGATGGAGGGATGACCATACCGACTCTAACAAGTTCTTCATGAGAACAACCTTCTACAACTAGGTTTGACTTTTTATTGGCTGATATGATTCTTATATCCTATGAATTTCCAAGTGAGCCTAATGAGCGGATGTCCATGTGGTTGACATCTAACACCTATCCATATGTCATTTTTGTCTTCAAACTCATGGGAACCTGTTCAACCTTGGATTTAGCTACAAAAATGCTAGTTAGTTGTAGAATATGCACCTTTCGGTAGCTATAGCAATGTTTCAACTAATTTCACAAGAAACCATAGACTATGAGTTTTGAATGAATGATACCTTTTATTGTAGTTTTTCATGAACTAGATGACCTTATAATTCATGAATGAAAAAATTTATACAAAATGGATGAAAGAAAGGGAAAAGGGTTTTTTTAATGAGGACAATTCATAGGTGCAACATCCCTCCACACTGAAGATGTTGCATGTCCTCATGCACAAAATTTAAAAAATGAAGAGATATCCTGTCACTTAACTTTTTCTTATGCTTGGATCAATGACATCCAAGTTTTTTGATGCTCCGTTAATCTATACATTCAATGACCATCTGGGTTTTCTCATCAAAAGCTTCCCTTGTAACCCCTTGACTTTCTGTCGAAGACCCTTATTATTTGCCTTGATTTTTTTATTCTTATTGTACCAATAGCACATCCTTAGAAACACGACTTCATTTTGAGCTTTGAATATTATAACATTTTTATCTTTAATGTGCTTATTCAACAATTCTAGTTCATATACTTCTTGTTTTAAGGCATTAACAATGTCTTGCTTTTCATGAGAAGTAGTATTATTTTTGGTTCAGGAATAAGAAAATCACTATGTACATAATCTTCCTAGAATTCAGATTCCAAAGGAGGATTTACCTTTTTCTGCACTTCTTTTTCTAAAGTCTCCAAGTAGTCATATACTTGTTGTTGAGAAAGATCAACCTCAGGGGTATTTCTTGCAGTACTCTAATTTGTTGTCATCTTTGTCTCAGTATCATTGAATTTATTGATGTCTATAGTTTCTGGTGGTTGTTTATTTGTCTTCTTACTGATGATTATCTTTCTTCTCCTCAATTTATGTTCAGGCAACACTATTTTCTTAATGTTTTTCCTGTTATTTCCTTTTTTTTGTTCTTTTCCCCTGCTATCATTTGATGCTTCTGGTTGTTCTTTAATTTCACTGACTTTCTTTCTTATAACATTTTATTTACTTCTTTTCTTCTTAACTTCTTTCAAAAATTGGCTAATGGGAACATCATATTCTATCTCATTATGTTGAGTCTTCGTCTCTGTTGGTTCACTTGCTGACAAACCCTCAACTTCATTCGTTGTAGAATCAGGGTTAGGGTATTAAATAATCTTTCGTCAACTCCTTTTAGTCTTCTTTATTTCTTCTTCTTCTGGGACCTCTATGAAATGATTTCTCATAAGAAAGCTCTGCCAATTGTCACCAATATTTTTCAAATGTGCCTCTACAAGGATCTTCACTAGCCCATGACAATACAGGGCTCGATCAATATTCCTAGAATCCCATTGTATATTGAAGGCCATATTTTTAAGAATCCACATTAGATATTATGGTAAATTCATATATTTACCCTTGATAAAATGCATCAGAAATATGGTATGATAAAAGAGAAGTGTACCATATCTACCTTCATAAGTAAGAAAATTTTGAAGAACCAATAATAAATTTCTCCTTTTAAACTTAAGCACATTGACTGGGATTCCCTTTTTGAAAATTGAAACATCCATACCTGGATTGTGAAGGAAGTTCTTCCACTATTCGTCTTTTACTTTTTTATTTTTGATACAACTCTCGCTATACCTTGGGAGCTCTATCACCTCCGGTACAAAAGAGTATGTAATCTCCTTATATCTCCAATCTTGGATTCCATGCCATCGAAATCTTGAGAAAATTCCCTTGTGACTTGAGCTTCATATCCATCGAATTTATCTAATAACTTAAGCCATCCTTCCTTTTATAACTGATCTTGAACCTTTGGGTAAGCACTGAGAAAAACTACTATATTCGGCTCATATCAGAAAACCACACCCATCATTGTGACAAAGAAGTCTCGTCTCTGAATTGCCTCTTTTGATAGGGTTCAATGGAAGAATGGAGTGGTTAAAATGGAGTGGTGAAATTTAATGTTTCAATATTGGAAAGGTTAAAATGAGATGGATTTGCAAAGAAATGGATGGATTATAATAAAACTCTTCTTCTTGCACTAATTATTTCTCACAATTCTTCAAATATGTCTTATAGGACCATTGGTATATGAAATATTTCAAATTATTCATATATAGTGAGGAATATTTTTGACATGATTGAGGGATATGAGTGATGGTAATGGGATGTGAATAATAGGGTATAGGATATAAATAATGGAGTATGGTTATAAGGGCACAATTTTAGGTCATTGTTTCCAATGATTATCATGAATATATAATAAGTTCATCAACTCATAAATCTATTACTTTCTTTGATGAAAATTGATTTAACATTCTATAGTCACCTTATAATGCGTACCTCTTTAGTGTACTAAATTTTTCCTTTACTTGCAGCTTAATAATGCTTTGTAGGTTTAGAGTGTTGGCTAAAGATCAATGTGAAATCAACTACGAAATGTTACAGATTTTGTATCTACATCTTCAACCTTATTATTTTGATTAAAAACTTGCTACTACTGGATGTTGATGATTGTTGATGATGCCGATGATTGTTGGGAATTCTCTTTAAAAGGGAAACAATTTTTTCAATAATTATTTGAACTTGAAAATTTTATTTGCAAAGAGAAGAAGATGATAAAGGAAATGGATGGGGATTGTGAAAATCTAAGCTGCCAAGGATACTTTGGTTTTCAAGTAATATTTTATGCATATGAATGCCAACAATACTGGTTTTCATATCTTTGATTTTTGTTTTGTTTTGTTTTTTTTTCATTTTTTCATATTTTTTAATTTTCCTCTAAAAAAAATACAATGCCTTTGAAGGTAGGGAAGGAAAATCTCCTTTCCTCACCAAATTCAGATCAAAATTCTCTTACATATGTCTAACAAATTCTTCTCTTGTCAAATTTTTATGATATAATTTTAACCTATGCTCATTGACAAGGAAGGTGATCTTTTCTTCATCAATAGTCCTGATTCTAACTGCCCCATTATAAAAAAAATGTCTATTTCATAGAGACCAAGCCAATGTGACTGAAATTTTCCTTGAAAATATTTAAACTTAGAATAAAAAAGAAGAGGCTAGTCACTTGGCTTGAAATTCTTGAATTTGATGAATTTGTCATGTCATCTGGTTCTTTGTTGTTGGATTATGTTTGTCCTTTGTATGGCATCTTGTTGAATCTCATCTAAATCATTCAGCTATGCAAATATCTATTTTTTGGCTTCAGATAGGTCAAGATCCAACTTTGTTGTTGTCTTGTAGGTCTCCACTTATTTTTCAATTGGAAGCAAAACTTGCTTCCCATAGACAAGCTCATAAGCAGTATGTCCAGTAGTGTTTCTCCATGTGGTGCAGTATGCCCAAAGTGCTTTTAGAAGCTTTTATGCCCTGTCTTTCCTATGCAAATGTATAATCTTGGTCAGTATAACTTTGAGTACCTTGTTGGTAGATTCCACTTTCCGATTGACTTGTGGATGATATAGAGTGGAATTTCAGTGTTTGATCTTGTATAGCTCCATGATCATATGCACCAACTTAGATGTAAATTGAGGAGCTTGATATGTCACAATTTCCCTTGGGACACCAAAACAAGTGAAAATATCCTCAAAAATAAATGTAAATACAACATTTTCAGTAGCAAAAGTAAGAGGCATATTTTCTACCCATTTAGTGACATAATATGTACAAACATGAATGTACCTCCTTTTTTCTGGATGGAGGATTGATTGGGCCAACGAAATCTAAAGCCCATTTTTCAAAAGGTTCTATTAGTACCTGAGGCTATAGAGGCATCTCTTTTGATTGAATGGTTTTCCCATTCTTTGGAAACTATCACATCTCTTGACATATTCTTTGGCATCTATAAAAAGACCAGGCCAATAATATCCCAAAAGAAGCACCTTATATGCAATCCTTTTATCAACAAAGTGTCCTCCACATGGTTCATCATGGCAAGATTTTAGTATTTCTGGTACTTCATCTTCTCGAACACATCTTCAAATGATAAAATCAAGTCTTGTTTGATGCAATCCTCCCTCTATCCATGAATGGGGTGCACTAGCTTTGATGAATTTCCATTTTTCTCTGGCTGACAATTGTGGAGGTTATTTTCCTGTAGCAAAGTAGTTAGCAATATCTGCAAACCAAGGGGTTTTAATGGGTATTGATACATCTTCTAATATACCACCAGGTTTGAAAAACACATTTCTCTGATAATTTCAATAAAGTTGGGGTATATTGAAGATTAGGGAGCTTCAATTGATACATAGTGTGTTTTCTCATGATATTAATGATTTCTCCTATACCAATCAAAGTGCTTGGAATTTTAATTCCATTGATGGAGTTTTTACAATAGGGCTACCTAGATCTAAATATTTTGGGATTATTGGTTCCCCCATCATAGTATTTGCTATTTTTCCTACCAATTGAATATTTTTAATGACTTTTCTTTTTCTTGTTGGTTTCTTAATGCACAACTCCTTTATTTTTTTTACAAAGATAGGTATTTCCATTGTGGCTTGACGCAATGAATTTTTTTTGCAAATATTATTCAATTCATCTAACATGTTATAATCAAGTAGAATATTTTTCCTTTATATTCCTTTATCAATTTGAAGTCTCTAAAAAAAGAGAGGAATTTGGAAGGAAACAAAAGGTTGTCCTGCTATCAGTATTGTAGGAGTTGATTTTATTTGGTTGCCACCTAATTGTGCAAGAACATCTTCCTTTGGAGGAGTCTTTTCTTGATAAAGAGATGCTTATTTTTCATGAATTTTGTCCTCCTTATAATCTTGGATGACAATTGGTGGTGTTTTCTTTTGCAAAACTCGACCAGATCTAAGTTGGACATCATTTAGACCTAGAGGAGCTATCACACAAGCTACAAAATTTTGACCCTTAACATTATAAATGGCTGGTTTGAGAGTTTTATTATTCGGGTTGGGAAGTGGTTGTGCAAGTATTTGTTTAGGTTTATGAGGAAATGGAGTGGATGGTAATGGGAGTGGTTGAGT
Source organism: Pinus tabuliformis (assembly GCA_031772625.1). NCBI lineage: Eukaryota > Viridiplantae > Streptophyta > Pinopsida > Pinales > Pinaceae > Pinus > Pinus tabuliformis. The sequence goes on along the minus strand of CM062819.1, from coordinate 1,023,827,016 downwards.
TGTAGTCAATTGAGGTTGGAATTTTGGAGGTTGGGGAGGAGAATAATACTGAGGTTGGTAATCAGGATATGTTTGTTGAAAATTTTGAGGATATTGAGGGTTCCTACCATAAGAATTTTGCCAACATGGCGACCAAGATGGGATTTTTGATTGACATGGCCAAGTTTTCCATGGCATAGGTGTATTCCAATTACTTTATGGTTGTGCTTATGATTTATATTGTACATTTGGATCTTGTGACATACCTGTTTGTCGAGGTTTCCAAGGTCTTCTAGGAGCAACATAGCAAAGTGGTTTAGCTTGAATTTTCTCAAATTATTCTTGGAAAACAACCTTAAGTCCAAGTATTGAAGGGTACTCATTTGTAGCATGCTTTTCTGCACATATAACACATATTTCAACACTTTCAAGAGGACATTCTTGTAAAGAATGTTTTTTCCTACATCTAGGACATAAAATAGACAATGCAACATTCTTAACTTTTTTCTTGTTTTGTATCCTTAAGGTATCTAGTTGTTCACTAAGATTTCCAAAGATATCAGTTTTAAAATCATCATGAAAACTTCCTAATTCTTCTCTACTTACTATTCCAGGTGCATATTTACTTACTATTGACATGATTGAATCTCTTGGAATCTTACCATATTTTGCTTTCCCTCTTGAAATGTGTTTGCATAACTCACAAATTTATTGGAATGACAATTAAGAAACATCTCCCTTGCCCATTAAATTGAGAAGATTGATCCATTCATCCCTTGTTGTTTTTTGCAAGAGAGTTCTCAACGTGTCTTCATCTAAATTATGTAGTTTATCTCTTTTGGTATTGTAGGCAAATATTTCCACCAAATCTTCAAGGTTTTCATCCTCTTTTTGGGTCATCTTGAAAACTTCATCCTTAAGGTCATGGTGTATGCAATAATATTTATATTTCTATGGGAATAATTTTTTCATATCATCCCATGTTCTAATAGAATGTGTTCCTAGACCCATGAACCACTTAAGAGCTCCATATTTTAGAGTCACACTAAATAATTTCAATTTTTGAGTATTAAGTAGGTAATCATATGATCTGCATAGTCCTTCAAACTCAAAAATAAATGTTTTTGGATGCTTGGTTCTTAAACCATGGAAATTAGGAAGGATAGATGGTGAGATATTTTCATGGTAGCAGTTGTATCTGTATCTAAAATAGGGAACCCAAAAGGATCCTCCTCATGAAAATATCCATCATCCCTTCTACCACTTCCTCCTAATCTTCCTATTCCTCCAATTCTTGGTCCTTCTCCATCATTAACCTCTCCCTCATCTGCCATTGTATATTCTTTAGAATTTATATAGGGTTCTATAATAGGATTATATTCAACAAATTCCTCCTCTTTTTGTTCTTCTACTAATGGTTTATTTAATGGGATTTCCTCTTCTAATTCTTCTTCCTCACTAGGTACTTCTAACTCATTCCCTAAGAGTTGTTCACCTTTTGAAGAAATAAATATGACTCTTTCAGTTGGGATTGTAGGTTCTTCAACGTGACAACTACTGCATATGAGGTTGGTGAATTCCTAGGTTGAATTTCAGATCTATGTACTTCAGGGAGTCTATGTCTACCTGCTATGGATGGAATGCGAGTGTCAGTGGATAGTGTGGATCTACGTGGTATTGCAGGGGTGGTTGGTGATATTGGTATTGAACTATGTTCTCTACTAAAAAATCTACCCCTAAAATCTCATTCTTTGTACATGCATCCTAAATGAATTTAATATGGTTTTTAATTATGCATCTAGAAAATGAATGCATCTATTATGATATGCAAATCTATACAAAAACTAAAGTCATATATACACTTTCTCGACAACAATGCTAAAAATGTTGGGTAATTTAATTGTTGGTTAAATTACTTCATTAAATTATCAACCAGGGTTTGCGAACTTGTGAAGTGTATGTGCACAGTGTATGCTAGGAATTTATTTTCAATCAAACAATATGAATACAAGATGGAAATACAATTTATCTATGACTAATTCTAATTAAGTGCATGCACATGTTCTGTCTATAAGGAAATATAATTTAATTCTCCTTCAAAGAAAAACATTCTGATGAACAAGAGGAGCATTAATTGAAATCTATTCTAGTTTGACAGGAAATGGAAATATTATTCTATTAGACAATAAAAATAAAACTAATCTAATTCACTTGAAATGAATAGTTACTCGAGAATTTTTTTGAAATGAATTCTATTTTAATTCTAATCTATAGATAAATAAATGAACATCTAATCTAATTGACTAGAAAGAGCTTGAAATCAATTTTATCTAAGAACATGTAAGGAAATATAGCTATCAGAACTTAAATGAAGACTAATTTGAAGAGTAGTGATCAAAGCAGTGGAATTCAAAGTGTTGAAGCCTTTATAGATTACTGGTGTGCACATTCATAATTCAAATTGGTTTGGGCATCAAGCATGAAACTAAATTAGAGACTAAGCATGAAATTAAATAAGAAATCTATGAAACAAATATGCTTGGTGTTTTTGGTTTTGCTTTCAAGCGCTCAACCTATTACAATCAAAAGGAAAATAAGTGAACAAAGCATTCGATATCCATATATTTGAGACTAAAATGAATTGAATGCTAAAATAATGAAATTGAAAGAACAACTACACTATCTCACAACTTCATAGGGGGCCCTCCTGGTGAGCACAAGGAAATACAAATTCAAATCACAGAACTAAGTCACCAACACATTCACAATATCACCATGAACAAAGTGATTTCATTAACTGTAAACAAAGTCTTCTCTTCAGAGAGTAACAATAATTATAGACTAAAAAATTGATGATCTTACTTCCAGGTCGAAGAAATTTACAATGTTTCTAAACTAACAACTTTTAAGAGATAAATGCCAAGAATTAAGTTCTTCAGTCAAAATCTAGGTTTTAAAATCAAAATAGAAAGTTTATTTTCATGATTCGCCATGAGAAGAGTGAATCATGAGAAGGATTTTGATCAACGCAACATCGATTAGAAATTCTAAATTCCAAATCTCACTTTCTTGACTTTTCAATGCGCATCTAATGATAATATTAACTTCTTTGAGTCTACGTGAGAACAACCTTCTACAACCAAGTTTAACTTTTGGTTTGACTAGTAATATTCTCATATCTTGTAAATTTGCAAGCGAGCCTAATGGGTGAATGGCCATGTGGCTGACATCTGAAATCTATCCATATGTCCTACTTGTCTTCAAACTCATGGGTACCAGTTTAGCTTTGGATTTAGCTACAAAAATGCTAGTTAGTTGCGAAATATGCACCTTTAGGTATTATAGAAATGTTTTAAACAATATGAGTTGTGAATCAATGATGCCTTTTATTGTAGTTTTGAATGACCTGGATGACCTTATAATTCATGGATGAAACAAAAAGGTATACAAAATGGATGAAATAAAGGGAATAAGGTTTGTCAAAATTAGGACAATTTAGAGGCTCAACACCATGTTTCATCATTTGAATATGATCCAATATTTTTTTAGATTGTAGCAATAATCTAATTATTACCCTTCTTATCCTTGAAACACTTTGGTTTTAGTTATGGATGATTTCTACAACACCTAGAATCATCATGTTATTCCCTTTTGCAATGTGAACAAGAAGGTTCATCATCTTTCCTAATTATAGTTGTTCTTTTATCTTTAATCTTTCCTTTGTTCTCATCTTAACCTAACTAAAATAGCTTCATTAAGAGGTTTTCCTTAACATTATTTCCCCTTGATTCAATGTGAGTGGCTTGGACAAAAACTTCATCAAGATTATTTGGGTTAAACATAAGAATAATATGTCTAAAATATTATGCAACCCACCAATATACTTCAAAAGAGTTTCTTATGCATAAAACTGAATTCCCAATGTTAATTCCATGTTCCTAAACTCGAGTATAATCTTACACATTTTGTCCTCTACCATGCCTTAGATTATGCCTATCCATTATTGCTTGTTTTATATAAAAGGATAAAATTGCATCTTTAATATAGTTGTAAATTCATACAAAGAAGATGTCATTTTACCCTTTTTAAGGAGATATTCTTGTATCTTACCCATCCACTAGTTTAGTTTTCATCCTCCTAGTCAAAGAGTTGCTAACTGCACTTTTTTTTTTCGTTCATAATTGCTTAAACCTTGTAATATACTCCAATTTTTCTGATCCAATTATCAAATTTCTTTGCATCAATCTCTCCATTATACATTAGAAAATCAAAATCTACATCTATTTTTACTAACGGTAAAATAAAATTGGTCTTATGTTTTCTGTTTCTAAGATGGAGATGGAGGAAAAGGAGGAGAAGGAGGTGTTTAAAGAGGGACACCATTGGCTTATGTTGTCTCTGTGAAAACCACCCCCCCCCCGCCCCCAACATGGTAGTGATATATGGAGTTAGGGCTCAATCTGGTTAAACCTTTGCAAGATCAGCCTCACAAACCTCGATGGCCGCCCATGGGGGAAGAAAAGAAAGATTAGGGAGCAAGAGATCCTATCAAAATATTGCTTGAGGAGGCCCTCATGAAACAAAGGAATGTGATGATGGATAACTTTTCCCAGATGCTTCCCATCGGTGGCGCATCCACATCCAACAGCCACTCTGGAGGCTCCACACCTTTTAAGGTACAAGTAAAATTTGACATTCCCATATTTGAGGGCCAAATATATGCAGACGCCGTAGATAAATAGTTAAATATGCTAGAAGGGTTTCTTTTGTTTATAAATTTTCTAGCTGGGAAAAGATTACTTTTGCTCTTCTTAAATCTGCCCCCGACGTAAAGGAGTGGTGGGAAACCTACTGTGAGCAGAAGGATAAAATTATGACCTCACTGTTTTCAGCTGCTCCCACTTCAAATTTGTTCTGGGACGCTATCAAGGAGTAGTACTACCCTATCGAGACCTATGAGGACAAATACATAAAGTGGACCATACTGTGGCAGGGAAGGGACCAAGATGTGTAGGATTTTACCAATGTTTTTCATACCTTTCACACGAAGTTGGGTATCAATGATTCTGAGAAACATTTGGTACTCAAATACTGCAATTTCCTACAGAGGTACATCCAAGACGAGATGGGGTTCCTGGACATTTCCTCACTTGGCACGACGTATCAGTATGCTATCAAGATTGAGTAGAAGTTTAAACAAAAGAAGCGAGACTTTGGATTTGCGAATCTGAAGAACAAAGGACAAAGTCAAGGTGGGCTGACCCAAGACAACCCGTCGAAGCTACAAGAAAAGAACACCACCATGAAGTTAAAGGACATAGGAAAGTGGTGTGAGTTCCATAAGATCACCACTCACAACACAAGTAAGTGTTGGGCCAAGCAGTCGTTGGTGGCTGAGTTGAATGCTTTAGAGTATGATGCATGTTTCGACCCTCAGTCAGAACCTGACAAGAGGAGTGACAAAGGGAAGCAAACTATTGATGTGGAGCCCAACGCCACTAATGCCATCGCCAAGGTCCAGAAGAATGAGCCCGAAGATCCAAAGGAGGGGGAGTGTCTTTTCCACTCACAAATGTGGGTCTTAACGGTTTGTTGTTGTGGTTCATTGTCGACAGTGGTAGCAAAAAGAACCTCATTTCAGCAGAGGTCATTGTTGTAGGGAAAAGTATCCGACTCGGATGACCCTATCCCACTCTAAGGGTGATAGTTCCTTAGCAACAACTGTAAAACAAACTACTTAAGGTTTACTTCTTTATGAAAGCAAAAGAGAATGGAGAAATGAACTAACTGTTGCCTTGCGCTTAATGTCGAATCCAAACTCTTCTCTTTGGCCGCTTGCTCCTAGATCCTCGTTCTTTTGCTTGCCCAGCTACAATGAGATCCTGCAAAATAACAAAGAAGGAGACTACAAGAGGCATGCAATCATAACTGGTTCATGGATTAGTGTAAACCAAACATGCAATCATCACAATATATTATTGAAACAAGAGCACATAGAAGAACCTCAATAGCTTTTATTAATGAAGAAATAAAGGTTCTGAGAGTATTACAACCATTGAAGGCTCCAACCCAGCAACACCTCCCAGCAGAAAGAATTGCTCCTCTTCACCTCTCTCAAACAATCACCCAATAACTCAATAGTGAAACCAACAGCATATCATTACTTTGCACAAAATTCCAGCCTCCTGAGCTCATAGGAGAGAGCTCAATATATAGATGAATTGAGAAAGGATGAGTCAACTTGCAACTGATGTGTAGCTGCCTTGTGTCCTCTCTCTCTTCAGTTAATCTTTAGTTGATCTTCAGTTCTTGAGTCCACTTGGTGAACTTTGCTTCCACTTGGAGAAACAGAGCCTCTGACTCATCACAAGGCGAAATCCCTGATCCAAGTGTCATTTTTGGAAGATTCCAAAGCAATGACTCATTGTGCCACTTGTCCCATCTCGCTCAGCGCAGGTGGCCTTTGTTCCACTTGCTTGCAACGCAGGTACACCATGGAGCAACTGAGTTTCAGCGCAGAAACCTAGTGGAGCACCTGCTTTGATTTCAGGATTGCTTGTTTTTGAGTGTTTTCAGGTGGAGAACTGATCTGAGAGCTATTGGTTTGCTAACCTTGTTCCTCTAGGGGTAGGAACATCATGGTTAGGGAACTTTGGATCCCTTGGATTATTGACAATTCATGCTTGTTGCTGTAAGGCACAAAATTGTCTATAACAGATGCCCCCTAAAGTATGAGGTCGTTTATCGGGTGAAATGCTTTATTGAGAGGATCCGAAGTTCATTCAATCTGCTGAGAAGTGTCCTGTAATAAGATACAATACAATACATTATTTTTCATACATTTTCATGATCTAGCTGAGGCGGGCATTCCCGTGCTCAGCTTTATAAATACATTTTGGTACATAGAACAGACGATCGTCTGATTGTAGACTGATAATTCTCTGCTGAAATTATCATCCTTTGAGAAGGATGATCATCTGCTGTAATGATGTACATATCAAATGTCTTTATGTCCTGAATATATATCGCAGCCCGGATGGATGAAACTAGATCCGGGGTCTTCAATCTCTTCCGATCTTCACTCGATGTACAAGTCGATCCATGTGAGAATTTCTTGAAGTCGAACATGGAAAGACATCGCTTGATTACCGGTCAATGATGTAAACCGTTAACAAGCGCGAGAGGAATCACCGATAAGGATGATGACCCTCAAGGTACGACAGTACAATTCACATGGTGGGAATAAAGGACTTGGCGTCGACCACCGTGCAAAATCTTCTGGTCGAAGGTCATTGATGTATACCTGTCGCCGGAAGTGAGAAACTTGCCATTGAGGCATGCAAGCTTCAAAGTACTGAAGGGGGTGTTCCTAGATCAACTCCTTGGATAATGAGCTGATGTCGACAAGGAGCGATCCGTCAAAGGAGGGCCTTAATGAATCCCACATCAGTGACGCGGAACGGAGCTAGTGATTGTGATGAGGTGAAAACAAACTGTGATGTATGATTCAGGGTGGCGGTCATGAAGTGGATGAAGGATAATGTATGGCAGTGGGTGGAACACGGTTGACTCTTTATAGAACCACATCTCTTGAACATATAACGACACTGATGTGATGGATTGGTAGCATTACCCCAATTGTGGATGGTGTGGCGAGGACCATGGTTATGAGACCGGTGAATGAAACAACCCAACCCGATGTGATACGGAGGACAAAGTGTCATGTTCAAGAGCGACTTGCTACCATTAATGCTGTGAGGTTCTCCCAATTTTTCCCCAGTCATTGCTGACCAGTACCTCTTTATTTTTGTCAAGCTTGAGGAGGATAACATATGCTTGTTCTATAACCTGCCCTTCGGGCAAGCCTATCGCTATGTTTTAGCGAGCCTAGCGATAGGGAAACTTGTTCTCGTCTAAAGACAAGTTTGTCGCTATTTAATCATTTTAACGAGTCTAACGACAAAGAAACCTCGGTCCTTTTCATTTTTAGAGAGTCTGAAAAGGTACGAAAAGTTAACTCCAAAATTCCTTTTTCGTCTTCTAATCCCTTAAGTCCGAAAAAGTATAAAACAATACAGAAGGGATGAATTTTCGATTTCTTTAACGAGCCGAACAAAACAAGCGCTCGATCTTTTTGTGTAATAATCCCTCAGGTCCAAAAAGATTAAAATCTAGAGGAGGGATAGCTCTTCCGGTCCTTTTTAACGAGCTGGAAGGCCAAAACTCGGCAAACTTTTCATATTTTACGAGTCATTGAAAAGAGCTCAAAGAAGACTCGTCTTTTGAGGAACGAGTGATGAACAGGGATAGCAGCAGATTCCAGGTACAGGTTGGAATTTTCCAATCACGGCAGTGTCACAAGGATGGCTAGGTGAAATCACTCTTCGCAGTTGTTCCTCAAAATGGGTAAACAAACACATGGAGGTGAACGATTGGCCAAATGAATGGATGGAGGTGAGACTGCAAGAACACGACCAAGGGCTTTAATATGGCTTTCAAAGGTTACATTCTTCAAGGTTGTTTACCGGTTCATTTTTTCTGAGTGAGCTTGAACTGATAGGGAAAGATTGCTCACAATTTATGTTTATTTTTTAACGAGCATGAACTCTATACAAAAACTGCTCGATTCTTGCGTTTATTTTTTAACGAGCATGAACATTGCTAAAACTGCTCGATGATGCCCCCAGCATAATAATAATGCAGATGAGGCGCATGCCCCGTAAATCATAAGGGGGCATTTCATTTTTTAATGAGGTTGACATCGTAAAGAACTATCCTCTTTGCCCACTGTGTTTACAGTACTCGATAGAAAATCGAAAACTGAAGGATGATAAAGGTTATTTTGAGTATCTTCCCCACAACCCGGGAGAAGGGAGCGATGGTGGGAATCATTCCATGGTGCCCCGTCAATTACCATTGATTGGACTATTCCTTTGTCGGTTCCATGCACTCGCGACCAAGGACTTAAAGGGGTGCCATATTCTCTAGACCTATCTATCCAAACGCTTAATGAGCGTTGATTTGGGGTTGCCCCTCCGGCCAAGAAAATTGATTGCTACAATACTTCCATTGGGTTTGGGGACAAAACCTTTGCATGATCCACGCTTATATCGTTTTCTGACATCTTTTGTGCGGAAGATATCATATTGCAGGTTCCTACTGTCGCCACTTCTCCCACAATGAACGTTGGCGGAAGGGTGAAAGTTCCCATTAATGTAGGATCCTTTAGTAGGCCTACTCCAATATTTTGAAACGAATGGTCGCTTCCATGGATCAGAGGAACGCTTCCTGTAACTTGTGAACCATTAGGGAGGAAATTTTGTTGGTCAATGATCGTAATCTCTCCTTGAAAGGGGAATGCGATTTTCCTAAAATAGGTCGACACAACAGCTTCCATGGCATAAATCCATGGTCTTCCCAGTAGGATGTTATAGTCAAGATTGCCATCGATGACTTCAACATCTATTTCTACTGTTTTGCCCCCTAGTTCAACTTTCAAGTTACTAAGGATACCGTAAGGGGTATATGTCCTTCCGTCGAATGCTTTTAATGTTGTCGATGATCGCGACAAGGTTGGAGATCCTAAAGTTTTCCAGCAACTCATCGACATAATACATGTCGATGCCCCCTCATCAATAATTGTTCGATGAACAGTTTTGTTGAGGGCTTTCACTTGGACGAGGAAAGCTAGTTGAGCTGGTAACTGAGGATCATATCCTTTGTGATCAAAGGATACAAGATTGGAATCTTTAGGATCCACCCCACCAATTGCTAATAACAATGCCTGCCTTTGGGATGGGCAATTTTGTAGTACTTCAAGAGTCGACATAGCAGACGGCGATTGCGCCAAATCTTCCACTATATTATAATGCTGTGCCGCTCTGGCACGAGGATTAAATGTCGACTTGTGTACCACTCCCTTTGGCGGTTTTATTGTTAATTCATGTGTGATGGGGGGTACAACTTCTGCCGAAGTTGTTGTCGAACTGCTAGGTTGGTCTTTACCTTTATCGTTCGACACCTGTGGATTCCCGTAATCTTTGTTCCTTGTCGAAATCAAAGCATCATTCTGTTGCTTCGATATCGATAACATAAGCACTTGCGACGGTGAAGCATTTCCACTACCAACCAGATTTTTTCCTTGATCGGGAAACGGATCAGTTAACACAGCTGGAGTTTGCGAACTCTTTAAGAATCTTTTTAGATCAGCTTTGTATGGACATTCTCTCGTCCAGTGATCCTCATCACATATCTCACACCCATAAGGTGGTTTCCTATCTCGAGGAGGGCTTGAAGAAGTTTTTCGAGGAGATGACTCTCCTTGTTTCTTCTTCTTCCCTTTGTTTTGATTTTTCTTGCTTCCTGGTTGATTGGTTTCTTTGCCCTTATCTGTCGATATGGCATTTACTTCCAAAGCAAGAACTTCTTCATGCGCATTTTGATTCGAATCCTTACGGGCCTTCTTTTGATTGGTCCTTTTCGGATTCGTGTTTGCTGTGCCAATCACGCCATCGCCGGCATGAGAGTCACTATTTGATTTAGGAGGAGGAGGGATTGAAAACTCTGGTCTAGGGGCATCTGGTAGTTTGTCATAGAGCGTGCCAGACTGAGTATATACTAAGTCCAAATATTGTGCACGAGCGATAACCTGCTCTTCTGTTACGACTCCCCCCTTTGCCACATCTTCCGTTATGGTCGGAAGTAACGACTTTATAAACCACTCAGCTAAAAGCTGATCCAGAACGTATGTTTTAACCATTCTTCGTCGACGTCGCCACTCATGTATATGATCTGATATATGAGTTGCGGTTGTCTGTTTGAAGTTAGTCAATATCTCTGTTCCCGTTTCATACCTTATTGGTAATTGAAAGTGGGTCAAGAATGTCGTGGCAAGGGAGCCAAAATTGTCGAACGAAGCTCTAGGCAATTCTATATACCATTTTGTCGCTGGACCTGTCAATGTCCTCTGAAAGAGGCGAAGCCTTATCGAATCGTCATTTAAAGTGTTTGACGAACACCATAGATGAAATGTCATCACATGATTCGACGGGTCTTCACCTGGATTTCCATTGAATTTAGGAATGTCGGATGGAAGTTTGTGTGGAATCACTGGCCACCAAGGGGCGTAAGCAATTGGATCATTGGTTAACCGATGTAAATCAGGCAACTCTAAAGTCGCCACGAATGGTAACTGTTGATTCAAGTTAGGTGAAGCGTAACCAGGATACGATGGAATCGCCTGAACAGTCGGTCTTTGCATACCAGCATAATGGAGTTGATGTTGGTATGACGAATACGGTTGATGGACTTGACCACTATAAAGTGGTTGATTTTGACCATTTTGAATATATGGTTGTCCAGTATTCGCAAATATTTGCTGTTCAGAACCTTGGTACACTTGTTGGAATTGCGGCTGTTGGTATTGCACTATCCACGGTTGCGACACCATGGGTTGTTGCGCTACACTAACCATTGGACCAAGATGTGGGGTAGTTGTACCCAACTGTACTTGTGTTGTCCCACCAGTAGGTGATTGTGGTTGGGTCGCAGGTTCAAGGGGCTGTTGCATGAGAACCTGAGAAATCTGAGGTTGACATACAACAGGCATTGTTTGAACTTGCGACACGGTCACAATAGCCGGTGTAGTTGGGATGTTTGTCACAGGTACACACTGTTGCATAGAATATACAACTCTCGGTGGCTGGGATATCATAGGTACCCAACTACTCGTTGCAATTCCGCCATAACTTGAATAAGGTTGAGAACTCCCGTATGGGTACCCTCCCGGAGGGGGTAATGAAAGGGCATACTGCCCCCCATACGGTAGCAATCCAAAACTCAAGGCAATTGATTGTCCTGGAGGACTGGATGGCCTAATTAGATTCCCAAAAGGGTCAATTTGATGAGTCTCACCATGAGAGTTACCAGACACTACTCCGGAACAAACAGGAACAGACCATACTGTCGAGATAGTCTCTTGGTGGACTCCTTCTAGCGACTGAGAGCTAGTTGGGACAGATGGTATGCCGGCGAACATTGTTGGATTTGCAGCAGGTAATTCTGCCGTCGCCGTGTCATTTGACACAGTCCTAGATGTCGACGGTTGTTCAGTCATTTTTAGTCTATCCAATTGATCGCCTAGTGATTCTACAGGAACCTCCACTGGTGATGGACAAACTTCCGTTGTAGCAGGAAATAGAGTGACCCCTACTCCAAATTGAATTGGAGTGGATACTTGCGGTTCCTCTATAATTTCCTCTATCGCAATCAGACCAGGTGGAAGAGGAAGACCGTCAGGTCCGTAAAAGATTTCCAGTGCCGAAGAAGGGGTTGTATCGACCGCGACAGATGTTTGAGGAACAAAACTCTCTGGACTGGTTACAGATGGAACTGGTTCAGTCATACAAGTATTTTCCCCCAGACTAGGATCAGTATTACTGTCCCTCTGTGGCGATTGAACTTCTTCTATGGAGGCAGGGTTTCCGGAAATGTTTGGAGTGACCAGAATCTCAGATGTTGTTGGAACACTTGTTCTAACTTTTAAAGGAGATTTTGAACTGGTTCGACGAGCTCGCTTTGTCCGGATTGTTTTCGATTCCGGAGACAAAGACGGTTGACTCGCAAGCCTCCGAGAACGACAGATATTCAATTGACTTTCTTCCACGATTGCGGATTACTCGATCAACTAAAATATAAAGGGGAAAATTTGTGTTTCCGATTTGAATGAATTTTATTAGACGCTTTTAAACATAACTTTGCTTTTTCATGTTTTAAGAGTCGAGAAAAAGCTAAAGATGACTCTAGTCTCCTTCGATGTATTAACGAGCCCGAAGTGACAAATGCTCGGTTGGACCTTTTCAGTTATAGAGTTTGAAAAGGGCCAAAAGAAACTGTTCTGGAGATCTAGGCAGAGGGTGTGCCAAACTTTTCGCGAAACCACAGAATACGTTTTACGGTACGGGTGGTCGATCTTCGTGAATGCTGTGTTCACTGCATCGCGATCAGTAGGGCGGCCGACACGGCTTCCTATGGATAAAGGATAATTGCCTATAGGGGTCTCCCAATATATACGCGACGGTACGTGGGAGCACAAGTCCGTATTAGTGCTACCGACTCTCAGGAGGAATCACCCACCTTCGTAGAGATCGACAGTCACTATGTTTAACGACGCCGGAACACGTCTCTACCTAGACCTCTATGATGTTTGCATTATGTTTCAAATGCGTTGTTAGGTTCATTCAGTATATTTTAAGTTGATCTTTTTAAATTTTGCCTTTCAAGGTTCACCACGAGATGTATATGACAAATTCCTAAATGCAGCCTAAGATGAGAAGCAAGCTTTTTCAAATCTTTTTGACTGATGAAAATCTTAACTACTGAGGGAGAAGAAAGGCAAATTCTTTTCACACAGTTCATACAGCACAAACTAATGCACTTTCTCCTAAATCATCATGCAAACTTTTTCAAATGCAAAATGCACAATGCATGTATTTTCTTTTCCCTTTCTTAATGTCAATGGATTACAAAAAGAAAGTGGTTATATAACTTTGATTTCGATTTAGAGCGAAAACAAACAAGTTTGTCCAAAATCAAAAGACACCTTAAGATTCACTTGCTTAATCACTGGAAATACATGAAATCAAACCATACTGACGAAAGTAAAATGACTAATCAGCTATGGACAGCAAACAAGCTAACTCTTTAGACCAGCAAAATGCCTAACACAGGTTCAGATCTAAGAGGCCAAAAGCAAGACTAGTTTACTCTTCGTTATGGGAAATTGTAAATGAGTAAGAAATACAAAGAACAAGTACAATTTCGTTATATAACAGAGGCAGAATGATGGCAAGTAATATTGGTTTCAAAACAGGTGCAAGACTGGTAACTGGCAGCCAAATCAATGGTGAAAACAGGCAAGAGAAAGGGAGGAAACCCCAAATGCACTAGGCAAATTTGGGCCAATGCAGGTGCTGCACAGCCAAACTGGCTCTCAGCGCAGGTAGCCCCTTCGGGACCTGCGTTGCAAAGCAGGTAGCCTGTGTACTACCTGCTTTGGAAAACGAGAATTGCGTTTTCACAGTTTCCGGGTCATAATTTTCTCAAAAATGCACGGTTTTTGCTCAAATCAGAAACAATCAGTCAAGCACACTCAAAGGGATGATTAGGAAGGTGCAAAGCTATCACTAAGAGCTTACAAGGATCCTTGTAGATCAGCTCTTCAAATCATGAACTTGCTCAGAAATGAGCCAGAGTAGCTGCCCTCTACTTCGCTTTTGATATAGTCAAAAGCTTTTCGATTTGGTACTCTTTTGTTCAGGAAATGAATAGCAAAATACTACAAACACAATCAAACGGATACGATCCCCAGTGGAGTCGCCAGTTTGTTGTAGGGAAAAGTATCCGACTCGGATGACCCTATCCCACTCTAAGGGTGATAGTTCCTTAGCAACAACTATAAAACAAACTACTTAAGGTTTACTTCTTTATGAAAGCAAAAGAGAATGGAGAAATGCACTAACCGTTGCCTTGCGCTTAATGTCGAATCCAAACTCTTCTCTTTGGCCGCTTGCTCCTAGCTCCTCGTTCTTTTGCTTGCCCAGCTACAATGAGATCCTGCAAAATAACAAAGAAGGAGACTACAAGAGGCATGCAATCATAACTGGTTCATGGATTAGTGTAAACCAAACATGCAATCATCACAATATATTATTGAAACAAGAGCACATAGAAGAACCTCAATAGCTTTTATTAATGAAGAAATAAAGGTTCTGAGAGTATTACAACCATTGAAGGCTCCAACCCAGCAACACCTCCCAGCAGAAAGAATTGCTCCTCTTCACCTCTCTCAAACAATCACCCAATAACTCAATAGTGAAACCAACAGCATATCATTACTTTGCACAAAATTCCAGCCTCCTGAGTTCATAGGAGAGAGCTCAATATATAGATGAATTGAGAAAGGATGAGTCAGCTTGCAACTGATGTGTAGCTGCCTTGTGTCCTCTCTCTCTTCAGTTAATCTTTAGTTGATCTTCAGTTCTTGAGTCCACTTGGTGAACTTTGCTTCCACTTGGAGAAACAGAGCCTCTGACTCATCACAAGGTGAAATCCCTGATCCAAGTGTCATTTTTGGAAGATTCCAAAGCAATGACTCATTGTGCCACTTGTCCCATCTCGCTCAGCGCAGGTGGCCTTTGTTCCACTTGCTTTGCAACGCAGGTACGCCATGGAGCAACTGAGTTTCAGCGCAGAAACCTAGTGGAGCACCTGCTTTGACTTCAGGATTGCTTGTTTTTGAGTGTTTTCAGGTGGAGAACTGATCTGAGAGCTGTTGGTTTGCTGACCTTGTTCCTCTAGGGGTAGGAACATCATGTTTAGGGAACTTTGGATCCCTTGGATTATTGACAATTCATGCTTGTTGCTGTAAGGCACAAAATTGTCTATAACAGTCATGAAGCGGCTAAGCCTACTCACCATACCACACCTGCAGCTGTACGACATCAGGTGGCTTATGATCTGTCATCTCAACTTGTTCATGTTGACTTCGTAATCAGTTAATGCTTTTCCAAGTCCTCATGTTTTCTTGTGAGATTCTAACTGTTGAAGTCACTTGCTTTCACATGCTTAACTTTTGATGCATTCATAAGTGCAATTATTTCTAGCAAGCTTATCAGTCCATGTCTATCCTTTGAAGACAGACATTGGGAAGTCTTTGAAGACAATGCATGTGCAGTCCTTGGTAACAGTAATTACACAATCTTTAGTTGTAGGAATTACACAACTTTCATACATTGTGTAGTCCCTATTGACAATGCTTGTGTAGTTGATAGGGACAGTGATTGCGCAATCCATGTGGACAATCAGTGCATATTTTCAATTGACAGTCCCTATCACTCTTACTTGAAAGTGTACCATCATCCTAGTCAGCCTTCTCAACTATCTCTTTTGCTTACTTTTTCTTTCATAAGTTCCGCTTTCACTTTTGTAACTGTTTTTTTTTACTTTCTTTCACTTCTGCAAGTGTCACTTTTCCTTTCTTTATCTTCCAAATGTGTTTCTTTCTCTTTATTTAGCTTTTACATGTATCATTTTCACTGATTCTTATTGTCGCAAGTGTCGCATTTGATTGTTTTCACTCTTATGTGTCGCACTTTTGTGCACCATTAGAGGCAGCTCTAACACATTTTTTTGCATTAGTTGAACTTATATATCATAAGAATATGCCCTAGATACTCTCCCATATCTTAGCACACTTTCTAGTTGCAGTCGACACTTGTTTCATAACTTGTATTCTAAGTGTCACTTTGTTGTCGTTTCAAGGTATGTATATAGATCTTTAGTATTGTACATTCTCTTGGCTTATGTTTGATCGTATACATGTGTGTGAATCTGCATTGGAATGTTTTTATGCCATGTGTTCTCTCTTATTCCATTAGTCTAACACATAGCCATTTTTAGGCTCTCCCTTGTCATCACACTTTGCATACATAAAATCTCAGCTATTAGATGAGCACATTTCACATTCTTAGCGAAAAAGGATGCATCCCTTACCTCTTACAACTGCACACTACACCATCCTAAGGGAAAAATATTTCACAAACACGTTGTGTAATCTTCATCTACAGTTCTTCAATATCTTCGTGCTTAACCTTGAAAATTGTGCTGAAGACTGACTCCTTCTTGCCTTCAGTGTGCATGGAGCAGTTCTAGTGGATAGTAGAGATCCTCCTTATCAATGCTAAAGAGAATTACATAATACAAAGGCTCTCTACCCTTCATGGTGAACTAATTATCCTCAAGGTACAATGACCTACCTTCTGCTACTTATGCCAGCCAACGACACAATCCCTTCACCAAGTGAGACTATTATTGTGCATTGCATAGTTCTAGTGGAAAATAGGTTCATCTCTAGACCACTGCAGAAATCAACTGCGTAATATTGGAGTCTACTCCTCAATCACTGCACATTCCACAGTTACAGTGGCTTGTCTTGTCTCTCCTGTTGACTGAAACCCATCATTTTATAGTAAGTTATGATGTCTTTCCTCCTACTATGCATTGTGTAGTTACAAAGGATAATGAGGCCATCCCTCAGTCCTTATGAAGCACAATCGCACAATCCCTATCTCCTCTTCCCTAAGAACTATGCACTGTACATCCTCAGTCACCAAGCTCATTACCCTTATCTCTTGGACTTTCTCACTACGCAGAACCTTGAAGAGCCTCTCCTTATTGTGCATTGCACAATTCCATTAGACAACATGGTCATCCCTTGGTCACTTTTGAGATCAACAACACAATTCCTAGTCTCTCTCTCTCTCAAAACCCTTTCACATTTCCCCATCACAGTCAACGTCTTCCATGAGAAAGAAAAGTTAGAATAGGTGTTTTCAGACTGAGGTCGGTTTGTAATGAGTGGAATTCATTTGCAGGTGTTATCATCTCAACATGGATATCAAGGAGATGTTACAAGAAGTCACTTGTGAAGAAAAAGAAAAGGGAGGAACCATCATGAAGGACATGAAGGACATGAAGGAGTCTTGGAACAAGATAAAGAGATGGAAAATCATGTTGATTTGGAAGGTTCCAACACTTATCTAGACCCTTTAGAGGTTGAAGATGAAGTACAAGTAAATATCCATAATGAAGAAGTCGAAGTCATAACAACAAGAAGAATAACTTGGCATTGATGAAATGAAGTCTTATGTCACCATCTCCATGCCATGGCTTCTCAAATTGCCACCACAAAAGTCATATGTGTCAATGTATTTTTCCACGTCACTTATACAATGTAATTATGTAATTTCTCGAAAATGAGAAAATGTAAAATGTGTGGAAGCTCAAGGGTCCCACATGGAATGCGAAAATTCACTAGAAAGTTATAAAGTCATGTAGAAGCTCAAAGGTCATATAGGAATTCAAAAAGTCATAATAGGAGCTTAAGAGTCATGAGGGAAGTCAAGAGTCACATGGGACGTGGAGAGTCAACTCATTTGTTATAAATACACCCTCATAGCTCAAAACAGGGGACGAGGGGGATTTCACCTTATATTCTCTAGCTTGGCATAGGGGAGAAGATCTTTCTTTGGAGGAGAAAGTGGTGACTTAATGTTCCACTATTGGGGCTAGTGTTCAATCGTTGCAATTGTGTATTTTGGGACTTTCACTTAATATATGAAGCTCTGAAAACCACTGCACTTTCATGCATATGTCATGAATGATTGTAAGACTATTATTTCATTGTTTGTGTTGTATGTTTATGTTAACACATACTAATGAAAACAAACTATTTCGTTGGATTTTGTATGCATATTGTTGAATGTGAATTGTTATTTGCTTCTATGATTGTTATTATCTTATGAGCTACTTTGCAGGTTAATCAACGATTCTTTTCATGCTCTTGTGTGTCTCTTTTAGGATAGTACTATTACTTTTCTTCCAGAGACTCAGTATCTCTATTCCCTTCCATTAAAGTACCTTATACACATTGCAATTGTATGCTTCATAGTGTCACTTAATTTCTCATCTCAAAGTTTGTGTATAATTCCTTATGTTGATAATTGTAGCCAAGGAAAATCTATAAGAATAATGGTGGTCAAGCCTATTATCTGGATGGGGATGATACTGCAATGGTGTGAGGCCTAATTGGGACTTCATACCAGGGGAGACCCACTGTGTTGGCGGCTTTCTGGCACTGTCAACAAGTGGCACTAGAAGGAGGGCCAGATGACAAGCTCATCCCATTAAGTCTATTTGAATCTCTTATCTTGAATGGATCATTTCCAAATCATAAGCCTGGGATGTTTTTCTAACAAAGAAAATATTTCACTCCCCATGGAACTAATTTATAACTTTTTTGAATTAAAGTTTGATGGCAAGGGCGGAACATCTCATTTTCCTAAGTTTTATGATTTTCACGAAGTAAATTGTGAAGATGTTGCCTGTAAATTATTCACCCTCACACTTGAAGGTCGAGTTAAGTTGTGGTGTCATACCCTACCAGTTGCTTCCATTCATTCATTTGAAGAACTTTTCAAGGAGCTTCATCAAGCCTTTGATAGGTATGATTACTAAGATGTTTGTAAAAGGATCAATCAACTTAGAATGAAGCTTGATGAATCAATAAAGGGGTTTTCCAATAGATTTCTTCACCTTTTCTATGAGTTTCATATAGAAGATGTGGATTGGTATTCCTTCAAGGAAAAGATTCAGTGTTTGGTTCAAATATCTTTGAAGCATTGTGAATATGAATCCATGGTTGATTGTGCTCTCCCAACTTTTATTAATCATGAGACACCTCTAATATCAAAGGAGGAACCTATTGTCCCTTTTTACCCTTGTCCTCCTCCCTTTTCATTGCCTAACAAGGAAGTCTATGGTGTTATTGTTGAACTTCGGAAATATGAAAATAAAATTGATGATACTTTTCTTCTGACTTTTTTTTCTTCCCATGGTCAAGTTCTTATCTGAGAAAAAATTCAACGTTCTAATAAATCCATGGAGCCTAAGGTGAATATTGATCCCTTGATTCCTAAAGATCACAAAAATCTTGAATCAGAAACTATTAAAAGTATTGTTTCTTCAAGGGACACTTGTCATCCTCAATTATCTACATTTCATGGCTTTTTATACCCTAATTCTCTTGATCAATCTACTCCACCAACAAGTTTTTTCAGATACTCTTGATTCTTAGTTTGTTGGTCCAAATGGTCATCAGGTACAGGGTGGTCACATTTCATAGGTGGAGGTGCAAAAGGGTGAAGATACTTTTGATATCTCTTCCCTATTTCAAAGTCCTCTATGTCAAGATGTTGTTCCTTCATTCTTGGCTGGCCTAGAATCTTGTGATCTCAACAATCAATAAAATGAAATCAAAGCTCGTAATCAGGATAAATCCTTGGACAATCATCATTTTAATGACCATGATCCCGTTGATAAATGCCTAGGTATATCAGCCAATCTTTTGATTTCTCAAGAATATCTTATTACAGGAACTTATTATTTAGCTTACTATCTCTCGTGTCCCACTGCTTGTAATCAATTAACTTGTGATGAAAATATGTCATGCTCTTCAAATATACCATCCAATGAGTTGAATTTTAAATTGACATAAGGCAATGAGGTCATCCATGATGAAGAAGAAAGAAATCAAATCATAGATAATCTATTTCTTTCCTTGCAATTTCTAGTATTTCATCAGGATAATTCTTTAGTTAATGTTACTCATGAGATTTCTCTAATCTATACATCTTTAGATACACAATCACAAGGATCTTATGACATGAGTAAAATGTTTCTTCGGGTTGAAAAATATTATCAAACTAGGGATGTAGGTGACTGCCATATAGATAATAGTGATCTTGTTGAAATAATTGATAGTAGTTGTCCACATGCAATTTGTGATCTGAATCTATTCTCAAATATAATTATTCAACATTTAAAAGTTTTGGAACTTGTCGGGGAGTCAATTCACTTCAACTCTCGTTGATGGTTATGTTAAGTTCTCATGATCCTGATAAGATCCCCAAACTGGGTCAGATCTGTATTTTCTCACATAATTATTTTATTTGTATTGTTTCACTGCATGCAAACCCGTTCTTCAAATATTTTCAACGTTTCCAAGTCAGTTTTCCTAATTTTCAAGATTGGGTTTTTTATCAGATACAGGATTATGTTTTAGCTAATTCATCTTCTTGTAAACCTCTTTCATTTAACCTAGGATTGTAATGTATATCTTTCATGGATCCATAGAGCTATGAAGCCTATCATTCTGATTATCAATATAAAGGTCATCTTTGGCTAAATAATTCATATATGTTAAGTGATTTTGTGAACAATAAATGCCTAATCTTTATTGTGAATGTTAAGAAGCTAATCATTTTCGTTCTAGCCCAATCAATCCTTTTGATTAGCATTCAATTCTTGAACCATCTAGTGGATCAAAACCCCCATGTTCATATGGATACTAGATTTAATTTGAAATATCCTTATAACCTTTTGTCAGCATGTTATTCTAATTGGTTTCCCATATTTACAAGGCCAAAAATTATTTTTAATTCCCCAAGCTTTCATATTACTGGTTTGGTATGGAATTGGACATAAAGGGAATTGATTGAGAATCAAGAATCTTGTATGTCAAGCCACCAATCTGATCATAACACTGGGTCTAACAACTTGTCATTCAAATAATAATTTTCCCACTAATATATCTTATTATAGTTGTTTTACATCAATTGATCTCGTTGAAGCCATTGATCCTTATGATTTATCATTTCACTGTGCATATACTTTTCAAGCAGTTGAGGTACATAAAAATTTGTTGATGGTCATGTCAGGTCCTCACTATATTGAAAAGGTTTTTGAATGAGATCATGTTATCTTTTATTTGCAAGATTCTCCCCATGATTCAAATGCGCTAATTAAAAGTTCATTCTCCAAGGAGTTTCAGGGTTTTCAAAATGATTATTTTGAATTACATGATCGAATCTATGATTGGCTAGAAACCTCTTACTTAGAAATCTTCGTCATAAATAATATTTTTTGATCTTTCTTGATGTTTTCTAAGAATGAGAACATGAATGAAGGCAAATTCACGAGAATCTTTTGAGGTTTGTGTGATTTTAGTTCTAATAGAAAAGGTAAGGCTGCAAATTGGTTAAATTTAGTTGTTATGGCACATATTTCTGGCAGTAGGAAATACCTTCTATTTCTTGTACAAGTCATTCATGATCATATCTTTATTTTTGTACATTGCTTCATACTGGTACTAATTGTCTGCATATTTCTACTTGCAGGATGGGAGCAACTTCTTTGGTTGCATTGGAAATTTCACTTCACTTAGCCCTAACATTCTAGTCGGTTTGATTAGGAGTAGGTCTAGTCACATTTTAGATTTCTTTTGAATTAAATATAAAATTGCATTTTTCTCTTTATCTAGTCTTTGCAGTTTCTTTATTTTCTTCCTTGTTGTCTTGCATTTCATTTTAGTCTCACATTTTCTTTGTTCTCTTTCTTTGTTTTCCTTGTTGTGTCATGTCTTTCTTTCACATTTTATTTAATAATATCATGCATAAAAATTGTTATTGTTCGGCTTGAAATACAATGTGGCGAAGCTTTGAAAGGGAAATTGCGATGACAAACAACGTTTGTCTAGCTTGTGATCCCCTTCTTTTCTTGGGTTTGATATATTTAAGGTCTATGATTTCTGAATGGAAAATATGATTCATTCAAATAGAAAACTATAATAAGAACCATGATACCCATATCTATTTTAGGAGCTCTATTCCTTGACTCGGTATGGTAATTGAATGGTGTTTTTCTTATTGATCCAATCGAGTAGAGAAGGGAAATGAGAAAACTAAGAGAAAGCGTATTAATTTCAAAGGTATATAACAGTCTTTGAAGGAATGACCTCTCTTTTTTTTAATAAGATGAGATCCCTCTTCCACCCCCACGATATAAATGCCAATAAAATGCTAATGAGCATATTTAAAATAAAATAAAGGGTGAAAGAAGAGAAAGGCTTACTGCAAAGAGAGGTGAAACAAGAAACTTCTTCGAGGTACTGAACAAGCTCACTAGCAATGAATCAATGCTTGTTTTCGTATAGTGACTTCGTTGGTGTATTGAACAAGCTTGCTAGCAACATAGCAACACCAGAGATGGAACTAAAATTTTGATCATATTAAACTCATGAATATATATTATCCTTCTCCCAGATCGAAACAATTGATACATGGTAATCCTTGTAAATGTGTTTAGCCAAGAAAGGGGATGAGAGAGACTGTAGTTATAACTTGGATAAATGGGGAAGTTGAGGTGGCTCACATGGTGAATCAATACTTCCTGAAGGACTAGACTCTATGCATAAAGCTAGACCTAAATAGAGAAGTTGGATTTTTTCTAGTGTGTCACTAAGTGTTGTCACTGTGACCAGCACCCTCCAAAATTTTGCATACACTTGAATTTCAGAACCTCCTTAAGTTCCTATCATCTGTCATCTCAACTTGTTCATGTTCACTTTGTGATCGGTTGATGAGGTTGAGTGCTACTATGACATGACCTGACTCCAAGATCCAGTTATGGAAGTGGGGCCTATAAACTGAACACCTACTGACATCCCACAAGGACTACAGATCACTCAGGAGCTGGACCACCAACCCAAGTGATAAATCCCCAAGCTGGAACCCTTTTTCTCTGACCTAGCACCCCAACCACATGCACAAGCTTGCTTCCATGCGGTTATGACCTAAATCCTCTAGTTCAATGCCTGCAGTTTCGATATCTGGGCCACTTTTTTAGGCTAGACTCTAGACCACTACCCAGAACTGCCTGTAACTTTCCAGAATCATAATTAACATGATGATAATGCCAAAAATTCAAAATTGAAGAAAAAACTCGATCCAAAATTCCGAAAACATGATAGACATTTCGTTAAACATATGGTGAACATGTAAGCTACAGGTCATGAATGCATATCTGATCATAAATATCTGAACTTCATATAAGAATCACAAAGAAGGTCCAATGCCCTCTCAAGTGGTTGCAATAACACTTGTTATCCCATGCAATCATCAACCAAGAAAATACTTATCAAATCATGAATAAGAGCCATAGCTAGAGAACATCATAGAACTGTGCTTATAACTAACATATAACTAGAATATTAACCATGAAAAATCTGCCATAAAATAGTAATAATAACAAGTACAAGTGCTCAAAGCTAACAATAGGAAAATTTATCTTACTAACTTATGAAAATACAACCAAGTCAGGGAGTTCCACGTACCACCCAACCATAGATTGGGTTGAACCAAGTCTTTCTTTCAGTCAATCACCCTCGTTCCATATTCCAAGCATGAACGTGTGCTCTCATGGGACAAGCCAAGACATAATCAACCAGTGACTCCAAAGGTTAAACAACCTCGAGCCTCAAGCTACCGTGATCTCACCTAAATCAGTCTTAAGATCATAAAACCCAACCAAGCTTGGATTCCTCGAAATTTCTTCACCATACCTTGAGGAATTTTCCTATCTCCACCCACCTATTGAGGGCTTCCCAAAGAAACCATCTACACCCCCAACCCTTGGGAATTTTTCTGAGACCACCTCACTTGGTTCCAAGACCTTCTGGCAATCCAAAGATTAACCAAAAATGAATCCCATCACACCATGGCTATCTAGGAAATGGCAAGGCGATGCTGAAACCACTGTTAATCCAAGAAAAATTCATTCCAATGATAGAAAATGAACCAAATAAAAAAATGCATGTACCATGCATTCACACCTCAGCTTGTAATCACACATGAAACCTGTTATGTACAAAATCCTCCTACTGAAGTTGGTGATCTAATATTCTCCTTTCTTTCCTTCACTTTCATTTGCATGTCCTTAGCTTTTCTTTCTCTTAATCCAAGTGAATGCCCAAGTGCTCCAAGAATACTCTTAAGTGTGCAAAAGTGTATGCGAGAGAGAATGAAAGGTGAGAGTGAAATTGAACTAAAAAAAGCTCAACTAGAAAAAGATGTGAACTGATCTTTTGATGCCTTTTTATTATTGATTTCTCTCTTTTCTTCATTTTCCTTCATTTCTCCTCTAATTTCCTTAGCATGCAAATCAATGTCCCTTCACCTTCCTTTTCTCCTACTTTCCTTTATTTTCATAATTAAATGTCAATTATTTCCTGTTTTCCTTTGCCAATTTCCATAGCCGTAATAAACCAAAAGTGATGCCCACTATAGTGTTTTCCCAACATTCACCTTGGAATACGTTTCGCATGGCATTGGTCTTATTTTTCCTTTATTATCCTTTATTACATGAAACTTTAACCCAGGTTTGTTATAAATCCTCCCCCTTAGGGGAACACCATCCTTGGTGTTCTATGACACTTATGACTAGCAAATCACGGAAAAGCAAAGACATAACTTGCTCTATTTCTTGGTTCGAGAGCATGATTTTTTTCTGTTATAGGATGCACTAAGGTTCTGGCTAGAATTCTCTCTCTGGTTCCAGTTGCAATACAAATCAATCAATCACATGATCAACATCCTGCACATATCTTAAACAATGAAACATGGAAAACATCATGGACTTTCACTATTGGTGGAAGTGAAATTCTATAGGCCACTGGTCCAATCCTCTCAAGGATCTCAAAAGGCCCACAATACTGAGGTGTCAACTTGCAACATGACCCAATCCTCAAGGAGCTCCTCTTGGGCTTGATGCGCAAGTACACATGCTCCCCAACATGAAACTCCTTGAATGTCCTGTGTTGATCTACATAACTCTTCGTCCTATCTTGTGTTGCATTCAAATTCCTTTTGATAACCTAAATTTAATATTCCATATCTACCAAGATATTTGGTCCAATCAATACCCTACTCACTAGATCACTCCAACTGATAGGAGTATTATAACTTTGCCCATAAAGAGCCTCAAATGGACTCATCCTTAAGGATTCCTGATACCCATTATTATAAGCAAACTCTACTAGTGGAAGATACTCTTCTCACTTCCTTTATTGATGCATGGCACGCATCCTCAACATTTCCTCAATAATCCTATTAACCCTCTTTGTTTGTCTATATGTCTGTGGATTATAAGTTGTACTAAAATCCAGCTCTCTCCCCAAGCCTGTAAAAACTCCTTCCAAAACCTAGAAGTGAACTTGGCATCTCTTTCTGATATCTTCTTAGGAACACCATGCAATCACTACCTACTTGATGAATATATAAGCTACCTCAGTAGCTAAATTAGTATACTTAACTGTAATGAAGTGAGCTACCTTACTCAACCTGTCAACCACAACCATGATGGAATCAAGTTTCTTTGATCTCCTCAGCAAACCTATAATTAAGTCCATGGAAATGACCTCCCATTTCCATTATAGAATGAGAATAGGCTACAATAAACCAATTGTATGATTACAGTCTGCTTTTACCTACTGAAAGTCCATACATCTAGCAAAAAACTCAGCCACCTCTTTCTTCAAGTTCTTCCAATGATAGAACTTCTTAACTATTGTCAGTGTCTTCTAATATCTCGGATGACCTGAATACACCTTGATATGAAACTCCCTCAAGATAATATTATTTACCTCACTGTTATCCAACACATAAATCGTGTTCTTGAATCTGGCCAAGCCATCTATCATGAGGTGATACTCCTCATCCCTGTCACCTTCACCCTACTACTGCAACATGTGATTCAACTATTGATAACCGTCATCATGATGTCCAGCTTGTAATATCTTCTCCTACAAATATGTCTCATAATAACTCACTATTGCAATATGATTCACCTGCACTCTTCTACTAAGAGCATCTGCAGCCTTGTTCTGCTTTCCCTTGATGTATTTGATCTCAATGTCAAACTCACTAAGGGTAGCCAACCATCTAGCTTGTCTAACATTTAGATTGGGTTGGTCAAACAAGTACCTAAGTCCAGTGTGATCACTCATCCGAATAAACCTCCTACCAAGAACATAATGCCTCCACATATTCAAGGCATGAATGATAGATGATAACTCAAGATCATGAGTCATAGTTATGCTCATGCTCATTCAAATTCCTTGACTCATATCATACCACCTGCCCTTCCTGCATTAGGACTCCACCAAGTACTCTCTTGTAAGCATCTATACGTACCATAGGCTCTTTATTTGGATCTACAATGTTCAATGCCAGATCATTCATAACTAAATGCTTCAACTGCTCAAAGCTAGTTTCACATTCCTCAGTCCATTCAAACTTCTTTACTTTCCTCTGTAAAGATATAATAGGATAGGCAATCCGTGATAAGTTCATGATGAACCTTCTATAGTAACCTGCGTTCCCATGAATGATTTGACATCATACACATTCCTAGGAATTAACCCCTCCATGATAGCTCTGATCTTTTTCGGGTCCACTACTATACTGTAACAACCCATGGCTAATTTCCTATGTGAATAACTAAATATAATAACCAAGGTCATGGGACACATATTCCAAGATGAATGTTGGGAAAAAACATAGTAATGGGAATCATTGGTGATCAATAAATGGCTATGGAAATTGGAAAAGGAAAAGTGGCATTAATTGGCATTTTATTTATGAAAATAATGGAAAATAGGAGAAAAGGACGGTGAAAGGTCACAAGATTTCATGTGAGGAAAATTGAAGGAAAGTTAAGGGAAAATGAAGAAAATAGAAGCATCAATGATAAAAGGGATTATGAGTATCAGTTTACAGTTTTGGTTAGTTCAGTATTTGGCACTCTCATTCTATTCTCTCTGTCTCATACCCTTGCACACTTAGAGAAATCTTGGAACATTATTGGAGCATGCTTGGAGAACTCTAGTTTTCATTGGACTTAGAGAAAGAAGGTAAAGGAAAGCCGAAAAGTGCAAGGGAACAATAGAATCAACAGCTACAGTTGGATTTCTTTGCAGGTATCGAGTTGTATGTATGATTTCCTTGTTATTTTTGGCATGCGTGGTATATGCACATGCTTATTTGGTTATGATCTATCATTGGCATGGGAGATTTCTTGGATTGATGGTGGTTTTGTGTAGTCTTGTCATTTCCTGGATAGCCATGGCGTTGTGGCTTTTTACACTTTTTGTTTCTGATTGGTTCTCAGGTTCCTTATGGATGTGCATTGATTTTCTAGTTCCTGGTTGGAACAAATGCTCTAGATCCCTGGAACAACTTAGGTTTATTTATTAGTCTTGGAACCTAAGTTAGAAAAATGCTTTAGAGGCCTCAGTGAGTTGAGTTACTAGTCCTAGAGCTAGGTTGGAAAAACGCTCTGGAGCCATGGAAGGTTGTGGGTTGAGTTATTAGTTCCTAGAGCTGCGGTTGGGACAAACACTCTGGAGCCCTAGATAGCTTGGGTAATACTGATCTGGTTGGTGTTAGTGATGTTCGACCATGAGATGGAATCATTGGTTAAGGGTTGAGGTGGTTTGTCCTTTGGAATCGCTGGTTTTATTTTGTTTGGTTTATTCCATGATATCCCACATTCATGCTTGGAATATGGTGCAAGGGTGATTGGGTGAAAGAGAGATTTGGTTCAGCCCAATCTATGTTCAGGTGGTACGTAGAAATCCTTGACTTGGTCAGATTTTGCATATGTTAATAAGATTTATTTTCATCCTATATTTCCATGAGTATTTGTACTTGTTATTAAGTGGCTTTGATGGTTGTTCTATCATGGTGTATATGTTGTTCATTTCTTGGTTATATGTTGGTTATATGGTCTATGGTGGCTATGGCTCTTGATGTGTTTTGACTTGTTGATGAATGGTTAATGAATGCATGAGATAAAATATGTTATTACAACTATTATGAGATGACATTATACCTTCTTGATGATTCTCAGATAATTATCAGACCCCTATGTTTAAATATGCATTCATGACCTTTAGATTGCATGTACTCAACATGTTTGGCGAAATGACTGTCATTGTTAGGCCTGGTTAGGTAAAGCATTTGATCAAGTTTTGTATGAATTGATTTGTATTGATTTCATTTATCATTCTGGAAAGTCTCAGTGGGTTTTTGACGGTGGTTTGGAGGTTGACCTAGAATTTAGGCTCAAAATCTAGTATTGCATGCTCTGGATTGGAGCTTTTACGTTGCAACTACATGGATGCGGGATTGTGCATGTGATTGGAGGATTCCAACTACATGGAGTGCTTGTTGTGGGAGCGGTTTGGGACCCAAGTTAGAGAAAAGGAGGTCTGATTGACCTGTAACCCCTATAGAATGTTATTATTTGTCAATTTGCCTTCCGTGGTCAGCCCCACTTCCTTAATGGGACCTAGGAGGTTGGGTCATGTAATAGTAGCTCTTCCTCTCATGTTTACCCTGGAAGGATGGTGAAACTGGGTAGATATGGGAGGGGAGGTTACATAATGGTATTATAACACCTAGGTTCAAACAATTTGATTGGATGGGACGAATGTGTTTTCCATGCATGCATGTTTTTTGTGTATGTGTTTGTTATGCATGCATTGTGATGGTCATTGTTGTAGTAGTGTCGTCATGTAGAGGTTGATGATGTTGATGTTGAGATGATCAATATGTTGATTTCATTATATATAAATATGTGTGTGTGTGTGTGTTGTGCTAATTGGGATTGATTTTGCAGAAAAGATAGCCTCCCTTGAACTTCACTGAGGTATGTTGATCATGTTTATATTTGGTTTATCTGACATGGTGTGTTTGCAAAAAGTAGAGGATAAAAGATGCCAACCAAAATGGTGGAATACAGTTCACGTGATTCTCCCTACAGATCATATGAGAAACATGGTGATGATTACTCCCATGAAATAACATACACATTGAGAATTCTGAAAGCAGAGATTAGAATTTGTAAGGTGGATAATGATAAAATAATCCAGTCAAAGGAAAGACTTGCTAGGGAATAGGAGAAACAAGCAGAGGAAAATGCAGTCATCCTTTAGAGTTTTTCAGATCTACAGAGACAAGGACCACTTAACATCAGTCATGGACAGGAGGAAAGGACCAATGGGGTATATGGCAACAGGTCTCATTCCGGATACAAGTTTGATAGGGATGATACAGTTAGAGATGATGAATTCTTGGATACACCTGACTGGAGGGGTAATGACTGTGGGTTTCATTCTAGGTCTAGTTTAGAGAGACAACATCATCATCATCGTCATAGAAGGAGTGAGGAGTGGTAATTTCTAGAGGAATTCAATAAAGAAAAGCCTCCTACATCTGATGGATAAATGAAGAAGTCACAGGATGTAGAAGCTTGGATGCTTGGGATGAATAATTTTGTCTGTTTGCATGACTATTCAAAAAATATGAAAGCCGGGATAGACACATTCAATATTAAATGAAAAGTACACATTTGGTGGGAAAATATGAAGAATTTCAGAGGAATTAGGGAAGAGGAGTTGACTTGGAGTGAGTTTGAGATACTTTTCAGGAAGAAGTATTTATCTAAGAGATACTATGATGATAGGGCGAAGGAGTTCTATGAGTTGAAGATGGGATCTATGACCGATTAGGAGTATTCTAGAAGATTATTGGAGTTGTTGAGGTATGTGCCTAACTTAAAAAGGATAAAGAAAATATTCAAAGATTCATCAATGGGGTTCCGATATCATTCAAAGACAGAATTGAGTTTGATGAGCCTAGATCGCTAGAGGAATCCATTATAAAGTTTAAGAATTGTTATGAGAAATCGAAGCATAATAATGAGTCTAATTAGGATTGGAAGGGTAATGAGAATAATAAAGGAAATTGGGTTAAGAAGAGAGGAAAATCATAGGATACAAATGACAAGGAGAATGTAACACCAAACAAGAAGTTCAATGTAGTTGACAGAGGATAGAGATTTCCATCTGAGGAGCAGAAGAAGGGTGGTGGTAGGAAGGATTTACAGTGTTACACTTGTGGCAAGGATCATCACAGGAGAGATTGTCCACAACATTAGGGTGGAAGAACACATATCTACATTGCTTAGGTGGCCCAAACAGTGGAGGATGTCGAACAAAGTATTCCTCAGATTTAGGCACCTTTAGATAATTGGAAACTTGATCATCAAGAATATATTATCGATGTGGATGATAAGATTTGTGATCAAGTTCTTTCTATTTTGATTGACCCTAGATCTAACTATAGTTATATCAGTCTTGACTTGGTGGATAAGTGTGGTTTGAATAAATAAGTGCATGTAAAGTATTGGTTAGTGTTGTTGAAAAATGTGTAACTAGGTTCAGTCTTCATAAATATGAAATGTAATTTTGATTCCTGTAAATTCTAAAATGAAAGAAAATTATTATTATTAATTTTGGAGCACGGTTTCTTGCTCAAGGTATTTTATTTTATAGGTCAATCACCCATTGAGTGCTTCTAGGGCTGGTCCTAGGTCAAGAAGTCAAAAGAGTCATTGTCATAATTTCAAGACCCCATTGGGCACATTGTAACTTGTAAAGAAAATTACATTTTCCTTAAAAGTTTCAAAATACCTTTCAAGACCAAGTCGACCTGGCCGCTGGCAAGTCAACCTAATTTGAGGAGCCATGTCCACCTTGAGAAGCCTATATAAAGGAGGAAACTCAAACTCCTTGAAGCACATACATCACTCTCTCATCCAAGTGAAAAAGGAACAAGAAGAAGTCAAGAAAATAAGGAAGAGGAAAAAGGAGACTTGTTTTGGGATATTTCTCTCTCACATGTGTCAAGGAAGGCTAGGGTTTTTGCAACATATCTAGGGTTTTCTTCTGCAAGTTTGATCTTGAAGAAGGGAAGGAAAGAAGGTCAAGCAAAGGTCACAAGAAGCCATCCTCAAGATCCAGAAGGAAGATAAATCCAAGTTAAGGTCTGAGGAAGCCTTGAAAGGCTAAACGAAGCTCACATGTGTGGTAGCAACAACTACTACGGGGGGAAAAAATTTCAGGTCTACAATGGAGGCCGAAATTTTGCAGTTGGGGGTCAAAGTTGTGCTACTAGAAGAGATTTGACTGGGTTTGACTTGTTCAAGGAAATCACATCATCCAAAAATGATGGACTTGGTCTTGAAGGCTATTGGTCTTGGTATAGAGTTATTGTAATTGATTAATTGAAGAATTTATAAAGAAGAGAAGATATTTATGGGTTTTCCTCTCAATTAAAGAGGTTTTGGCCCTCGCTTGCAGCCTATATTATGTATTATCGTTCTTCTTGTTTTGGTAGTTTTTTGATGATATATAAACATAATAATAAGTAAAGAAGTTAATAAGTAAGAAAAAGTTAAAATACATCAAAAACAATTATCAAGGAAAGAGAAATCACACTAATCATTTCCCTATAGATATCTCAACATGGTATCAGAGCTAAGGTTGGAAGAGGGAATTGTGAAGATATATACTACATTGATGAAGTTACTAAAGAAGTGTTCAAAGGTGGCAATTCATTTCAAGAAGGCTATCAAAGAAGTGTGGAATCTCCTATTTAAACCAAATAAGAAAGTAACCGAGACAAAGGACAAAGGACTCTTCTAAACACTCACTGGCACATTTCAAGATGAGAACATTTAGGTAATCAATAGTGGAGCTTCATGGCACATGATCGGACATCACAAGAAACTAATGACATTGTCAAAAGGAAAGCATTCTTAGTTCATAGAGCTTGGAGATAATAAAAGATATCATGTGAAAGGAATTGGATCAACCTCAATAGAGATGGAGAATGGAGGCAATATTCATCTCAACAACATCCTATTTTTTTTATGTTCAAGCTTCTGTGATCCATAATGAATTAAACAAAGTCTTTTAGTAGAAATCACATGAGAGAATTTTTTGGCTGACGCGTTTCGAACCAACAAGTGTGGTTCATCATTATGACCAGATGAAGAGGCAGACCATGGAAAAGGCTTAAATAGAGAGCAATGTAGAGACATAATTTCAAGTAACGGCTATATTTGAACAATGATGTTTAAATTATAATATTAATTTATTAATATATTAAAAACAAATAGTATTAAGTAACGGATATATTAAATGGCTAGTTTTTGAAAAAATATTTAAATAATGATATTATTTCATTAATTTATTAAAAATATTAATTAGTAACGGCTATATTAAACGACTAGTTTCTGAAAAATAATATTTAAATTAATTTATTAAAACCAAATATTACTAGTTCTTGAAAAATAATATTTAAATAATGATATTAGTTTATTAATTTATTAAAATATTAATATGTAATGATATTATTTCATTAATTTATTAAAACCAAATATTACTAGTTTTTGAAAAATAATAGTTAAACTATGATATTAGTTTATTAATTTATTAAAAAATATATTAATAAGTAACCACTATATTAAACAACTAGTTTTTGAGAAATAATATTTAAAATAAATAAATAAATAATCAAAGTCAAACTTTAAAGGAGGGGAGTCAAAAGTAATAAAAACGAGTGAAGACCCTGATCGAGACAAGATCATTTGATAAATAAAATAACTGATGGAAATAAAATAAAATAAAACAAAAATATACGCAAGTCACAATATATATATATATATATATATATATATATATATATATATAAATATATATAATATATAAAAATAAAAAAATAAAAATAAAAATAAATAAACACAAATAGAAACACACACACACACACACACACATATATATATATATATATATCCAAAGAAAAAATAATCAATAAATAAAATAGGTCAACAATAAAATATGGGGCTTAGGCCCATTAAACAAATAACAAAAATACATTAAAAAACACGAAGGATCAAGAAAATAAACTCTAATGAAGAATAAATCAACAAAAAATACTGTTAGCTACCTATACCAATAGGTTTCATATTTCATGATTGGCAAAGAAAGTTCCAAATATGCTATGCTTTGATGATGCAAAGATCCCATATTTCCAAGAGAAGACAATGTGTGTATATAGCTTGATGTGGACTCAATTTTGATGGATGGTCCAACAGCCTAATCTGGATCATACCATGTTTCAATTTTCTGTTGTAAAATAGAGAAAGAAGTCTGTCCAAACTATTTAATCTTGGCAGACCAGTAGCTTAGGTAGAGAATTAAGGTTCCCAACTGCTTAATCTGGGACCTTGGAAGCAATAAGGGTAATTCTAGATAGAAAATCAAAAGAAAAAGCCAAGAGAAAAGAAAAGGCAAATAAGGGTCTGCAAGTCTAAGTGCACCCTCCAAGAAGAAACAAAAAATGCTAGGCAAGTAGATGGGTAGGCAGATGGGGTTGCAGAAATGTCATTCCTTACAATTGAATGTGTGCTAACCTATTCACAAAGGAATATCAATGGATTGAGAAAGTCTTCTTCTCCATCATGTTGCAACAAAGCAAAGAGGCACGACCAATTTCCTTTTCCCCCTTTTCTCACCTTCATTACTAACATCCCTTCATCAGTTGTGTTCATGAAAGAATTTGAGGCTTTATGCTGGTTCTTATTCCTTTAAAAGCCACATTTCTTGTCTAAAAATCTTTTCATTTTGATCTACTCCCTAAGCTAAGTTATCTTCACATAAACTTAGTGATTTCACTCCTCATTCACCTCTTCCATCCATATTAACCCCTAACTTCTATTATCTAAATCCCCTATGTTACCCTTTCCCTACTATTATAACACTATGGTGTATAAACCCCCAAGCGTTGTATAAATATCCCTCCCCTGGGCATTATAGCCCTATGTTCACTATCAGGGATCAAATTGACACCTGGTCAGTTTAAGAGCCCTAAGCCTTACCCCTTTTCCCCCTTCAGAAGTCATTTAACCCACTAAACCCTTTATTTGCCAAGAAACCTTGTCATAAACCCCTTTTTACCCCTAACCCGCTTCATTTGCAAAATACATATAAAAACCCACTTTTTTCACTTACCCAAAGTCTTAGCGCTATGCACATTTTTGTAAAAAACATCGAAAAAACCATGAAAATCCGCCAAAAGTCTAAAATCCCCGCCGGGCGCAATTTTCAAAGAATATATTATTTTAATCCCGCCCGCATCCGTATCATCTGGCCAGCTCAACGATCCGTCGACCGTCAGATCAGACCCTTTTCATCCGACGGCCCACATGAATATCGGAGCGGCTCCGATGTCCGAAGAATAGCGTCCGATATTTGTCAGAGGGTGATGTCAGGCCTCTGCCACGCGTCGCCCCCACATCGTATCGGAGGTACTGCTGACAATTCCGCTTCCGTATGGAAAGCGGTGCGATATGAAACTGCTAACCACTTCCGGTTTCGGTCAATCTGCCCTGACTATGTCACCGCCAGCATCACTGCTACGTCAGCGCCGCGTTGGTACGCCCCGTCCACCATTGCTCCACCTGTCTGCCACCTCGCCATCCCCGTGGACCTCTCTTATGCCGCCACGTCACTCAATGACGTCATGCTGACGTCATCAGACCTTGACCCCACCTGATGACGTCATGCTGACGTCATCCAAAAAAAGCGCCAAGGTTCCAAAAATCCATATTTTGGCCAAAATTTTGCGTTTTTTGCACTTTTGGAAAAAGCGACTGTTCTTTTCTCTGCATGTTTTTCACGTCCAACCGCACGCTAACCTACTGAATTCAACCTGGAGACCGCTGGCGTGCCATTTCCACCTGCATTCGTGACTATTGCTCGCAGTATACCAGGTATTTATCCTTGTGAATCCCTCCGGCGCCCGGTTTTGTCTGTAAATTGCCAAAATAGCTTAAAACAGTGAAAAAACATATAATTCACCAGCAAATCCCCTGCGCCTGATCCCCATTTGCACCTGTAACGACGAAATTCACCTGTTGAGCCTTGTTTGCCCGAGTTTTTACCAAACCTGCATTCTGTTCGCGCAGTCGTGAACAGGAAATCCAAATTGCACCCTTTGGCTGAGAAAAAGAAGTTTAAGGCCAAGCATTTCTTTTATCCACACTTTAAGCAGTATTTCAATTGCTGCAATTGACCATTTATCCTCTGTTCCTAAGTAATTCACCTTCCTTTTCAAAGAAAACTCTTTGGTGTTGCTCTGCACAGTAACACCAGTTTGTAAACAACAGAAATCCTAAAAGTAACCATGGATCCACCAGTAGCTCCCATAGCATTGAACATTGCTCCTTTAAATGCCCCTCAGAGACAATTGGATTGGCAGCCTCTAGCAGACATGGATTATCAGATAGCAGAAGAAATGCTAATGCACAGCAAGTACCACATTAATTTGCTGAATGAGTTGAGGATTAAACATGAGGCTGGAACAGATGTATTGGGCATTTGGGATTATTTCCTCCCTCTATTCAAACTCCCTCAGGTCAACCAGTTTCCTGACCTAATCCACCTATGTGCTGAATCCTATGACGCCACTCAGAGGGCTGTGATGGACCCTTCAGGCTCAGTTGTTTTCTATGCTACCCCTGAAGCCATTAGAGAGATGCTCCACTTCAAAACTGAGAAGAGATTAGTCCCTTTATCATTGGCTGATCTGATAAAGAAAGGAGCCAAATTAACAGATGCTCAGGTCACCAAGTTAAATCAATTATATATTGACTCTGACACAGTGAAGTACCCTCCCATTTCTCATGTTTACCTAAACCAATTGGGAAGGGACCTTGTAGACATGATCAGTCCCATTTTGGGCTATAATTCTATTGATTTTGTTGATGAGACTGTGCTGGTGATGATGCTCATGTTTGCCCCTGGCAAGTCTGCAATCTGCTATGACTATGCCACTTACATATCTGACAAAATACATGAGCAATTGATGAAATTACCAAGAGAAAGGGTGTTCAGATACACCTCTTACATCTACCACTTGATTTTGTATTATCAACATGAGAAGTTCCACTTTGCTATGAAGAGAGTGGATGCACAAGGAAATCCAAGGTCAGTGGTGTATTGGTCCTCTGCTTTCCACTGTAGATCTGTTTCTCCATACACCTATTGTGAATTCATAGACCTCTTCATCCACCCAGCCATGTCTCTGCTCATGAGCTCACCTCCTCCTAGGCTAACTGATGAGATGCAGAGGATTCTTCAGCTGTCCAAGGCATACAGCATCGGGGATTGGTATTATTACCAACACCACACAGTCATCAGAATATATGGGTGTGAGCTGCCCCCATACAGATTGACCAGATATGTGCCCATGAGATTGTTTGCCCTGGAATACTTTAGGCAATTTGGGAATGCTGATGTGCTGCACTTTTCAAGCAGAGGCAAGAAAGCACAACTCAAGGTCAGAAACCAATTAGGCCACTTCATCTACAACAAAAGGGAGGAAGGTTGGCAAGAAGCCGACAGCATGTTAGGATCCCTTGGGCCTACAGACCAGTTTCCTTTGGAAACCTTATGACCCCAATCACTTCATAACTTTAAGAAGGGTCAAGTATAGGCTGTCTGGTTATGACCATGTAAGGTTGCCTCACATAGAAAAATATGCAAATCAAGAAAAATGGAGGAGGGGAACCTTAGAGGAGGCTGCTACACAAGAAGAATTAAATCAAAGAGCAGTATGCCAAGAGGGTCAACACATTCACCTCAAATCAGATCACTGAAAGGCCCAGCACCTCAGAGGAAACAGGGCTAGCTACAGGACAAATTCTCTACAACAGGGTAGAGAATTTATTCTCTATAATGAATGAAATTAAACACCTGTTTTAAGTGCCTCCCAATTTCTATAAATACACAGAGGCAGATGAGACTTTGGATGCAATTCTTAGACATCAACTGCCCACACAGGAATGGTGGACTAAGGCAATACAGATGATCTTATAGACCAGGAAGCCATTCACTAAGTTTTGTCATCAACAAATACAAGTTGGCATGCACAGGAAAACTTAGTAAAATCAGCATGCACGAAAAGGGAAGGGCTGAGCCAACTCAGCAGATCATATTCGGCCAACAAAAGTAAGATTGAAAGCTAACAGGTAACAGGGCCGAAAAGCTACAGCACAACAGCCATAAAGGCACATTTCCAGCATTAAAGCAGAACGTTCAGACCGGCTAAGTGACCTCCAAGGGTCAAAGTATCTCCTGACAGATATAAAGGGCATTCATTTTGTATTAATAGCAGCAGTAACTGCTTTTCTGATATTTTTTAAAAGTTGGTAACGTATTTAATTATCAGATAACTCAGCGGTTCAGATATTTTGGAACCGATTGTATAAATTCCCCCTCGCATAAGCTTGCAGGGGTTGTTGATTTCCTCTTGAAGAGATCCTATGCTGTAATTTACTCAGAGTTTAATAAAAGAAGTGATGGAATCTCTCAAGTTCTGAGCTGTTTGAATGTGTTCATGGTGTTTGTTAAAAGTTGCAGGATCCCTGTGCATCTCACAATACAATAAGTCTTCTGTAACTCTCTTCATTATGTGTTTCAGTCTTTTACAATCCATACATGTTTCTAAGTTCTAGTATTTAGAAGCAAAGAAAAAGAATAGCTTCAGGATTTATTCATGAAATACCCTGAGCTCAATCTATGTTGTTAATAAATGTTTTCTTCAATTATAATCTTGATAAGTGTAATTCTTAATTGCTGCACTTTCAAAATATATCTTTCACAGTGACCCTTGTTTCAGGAATTCAAGTTTGCTCCTGTGCAATATACTTCACTTTCACACCACTATCTTAGTGGAAAATTCTTAATTGCTTTCCATTGGCTAATCATACATCATCACCACAGTTTTAATTTTGTTTGTTGGAATACCCAATAGGCCCTGCAGTCTGAACACTCCCACTTAAGCATTTCAAACAATTCACAGCTCTAGACTCCATTGCCCAATGAATTACAACTGTCTGAACACTACATCTTAGGTATTGAAAGATATCATTCAACCAAAATTCAAACCAAACCGTCACTTCATAACTAGCCTAAAATCCTCACAAAACAGAGATAAATCTTAAAGAGAGAGCCCTCTCTGATTACAGTTTGGCTAGAGACTGTAATCCAAAGCTTGGTTAGTGGTTACCCCGGCCGTATTCTCTTGGGAGTCATAGGGAACAACCTGGGTGTTAAAAAATACTATAAAAAGGATGTCAATACCTACATAGATAAAAAAACAAACAAAATAAATCCCAAAAAGAAGCCTAAAAACTAGGAGGACAAGACAGGGACCCAACTTCTACTAATATTCCAACCATCATCTATATTCAAATTATTGGGTCTTTTTTCAATTTCTAGGGACTCCCTCAATTTATGATGATGGAAATGACTAACCTTAGCGACGACTTGGGCCTCCTCAATGCAGATGTGATGCTTAGATTTATCTGCATGCTCCGCCAAAGCAGAGGAGTGGGTCTTGCCATGCTTGATGTCAGCAGCATGCTCACGAATCCTTTGAAGAACATCCTATTTGTTCTAGCTTTGCATAAGAACTTACTCTCCATTTAAAGTCTAGAAGATAAAGGTGATAAAGTGGCTTTCATTGATGGAAAGTTGTAGTATGGAGTAAAAACTCAAACATATAAAATGCTAGAGTAATTGGGCTTCGTGAAGGAAGACTCTATAGGTTGTTAACCCCTCTTGCTCAAGATTCTGTTCACATTGAAATCATCCCATGTGAACTTTGGAATAGGAGATTTGGTCACCTCCATTTCAAAATTATTCCAACTCTAAGCTCTATAGTAGATGGAATCCCTGAACTAAAAGAAGATCATGAAGGAGTATGCAAAGGATGTGCATTATGTAAGAAGACCAAGAGACCATTTGGAATCAGTGCTTCAAGGTCAAAAGAAATCTTGGATCTTTTCCATTTTGATGTTTGTGGTCTTGTGGCTCCTAAATAAATTAAAATTCATCTCTATTATGTCACATTTATAGATGATCATTCAAGGAATACTTGGGTTTACTTGATGATCCAAGGATGAAGTATTTACAAAATTTCAAGAATTCAAATTTGAAGTAGAGAACCTTACAGAAAGAAGAATCATGATATTAAGATTAGATAATGGAGGAGAATATATATCCAAGGAAATGATAGCTTTCTATAAGGAGTCTGGGATTAAGAGGGACATGATAGTCCCATCTAATCGTGAACAAAATGGAGTTGCAAAAAAAATAATTGATCCATTGAGTAAAGTGTAAAAGAAATGTTACATGATTAAGACTTAATAAAATTTATATGGGGTGAAGCTATGAACTCCATTTTGCTCAAATCTATGTAATGGACACCTCTAGAGCTCACTTATACATTCGATCATCAAGCTCTATCTTCCTTAGGAGATCAAGGAGCCTTTAGAGCATTGCCATTGCTTTTCGGGGTGAGTTTTGCTTTTATTTCCTTTTGTTTCTTTTTTTGTCGCTTTCGTTTTGTTTAGCTTGTGAGAGTTTTTTTTATTTGTTTTTTTGAACGACTGTTGGCGTTTTAACTTGTTTTAACTTGTAGAAGTGTTTTTTCAATTTATAGATTTCATTTCTCAAGTGTGGCATGAGTTTTCCCGTTTTGCACCAACGGTCGTCATTGCACCGACTCCCTTCACATGCTTCGTGTTCCTTTAGTTTGATCCACTGTTTCACTTGTTTTACATGCATACATATACACTTCGTCAAATTTGCACTCATCCTCACATCATCCTTCATATTTACTTATTTTCACATTCCCCATGAACCGGTTTGGGCTCCCCTAGGTCAGATCTCACACTTCACTACATGCATTGCACAATCCGAGAGCTCAAGGCCTCTGCCTTGGCTTCGATAATTGCGTAGATCTTGTTTTGGGTTGGCTCCAATTGTGCACTATGTAGTTCCAGGAGCTAGTCTTCCAGCTTGGTCACTGAGACTATGTAATGCATAGTCTCTCCCAGGCCGGGGAGATCCCTTGACATGTTGGCAGGTCCAACACCATCAACATTTCTAGTGCTAGAAGGAGGGCCACATGACAAGTTCAGCCCTCAAAGTATATTTTGAATTTCTTACATCATTCATGACTTACATTACAATCTCAACTCCGATATGTTTTTCTCATGCACATGATTTCGAAGCTTTGGAGGATGTCATTGATGACTTGTCGTGACTCAAGTACAATGGTGAAGGCGGAATAACCCTGATAAGACACGAAGTTTCCTTCTTAGGCTTCTGTGAAAGGAATGAAGTACCCTTGAATGACATTGCCTGTGGGTTGTTCACTTACACGTTTGAAGGGAATGTTGAGCAATGGTGTCACACATTGCCCACAACCTCTATTCATTCTTTTAATCATATGATCAGAGAGTTAGGTAGTGTTGTCTTTCATTATGACCGTAAAAAACTTAATAAAAAATTATGGAATTACAAAAATAACTTAATGAATCTATTGCGCAATTTTGGGATCGCTTCTGTAATCTTTCTTTTCAAATCCCTGAAGATGAAATTGATTGGAAATTTCTAAAAGAAATATTTAAATGTCTTCATCACATATGTGAATATCCACATGAGGTGGAATCATTCAAACCCCTCCTAACATACCTTAGTGTTAGACTTCTAATTCTAAGATAGACAAGGTTACTGTCACAAGTGTCCCTTGTCCTCTTCTCATCAAACAACTATAGCTCCACAAGACGAGGTGGGAAAAGTTGCAATTGAACTATCACCTTCTCCCACCCCACCTACTCTAGATATTTCTGCAGATTTGGAATGCAACCCTGATGGTTTTCATGTTATCTCGTTCTCTCAACCTTTGTCCTTTGGTTCCTATGATCCTCCGAATTTTACTGTGTTGTGTTCACCCATTCCGGACTCCACCTCTATTGTTCACGAGGATCAAGTTGTCAATGGAGTTGGTGTTGAGCAGCCAACCTGCACTGTCATTTTTTGTGAGCATGTGTGGGAATCTAAAGAAGAACCTACCGTGAAGGATGACCTCCTTCTGTCTGTACTTCATCCTCTTTATCCTGACATCTTCTATTATCCTACCATTTCTAATTTCTCTTGTGAAAATTCATACCCTGATGTTTCTACTTCTGATAATTTACAAAACACTCAGGATGTCAGTCTGTCACTTGATTGTGAAGAGGACAAATCATTATTTTCAAGTCCACCCAATCTGTCATCTTTTATCTTTGGAAATTCAAAGGGTGACAAATTTTGTTTCTCATCAATCCCTCTATATGATTCATTTAATCATGAGGATTTCGATGCACATCTCAAATTTTCTAATCATGGATGTCATGATCTCTTTACTCATTCATTTGATCATGATTCGGGTTCACTTACTATTGATATTTCTAAGCCATCAGTCTTTGATGATACATCTTCTGATGAAGTGGAGACCCCTCAACCTGTTGAGCCACTTTAGCCCAAACCGATGGTTATGTCAGGTTCTCGCAGCCCTGAGGTTAGTTCCACCTCCAGTCAAAAATCTTTTGAATAACCTGAGGCTCCTCATCACTCTCTTGTTCACATTGAAAATCAACCTGATCTATAGTTTTCACATCCTCCACCAACATCATGAGATCCTATCGCTCACTCATTGGAGGAGTCATTTGTTGCAATTCATGTTGTGAAACAAAATTTTTCTTCTTTATGCATGTTTGCTCGTTTGTCAAGATCGAAAGAGTGTACATGCTTGTCATCTACGCATAGTGTGATACAACACCATTGTCTGTCTACAAAGTGTTTGTCATGTGATTTTACTCTTTTATTTTCTGTGGACGCATTCAAACTTCGAGCATGTTGGTTTTCATTATTTTATCTTTCTTGCTTGTTGGTTTTCCTAAATATCTTTCTTGTCAATCATGCCTTCACCTACATGGGCAAACTAATGCATCAATGGTTGCATTAGAAATATCACTTCACGTGAGTAGGCCCATGCACTGTTTAGCTTAGGAGTAGGAGTAGTGCTTTTTCTCCTGTTTTCCTTTTCTTTCATTTTTTCTTTCACTTACTAGTTTTTCTTTCGTGTTACTACTTTCCTTTCCTTGTTTGTTTGTTTATGCACCCGTAGGATTAGCTTTCCCATGAAACTGTGTTTGGCTTCTTGAGACAAGTAGGGTGGAATACAGGAGGATTTGTACAACTATCAACATTTGGTTATTTATCTATTCCCTCTCCTTATGAAGATCTTGCGTTACTTCAGTCGATTATACCCTAATGGAAAATACATTCCTTTCAGAGTGAGTCTTGGTGAAGTCACAACGCTTTCACTTTTAACTAGTACCACCTACTCTAATCGGTTTTCTATTTTTGGTTAACCCTTGTCAACTCAGTCAAGTAGTGTGAGGTGAGGGGGAAAATATTAACAAGTATTTCAGAGCTATAGATAACATCCTTCTCTGAAGGGACAACCTCTTTTGCTCTCAATAAGTCTAGATCCCTCTTTCGCCTTATGAAATAAATAAGTGCCTATGCACAGTTCTTTGAAAATGAAAAATGAAAAAAATAAAAATAAAGGCGAAAGAAGAGAAGGGCCTCATGCACATAGAGGTGAAGAAAGTAACTTCGTCGGGGTACCATCTAGGCTCATTGGCAGCGGAGCAATGCTTATGTTCCTGAACTGACTCTGCTGGGGTACTGTCCAAGCCTACTAACAGTGGAGAAACACCAAAGATGAAACTTAAAATTTGGCCATTTATATTACTTGTGCATCAATATACCCCTCATCCCCAATCAAAACAACTCAGATGACTTGGCTAAGTATGTGTGCTCACCAATCAAGAGAATGGCATGCACTATATCTTTAACTCAAGCTAGTGAAGGAACCATGATGATCAAAGAATCAAACAATACTTCTGGAAGATTTAGACTCACTTTACACAAGACAAGGTCCTTATAGAGAGTTGAGTTCTACAAGTGTGTCACCAATGTTGTAGTGGCTACAACCACCCTCCAAAATTTTTCCCTCACTTCATTTTGGAGCCTCCCTACTAAAATCTCAGCAGCTTGTCTTACACTGCCTAGGTACTTGTGATTTCATTGATTTTTATCTTTCGCTTTACAACTTGTGTTTTCTTGCTTTGTCGTCAAACCACACGTTGACCCTGTGACTTGGTTGCAAACTGGTTCTAGCACTGCCTTGATTATCTGCGCATTCCTTGAGAGCAAGCAGCCTTGCTCTTGAGAAATGCGCAGTGCAACCCAACAGTGAGCTTTGAATCCATAATTGCGTAGACCCAATTGGTAGTCTGTCTTCAACTGGGAAACTGTGTAGAGCAGTCCAAGCCAGCAAGTGAGCCTTCATCTCCAGAATTGTGCAGATCCAGCTGATAGCCTGCCTTTAGCTAGGAAATTGCACAGAGCTTGAGAGGCAGCCCAGACCCACTCAACATAGAAATTGAGAAAAACATATTGTGCTCGGAAAATGCTTAGTTCATGAACTAGAGAGTTTCCCAGTCCTTCCCATAACTATGCAATCTTTCAAGGATGTGCATGGAATTTTTCCTGAAAAGTAAGAAGCTAAGAGGAAAAGCATCCCTAGGAAGTAGGGATCTATTATTAGTTTCCCAAATGTGACACATTGCCATCTTTAGAACTTTATGCCAAGTGTCGTTATTGTCCTTGATCTCAAGCATACTTGTCATGAACTCCATTTTTCTCAAATATATGTAATGGACACCTATAGAGCTCACTTATACATTCAATCATCAAGCTCTAGCTTCCTTAGGAGATCAAGGAGCCTTCAGAGCATTGTCATAGCTTTCCGGGGTGAGTTTTGCTTTTATTGCCTTTTTCTTCTTTTTCTGTCACTTTCGTTTGTTTAGCTTGTGAGAGTGTTGTTTCACTCATTTTGTTGAATGATCTTTGGCTTTTTAACTTGTTTTAGCTTGTAGAAGTGTTGTTGCAAGTCAGAGATTTCCTTTCTTAAGTGTCTCATGAGTTTTCCCATTTTGCACCAATAATCATCTTTGCAGAGGCTCCCTTCACATGCATTGTGTTCCTTCAATTTGATCCATTTCTACACTTGTTTTACATGCATACATATACACTTCGTCAGATCTACACTCATCCTCACATCATCTTTCATATCTTCTTGTTTGCACACTCCCCATGAACCGGTCTGGGCTCCCTTGGCTCAGATCATACACTTCACTGCATGCATTGCACAATATCGAAGCTCAAGGCCTTTGCCTTGGCTTCAGGAATTGCATAGAACCTGTCCTAGGCTGGCTCCAACTGTGCACTGTGAAGTTCCAGGAGTGAGTCTCCCAACTTGGTTACTGAGACTATGCAATGTGTAGTCTCTCTCAGGCCCTGACCCATATTCAACTGCGCATTGTGCAGTTCCAGTCATCAATCTTCCTCACTGACTGTTGGGACTACGTAGTGCATAGTTCCCACATTCAGTCAGTCACCCCTGTCAATCAAAATTGCATAATT
Source organism: Pinus tabuliformis (assembly GCA_031772625.1). NCBI lineage: Eukaryota > Viridiplantae > Streptophyta > Pinopsida > Pinales > Pinaceae > Pinus > Pinus tabuliformis. The sequence continues at coordinate 1,023,782,285 of CM062819.1, read as the reverse complement.
CCCCTTATCAAATGCCCTGGTTGTTTCTTGATCATGTTGTGAAGTTAGATTTGTTAGAGTTGATGTTTTCTTGCCATGAGTGTTCGTTCTATCCCATAGGTACCACACTTGTGAAGCACTTCTCTTCAGTAGTCATTGTACCATGGCACTAAAGAGAGTTGCTTCAAGAGAAACCACTGAAGGTAGTACGGGGAAGAATTTGAGCAAGCGCCAATTTACTTGACAATATATGCAGATGCCCAACTGTTTACATAAAAGGAATTAACACTAACATGGCAAGAATACCTGCAGTAGTGGCAAAAGGAAACAATCTAGTACAAGATCAGAGAAAGAGGAAATTACTGACATAATAAAGGGAGAACAAAGCTACAGAGTGAAAGTGCATTCAATATTCATGCAAGCATCTTTGACAACAAAAGTAAGATGAAGCAGAGGACATAGACAGTAGAGAGGAGGAAGGGAGAAAAGTAGAGCTTGTAGGTAGAAAAATTAAGACCGCAACAAGCAGAATAAGAACTAAAGGAAGAACACAAGCCAAGGAGGAAAGAATAGGAAAATAATAAGACGCAGGAAGAAGAACAAAGGCAAGGTGAAATGATAGAGAAAACAATGCCGATACAGGTTGATGAGCCAGAACAACCAATAGTTGAGGAAGAGAGTGAACAAATACAAGTTCCCTCACCGATGCTAAGTACAAGAACCAAGTCCAGTCAGAGGATGGCATATACATGGACCATCTAAGGCGAGATGCCACCAGGGATGACTTGGAGCTGAGTGCACCAAACATGCAAAAGCATACTAGTGGTCTTATCATGGTCTACACCATGTGCACATGCTTGAGGATGATATCGACACAGGTTCCAAGACTGCATACCCGGATGCCATGGAGGAAAGAGTTCACTTTCAAAAATACATCATCAAGTAGTTTGGGGATATCATAGCACAGTACCAAGCTTGGCATTAATCCATGACCGATAAGCATCAAGTGGATGTTGCCAAGTTGGTCTTTCCCCAAAACTCTAAGTCATAGTGTTTTGTCTTGTTTAGGCCGTCTCTAGCCTATTTTTTCTCACATGGGTAAATGTGGAAAATGTGTATTATTTGTAATTGTGATGCAAGTGAAATTCCAAGTGTCATTAGTGGAATGTTAATAATCACTATGTAATGTAAAGAGTTATTTATAAAGAAGTTGAAGAGTCATGAGGGTAGCCAAAGAGTCACAAAGGGGAATGTCAAGGGTTACCCCACCCTTTGCTATAAATAAAACCTCATAACTCATAGAATAGGCTTTTGGGGAGCCAAGCTTTTAGATGGGCATTGCTTAGAGAAGGCTTGGAGATTATTGTGATGAGCCTTGGCTTCTCCATAGCATAGAGCAAGTACTTCTCTTTGGAGGAGTGGACAGTGTTGATTGTAATGTTCCACTATTAGGGATAGTGGTTTTCAATGGTGTATGTATGGATGGAACTTTCACTTAATAATGTAACTGAGCCAACACGTTTTCATGCATATGTTGTTTTTGTAGTTTAACTATTTTGGTTACTTTAGAAATGTATGTCATTTAACTTATGCATTTGTGTATGAACTATTTTGTATGCAACTATATCAATATTTTTGAAGATGTGTTGTTGTATTAACCTGTTACTTTGGATTGTGGACTATTTCGCTTCCATCTTGTGATGCCATTCCACTCGTGTGTTCATTTCAAGTTGCATGCTATTACATGCTTCTAAGGGACACACTTCCTTTTCCCCTCTATGTGTTAGAACCCCCATGCATCTCACTTGACTCGTTGCAAGTTAACACACTTACTTTAGAAAAATTTATCATACTTACCTCTCTGCGCTACTACAGTCAAGGCACTACTTTACGACCCACTGTTGGGAATCCTACTCCAAACGGTTTGAGGTCTAGTTGGGACTTCTTACTAGGGAGATCCCTTGACATGTTGGTAGGTCCAACACCATCAACACTTATCTATATACATATACCTAAGGATAAAATAAAGAAGTTGGATCCTTCTAAAATGAAGTGAACCTTTATGTGATACAGTAACTCTTCTAAGGCCTATAGGATCTACATAAAGGAAGGACACTGAATAGAATTCAATCGAGATGTGATATTTGGTGAAAGTATTTCATTCAAGAAATCAAAGGATCTCCCTATGGACTCTAATGATGAAGAAATTTCGGTATTTGAGTAGAAGTTACTAGGGAAGAAGAAGAATCATACCATGAATATGAAGGTCCCTATGAACCAATACAACCTATGGTAATTCTCGAAACCAAAAGAAGACCTAATTGGTTTAAGTCTACACTTCTAGATGCAAAATGTCATGGATCAGCTCAAGGTACATTCAGGGAAGGCAAGAAGCCCAAATGATAGTTTGGGTATGCAACCTACATGACAAAACAAATTGAAGCAGAGCCATCCACTTTTGAAGAAGTTGCCAATCACCAAGAATGGAAGGACGCTATGACTGAAGAATATCAATCTATAATGAAAAATGGAGCCTGGGAGATCGTACCTAGGCCTAAGAAAAATTTGTGGTAACTTCCAAGTGGCTCTACAAATCAAACATGCAACAGATGGAAGTATTGATAAATATAAGGCAAGATTTGAGGTTAGGGGCTTCTCTCAACAAGAAGGCATCAATTATGAAGAGACATTTTACCTAACAACAAGGTATACAACTATTCATTTGTTGGTCTCTTTAGCAACATTAATGGGATGGAATGTCCACCAAATGGATGTGAAGATTGCATTCCTAAATGGCACAATTGATGAGGAATTCTATATAGAGAAACCCTTAGGATTTTAAGTTAAAGACATAAAGGCATATGTTTGCAGGTTGAAGAAGGCATTATAGAACCTCAAGAAAGCACCAAGGGCATGGTATGCTAGGATGGATGCACACCTTTAGATTGAGAATTTCCATGTACCATTTATGAATGCCTCCCTAGTTAAGAGGGAGTGTTGAGAAACATGTAATTAGATTCACTATTCATAAATATGAAATGTAATTTTGATTCTTGTAAATTGTAAAATGAAAGAAAATTATTATCATTATTTTTGGAGCATGGGTTTCATGCTCATGGTCTTTTATTTTATAGTTCCAACAACCATTGAATGCTTATAGGGTTGGTCCTAGGTCAATAAGTTAAAAGAGTCATTGCCATAAGTTGAAGACCCCATCGACACATTGTAACTTGTAAAGAAAATTAATTTTGTTCTTAAAAGTGTAAAAATACCCTTCAAGACCAAGTCGGCCCGGTAGCTGGCACGTTGGCCTAATTTGAGGAGCCACGTCCACCTTGAGAAGACTGTAAAGGAGGATACTCAACCTCCTTGAAGCACATACATCACTCTCTCATCCAAATGAAGAAAGAACAAGAAGAAGGAAAGCAAAAAAGGAACAAGACAAAGGAGAATTGTTTTGAGATATTTCTCTCTCACACGTGTGAAAGGATGCTAGGGTTTTTGCAATAGATCTAGGGTTTTCTTGTACAAGTTTAATCTTGGAGAATGGAAGGAAAGAATTTCAAGTGAATGTCACAAGAAGCCATCCTCAAGCTCTATAAGGAATATAAAGCCAAGTTAAGGTATGAGGAATCCTTGAAAGGCTAGACAAATCTCACATGTGTGGCAACAACAACTGCTGAGGGGGCCGAAAATTTTTGGTCTGCAATGGAGACCAAAATTCTGCATCTGGGGGTCAAGGTTGTGTTACTGGAAGATATTTGACTGGGTTTGACTTGTTCAAGGAAATAACATCATCCTAAAAGGTTGGACTTGGTCTTGAAGGGTATTGGTCTTGGTCTAGAGGTCTTGGAATTTCACAATTGAAGAATCTATAAGGAAGAGAAGAAATTTATGGGTTTTCCTCTCAATTGGAGAGGTTTTGGCTCTGGCTTGCAACTTATATTCAGTGTTCTTGTTCTTATTGTTTTAGTAGTTGTTTGATGATGTACAAACAAAATAATAAGTAAAGAAGTTAATAAGTAAGAAAAAGTTAAAATACATCACAAGCAGTTATCAAGGAAAGAGAAATCACACTAATAATTTCCCAATAGATTTCTCAACAAGTGCGGCTGGCTACAGGTACCAAGAAAAGAGTTCATCATTTGTTAAGAGAATGTGCATTTGAGTTAAATGGTATTTCTACATCAACACATCTAAATGTTCTTTCGTTAGGATCATACATTATGTTGTTGGGTATGGAATGGTTGTATATTCATAGGACTAAGGTGGATTTATATGATAAGGCTATTGAGTGCTTGGATGATGACATAGAGAAGAGAATCTTATAGGGTAATAAGAAGCTTGCATTAGTGAGAATGGTTATAGCTATGCAGTCCAAGCACATTAGTAGGAAAGGATGTGTATTGTTTATAGTTCATGTTTCCAGTGATAAAGGTAAGGATGTTGAGGATGCTAAGGTCTTGAAGAGGTATCCCGTTTTACAACAATTTTAGGATGTGTTTCCAGCAGAGATCTCAGAGTTACCACCTCACAAGGAAGTGGACTTTTCTATTGAGTTCATTCCTAGACCAGCACCAGCATCGAGGGAATCATATTGGATAAGCCCTCTGAAGTTGGTGGAATTGAAGCTGCAACTAAAGGAAATTCTTGACAAGGGATACATTAGGCCAAGTGTTTCACCTTGGGGTGAACCAATGTTGTTTATGAAAAAGAAGGATATTACTCTCAGGTTGTGTACAGATTACAAGAATTTGAACAAGGTAACTATCAAGAATAGGAATCTGTTATCGAGGATCGATTACTTGTTTAACCAGTTGAAGGGAGAAACTATGTTAATGATGATTGATTTGAGATAAAGATATCATCAGGTATGCATTAAAGAAGAGGACATATACAAGACTTATTTCCGGACTAGGTATGGGCATTATGAGTTGTAGTAGTTCCTTTTGGTTTGACTAATTCTCCAAATACTTTCATGTGTTTGATGAATAGTGAGTTGTGTCCTTATCTGGACAAGTTTGTGATTGTATTTATTGACATATTGATATATTCTGAGGATGAGGAAGAGCATGCAAAACACTTAGCAACAATTTTGAATTTTCTAAGAGAGCATCAATTGTATGCCAAAATTAGTAAATGCATTTTATTTCAGACAAAGGTTCATTATTTGGGGCATGTGGTTTATAAGGAAGGTATAGTAGTCGATCCATAAAAGATCAGAGCTATCATAGAATGGAAAACTCCTAGGAATGTGGATGAGGTTAGATCATTCATATTGTTAGTGGGTTATTATAGGCGGTTCATCAAGAACTTCTCATATATTTTTTATCTTATTACATCCTTGCAGTGAAAAGGGGAGAAATTTGAATGGACAAAGGAATGTATAGCTAGTTTTGAGCAGTTGAAGCAGTTTCTTACAAATGCTTTGGTATTGAAGATTGCAGATCTAGATAAAGAATTTGCGGCATGTACAAATTCTTGGAAGAAAGGTCTTGGTGGAGTCCTAATGAAGGAAGGATAGATAATATGTTATGAGTCAAGGAAACTGAATGAGCACGAGAAGAATTACATGACGCATGATCTTGAGTTGGTAGGTATCATTCATGCTTTGAAGATGTGGAGACACTATCTTCTTGGTAGGAGGTCCATCTTGATGAGAGGTCACAGTGGATTTAGATACTTGTTTGACGAACTAAACCTGAAGGCCAAGTAAGCTAGGTGGTTAGCTACACTCAGTGACTTCGACTTCAAGATCAGGTACATTAATGGAAAAAGAACATGGTTGAAAATTCTCTTAGAAGAAGAGTGCAGGTAAATCACATAACAACTATGAGTTCTTATGTGACAAATTTACAACATTCGATCTTACATGAAGGAAAATAGGATGACAGGTACTAGCAGCTTAAGCATAGGTTACAACAGTGAGTTACAGGTGAAAACGATGTTGACTATCATCTCATGGCATATGGTTTGTAAGATTTTGGAACAAGATATATGTGTCGGACAATAGTGACCTTAAGAAGATTATCTTAAGGGAATTTCATGTTAATCCATATTCAGGTCACCCAGGATATCAAAAGACACTAAAAGCAATGAAAACGTTCTACCATTGGCCAAACTTGAAGAAAGAGGTGGCAAAGTTTGTTGCAAGATGTTTGGATTGTCAACAGGTGAAATCAAAGTGTAAACATCCAAGTGGTTTATTGCAGCTGATTCTGATTCCATAGTGGAAATGGGAGGTCATTTCTATGGACTTCATTACAGGTTTTCCGATGACATCTAGATAGCATGATTTTATTATGGTTGTGGTTGACATATTGACTAAGGTAGCTGACTTAATTCAAGTGAAGTCGATGAATTCTTCTAGTAAGGTAGCATAGGTCTTCTTAGGGAGATAGTGAGGTTGCATGGTATTCCTAGGAATATTGTGTTAGATAGAGATGCCAAGTTCACTTCCAAGTTTTGGAGAGATTTTTCCTTCAGTATAGCTTATCATACAAATATAGATGGATAGACAGAGAGGGTCAACAAAATTTTGGAGGAAATTCTGAGGATGTATGTTATGCACCAACAACAGAAGTGGGAAGAGTATCTTCCACTCGTTGAGTTTGATTATAACAATGGGTATTAGGAGTCACTAAGGATGAGTCTATTTGAGGCACTCAATGGGAGGAGTTGTAATACTCCTATCGGTTGGAGTGATCTAGTGAATAGGGTGTTTATAGGATCAGACATGTTGGCGGAAATGGAACACGAAATGCAAGTTATCAAGAAGAATCTAAAGATAGCACAAGATAGGAAGAAGAGTTATGCAGATCAACACATGGTTTTTAAGGAGTTTCAAGTTGGGGAACAAGTGTAATTTTGCATCAATCCCAATAATATCTCCTTAAGGATCAGATTATGTGCAAAGTTGGCACCTTGATATTGCGGGCCTTTCAAGATTCTTGAGAGGATTGGACCAGTGGCCTATAGACTTGCACTACCTCCGATAGTGAAATTCCATGATGTTTTACATGTGTCATTGCTTAAGAAGTATGTGGAAGATGTTGATCATGTGATTGACTGGTTTGTATTGCAGGTGGAACATGAAGGGGAATTCTAGCCGAAACCTTAGTGCATTTTGCAGTGAAAGATGATCATGCTCTAGAATCGAGATATCGAGCAAGTTAAACTGCAGTGGAAGAACTTTTGGCCCAATGAAGCTACATGGGAGATGGTTGATCAAATGAGGGCTATGTCTCCTTCTTTAATTTCTGGTTGAGCAGATGTGCTTTGATTTATGTTTTGATGTTGTGTTTTGGTTATGTCTATATGTATGCATATGTATGTAAATACCACATTGAGTTGTGTTATAAATATCCAATAAGTGGTATGGTGTTCATGGTATGTTGGTTATGTCTTCAATAGTATGATATGATGTAAATGTTGTATTTATTTTTGTTATAAATCTCCATAGGAAGCATGTTTTTTTTCTGGTTATAAGTGTCATTGAACACCGAGGATAGTGTTCCCCCAAGGGGTAGGATTTTGTAACAACACCTGGTTGATTTCCTATGTAAATAAATAAAAATAATAAATAAGGTCATGGGACATGTATTGCAAGCTAAATGTTGGGAAAAAACATAGTGATGGGAATCATTGGTGATTAATAAATGGCTATGGAAATTGGCAAAGGAAAAGTGGTATTTTATTTATGAAAATAACATAAAATAGGAGAAGAGGAAGGTGAAAGGTCATAGGATTGCATGTGAGAAAAATTGAAGGAAAATTAAGGGAAAATGAAGAAAATAGAAGCATCAATGATAAAAAGGCTTTTGAGGATCAATTCATAGTTTTTTTCAGTTCAGTATTTCACACTCTCATTTTATTCTCTCTCTCTCATACTCTTGCACACTTAGAGAAACCTTGGAGCATGCTTGGAGAACTCTAGTTTTCATTCGACTTGGAGAAATAAGGCAAAGGAAAGAAAGAAAGTGCAAGGGAACAACAGAATAAGTAGCTACAGCTGGATTGCTTTGCAAGTATTGAGATGCATGTATGATTTCCTTGCTAGTTTTGGAATGCATGGTATATGCATGTGGTTATTTGGTTATGATCTATCATTGGCATGGAGGGTTGCCCGGAGAGACAGTGGTTTTTCCTAGCCTTTCCATTTTCTTGATAGCCATGGTGTTGTGGTTTTTTTCCACTTATTGTTTTTGATTGGTGCTCGGGTTCCTTACGATTCTAGGTTGAGTTACTAGTTCCTGGAGTCGTTGGTTGGAACAAATGCTCTGGAGCCCTAGAACAACTTGGGTTGAGTTACTATTCCTAGATCCTAGGTTGGACAAATGCTTTGGATACCTTGGTGGGTTGAGATACTAGTCCTAGATTTGGGTTGGAAAAACGCTCTAGAGACTTGAAAGGTTATGGGTTGAGTTATAAGTTCCTAGAGTTGCGGTTCGGACAAACATTCTGGAGCCTTGGAAAACTTGGGTAGAGACCAATTTGGTTGGTGTTAGTGATGTCCGACTATGAGGTGGAATCATTGGTTAAGGTTTGAGGTGGTTTGGTATCTAGAAGCCCTAGTTTTATTTTGTTTGGTTTAATCCATGAGATTCCACATTCACTCTTATAATATGGCGTGGGGGTGATTGGTTGAAAGAGATATTTGGTTCATCCCAATCTATGGTCAGGTGGAAGTCCCTGACTTGGTCAGATTTTGTATATGTTAATAGGAGGACTTATCCTCTTGTATTTACATGAGTAATTGTACTTGTTATTATGTGGCTTTGATGGTTGTTCTATAATGGTGTGTATGTTGTTCGTTTGTTGGTTATATGATATGATGTATGTTGGCTATGTCTCTTGATGTGTTTTTAAGTGTTGACAAATGGTTAATGAATGCATGAGCTAATAGATGTTATAGAAGCTATTATGAGAGGGTATTAGACCTTCCTAATCATTCTCAAATAAGTATCAGACCCCTATGTTTAATTATGCATTCATGAATTTTAGATTGCATGTCCTCAACATGTTTGACGAAATGAATGTCTTGGTTAAACCTGGTTAGGTCAAGTATTTTGATGAAGTTTTGTATGAATGGATTTTTCTTGATGTCATTTATCATTCTGGAAAGTCTCACTGAATTCTGGGCAGTGATGTGGTGGGTAACCTAGAATTTAGGCTCAAAATTCGGGACCACATGCTTTGAACTAGACAATTTAGGTTACAACCGCATGGATGCTTGCTTTTGCATGTGGTTGGAGGCTTCCAACCACATGGAGTGATTGTTGTGGGATTGGTTGGGGATCCATGTCAGAGAAATGGATGTCTAGCTCAAGTTTTGGCCACCCGGGGTGGTTACTCGACATATGAGTGACCTGTAGCCCTTGTAGAATGTTATGACTTGTCTATTTGTCTTCTATGGTTGGCCCCAATTCATTGATGGGACTCAAGAGGTCAAGTCATGTCATAATAGCTCTTCCTCTCATATTTACCCTAGAAGATCAATGAAACTGGGTAGATATGGGAGGGGAGGTTACATATACCTTCCTTGGAAACAACATGCCCCAAGTAATGAACTTCAACCTAAAAGAAACTTCACTTGCTAGGCTTGGAATACAATTGATGCTCTCTCAATAATCTTAACACTACTTCTAGTTTATCTGCATGCTCTTCATCATTCTTAGAACATATCAATATATCATCAATGAACACTATCACAAACTTGTCAAAATAAGGATGCAACACATTGTTAATCAAACCAATGAAAGTAGCTTGAGAATTAGTAATACCAAAAGGAACCACCACAAACTCATAATTCCCATACCTGGTACAAAACACAGTCTTGTAGATATCTTCTTCTTTGATGTGCACCTGATGATATCCTGATCTCAACTCAATCTTTGAGAACACTATTTCTCCCTTCATCTTGTTATAGGCCATTTTGTCACATATGGTCAATAGGCCTATTAACTGGATCAATCAACATCCTTTTACCCCTTGTCATCACCTTTTCACTAATCCCTAAGAATGACTCTCCCTAATCCCTCAATGTATGCATTTAATTGCTTCATTTCAGTTCTTTTAAGGCCGAACGCACCCTGCTTCCTTAGGAGATTGTGTTCACTAACAGGTTGACCCTCTTTGGACTTGCGTTAATCACCAATAGGTTTCCCCTTGTTGGGGGTGCACTGATTCTCAAAATTCAGGAAAGATAAAAAATAATCTTGAAGCTTCCTCTTCCAGAAGCTTCAATAGGTTGTTATAATCATTTATCTTAGATGAAATTCTCGAATCCTATCCTATCATACCTTGGATATTTCACCCCTTATCCCTTTAGATCATCCTCCCATCAAGAGTGGATCTCAAGCCTAGATTATTAAATGGATAAGAATTCCTAAACTATCATCCTCTTCTATATATTTATTTCCATCCAAAATCTAGGGGTTGGATTTCGGAGATAGATTCTACCCTCATGTTGTTGTTTTGAGATTCATTATTCCATGCATTAGGGTGACACAGAGATACACTTTGTGACAAGGGAGGACAAGTCAACTTGGAGGAGATCTTCTACAAGATCAACTCCTATATTTGGTTGTAACTCTCTCCATTTCTAATAATACAAAGAGTTGATTGTTTTCCTATATGTGATGTTATGATTGGATGTATTTCAATACCATGTTGATCTATTGAATGAAGTGATTGGATGATGATACATAGATGTTGAAGATCTTTGGGTTGTGTTGTCTGATTGTGCAGGTTTCAATTATAGCGATTGGAGCTAGGATTGGAACATACAAGCTAAGAGAGGAATGAGGCTGACGATGGATTCCAGGTAGGCTTCATCCTGTTGTCCATTTACTTTAAGGAAAACATTAGTTTCTTTGCCTTTTTTTGTTATAGACTAGGCCATCAAGTCTAGGGAAGATACTTCTGTCTACGGTTGTAGATTTTGTATAACAAATTGGCAACCATACTAAGGATTGGTTTATTCCCTTGGTGGTTTCCTTGTCCTTAGTTCTTATTTTATCTCTTCTTCAGACCTTCACTATCTTACTCAGTCAAGAATAGACCTAGGAATACCTTTCATTGATTTTCAATTGCAATTTTTTTGTTGGAACCTTGCATCCCCGAATCGACAATCCCTCTATTCTAGTGATAAAGCGTTGCAATGCTCCTGAGCCTTCTCTCTACCTACATTGCAGAGAATTGGTGCCCCTTCAACACTTGCATTGGTCGTTGTTCATGCACAAAAATTTATTTTATCTTCTTTTCCCTCTGTCCAGCTTTGTTCCAGTTGCTCTTCCTTAAGTCCCTGAGTTTCTTGTGGTCTCTCAGAAGGATCCATTTGGTTTTCTTTTGGTGTTGAGTGCCTTTGATAAGGATTTGTTTACATTTTCCTTTGTTCTTATCATTAGGTCATTATAAAACTAATTTGTTTGATCATTGAGTGCTTGGATGTGTTGTTTTAGTCATCGTTATGAAAAGTTTTCTTTTATCAGTGATTAGACGTGCATCTTCGTTTTCATTGAAAATTAAGTGGAATTGAAAAGAAAATTCTCTTTGCATTGTCATATAGGGTTTTGTGTGTGCATCAAGTATTGAAACGGTTACATTAAAAGGGTATTGCACTTTGCATATTGTTTGTTGCATTTCTTATGTTGCACACTCTTTGTCTCTTCCCTCCTTTACATACATTTTCATTGAAAGTGAAAGATTTCATTTCTTCATGATAGCTTGCATCTTTGGGAATTCATTTGAACCTCACAATGATCCCCAAAACTGAAACTTAATTGAAGATAAACATTAAAATTTACTGAATCAAGCTAAGGATCATTTGTAAAAATAATGCAAACACTTAGAGGTCTAGGCTAGAGACATGTTCTAACATCATTAAATGTAGGAGTTGTCATTGTTTGCCAGCATTTTATCCTAGGGGTGATATCTTGTTTCACATACGTAAGTGTCAGATCATTCTCTGTGTACCTTTGGGTGTATTGGATGGTGCTCCATGCATGATAAGCATATGGGAACACTCTCATCAAACATTTATGCATTAGACAACACTACTATGGACTGCACTTCCACATATCGTCGAGCATATGTTGGAAGTCTACCATAGGTCGGTATCCTCGCCGTAGGTAATCGATTCGACCGCCTTGTATAACGTGATACACCGAACACAACATTTGGGGAGATTTCCTACATGTACGTTAAGTCCTTGGTTTTCCAAGGAGTATATTACAGTTAAAGGTTGCTTGGTAAACTTTTATGCCTAGTTGACCCCTTTGTTGATTTTTTTTGTGTTAATTTTTACAATTTATTAATCCAATGTCGAATAACAAACACCTATCCCCCATCATTCATGTAGAATGAAAAATAATCCTCCTCTTACACTAGAGGAAACTATTGGCTACCATCAAAAGGATAAAAAGATGAAAAATAGTGAATCAGGGACTTTGAGAACTACTTATGTTCCTCCTCTTGAAATTGATCCACCAGAATCATCCTTCTCTTTGAGCTCTATGCCCGAGATTACATCTTCTCTTCCCGGTGAATCTGACACAATCGAAACAGAAGTACTTGAATCCTTTTTGCCTGAGGTTATTAAGTATGAATTTATTGAATCAAATACCTTATTACCTGAGGTAACTCAAACATATTTACCTGTTACTTCAAGACCTTCCCCATCTCTTCATTTGTCTAAGACAAAACCGCAAACTATATATCTTATACTCGACGGTGAACCCCTTCCAACTGGTCTTGTGAGTATTGAAGAGATCATGCAGGAAGAACCTCATCCCTCTTCTATTGATCATTTGAGAGGGCTTCATCTTTATTAAAATTATCCTCTTCCTCCTCTTCAGACTCCATTTCAACCTCCTTTATTATATTATGTCCATTTCAGTTCACCCTTGAGCTTTTCGCAACAATAATATTTAGGATTGTTAACCATGACTGAATCCGCTATGGTTTCCCAACGTACTACTTTGGTTGATACAACCACTATTGCTTCTTCATCCATTTTTACAAAATCACCAAGGAAACATCTATATGGTGGCCCGTACATCCCACTTGGTTATCAATCATTGTCTGGTACCTTCTCTAGTGCAGCATCCAGTCCTTGGACCTCTCCCATGACATCTATTTCTGGAATTTCATCTGGCACTTATCTAATGAGCACTATACAGTCTTCTCATTCTCCTCCACCTACACCTACAATTGAATAGTATGTTGGTCCTTATATTAGTGGACACCTTCAACAACCCAATTCTCCTTATATTGGGTACCCTTCACCTAGTGGGAAGTTTCCTACATCATCCCCTCCTCCTTTCGCAGGGGGACAACCTGTTGTCGGTATGCCATAGATTAGTGCTTCGCCTTATTTGAATCCTCCTTATTATAGTTTGGCTACTAATGTTTGGAAGCCTACTTTTCCAATACTACCTGGTTCGATTGTGAGTACATCCATACATCCTCAATCTATACCATTTGCATCCCAAATTCCTACCTATCAATCTATGCCTTAGCAAGCTTAAATCAAAGTGAGCCAACCTTTACAGGTTGTCACCATGACTCAATATATTACAACAATATCTACTACCTCCTAGGTCCTTCATACTCAACCTCAACAAGGTGCCTCATAGTCTTGTTGTAGTGAAAACACAACACCCCCATTTCATTCTATCATAATCGTCATGGGGACCATTCTTGAATTGCATGTAGGCTTTGAGTGTGATTATTTCATTTCTGTTGGGTGTGGAGCCTGATTATCTTTAGTATTCAAATGTTTCAGCCAGATGTATACCCCAGGAAGATTGTACACCCCTCCACACGGGGGGGACTAATCCCCCCCGGCTGGGGGGTCCGGGGGCCAGCGGTCCCCTGGCGGGGGTTCGGGGGCAGTGCCCCCGAAGCTAAAAATAGATGTAAAATTGCCTTGTCAAAGTCTAGTCATTTCTAGTCAATCTGGGTCGTTCATTAGGGGGATGATCTGACGGTAGAAGTTATGTTTAATTTAGGGTTTTTTTGCCCTAGAAGGCAACCCCTTACTATATATGAGGGAATTGTATTGTGTCTATGTAGATCTATATTCTAAGTGAGGAAGATAGAGGAGATTGAGAGTGAAGAGGGTGATACAATGGATCTCTTGTAGGTTGTATCTCTTCAGTTTGCTGGATAATATAATAAAATAAGGACTGGTTGTTTCGCCATGGACGTAGCCCAAACTGGGTGAACCACATATATCTGTGTCTCTCTTGTTTTATGCATTTTTTGTGTTTATATTTCTGCAATATTTTATGTGTTCCATTGCTCCGTAATATATAATTTTCTAACAACTGGTATCAGAGCCGAAGGTCTATTTGGCTGATAAAATCGTAGGAGAGAAGGGTTCCTGGTTCGAGTGGGAGCAATGGTGGAAGATGGTAGGTTTAGGGTCGAAAAATTCAACGGCCAAAATTACTAGCTGTGGAAGATGCAGATGGAAGATTATCTGTATCAGAGAGATTTGTACCTACCATTGGGCGAAAAGACAAAGACGCTGACGAGTATGACAGACACAGAATGGGATATTCTAGATATAAAGGAACTTGGAACAATACGGCTGTGCCTAGTGGCATCAGTAGCATTTAATATTTCAAAGGAAATGACAACACAAGGTTTAATTTCGGCATTGGCCAAACTATATGAAAAACCCTCGGTCTCAAATAAGGTATTTCTTATGAAGAGTTTATTTAATATGAAGATGTCAGAAGGTGGATCTGTTGCAGATCATTTAAATTATTTTAATACAGTTACAAGTCAGTTAAGCTCTGTAGGGGTAAATTTTGATGATGAAGTTAGGGCTCTGTTATTTCTATGCTCATTGCCAGAAAGTTGGAATGGTTTAGTTATGTCCATTAATAACTCTATCTCTAGATCTAGTACTTTAAAGTTTGATGATGTTGTCGATGCACTCCTTAGCGAGGAAATGCGACGGAAAAGCTCCGGTGAGACATTAGGTAATGCTTTGACTACAGAGACTAGGGGAAGAAAAATGGAAAGAGGAAAGAGCCCAGGATATCGTATTAAGTCAAGAAAAGGTAGATCCAAGTCCAGATCGGGGATAGTGTGCTGGAAATGTGGGAAGAAAGGACACCTGAAGAAATACTGCAAGTCTCGGAAGGGAAAATAAGGAGATGCACAACAAGAAACTAATCATGAAGTGAATGTAACAGGTGATGTGTTGCAATATGCTTTGATTCTTTCATTATAAAATATTATTGATTCCTGGGTGATAGATTTAGGGGCCTCATTCCATGCCACACCTGATAAGAAACATTTTCATGATTATGTCAAGGATATTTGGACAAGTTCGATTGGGTGATGATAAACCCTATAAAATCGTTGGAATGGGTACAGTTTTCATAAAACAGCAGAATGGAAATCAATGGCTATTGAAGGAGGTAAGGCATGTTCCAGATCTGAAGAAAAATCTAATTTCAACAGGGCAGTTGGGAGGTGAAGGTTGCGTAAGTACTTTCACAGATAAAACCTGGAAGGTCACTAAAGGATCCTTGGTAATAGTGAAAGGAGGAAAGGTTGTACATTGTATTTATGCAATGGTATTTCTAATTCTGTTAATGCTTTAACCTCTACAGGAGAAGATACGGCATTACCACTTTTCAAAATTGGGTCACGTTTTTACTACCCCTATGAAATGGGTAATCGTATCGGTTATTTAAAGTGCCAAAAACTATGCTCTAAAAAAATATGTGTGTTCTTCATCACCCCTTTTCAAAATCAGGTCAATTATTTGCTATCTCTACGAAACGAGTAACAGTATCAATTCTCATTTCAAAGTTTACGTTGTTTTTCTTTAAAGAGTAAAATAGGAACACAAATCATCCTTAGAAATAATTTTCAATAACTCAATCATACACATTAATAATCTGAAGGCTTCTAGCATATATAGTGCACTTTCACTTCACAAGTTTACCAACTTCAGTCGATGATTTATGTAACAATAAAAGACAATTAAATTGACAACATTTTGGTGCTGTTGTCGGGGAAGTGTAAATGGTAGTCTTTATCTTTTCATAATTAAAAACAAAAACATGATATGCATAGGGAAAGAGATTCTAGAGGCATATTTGTAGGTAGAGGTAAGAGTTTAATTCCAACAACATTACTCACCCCACCACAACCTCATAGTGTCACACCACCCAAACAAACTCGAATTCCATCCATAGTAGGCAAACACAAACTCCCTAAGGTATTAAGATCCGAAATCCAACCTAGATATTCACTAATTTCATTAACATAAGCCATAATAGAAGAAGAAGATCCCATATCTCCAACAACAGGAGTAATTTTCCTTGTTTCCTCCTTTTTATATTACCCCCTAATTGTTTGTTATTATCTTGTTCCCCTCTTGACCTTCAATATTTTTGTTTTTTTGAATATTTATAAAAAGTTAGTCTTTCTATACTATTGTTTTTTTGCAATATTATTGTTCAGTGAGTTGATATAACTAATATATATGCCTAATAACCTCTTCATATTTAAATAATAATTTAATAATTTAATTTACTTTTTTTATTTTATATATTATTATAGAACCATTTCTTAAACTATATCTCTAGTTCTATACATTGAATTCATGTATATTTTATTTGTTTGGAATATTTTATAAAATGATAATATCTAATTAGTTATTAAAACATTAGAATAAAAGATTTTATTTACTCCGAGATAGATAAAAAAAATTATTAGATAGCACCTTATTAACTAATTATTAAAAGCCCCATGGGGATAGGCAAGTTGGTAATCACAATGCGGTAAAGTTCATTAGAAAGGCGAGCTCCATACTGAAGGTCACAAGTTCAAATCCCTCAGAGTAGCCCGGAAGTTGTGGAGCGGGGCGGGCGTAGTTTCCCAGGGGTTATAGTGGTAGCGGTCAGAATCGACCCCGTGTAACACGAGTTGCGAGGCTGCTTCAGTTGCCAATTCCTCTGTAAAAAAAAAAAAAAAAAAAAAAAAAACTAATTATTAAAAATATTTTTATAATATAACTAGTTTTTAAATATATATATATATATATATATATATATATAATATTTTACTTAACTTATTAATTAATTGTTAAAATTAAAATAATATTGATTTATTCCTAACAACTAGTTTTTAACTAGATATATATTTTTTGTCGACGTTTCGAGTCTGAAACTAGACTCATCATCAGGACAAAATGTGAGGAGAAAAGAAGGAAATGCAAGGTATAAATATGAAAAACCTAGGTTGTGAAGACCAATGGCCGACTCTTTACCTCATTTAATTTGGTTGTGAAGACCAATTGCGCAGCAGAATCCATAACTCAACAGCCCCTTCGCTTTCTGCTTTAAATGAAGACGATAAGACAGGTGAAATCACCGGTAACTGGAGGAATCAACAATTAATAAACAGTAACAGCGCCGCAGGCATAACCTCATCGCAGTTCGATAACACCAAGCGCTGTAACAAGGATGAAATAATCGCTTCGGAGGTGGGAGCATCACATTCGGTTGTAGCTGAGGTGAGCTGCGGAATAAATGGGGATAGCAGTAACATAAAGTCAGCCAGCTCGGTTACCAGCCATCATTCGACAGATGAACACCCCAGCGAGCTGATGGATCAGCAACCAATCAACGATGATAGAGTCGCATCAGAGGAGGGAGCAGGTAACTTGGAAAGCGCCCATAAACACAGGTACGCTCCGAATACCATTTCAAGTATATCTTGTGCTAATAAGCATTTTATTTGTAATGAAATTAATAATATAAACATAGAGAGTAGGTGTTCCAGCACAAGTCACGAGAACATCATAGATAATGAGAACATAGAAAATAACCCTATGAGCAGTATCGGGAATAATAAAAAAGTAGTTAACATATCTTCTTATGAACTGAAAATAGAAGAATTGGAGGTCCTTAACAAAGGTCTTAACTTTGCTTTAGCCCCTAACAAAATCCCCAATGAAGAAATCATTTGCAACCTTGAAGATGGAATTAAGTCGCTCAAGGATGATGACAAAGAGCTCATCAGACAAGAGGTCGCTGTTATCCTTAGAAAAGCCAAGCCGCCCAGAAGAAACCTAAGCCCTGATCAACTTAAAGCCCTAAAAAGCCTTAGAAATAATAAAGACATAGTCATTTTAAAAGCCGACAAAGGTGGCGCCACTGTCGTTATGGATTATGCAGATTATATAAACAAAATGAAAGACCACCTATACAACAGTGGTAGCTACAAAAAGCTAGAGAAAAACCCCATCTCCAAAATCACAAACCTCGTAAAGAAAGCCATTAAAGAAACAAACCTTGATGATAAAATAAAAAAGAGACTGACTCCTAACAGCGAAATCACCCCCAGGATCTATGGAGCCCCTAAAATTCATAAAAAAGATGTCCCCCTTAGACCCATAGTCAACACCATAGGGTCTCCCACTTATGAGTTAGCCAAGTACGTCGCTAGCATTCTATCCCCTCTAGTAGGTAAGACTAGCTCCTACATCAAAGACTCCAATCAATTTGTAAATCACATAAAAAACACCAAGCTAGAACCTGGAGACAAAATCGTGAGTTTTGACGTAGTCCAGCTCTTCACCAAAATTCCCCTAGATGAGGCTATCCAGGTAGTTAAAGATGTAGCAGATCCCCAGACCGCTAAATTAGCCGAAATCTGTCTCCGCTCAACCTTCTTCTCCTTCCAAGGCGAAATATTTGAACAAACTTCGGGTGTTGCTATGGGCTCACCTCTCTCACCTATCGTGGCAAACCTTTTCATGGAAAAATTTGAGAAAAAGGCGCTAGACTCATATCCACTAAAACCCAAATCCTGGGCTAGGTTTGTGGATGACACCAGTGTCAATTGGCCTCATGGCGAGAAAGAGCTAAGCAAGTTCCTGGATCACCTCAATAGCTTGTCTGAAGACATCAAATTCACCATGGAAGTTGAAGAAAATAATTGCATTCCTTTCTTAGACATTCTCCTCATTAGAAGGAAGGATGGTTCCATTGGTCACAAAGTTTTTAGAAAAAAAGCCCATACGGATAACTACCTTCATGCCGACTCTCATCACCACCCCGCCCAAAAAATGGGGGTGCTACAAACCCTCTTCACTAGAGCTTATAGAATCTCTGATATAAACCATACCGATGAAGAAATTTCCTACCTTAAAAGAACCTTTGCCAACCTAGGGTACAACAATGAAAACATATACAAAGCCATTCAAAAAGCAAAAACTGATAACAATAAAAACAAAACAAAAGACGACCCAACCTCCAATACCTGCCTTCCTTACATCCAAGGGGTCACTGACAAAATAGCCAAAATCCTCAATAAGAAAAATATAAAAACTGCTTTCAAACCCTTGTCTACCATTAAGCAAAGAATGAGATCTGTTAAGGATAACCAAGAGCTATTTCAGCAAAAAGGAGTTTATATCATCAAATGTTCGTGTGGGGATCAATACATAGGAGAAACTGGTAGATCGGTTAGGATTAGACTCAAAGAGCATAGTGCAGACATTCGTAACGAAAGAACCAAGTCCTCAGCCTTAGCTGAGCATGTAGGTAAAACTAATCATCATATTTGCTTAGAAGACACCAAAGTCATTGCTAATGTAGAACACCAATTCAAGCGTAAAGTTAGGGAAGCTATTGAAATCATTAAACATCCTAAAAACCTTAATAGGGATGGTGGCATGGAAATTAGCAAAAATTGGAACACCGTGCTAACCCCCGCTAATAATCTTAATAACAATGTTAGAAATTCCTAACCTGCCATCATAATAATAATATTAACCTGCTGCTCTTGAGAATCCGAGACAAGAAGAAACCTAAAAAAATTTACCATAATATAATTAAAATTAATCATCTAATAAAGGGTATAAAAAGCATTAATGGATGCAAATAATAGAAGCATTAATAACATTAATATTAATTAAATAATAAGGCTAACATTAACCTCATCAAATATAAAAACAATTATAAACTATAATAGATATAATAAGCATGTATAGAAGAACATTAATAAATATCTTAGTAAATAACACATATAATAATATAGAGTAGCAACTATCAATAAGCAAAACATCTATTATAATAGACAAAATAATAAATATATCAATAAGTATACATAGTAGAGCATTAATAAATATCATAATAAATATCAATTATAGTAGATAACAATAGGTATATATAGAAGAGCTTTAGCTAATACCATAATAAATATCATTAATAATAATATAGATAATAGGAGCATAATAATAACATAGAATTAGAATAACATTAACAATAAAAAATAATAAATATAAACAAAAAAAGCATTAAATATTAAAATACTAATAGGAATAATACTAAATAATCTAAGAATTACAAAAAGAGATTTTAATAACAAATAAATTAATTTATAAGAAGACATAATAAATAAACTTACATAACAATAATAATAAAATCTCATTTTAATCAAGTAAAAATAGCATCATAAATATCAATAAGCATAAACCATAATTAATAAAGCATAAATTTAATTATGAAGCATAATGATAAAATAAAACAAAATATAAAATTGTAATATTAATATAAAAAATTAAAAATAATTACAAGGAGTTATTAAAAAATTAATTATAAAATCAAAAAACTTAAAAGATAATAACAAATTAAATCATCAATGAGGTAAAGAGTCGGCCATTGGTCTTCACAACCTAGGTTTTTCATATTTATACCTTGCATTTCCTTCCTTTCTCCTCACATTTTGTCCTGATGATGAGTCTAGTTTCAGACTCGAAACGTCGACAAAAAAACATGAACACTGTGGAAAATCCGAACTCCATTCAAAAATCACACCACAGTAATCTGCAAACGAAAATAGATATATATTAGTATTTTAATAGATAACTCCTTACCTCTAATTTTTAAGAATATTTTATTTACCTTATTAACTAATTTACCAACAACTAATTTTCAATAGCTAATTATGGGCAATGATGCATCCATGCTATTTATTCCTTAAGATGGATTGATTATTCACCTTGTCCTAATTAGTATTTTAATAGATAACTACTTACCTCTAATTTTTAAGAATATTTTACTTACCTTATTAACTAATTTACCAACAGCTAAATTTCAATAG
Source organism: Pinus tabuliformis (assembly GCA_031772625.1). Taxonomy (NCBI): domain Eukaryota; kingdom Viridiplantae; phylum Streptophyta; class Pinopsida; order Pinales; family Pinaceae; genus Pinus; species Pinus tabuliformis. The sequence goes on along the minus strand of CM062819.1, from coordinate 1,023,761,165 downwards.
CTAATTATGGGCAATGATGCATCCATGCTATTTATTCCTTAAGATGGATTGATTATTCACCTTGTCCTAATTAGTATTTTAATAGATAACTCCTTACCTCTAATTTTTAAGAATATTTTACTTACCTTATTAACTAATTTACCAACAGCTAATTTTCAATAGCTAATTATGGGCAATGATGCATCGATGCTATTTATTCCTTAAGATGGATTGATTATTCACCTTGTCCTAAGGATGGACCACATTAGTTAGTTCGAAACGTCGACCAAATCCTAATAATGTGATTAATCTGAAAGATATCTATCTATAGTAATTTTCCTATCTTGAGAACAACTTCTACCTCAAGAGCTAGAAGTTCCTGTTGAAGAAGAGGAAGAAGAAACCTATTCTAACAAACCATTGATAGAAGAACTAGAGGAACTAGAGGAAGCTGAAAACCTAATTTTGGAACCAGAACCCTATATTAGTTCCAAAGAATCTACAATGGTTGGAGAAGGGGAACGAGAGGTACATAATGTGAATGTTGAACAACCTAGGATTGGAAGAGGAAGAGGAGGAAATAGGGGAGGTGGAGGATGTGGAGGAAGAGGAAAAGGAAGAGGAGAAGATATAAATCCAGAACCCTTTGGATTTCCTATCCTCGATGAAAATACAACTGTGACAATGAAACATATTTCACCCTCTATCCTTCCAAACTTTCATGGACTAAGGAGTGAAGATCCTGAAACATTTCTCTTTGAATTTGAAGTCTTTAGTAGATCATATGATTATTTGCATGATGCTTAAAAGTTGAAATTATTCCCTGCAACCCTTAAAGATGCAAAATTAAAATGGTTGATGGGTTTAGGAATAAATTCCATAAGAACATGGGAGCAAATGAAACCTACATTCTTAGAGAAATATAAGGATTAATGTATGCCCCATAATATTAAGTATGGAGTCTTTAAAATGGTACAGAAAGAAGATGGAAATCTTGAAGACTTCGTTGAAATATTTTCTTATAATGTTTAAAGGGGAAAAATGAATAATCTAGATGAGGAAACTTTGAAAGCTCTCTTATTAAAATCCATTAAAGATTAGTGGATTGATCTTCTCAATCTAATGGGTAAGGGAGACATTTATCAGTTGTCACTTGGAGAAATTTTTGAGTTATGCATACACATTTCAAGAGGCAAAGCAAGAACTAGGAAAAATCTAAGAGATCCTCTTTTATCAAAATTAATAAATCTGCAGCTGGGACAGTAAGTAGAGAAGAATTAGTTGATTTTATTGATATTTTTAAAATAGATATTTTAGGGAGCCTTAGTAAAGAAATTGACACCCTTAAAATAAAAAACAAGCAAAAAGCTAAAAATGTTGCATTATCCAATTTTTGTCCTAATTGTAGAAAGAAACATGCCTTGAGAGAATGTCCTTTTGATCTAAGGAGTGTATAAAATTGTGTTATATGTACGGAAACTCATGATACGAAAAAATGTCCCTTAATACCATGTCTTAAAGTTGTTTATCAAGAAGAAGTAGTACCAAATCAGGTAGATCCTCTTTGTTTTATTACTAAAAGACCATGGCAAAATTCACAACCAAATACAACTCAAGGTTTTAACACCCACCAACCATTTGCACAACCATCGCAAAGTAATTGGAATGCACCAATGCCTTGGAAATCTTGGCCACAACCTTGGTCACAAGGATGGAAAAATCCTTACGGAAAATACCCTCAATATCCTCAATATCCACAATTTCAACAATCATATCCTATTTTTCCTCCACAATATTATCCTCAGCCTGTTCAACAAACTCAACCCCACAATTTGAATCCACAACTTTCATTACCATTTCCTCAAAGACCAAACTAATTGCTTGCCCAACCACTTCCAAATCTGAATAATAATAAAAAAAATCACAACCCATTTACAATATGGAAGGACAAAATTTCCAAACTTACATGATAACTCCACTAGATCTAAACAATTTCCAACTTAGATCTGGTAGAGTATTGGAGAAAAAGTCCCTGTCAATTGTTATTCAAGAAAGTGAAAAGATATCTGAAGAAGAGAAGTCTCTTAATGAAAAATAAAAAACTAAAAAAAAAATTACTCCAACGCATCCAAATAACTCAACTCCTATTATGGAACAACCTTCAGTATCTGATCCAAAACCACCTTTTCCTGAGAGATTGAAAATTGAAGGAGTAGAAAAAAAGATTTTATTGTGTAATTATGATATGTTAGATGAACTGAAGAATGTTTACATAAAAATTCCTTTGCTACAAGACATTAAGAAAATACCAATTTTTGCAAAGACAATTAGAGAGTTGAGCATAAAGAAACTAGGAAGAAAAAAAAAAGTCAAAAGAATCCAACTAGTCGGGAAAATTGCAAATATCGTGATGGGTAAAACAACAATTCAAAAAATATCTTGATCTAGGAATTTCCATTGTGAAGACATACATCAATGGTGTAGAGATCCCAAATACATTGATTGATCTAGGAGCAGCTATAAACATCATGAGTAAACAAACTATGAATCAACTAAAACTTCCTAATCTTCAATATACACCTACATTGTTACAATTAGTAGACAAATTTGTGATCTAATCTGCTGGTGTATTAGAAGATATATATATATATATATATATATATATATATATATATATATATATATATATATCCTTAGATTCTTGGGAATATCTTGTCGATTTCATGATTTTAATGCCCAAGAATAACTTAGGAGGACATCCATTGATTTTAGGAAGACCATGGTTGGCTACAGTTGATGCTTTCATAAGTTGTAGATTTGGTGACATGTTTATCTCTGATGGAAATTCAAAAAAGAAATTCACACTGTATCCACCTGCAAGAACAACGATAGAAGTTGAAAATGAAGAATGGTTAGATGATGACATTGATATAAGACCAATATTTTCTACTTCACAAATAGATGTGGAAGATCAAATTTTGAATTTAATGGAAAATAATGAGTCTTCATCATATTGTGAATCTAGTCAGATTTTTCAAGAACAATGCAATATTGAATATTTATCATCTTGTCAGCTATCCTTGCATTCTATGGAAAAATTTGGCAATTCCACAATTGAAATCTTTCTAGGAAAAACATTGAATATCAATAATAATTTGGAAGAATTTCAAAAGAAAGAACTAATAAAGATCCTAGTACTTGCATACATCATATTTACACTGAAGAAAATGTCAAACCAATTTGACAACCTCAAAGAAGAATGAATCCAAATCTAAGGGAAATTGTTAAAGAGGAACTACAAAAATTGCTGAATGTAAATTTCATCTATCCAATATCAGACGGTCAATGGGTTTCACCCTTAGTAATTGTTCCTAAGAAGAATGGAAAATGGAGAGTATGCATTGACTATATGGAATTGAATAAAGCCACTTTAAAAGATCATTTCCACTTCCTTTTATAGATCAAGTTTTAGATACATTGGTACGAAAGAATAATTTTCATTCTTGGATGGTTTTAGCGGGTATAATCAAATCCAAGTGGCCCTAGAAGACCAAGATAAAACTACCTTTACCTGCCCATGGGGAACTTGTGCTTACCGAGTACTTCCTTTTGGATTATGTAATGCACCTGCAACATTACAAAGTGCAATATTAGACATTTTTTCTGATCTAATTCATGATTGTGTGGAAGTATATATGGACAATTTTACATTTTATGGAAATTCTTTTGAAGAAGCTCTTAAAAATTTGGAAAAAAGTTCTCATTAGATGTAAAGAGGCAAATCTCTCATTAAGCCGTGAAAAATGTTTTATGACTTTTACTAAGAGAATTGTTTTAAGACATCATATTTCAGGAAAAGGAATTAGAGTGGACACATCTAAAGTAGAAGTTATTTCTAAATTATCAATTCCAACTTGTCAACAAGATGTTAGAAGTTTTCTTGGTTTCACTGATTACTGTAGAAGATTCATAGAAAACTTTACAAAAATGGATCCCCACTTTTCAAACTGCTCACAAAAGACTGTGAATTCAATTTGAATTTTGATTGCCAAAAGGCCTTTGAAACATTAAAGGAGAAAATCTATAAAGCATCCATTCTTAGAGGACCAAATTGGAAACTATGTTTTCACATTTCAACTAATGCTTCAAACACATCTTTAGGAGTTGTACTAGGACAAAAGGATCTAACTCCTTATGCCATTTATTACAACAGTAAAAAATTGAATCCTGCAAAGTTAAATTACACTATAACAGAAAAGGAGTTTTTCGTTGTTGTCCATGCCATCAATAAATTCAAATATTACATTACTGGCTACGAAACTTTTGTACATACAGATCATTCTTCAATTAGGTACTTAATGAATAAATCTGTCACTAATGGAAAAATTACAAGATGGTTGTTGTTGTTGCAAGAGTTTAACATAACTATTTTGGATTGACCTGGGAAACAAAATATAGTTGCTGACTTTTTGTCTAGGATTCAAAATGATAATAATGATGTACTTATAGAAGACAATTTCCCTGATGAATAACTTTTTGGAGTATCTACTAAATCACCTTGGTTTGCAGATATTGCTAATTATTTGGCTAGAGGGAAGTTACCATCATATTTATCTCCTCGAGAAAAAAGGAAGGTAATACAAATTACTGCATCTTGTTCATGGATAAATGAAGAATTGTATCAAACAAGGCCAAATCCGATCATTTGAAGGTGTGTTAGAGAAGATGAAGTACCAAATATATTGAAAGCTTGTCATAATGAGCCATGTGGAGGACACTTCGCTAAAAAAAGAACTTCCTACAAATTCCTTCTCTTAGGATAGTATTGGCCTTCCATTTTTAAGGATGCCAAGGAGTATGTTAAGAGATGTGATAATTTTCAAAGGATGGGGAAATGTGTTCCCTCTGATGAAATTCCTCTACAGCCTCAGGTACTTATTGATCTTTTTGAAAAACGGGCTCTGGATTTTATTGGTCCAATTAATCCATCATCGAGACAGAAAAGGTACATTCTTTCTTGCACTGATTATGTTACAAAATGGATAGAAGTTAAAGAACTTCCTTTTGCTACTGAAAATGTTGTAGTTTCATTTCTTTTCGAGGATATCTTTACTCGTTTTGGTGTACCAAGGGAAATTGTAATAGATCAAGGTAGTCAATTCACATCCAAGTTGGTATACAAGATAATGGAGGAGTATAAAATCAAACATCGAAAGTCCACTTGATCCAGATCTTAGGGGGAGGCCCCCAAGGTCTAAAAGATTGAAATGGATTTTGGGGGAGAGGACCCCAAGATCTGAAAATTTGAAATGCCATAAGAAAAAGAGGAGAATGCCCAATAAACAAAATCACAAAGAATTTTTTATTAAAAACAGAGAATAATTGTAAAAGCTACATTGTGGCGGACAAACTATCCTTTTACAAAATGCGACTTGTTACTTATAGTATTTTTCGGTTACAATACCACAGGTAAATTCCATGGATGAATAAACACCATGGGTGGATGTCATAATACCATGGGAAAATATCATAGGTGAATGAATACCATGGGTGGATGTCACTTACAATACCATCGGTGGATAAATACAATGGGTGGATGCCACTTACAATACCATGGGTAAATTCCATGGGTGGATGAATAACATGGGTGGATGAATACCATGTGTTGATGCCATTTTCCATTCGGATCATTCCTCCCTCGTTAAGAAGCAATGTTCCCCATTGCATGAATTTCCCTCCTATGAAACCTTTGTTGAATATTAAGAGCCACTGAAGAGAAGGTTTTATGTGGTTAACCCATAACCATGAGGAATGAAGATCTGAGGATAGAGATACCCTGTAATGCTTGTGACCAACTGTGATACTGATAGTGTGCAACCTAGAAAATGGAATTCGATGAAGTGTGGGTTTGTGGATGGCCCATAACCACGATGAACGAAGATCCGAGGATAGAGATACCCTGTAATGCTTATGACCAATTGTGATATTGACATTGTGCGGCCTAGCAAATGGACTTCAATGATGTGTGGTTTTGTGGATGATCCATAACCATGACAAACAAAGATCCGAGGATAGAGATACCATGTAATGCTTGTGACCAATTGTGATACTAACAGTGCATGGCCTAGCAAATAGACTTCGATGACAAAGATTTTGTGCAGTTGACCCATAACCGTGATATTGTTTGTTGATGAAGTAGTGGGTGATTCGACCCATTTTTTTTTTGAAATTGAGATATTTTTCTAGAGGAGCTCAGATATACAATCAATTTTCTAAAATTATGCACCAAAATTAATATATATATATATATATAGGAGAGTCGCCATCCACGAATCATCGTTAGAAACATTTATGCAACATAGTTGATTTTAAATCAACGATATCTCCCTCAATAAGACTCTGATTCGGCCGATATTTTTTTTTAATTTGCGTATTTTTTCGCAAGTAATCCAGATCTGTTATTTTTTTTTTTAATTTTGCACCAAAAATTTCAGATATGGTCTGCAAACTCACTGCCCAAAAACATTCCTACAAAAAAATGAAAAAAGAAAAAACTTTCCCGCTTGGCCCAAGAAAATGCTCTGTGGAGGACGTAGCACATGCCTGAATTTTGTTGAATATTGCTGCAAAATTTGAAACTGAAATATGCATCAAACCCTCATTCCGATGGAATCATAACATGCTTTGATACCACTGATCCAGATCTTTGGGAGAGGCCCCCAAGCTCTAAAATATTGAAATGAATTTTGGGGGAGAGGCCCCCAAGATCTGAAAAATTGAAATTCCATAAGAAAAATAGGAGAATGCCCAATAAACAAAACCACAAAGAATTTTTTTATTAAAAAATGAAGAATAACTATAAATGCTACATTGTGGTGGACAAACTTTCCTTTTACAAAATGTGACTTGCTACTTATAGTATTTTTTGGTTATAATACCACGGGTAAATTCCATGGGTGAATGAATACCATGGGTGATGTCACAATACCATGGGAAAATACCATGGGTGAATGAATACCATGGGTGGATGCCACTTACAATACCATGAGTAAATTCCATGGGTGGATGAATAGCATGGGTTGATTCCATTTTTCATTTGGATCACCACTCCATATCATCCTCAAGCAAATGGACAAGTGGATTCCATTAATAAAGTAACTGAAGCAATTCTCACCAAAACCGTGCATCTTCATAGAAGAGACTAGGCAGAAAAGCTTCCAGAAGCTTTATGGGCATACCGTACCACGTGGAGAAACACTACAGGGCATACTCCTTATGAACTTGCTTATGGGAAGCAAGTCCTTTTTCCTATTGAATTTCAAGTAAAAAATTTCAAGACAACATTTAAATTGGGTCTTGATCTTTCAAAAGCACAAAAACAAAGAATGGAGCAGCTAAATGAACTTGATAAGATAATACAAAATGCAATCCAAAGAACCAATCTTGTTCAAAAACAAATATCCATATGGCATGACAAATATATCAAAGAAATAAAGTTCCAGCCAGGAGATTGGGCATTACTTTTTGATTCAAAATTCAAATATTTTCAAGGGAAATTTCAAACTCATTGGCTTGGGCCGTATGAGATTGAAACAATTTTTGATAATGGTGCAATTAGGATCAGAACTATTGATGAAGAAAGAATCACCTTCCTTCTAAATGGTCATAGATTAAGAATTTATCATAAGCCATTGACAAAGGAAGAGTTTATCAAATATTTGCAAGACAACACTGATTTTCAGTTGGTTAAGAAGGATTTTCATTCTCGTCCAACTTGACTCACAAGCCTTGTTTTTTTATAACACACACACACACATATATATAGAAAATTCATGGTGAAAACCAAGTAATTTTGGCATCCTAAATTTTCTTTCCCATACCTATTTTCTTTTTATCCCTCTTCTTATTTTTAGAATAATTAGCTACATAATTAATGAGATTTTGTAGCTTTGACAGAATTTTGCAACTGATGTTTGACAGGAACCAGTAATTGGAGAAACTGAATAAATGAACAAATCTACCCTTGGAAGCACCTGAAGACAATGCAAAAAGGAGCAATCAAATGTTAGAATCATTAATTCAAAAGGTATGCAAGGGTCAAAACATTATTATATGAATTATATGGATGATATACCATCAGTTCAAAAACCATCATTGCCGAAAGTGAGATGAAAATATCTTGTCATATCAAATAAAAAAAATCGTAAACCGTTATTCATCCCTCGTCATTACACAACACTCCAGTCTCAAATTCTACATTCATTGTTGAGATCACCCAACTCATATTCATTCATACCCTAATGGTCACTTAACTTCACTTATTTTTCCTCTCACTCTCGTTCATACTCTCACCAAAAGCCATTATCCTGAAACCCTGACTCATACCTTGTCAAGAAGCGAATTTTGAGGTGAAACTTCTCAACCATGGGTGTCATAGTGAGAACAGAACCAAATGGTAGAAAATTTATGGAAGGATATCTACAGGTGAAAGAAATGTTGCAGAAAGAACAGTGGCTAGAGTTCATGGAAAATTTTGATGGTTTTAACAAGGAAGTAACCAAATCATTTTCTGGAGCTTTTGATGGCATAGAAGTTGAAATTGGAGACATCAAGTTTGCAGTGATAGAATATCTTATTGTTGAGGCCATCGGACTATCAAGAATCAAAGAGAGATGGTTTAAGAACAAGGGAATTGAAGGAGAAGAATGGAAGACTTTCTTGAAAAACCCAGGTATGGATACCACTATTCTTAAGAAAGGAATTTTGAGTACAACACTTAAGTGTAAATGGAGAAATTTGTTGCTAGTAATTCAAAAATTTGTCACCTATGAAGGAAGATTTGGTTGTATGTTCTTTTACCACATTCATTTGATGATGCATTTTCTCGAAGAGAATGAAATCAATCTTCCTTATTTTCTGTTAAATAGCTTAAGGAAAATGTCTGGGAATGTTCAGAAAAGGATCCAATTCATAGAAAACACCATGTATCACCACGACCTTATAAAAATACTCATTGAATTTCATCTTGAAAGCCTAGGAGATAATTGGGATAGCTTCCTAGTTAGAAATCATTTTAAGGAAGAGGATCAAGAGTCACCTAGCAGCAGCAAAGCAAAAAGAGGAAGGAAGAGAATATCTAAGAATCCTATTAAAAACTTACCTCAACAACAACTACAAGAATAGTCAGAAGATGAGACTCCTATTGCAGAAATTTTAGGAAGCATTAAAAGGCAATCTTTTAAAAGAAAGAAATCTAGCAAAAAGGAAGAAAGCACATCCAAGAAAACAAAGGAAGCTAAAATAGAGAATAAAATAGCTAAAACTAAAAACCCTCTTCGATCAAATGTAAGAAGAAGTGTCGGGCTTAATCAAAAACCAGCTCAATAGTCTACAGTTGTTGTTAATTTGGAGGAAGAAGAGAAAATGAAAGTTCCATCACCTACTATCATCTCACCTATTCATAGCCCAGGCCGAAAAACACCAAAAATAGATCCAGTACAACAAGAAATATACGATTACATTGAATCTCTGGAGAAGAAAGCCACAGGAAAAGCATCATTTTCAAATCAAGAAAAAGAAGCTCAATCTAGTAGCCCACAAGAACCTCCAGTCATAAATATTTTGAAACAGGAAATATTTGAGCTGGAGATGCTAAATAGACACATACAGCAGGAGCATGAGGCCTTAAAGATACAAAATGAGATTCAAAGAACTAAGAATGATAATATTCTTTTGCATTTGGGCCTGTGGTATAATAAAAACAAACAGTTAAAGAAAAAGAATAAGGGTCTTAGGGGAAAGGTAATAAATTTGAAGTATAAAATCTTGATGAAAAGGCCAAGAATGCCAGTGGCTAAAAATAGGGTGAAGAAGATAAACCTAGATTTACTATCTTAAGTCTTAGAAGAAATGCAGTAGTCCAATTCTAAAATTTTGCATCAGGACATGCATTGGCCTCTGTGTGGGGGGATGTAGAGCCTCATGAATGCTTCATTTTGACACTCTCCCTTACCAATTTTTCCTCTCTTTGACCATCATCATCAACTCAAAAGGCATCAAACTACAAGATTTTTGGCATGGTAAGGTATTTAATTGTCTTATCTTTCATATTTAATAATGTTCCTTATTATTGAATTAATTTTTCTATTAGCTACTAAATTCTTGCAATTCTGTAGCTAATCTATCTTTCTGTAGCCAACTCCAAGGTTTACCAGGATCGGAGGGGCCAGCTAAGAATAAAAATATATGGATAGGTGGAGATTGATCCCTTCAACGATTCCCTCCTATACATCCAAACCAGATCATCAAAGGATTGTTCGATTGCATGGTCAAAGGGTGAAAGTCAATGTGTTGTTGAACAGGCAAGCGCGAGTCCGAAAATCTTATACTTCATGATTTTCTTTTCCAAATAGAAAATCGTGAGAAAATGATATTTTTATACCTATTAGAAGCTAATATTATAAGTTTGTTAGCTAATGGTAGGCGTAAAAGCCTAAAACAGTTATTTGACACGGGATTTTATAAATATCATGCAGCAAAACATGAACGAATATTGAATTTGATGTATGCAACAATGATTATTTAAGAACTTTGTTTTCCTATTAATGAAGAATGAAGCTTGATGCATAGCTAACTGTGTGATTAGAGTTTCGTGACCACCTATTTGTGGAGGTCCCCTGTAAACAGTGAAGTTTTTGCATTTCTATATTTCCTTTTTATCATTTATTTCAGTCATTTATATGCTCTATAATCATTTTGCAACATTTATTTTAATTAAATAGAAATAGAAATATTTCACTAATGATGATAATTGTAGAATAGAAACCTTTCATAGATTTATTTACAGCTTTCATTTTAAAAGCATTTTATAGAATTCTTTAAAATTTCATTTCAAAGTGTTTCATTTCAGAACATGAGTGATATCCTTACAATTTCATTTCAAAGTGTTTCATTTCAAAACATGAGTGATTTCCTTATAGTTTTGCTTCAAAATATTTCATTTTAAAGCATGAGTGATTCCTTTGTAGTTTTGTTTAGAGCATTTCATTTCAAAAGCATTTTATTTCAAAGCAGGAGTGATTGATAATGAGAATATGTATGGCTTTCTTTTTAACTAGAGGTCAATTTCATGTTAGTTTTTATGCAAAGGATTTTTAGAACATTAGATGAACACTTATGCTTTTAGAGAGTAAATTTGTGTTGCAATAGATTAGTAAAGTTTTTCTTAATCCAATAAGACAGTGTAAATTTTCTTTAGTTTCATTTTACAAGTGTAAAGAGAATTTTTTATTTCATTAGAAAGGAGTGAGAAGGAATGTATTTGAGATTGCATATGTTAATTTCATTTTTTTTATAGAGTAAAATAGGAACACAAAACATCCTTAGAAATAATTTTCAATAACTAATTCATACACATTAATAATCTAAAGGCTTCTAACATATACAGTGCACTTGCACTTCACAAGTTTACCAACTTTGGTCGATAATTTATGTAACAATTTAAGACAATTAAATTGACAAACATTCCTCTTCATCAAAGTCCTCCTTATTACAGAACCTAGATTCCTATTTCCCAGGTTATTCCATCCTGTTATAGACATTTTTGTGCCTTACAGCATAGAGCATGAAATGTCAATAATCTAAGGGATCCAAAGTCCCTAAACAAGTTGTTCTTACCCTTAGAGGAACAAGGTCAGCAAACCACAACACTATAGTTCAGTTCTCCACTGAAAAACACTCAAAAACAGGTCAGTTTTGGATCATTGCAGCTGCTCCACTAGGCATCTGCGCTGCATAGCAGGTACAACAAAGGCTACCTGCGTTGCATAGCAGGTAGAACAAAGGCTACCTGCGTTGGGCGTACTTGGACATGTGGAAGAATCTTTTTCTCAAAGTGCTAGTGTCCAGGAAGCTTCCAAAAAGACACTTGATCATAAGATTCGCCTAATGATGAGTTAAGAGCTTCTAAAACTCCAAGTGGAAGGCAGAAACTCTGAGTGAAGGACTGAAGAACAACTGGAGTTGAAGAGGACAACAAGTCACACATCAAGCTCTCTTATCTTCACTCCAAAACTCTATATAAGGATCTCATTCCATGGGATCTAAAAAGGGGGGAATTCAGTGCAAAGAATCGTTGTTGGTTTGCAGTTGAGAGTATTGGGTGATTTCTTGAGGGAGGTGAAGAAGAGATTTCTCTCCGTCGGGAAGGTGATGCTGGATTGGACCTCGCATGGTTGTATCACCGCTTGAACCTTACTTCCATATATTAATAAATCATTTGAGGTTCTTCTATTCGCATGTGTTTCAATGATGAATTGTTTTACTTGCGTCTTTGATTTATGCTAATCCTTGAATCATTTATGCATGCATGCCTCTTGTAGTTTCCTTTTCTTGTCTTATTTGCAGGATCTCGTGTAGCTGGGCCCGTGAAAAGACTTGGAGCTGGGAGCAAGTGGCAAACAAAGGAGATAGGATCGACCATTTGCGCAAGACATCGGTAAGTGGATCTATCCTTTTTATCTCTTGCATGTCATAAAGAAGAAACTTTAGATAGCTTTGCTTTCAGCTGTTGCTAAGGAACTGTCACCCTTAGAGTGGGTTAGGGTCATTCCGAGTTGGATACTTTCCCCCACAACAGACTGGCGACTCCACTGGGGAAAGCATCTTGTTGGTAGCTTGTGTTTCTTGCTATTCATTTCTTAAACAAAAGAGTACCGAATCGAACTGCATGCGAGTCCTTCGAATGCAAAGTAGAGGGCAGCTACTCTAGCCCAGTGCTGGGCATGTTTATGATTTGAAGAGCTGATCCACAAGGACTATTTTTAGCTCTTTGTGATAGTGTTCATCTTCCTTTAATCATCCTCTAGAGTATACTTGACTGATAGCAACTGATTTGGCCAAAAACCGCTCATTTTTGAGCAAACTGTGAGCCGGAATCTGAGAGAGACGAGAGTTGTCTCATCAGTGCAGCTGCAACAAAGGCTACCTGCACTAACATCGCAGGTCCCGAAGGGGCTACCTACGCTGCATCGCAGGTTGACAGTGCAGCACCTGCACTGATCCAGTTTTGCCTTGTGCAGCTGGGGTTACCCACTGTCTGTTGCCCAGTTTTCAGTATTGTTTTTGCAGCCTGTTGTCAACCTATATACCCAGCTGAAACCACTTCTCTTTGCCTTCATTCCCCCTCAGTTGTATGAAGAAACCGTGATTGTTCTTTTTGTATTTCTTGCTGTCATTCACTGTTTCCCATAGCGAAAGCGAACTAGTCTTGCTATGACCTCTTGGATCTAAGATCTGTGAGAAAGTGTCGTTGTGATTCTAAGAGCTAGTTTATTGCTGTTCATAGCTGCTTGAGCATTTGCTTTCGTTATATGGTTCGAATTTCATTATTTCTTGTGTTGAAACGAGTAAATCTTAAGGTGTTCTTTTGATTATTGGACAAAACTTGTTTGCTTACGCTTGAAATCGAATTCGAAATTATACAACAACTTTCTTTTTGTAATCATCAACATTAAGGAAGAAGAAAAGAAATACTTGCATTATGCATGTGCATTTTGACAGTTTGCATGTCGATTTAGGAAAAGTGCATCAGTGTGTGCTCTGTGATCTGTTTGAAAGGATGATGTCTTTCTTTTCCTTCAGTAGTTAAGGTTTTCATAAGTTGAAAGAATTGAAAAAGCTTACTTATCATTCTTAGACTGCATTTAGGAGTTGTCTCATACATCACGTGGTGATCCATAAAGGCAAACTGCTAAGCAAGATCAACCTAAAAAGAACTGAATTTATCTAACAACGCTTTCAAACATAATAAAACACAGTAGAGGTCTAGGTAGAGACGTGAACCGACGTCGTTAAACATAGTGACTGTCGATCTCTACGAAGGTGGGTGATTCCTCCTGAGGGACGATAGCACTAATACGGACTTGAGCCCCCGCGTACCGTCGCGTATATTGGGGGACCCCTATAGGAATAAAGCCTTTATCCATAGGAAGCCGTGTCGGCCGCCCTACTGATCGCGATGCAGTGAACACAGCATTCACGAAGATCGACCACTCGTACCGTAAAACGTATTCTGTGGTTTCGCGAAAGGTTTGGCACACCCTTGCCTAGAACTCCAGAGTAGTTTCTTTTGGCCTTTTTCAAACTCTATAACTGAAAAAGTCCATCCGAGCATTTGTCACTTCGGGCTCGTTAATACATCGAAGGAGACTAGAGTCATCTTTAGCTTTTTCTCGACTCTTAAAAAGTGAAAAAGCAAGTTGTGTCTTAAAAAAGCGTCGTCATATAAAATTCATCTTAAACGGAACATAATTACCCCTGATTCCTACGTTGATCTTAAAAGTTGAGAACATGGAGCACACCAACAAAGGGATTCCGCATGATGGGACCCCTAGCCCTTTCTCCTCTTGGGGAGAAGTTGGTGCGCCCCACATGGCCACATTGTCGCTTCCAGGACTGACAATTGGCCTGCCAGTTTGGCTATTCTCAACCGCTGTAGTTCAGACCACCACGGTTCCTGAACAGTCGAGTCAACAGTTAGACCCGTCTAGAGCTACCCTCCAGCCTTCCACTTCTTATGCGCCTTCCTCCGATCCTTCTTCTTCGAAAGGTCAAGCCGCCAAAAGCGGAGCTCCCATAGAAAAGAAGAAGAAAGAAAAGAAGCAGAAGGAGCCAAAGGCGCCTGGGGGCAAGCAGAAGGTATCTAACGAAAACCCACACACAGCACGGACCGGGCCCAAATTGCCATGTGTCATATGTAGAGGGAACCACTTCCACAGTGATTGTCCCAGTATTCCCCGGATACTAAGGGACTGGTCCCCTCGTTTGCACGATTCGGAAGCGTCAACCTCTGACAACCATGTTGAATGCTTATCGTCGACCAGCGAAAGTGAAGGTCGCAGACAACGAAAGGGGATGAGATTCCCCTGCGGACTGTGTGAAGGCGATCACACCCTTCGCCGTTGTCCCTTTTTAGACGAAGCAAAGAGAGTTTTGGAAGATCAACCGGTGACACCGGTGCTACTTCCTCCTGGATATCAAAAACTCGCGCCAAGTCCTTCGTTGGTCGAAAATGCAGCTGCCCCGCTTGTAGGGCCAGCTGAAGTGTTAGTCGCTGAAAGTGAACCTACTGAATCCGGACCGGACGAAAGTCCAAAGGTCGAAACAGCAGTTGACCCAGTTCTCCCTTCAGAAGTTTCATCTTCACATACCACAGTCACTGAGGAATCATCTTCAGTTGACACACTCACCGGAGAGAGTAAGGATGACACTGTCCAGGTTCTCTTCATCAACACTGATTCTGATGAACATCAGGGCAATGTGGCCACTCCTTTATCACAGGAAGGAGCGTCGTCAGGATCATATCCGGCCGTATATTCGGTCCCATCACCAAGCAACCTAGTTGTGTCCTTTGATTGGAACCAACTAGGCAGACCCCGGTTGCCAGCCAGTATACCATTTAGAATTATAGTCCAAATATACCAAATGGTGATGGTTGGAACTATCATTGATGAAGGGGCATCTGTGAGTATTCTGTCCTCTATTGCTTGGAAAGCACTGGGTTGCCCAGCGCTTTTGCCTGAGACAAGAAATCTCTCGGGTTTTGACAGAGGAACCAGTCGACCATTAGGGATTCTACCTAATGTGCCTATTACCTTGAAAGGGAAGGCTGTCAAGATGGGCTTGATGGTCGTCCAAGGACCCTTGGGTTATAACCTACTCCTTGGACGAGACTACATATATTGCATGGAAGCAATAGTCTCCTCATTCTTTCGAATAATGTGTTTTCCATACGAAGGAAGAATGGTCAAGCTCGTAGACCAACTTTCACTTCCGGGATCACGCATCGCGAATAGCCACATACCTATCCTCAATGGTATTTTCGATCAAGAAGGGTCTCTACCTCCGGTTCTTCTTCCTGATGAAGGCGAGTGATTCAGGAAAGGAAGGCTGGAACCCAGGGGGCATGCATCCTGGTCTACTCTGGAGGCAGAAGAAACCTTGGGTGTAAAGTAGAATTTCCGCGGAAGAATATGACTAGTTCGTACCCCGTCCCCTCCTTCATCTTTGTGAATCTTCCTCTGAGCCATCTTCGTGGAGAAGAAGGACAAGAAGACAAAGAGAGACTGGGAATCTCAGAAGAGGCTGTTAGGAGTGGGGTTGTTCTAGAATAGGATTCTTCTGTCAAGGTTACTTGTTTGACAAAAGTCATTCACCTTTGTCTAGATATGTAGGCTCTACCGAAGAAGGGGATCCGTTTGCGGCAGCAAGTAGCTACCATCTTTGGGTAAAAGGCCAGCCTCACCCATTAAAACAAATGTTTTAAAGGATAAGTAGGGGCAGCCCCCAAAGAAAGAGATGCTATTTACTGCAACAGATTGTAACCATCTTTGTGTAACCTAATGATAGACATCGCCGAAGAAAGTTTCTGTTTAAAAGAATTAACAGAACAATCTTTGGGTAACCAGAAAGAGGTAGGCCTCTCCTGGTAAAGCAAATGTTTTACCTGCAAATTGAGGGGTAACCTTGAAATTCGACTTACACCTGGGAGTATGCAAACCTCTTGGAATGCAAGCTCGGGCGGCTTTTTAGTTTTAGGTAGGACTAACCCCTCTAACCCGTAGGATAGGCCGATACCCAGCTTGCATGAAGAGAGGATATGGAGCAAAGTGTAGGGAGATGAAGCTCTTTAAAAAATAGGAATCTTCCATGAGACCTTACTACTTTATGACTGGTAAAAACGAGCAGTTTTGGCAAAGTTCATGCTCGTTAAAAAATAAACGCAAGATCCGAGCAGTTTTAATGCGGAAATTCATGCTCGTTAAAAAATAAACGTAAGCTTATGAGCATGCTTCCCCCCAGTGTTCAAGCTCATTCAGAAAAAATGAACCGGTAAATAACCATTTGAGACCGTAAATTCATCAGCCATAAAAGCCTTGGTCGTGTTTGTGCACCGTCACCTCCACTTGTCATTTGGCCGATCATTCACATCCACTTGATTGTTTACCCATTTTGAGGAACAGCTGCGAAGAGTGATTTCACCTAGCCATCCTTGTAATACTGCCGTGATTGGAAAATTCCAACCTGTACCTGGAATCTGCTGCTATCCTTGTTTATCACTCGTTCCTCAAAAGACGAGTCTTCTTTGAGCTCTTTTCACTGACTCGTAAAATATGAAAAGTTTGTCGAGTTTTGGCCTTCCAGCTCGTTAAAAGGACCGGAAGGGCTATCCCTCCTCTAGATTTTAATCTTTTTGGACCTGAGGGATTATTGCACAAAAAGATCGAGCGCTTGTCTGGTTCGGCTCGATAAAGATATCGAACATTCATCCCTTATGTATTGTTTTATACTTTTTCGGACTTAAGGGATTAGATGACGAAAAAGGACCCCTGGAGTCTACTTTATGTACACTTTTCAGACTCTCTAAAAATGAAAAGAACCGAGTTGTCTTTGTCGCTGGGCTCGTTAAAAATATTAGATAGCGACAAACTTGTCCTTAGACAAGAACGAGTTTCCCTATCGCTAGGCTCATTAAAAACATAGCGATGGGCTTGCCCGAAGGGCAGGTTATAGATCAAGCATATGTTATCCTCCTCAAGCTTGTCAAAAAATAAAGAGGTACTGGTCAGAAATGACTGGGGAAAAATTGGGAAGAACCTCAAAGCTTAATGGTAGCAAGTCGCTCTTGAACATGACACTTTTGCCTCCGTAAATATCGGGTTGGGTTATTATCATTCACCGGTCCCTTCACCATGGTCTCGCCATACCATCCATACATGGGGTAATGCTACCGATCCATCTCATCAGTGTCGTTATATGTTCAAGAGATGTCATTTAGAAAGTGTCAACCGAGTCCCATCCACTACCGTACATCATCTTTCATCCTTCCATGACCGCCACCCTGAATCATATTTCACAGATCGTTTTCACCAATCATCACTAGCTCCGTTCCGTGTCACTGATGTGGGATTCATTAAGGCCCTCCTTTGACGGATCACTTCTTGTCGACATCAGCTCACTATCCAAGAAGTTGATCTAGGAACACCCCCTCAGTACTTTGAAGCTTGCATGCCTCAATGGCAAGTTTCTCACTCCCGGCGATAGGTATACATTAATGACCTTCGACCAGGAGACTTTGCGTGGTGTTCGACGTCAGATCCTATATTCACACCACGTGAATTGTGCTGCAGTACCTTGAGGGTCATCATCATTATCGGTGATTCCTCTCGCACTTGTTAACAGTTTACGTTATTGACTGGTGATCAAGCGATGTCTTTCCATGTTCGACTTCAAGAAATTCTCACATGGATCGACTTGTACTAATGTGAAGATCGGACAAGTTTGAAGACCCCGGATCTAGTTTCATCCATCCGGGCTGCGATATATATTCAGGAGATAAAGACATAGACATGTGCAGCAGATGATCATCCTACTAAAAGGATGGTAATTAAAAGCAGAGAATTATCCGTCTATTATCAGACGATCGTCTGTTTATGTACAGCAAATGTATTTACAAAGCTGAGCATGGGAAATGCCCGCCTCAGCTAGATCATGAAAAGAAAGTATGAAAAGATAATATATTGTATTGTATTTTGTTACAGGTCACCTTCTGACGATTGAATGAACTTCGGATCCTCCTAATAAAGCATTTCACCCAATAAACGACCTCATACTTTAGGGGGCAACTGTTATAGACATTTTTGTGCCTTACAGCATAGAGCATGAAATGTCAATAATCTAAGGGATCCAAAGTCCCTAAACAAGTTGTTCTTGCCCTTAGAGGAACAAGGTCAGCAAACCACAGCACTATAGTTCAGTTCTCCACTGAAAAACACTCAAAAACAGGTCAGTTTTGGATCATTGCAGCTGCTCCACTAGGCATCTGCGCTGCATAGTAGGTAGAACAAAGGCTACCTGCGTTGCATAGTAGGTAGAACAAAGGCTACCTGCGTTGGGAGTACTTGGACATGTGGAAGAATCTTTTTCTCAAAGTGCCAGTGTCCAGGAAGCTTCCAAAAAGACACTTGATCATAAGATTCGCCTAATGATGAGTTAAGAGCTTCTAAAACTCCAAGTGGAAGGCAGAAACTCTGAGTGAAGGACTGAAGAACAACTGGAGTTGAAGAGGACAACAAGTCACACATCAAGCTGGCTTATCTTCACTCCAAAACTCTATATAAGGATCTCATTCCATGGGATCTAAAAAGGGGGGAATTCAGTGCAAAGAATCGCTGTTGGTTTGCAGTTGAGAGTATTGGGTGATTGCTTGAGGGAGGTGAAGAAGAGATTTCTCTCCGTCGGGAAGGTGATGCTGGATTGGACCTCGCATGGTTGTATCACCGCCTGAACCTTACTTCCATATATTAATAAAGCATTTGAGGTTCTTCTATTCGCATGTGTTTCAATGATGAATTGTTTTACTTACGTCTTTGATTTATGCTAATCCTTGAATCATTTATGCATGCATGCCTCTTGTAGTTTCCTTTTCTTGTCTTATTTGCAGGATCTCGTGTAGCTGGGCCCGTGAAAAGACTTGGAGCTGGGAGCAAGCGGAAAACAAAGGAGATAGGATCGACCATTTGCGCAAGACATCGGTAAGTGGATCTATCCTTTTTATCTCTTGCATGTCATAAAGAAGAAACTTTAGATAGCTTTGCTTTCAGCTATTGCTAAGGAACTGTCACCCTTAGAGTGGGTTAGGGTCATTTCGAGTTGGATACTTTCCCCCACAAAACATCCTATCTGGGCTATCCTCCTCCAAATTTTAATAGGAAGTTACCTTTTGTGGCAACTCTTGAACTTCCAGATTTGACTTGGATTGCGAATGATCCTATTGCTCATTATCCTTGGTGGTTGATAATTCCTACTAAAGTGCCTTCTGATATCCCAAAATTCAATGGGAATCCTAGAGAAGAGCCATCCACACATGTGATGACTTATCATCTATGGCGCTCCTCGAACTCCCTAAATGATGATTCCATTTGATTACGTCTGTTCCAATGCACACTTATAGGTTCCACAACTAAGTGGTATATTGAATTACCTAGAGCTTCATTCAATAATTTAGGTTCCTTATCCACTACTTTCCTAACATATTTCTAATTTTCCATACGATATGAGACTAGAACAAAACTTTTGACCAATTTTAAACAGAATAATGATACTCACATTTCTGATCATATTCATGAGTGGTGACGTCATTGTAAATTGGTTAAAATTTATGTTCTTGATCAATTGTTAGTGGAATGGTTCATTAAATCTCTATTACCATCAATCACAGAAGATGTAGCTAAGGGTGGAGTTGTGACTGAAAAGAAAGTGATTTCATGTGCCTATATTTGGATCTCCTTTATACCCAATCTAACATACTTTATGAGAAAATACCGAACACTCTGAGACCCTCAAACACTATTTCTCAGCTTCCTGGTAAAGAATCACATGTTGTTGATGGCATGATTTGTTCCGCCAGTCCACAAAATGAGAGTAAAGCATATGGGGTTGCTCTTACAACTACCCAAAACCCTCCATACAATGCTCCTGGGGCTTCTACTTCCAAGATTAATATCGTTCAATCCAATAAAGGTAAATCTCAACAACGACCAAGAAGTAAGAAGAAAGGTAAAGCCAAGAAGAAGAAAGATATCCTTCGTGGAATAACCAAACCATTCAATCCTCTGATGAGAAATAGAAGCCTCACTATCCATGTTTGATCTGTAATGAGGAGAACTTCACTCATGAATGTCCTCACCGGGCGGAAGTGAACCAATTCCTGAGATCTTCTACTTCTCCTATCGTGTTGATTGGCCTGACTCCCAATCAGGAGACTCACATGGTTTCTCGGGACCGTACTTCCTCTAACTCGGTTTTAATGCTTTCCTCCACAAAGACTAAATATAATATTATTGTGGCCACCCAAAGTAAAGAGTATGGTAATGTGAATACTTCGAATGGTCAGGCTAATGATCAACCTACCAATTCAACTTCATCTCCATTGGATCCTACTACACCTACGATTCACGTTGAGAAATCTAAGGCATCAAGTATTAGGTGATTTCTCTTCAATTAGTAACTTCTTGTGAGTGCCTTTTACTTATTTAGATTAGGATATTATTTACTTAGATTATTAGTGCTCTTCTTCAACAAATAGTTACCAATGCATGAATATAAATAGACAAGAGACACAGAATGTAGGCTATCATCCAAGGCCAAAACCTCTCACCCTTTGAGAGTAAAACCCACACAAATTCTTCTTATAGAGATTCCAATTGACGAATACCAAGACCAAGATACTAGTTCTCTTAATTGTCAATCTTTTGTTATTTTCTTTGCCTTGACTTCTCTTCCACTTCGACCTCCCTAGCACCGAGATATCATCATCATCAAGAATTTTTCACTAACATCGCACCGAGATCTCTTTATTTTAGTTATATCGAAACATAGATCTAGTGGTAGCATTAAAAAAAATTGTGGTCACAGAGATCTATCTGAATACACTTATATGGTCATCAAAATTGTGATGGAAGCAAATCATTACAGCATCGAGTCTGTAAGAGATTTGAACTGAATCATAGCACAAAACTTGTAGTTTATTATAGAACTGCATTGTAGCTTCTACCAAATTATGGTCTCCATTATAGCACTAAATTGTAGCTTCTATAACCTTTTCTGAAACTGTGTTTCTTTGTTATGACACTGAACTGTACTTCTCTGATATTTGAACACTTCACAACAATCTCTTGTCAGAATTACAAAGGTATTTGAACTTGTCTCTGTACTTAGTCACCCGAATTTCAGAGAGATCTGAACTTGTTTCTTTGTGGAAATGCTAAGACCTTGTGCTCATATATATAGTGGTGGTCTCATATTAATAAATAAGTCGACCTGTGAATCTGAAGAGGTGTGTCTCCATTAGGTGAGCCGACATGAGTTCTTCACTTTTTCTTGAGGTCAACTAAAGAGGAGTAACTAGTGCTCGTCTTGGAGGGCTATTTGACAATCCTATAGACTTATATACATTTGTAACATGCCCAATAAAGTTTCTTCATGACTTTGACTCTTTTTGGAAAATCATAAAGGCTCACAATGGGATCCATCTAAAAACAAAATCCCTTGCTCATGAAACCCATGAAGCAAGCCTTACAATAATAATTTTATTTTCTTATATACATCATTTACAAAAATCACAATTACATGTCATTATGAAGATCGAACCTAGTTACACTTTTCAACACTCCCTCTTAACTAGGGAGGTATTCATAATGGTACTTGGTCATTCTCAATCAAAATAATTTCTCCTAAGAAGAATCGGATTGGTAACCCATCAGTATAGCATCATATCAACCAACATTGTCACATAGCAAGGCTTTGACAAACAGCTCTATCTCTCCATAGGATCTGAGCTTAATGTTGGCAAGACAAATGATTTATAGAAACCCTTATCATTGTCTCTCCTGGAACATAGCCCACCCGAGTTCTAAGGGTGTGTTCCACCAGGACTATTCTTATCTTGGATTCCCATTCCTAAAAGAATATTGGTCATCTACGATTACTCTTATATTGAATGCCCTATTTCATCCTCAAAGAGAATCTAATGCCATATATTTACCCAATCCTCCATTCTTTCTTCCCAATGAAGATAAGAATGATGTGTCTATCTCTCCCTCTTAATTAGGGAAGGCATATCTATTCCAATAAAGGAATGTACTCATTCCTACAGAAGGAATGTACCCTTTTTCCCTCTTGTCTTAGGAATTTCCAAGTTTCTTCCAAGTAAGAAACTTGCCTCCAAGATCCCTCTTAATTAGGGACCTACAATAGCTCCTCAAGTTGAGATGATGGGACAATCAACTTCTTGAATAACTCCTTCCTTCGATGTCATGAATTTATTCTTTGTCACAGATTTTTCATCTCTTGTGACTTCTTCATTGGGAATAGATCATCCATCACTTTCATCCATGAGTCGGACATGTCATCATTCCTTTCATCAAAACGCAATTTAGCAATATACATCTAGCCTTGCTTCATGACATGCTACCTTATTCATGTTGTCTTTTTCGGAAGGATATTACATACTTCTACATGGTATTCTTGGAATACATCCACAGTTCTTCCCTTGCTAGTCCTACATAAGCCCATCCAGATATTGTTCAAAAATAAGAAATGAACACTTAAACCAAAATTAACTTTGTGATGGTCTTTCATCATGACATCTTCCTGTAGGCATCAACATCTTGCATACATGTTGACACATCTCCCAAAGATATATATATATATATATATATATATATATATATATATATATATATATATATATATGTCAAGGGTCTCCATATTTTCCAGACTTCCAATAGAGTCTTCATATCTTTCTGGGAGATATCTTTATGGGATATATCATAGTCAAATATTTCAGTTCTCAGACATTGAATTCCTTCTTCGATGGTTGCATAGTCTACGATATCTTCCTTTATTTCTTCACACATGAAATTCCTGAGAAATTCCAATAATATTTCCTCTAGTTACTGTTAACCACCTCATATTCCATATGAGGACATATTATATTGATTTCATCTAATGTGACTCATGCCTTCAGGCATCCTTTCATGGGAGGAGATTCCTTTCCTTTGATCATGCTTCTCAAGATAGAGCAGTGGGGCCATGTTACCTGCAACCATACAACATGACTTTATAATATTGAATACAAGCATACATACATCATTTACCTTTAGGTCATCTAGGCTTCTTTTAGCAACTTCCTTGATTGAAAAGAGCTTCAAACCCTTGATCTGCTTCATCTCTTATGTCATCATACCATCATCCCATGAATTCCACAAGTTGGAGTTCATGATGAAACACTTGCTTCCTCTCTAAATCGGTGAACCTTCCGATGAGGATTCCATCAGAAAATCTTGAGGATCTTTCATATCCCTATCTAGTAGATGTTTCCTTTTGACTGATGTATGATGATACCTGTCCTGGATGACTTCTTCCTTTTTCCAATAAGTGTCATGAGATTTTAATGAGGTCACCAAGAGATATATCCTTCATAGTTGACTGTCATAAATTCTGTTCCAGACATCCTTTGTGCTTCCTATGGTGATGTCACGAGCTCTTTACTTCCAATTCTTTTATTCTTCCTTGGACTTCCTTCTTTTCATCTTCCTTCACTTCTTCGGTGAAATGGGCTTCTTTTCTATATTTCTTGTTAGTTCCCTTCTTAATAGGACAATCTTTCTTGTAATGCTCATAGCATTGAATCTTAGCTATGTTCTTCTTTCCTTTCTGAGGACCAAATTTTCCAAACTTCCCCTTCCTTTCAGCAAATGTTTGAACACCTTTTTCCCTCAACCTGTCTTTGTCTATCTTGCATAGAAACCACAAGTTGTTGAATGGAATAACTTTATTATCCTCATATGAATTTGTTACCTTGCTCATGACTAAGTGTACTTAGAACAAAGGAGATCATTTCCTTATCTAAAATCATTTCTCCCAGAACTTGCACTTGAGATCTTATGAAGATAACCCTTTATCCTTTGATACCTTTAATTTGAGTAGATCAGATATAAGTGACATGACCTTCTTTATTGCATCTTCAGAGAATAGTTCTACCAGCTTATTATATATCTCTTTTTATATCTCTAATCCTGTTATATGAGAGAATCTTTGATGAACTCCATAAGAATCTCTTAAGCCCTTAGATCCTTTTCCATGTATATAGATAGTACTTGACCTTCAGGTGGTTTGGAGACTTTTCCATCGATATGATCAATGTCTCCATTTTCTTCGAGGACTATTTCTATCGTTCTTTTCCATGCAAGGACGTTTGATGACCCATCCAACTTATAGATCTCCTTGCAAAACGAAGTAATTTTACTAGATTAGATTATAGAACAAAAGGTGCTTACTTGTCAATTCAAGAGAAAATATTCAACTTGATCCCTTTGTTGATGATGATCGATGAAGATGTCTCGATGCTCCTTGGATGATCTTCTTTAAGGATAAGGAGTTCCTTGATTCAATTAGAGGTAACTTGCCTTATAGCATTTTTAAATCTAATGACAATGCCTTTAGCCTTCTTTGGATAACTAGCCTTCAAGATACTTTGACTTCTTTGGTGGTGAATGAGTGCAGATCTCATAAGTGCTTCTACGGTTTCGACTTTCTCCAAGATGAAGTGATCTTTGTTCTTGAAGTTTTTCTCTTAGAAGTCTATACTTTGGGCTATCTTGCTTTGTAGATCTCTTCAACTTCATGAGGGTTTTTGTGGTCTTTTGATGATGACTAGAGGATCCAAAAGTTTTGTTGGTGTAGACTTCTTCCTCGATCTAGGGTTTGATACTTCAATGTAGATCTCGAATTCACTTTGGTATCCTTCAAATTTATTTGATTCCTTTTCTTGAAATTTGATTCTTGAGTGTCCCTTTGATTAGATGCCCTTTTATTGAATTTGTCACCTTAGCTTTCAAACCATGTTAAGAAATCTAGGGCTTCGAGTATTAGGTGATTTATCTTTAATTAGTAACTTCTTATGAGTTATTTTTACTTCTTTAGATTAGGATCTTCTTTACTTATTAGTGTTCTTATTCATCAAACAATTACCAATGCATGAACATAAATAGACAAGAGACACATAATGTAGGCTATCATCCAGGGCCAAAACCTCTCACTCTTTAAGAGGAAAACCCGAACAAATTCTTCTTATAGAGATTCCAGTTGACGAGTACCAAGACCAAGACCCTTAACCTATTTTCCACTCCAAGACTATGACATTAGTCCTCTTGAATATCAATATTCTGCTCTTTTCTTCGTCTTGACTTATCTTCCACTTTGACCTCCTTATCACCAAGATAGCATAATCACCGAGATGTTGTTACTGACATGACACTAAGATATCTTTATTGTAGTTGTACTGAAACATAGATCTAGTGGAAGAATTAAAAGAAAAATGTTGTCACTGAGATCTATCAAAACACATTGAGATGGTCATCAAAATTGTAATGGAAATGAGCTATTATGGCACCGAGACTGTAATATATTTGAACTTAATTATAGCACAAAACTTGTAGTCTATTATAGCACTGCATTGTAGCTTCTACCGAACTGTGGTCTCCATTATAGCACTGAATTGTAGCTTCTATACCCTTGTCTGAAACTATGTTTCTCTGCTATGACATTGAACTGTACTTCTTTGAGATCTGATAGCATCACAACAGTCTCATGTCCGAATTACATAGGTATCTGAACTTGTCACTGTACTTAGTCACCAGAATTTCAAAGAGATATGAACTTGTTTCTATGTGGAAATGTGAAGACCTTATGCTCATATATATAGTGGTTGCCCCATATAAATAATCTAACCTGTGAATCTGAATAGGTGTGTCTCCATTAGGTGAGCCAACATGAGTTCTTAACTTTTTCTTGAGGCCGACTTGAAGAGGAGTAACTAGTGCTTGTCTTGGAGGGCTATTTGACAATCCTATAGACTTATATACATTTGTAACATGCCCAAGAAGGGGTCTTCATGACATTGATTATTTTTGGCAAATCCAAAAGGCTAGCAATGGGAGCCATCTAAAAATAAAATCTCTTGCTCATGAAATCCATAAAGCAATCCTTAAAATAATAATTTTATTTTCTTCTATACATCATTTACAAAAAGCACAATTACATGTCCTTATGAAGACTGAACCTAGTTACACTTTTCAACAATTCCTACGTAATTAACCATTTAGCCTCCAAAGGACGTTATTCATAAATTTATTTTCAACCCTCCAGTGCGAGCCAGTAAAAATTATAACATAGTTGAGGACCTGGCTTAGCCTCTATCAGCTATGTACACACTCAAGTTGTTGAAAAAATATGCCACCCAAAATAAGGCTTTGATTTCTGCGATAGGATGTATTGATCCTTTGGATTCTAACCTAGTTGTTTTCAATCATGAGAACTATTCAACTCGACTTCCAACTTAATTGTTTTTCATGATCCAGGTTTTCATACACGGTAATAACATCCATCGTTCCATTGTAGATGAAGGAGCCTCAACCTGCAGTATGTCTTTATCCTACTGGAAGGCGATTGGTTCTCCTCAATTGAGTCAATCATCGACCACCTTGAAGGCTTTTGACAGACAAACGTATAAACCTTGTGGTATTTTGAACTCCTTGCAAGTAGAATTAGGAGGTAAATTTGTATCCATAGAAGTCGAAGTTATTAACGAACCCCTCAACTATAACCTTCTATTGGGTTGCACATGGGTTTACCTCATGTTTTTTGTCGTTTCAACTTATTTCTGCATGATCACATTTCCTCATAAAGGTGGGATCACAACCATCAATCAACTCTCCAATTCTCAAGTTACAGGAAGTGTCCCTCTTGTAGGGTAAACTCTACACTCTTATTATCATGTTAGGGTTGGACTGCTTAATGATTCCTCTCTCATGGGAACCGTTTTGCTTCCTCCACATTTGCTTCCCAACAACTCTCCTTCAGTTTCCTATATCAATATGATATCATCTTCTACTATTCCAGTCGACCCTTGGATTGTACCAGATGAAACTAACATCGACAGTTTTGGAGACCAAATGTCGCTAAGCCCTATTGAGCTTGATTATGAAGCCATTTATTCTACTTATGCGGCTTATTATGATCTTACCTCTTCAATCAATTGGATTGATCATTCCTTGTATTATGGCATGTATTCTGTTCTTTTCTCTCACACATTCCCTACTGATGAGAGCATCATGGAGATCATGATGCCAGACGATGCACCATGGGACAATCATCACCATCATTCCTCCTTACCAGATTCCGTTGAGGATAATCTTAGTGACATGTATCAACCTAATATCGTTGAGTTTCCTATGAATTCTGTTTCAATTCAAGAAGTCGATTATGAAAATGACTTGTTGAATATCAAAGAGACAATACCTCTCGATATCTCATTTAAATTGGGTATTATCGAGAATCTACACATCGGTGTGTATTTCTGTTTAGACGAGATTAAGACCTATAAGGCCCTATTCCAGGAATTTTGAGATGTATTTTCTTGGTCTTGTAAGTAAATTATAGATATCAATCCAAATATAGTGGTGCATGGAATTAAAACTTATCCTAATGCAAAACTAGTCCGGCAATGCCTCCATCCAATCCATCCCAAGAAGGTTGTTGCAATTAAAGTTAAAGTTGAAAAAATTCTATGTGTTGGTTTCATCTACCTAGTTCCTTTCACTGATTGGGTGTCAAATATTGTTCATGTCATGAAGAAATAGGGAACAATCCATGTATGCATCAATTGTCCAAATGATAATTACCCAACCCCATTCATCGACCAAATGTTTTATAATTATGACGACTATGAGATATATTCGTTTATGGATGGCTTCTCCGGCTATAATCAAATCCACATTCTCCAAGCGAATAAAATGAATATTGTATTCATTTGTCCCTAGGGTACATTTTCATATCGAAAACTTCCTTTTGGCTTAAAGAATGCAAGGGCTACGTTTCATAGGGCGATGGATTACGCCTTCCCCGACATCAAGCATATCGTGCAGCCTTATTTGGAGGATCTACCTGCTCATTCTAAACATCGGGTTGATCACCTGATGCATCTTAGGGACATATTTTTACAATGTAGACATTATAATATTCGACTTAATCCTCACAAATGTGTGTTTTGTGTTAGTTCTAGTCAACTTCTTGGTTTTGTCATTTCAAAACATGGAATTCATATCGATCCCTTCAAAGTGCAGACAATCATCGATTTTCCTGCTCCTTATTCCCTCGTTAAGCTTCAACAACTCCAAGGGAAGGCTAACTTTCTCGGGAGGTTTGTCCCTAATTACGCTGAATTGACCAAAGGATTCACTCACCTATCTAAGAAAAGGGTTCCCTTCCATTGGGATAACATTGCCCAATAGGCATTCGATGCCTTGAAATATGTATTGATTTGGGCATCTCTATTATACCCCCCTGATTACCAGCGTAATTAATTCTTGTATCTCGTTGTTGCAATTACTACCATAGAAATGTTATTGGTCCAGGAAGACAATGTAGGAACTAAACATCAGATATATTATTTGAGTCTAAATATTAACGATAGTGAAATCAAGTACACCGATGTAGAAAAGTTAGCTTTGGCAGCTATCCAATCCATCCAAAGGTTTCACCCTTATATATTGCTCTGAAAAATTATTGTTGTTTTAGATTGAAACCCTATGAATTATATTTTTTCACATCAACTGTTGGGGGGGAATAATCCAAATGGATCATCATCCTGCAGGAGTTTGATTTGGAATTTATCAAGTCCAAATCCAATATTCCTTAGTTTTTGTTGAGCTTATTTGTGACCTTCCCACTATTAATTCTGAATCTACATTTGAAAATTCAATTCTAGACGAGTTGTTGTTTCTAATCTCATCATCTGACCCGTGGTATGGAGACATTCTTATATATCTCCAGATCCAGACTTTCTAATCTGATGCCTTTCGCTCCGAACAATGGCCTATTCGATACCAAGACAAACATTACATCATCATTGGTGGCACCCTTTATCGTTGTGGTATCAATATTTTTTTCCGAAGGTGCCTCATCCATGAGGAGGTCTAGAAACGCCTCAACGAATGCCACTCAGGAGCATGTGGCGGTCATTTTTCTGGTTATGCCACTACACAAAAGATTTTACGTGTTGGTTATTTTTGGCCTACCATATTTCGCAATTGCATTCTCGATGTCCAAAAGTGTCATGCATGCCATATTTACAACCATAAGACCTGTGCTCTATCCACTCCTCTACATCATGTTATTGTCGTAGGTCATTTTGCGAAATGGGGTATCGATTTCAAGAAATGTAACCCTCACTCGGCTAGGGGCATGGCTATATCATTGTAGCGTTTGATTACTTTACTAAATGGGTCGAGGCGATGCCAACATATAATAATACTGGCGAAACAACTGCATATTTTTTCTTTAACCATGTCATCGCACAGTTTGGTGTTCCGCAAGCCATAGTTACGGACCATGGGAAACACTTTCACAATCACATGATATCTGAACTAACTGCCAAGTTGGGACTCTCTCATGAAAGTTCCACTCCCTACTACCCTCAAGCTAATGGGAAAGTTGAGGCTATTAATAAAGTTCTCAAAACAATGCTTCAATGTATGATAGGGGTCCATTGATAAAACTGGAATTTTGTTCTTTATATTGCCTTGTGGGCATACCGAACCTTTGTTAAGAATGCTATTAGATTTACATTGTTCCAATTGGTTTATGGTCTGGAAGAAATCCTTCTGATTGAATGTGAGATTCTGTCACTAAAAATTGTTGTAGAAATTCTTCCTGCAACTTCCGTAGAAGAGGAATGTCTCTTACATCTGATGCGCTTAGATGAGACTCGGTGAGATGTTGCTATGGCTAATGAAGCCTATAAGAAATGTTTCAAGGTGCAATATGACAAAAATGTCAAGCCTCGTGTCTTCTCGGAAGGATATCTTGTCCTTATATACAACCAAGAATATGATAAATTAGGATTAGAAAAGTTCCAACCCATGTTCCTAGGTCCATATAAAGAAAAGCGTGTTCTTGCTAAAGGGGCCTATGAGCTAGTCGATTTTGATGGAGTTCCCCTAACGCAACCTAGTAATGGGTTGTACCTTAAAAAATACTATACTTGATTTTTTGTGTAGATAATTATGTACATATTGTATATAGGTGTGTTGAGTGTGTTTCCAGTGTGTCTCTTCAGAGTTTCCTATGGATTTTGTTGATCTCGTTTACATTTTTTTTTGCAGAGTTCGGCATCCTCTTAACCAAATGTTGATTATGTTGATGGCGCTAGTCGTAGTACTCAGAACCTATCTTCCGCAGCATGGGTTGTATTTTCTCCAAATGGTGATTTAGTGAGTCTATGAGAGGTCTATATTGGTCGCTCTACCAATAACATTGTTGAGTATAACACAGTGGTTAAGATTTTGTTTGATGTTATTTCACATGGCATCTATTGTTTAATCATCAGAATTGACTCACAACTTGTAGTACTACAATTGACTAATGTCTATTTGGTTATAAGTCCAACTATTCTTTGCATGTTATTAAGGGTTCGCCTTCTAGAAAGACACTTTGATTTCATCCAATATCAACATATTTCTAGAAATCTAAACACATTGACAGATACACTGGCTAATCATGTGTTAGATAGACATTTGCAACATATGTAAATAAATTTCAATACATATCACATCCATTGAAAGTAATAATAGGAACATAAGAAACATTGAAGATAGTTTTATATATAAAGGTTTGGTTTTACAAAATTTGTGCCTGAGACACATATGGCCACATGGCCTATCATATCAAAAACTACATGCAAATATGGCTATAAGCCTCCTAGTAGACTAATCATAGTGCTCATGATAACATGCCACTGCACGAGCTATCTTGCGTAGTAGCCAACCAATACGACTTGGCACTCCAATAGTGTGTTGCTAAAGTCACATAGGAAGTTGGTCAACCGTGGTTTCATCTATCCCATGTGTCAGCCCCTCCATGTGGTGCTCTACCTCTACTAGGGTCTCGGCTACATTGAGATCTTGTAGTACATCTCGTCCTACTGCAACAACTTGTACTGGTGCCACTGCCTATTGTCGGTCTCTCACATGATATAGATATGAAGCACCTATAGGTCGAACGGGCCCAATATCTGCATGAACAAATCAATATTTTAGTCTCGGATACATTTAAAAACACAAAAAAAAATTGTAAAACTTAAAATAAAAAATGGTTGAAATTTCATACCCATAACACCCCACTACTCGCCCTTAGGAATCATGAGCTCAGGATCTCCACGAAAGTCCATCCCTACGTAAGAATAATCATCTAACATAATGAATTTCCTGCATAGCCATGTGAAGAAGGTTGGTGAGAAATTGATTGTTGACAGACCTGCATGTCGGGACATCAAATCTATCCAACTCCTCATCCATGGAACTCTCGGATCAATGGGCTCGAGTGTGATATGTTGAGGCTATAGCAATGGAATATGTTCTAAAGCAAAGGAGATCAATATGAACCATAGCTATAAAAAAATAATCGTCCACTTCTTGCTTTAGTGAGCTGCTCTTTCATGTTGACCAACACTCCCTCACTCCAGTTGAAACTATTGGCTCCATACATTCCAAGGCATACTACATATATGACTTTTTGGCTATGTGAAGTGTAGAGATACCATACAATCTGGAAATAATGAATAGGATTGTTCTTAAATGCAATTGTGTCACATCTTTTATATTGATTTTTTTGTCCCCAGTTGGTTGGGCTCGAGGTCTACAATAGGTGGAAATATAATCCTTGATTGTCTCTCCACCTCTTCTCCCGCCTAAGAAGGAGACAGGGGAACCTCTCATAGATAAACCAGTAAAAGAATATATGTCCTCTACCTTTATCTAGAGCATATGTGCTCCTAATTTTAATTCCTAAGCTTGAACATCCCATGAATGAATACGATATTCTGGCAGCTCCATTTTTTACCTCATGCCAGGAAATCAAAGGAATTTCAGTAACCCACAGTTTTTTAGTGCCTCGATGGTAGCAGGGCCATTTATTTTATCCATATCGTGTTCTTTATGTTCTCTTTCTCTCCATATTAAAGCCATTTTGTTCAAATGAAGTCCTGAAACGTCACAAGGAGACTCATTAGGATTCATTCCATGCAAAAAAATTGACAAATTTTGAAGGGATCTAGCATAACAAACTATAGAACTAAACCCAACACACCCCCTCAAAGGGATGCAATGCGTTACATCGCTGCATCCAATGCATTTTGACTAGAACCAATGCTCCTTTCGATTTTAGGAGGGTCCATTGATCTAGGGGAAAAATATTTGAGCCCTAAGACCCTCAAAAACCCAAAAAATATGCATGAAATCACAAAATGCCACCATGAAATGAAAGAGAAAGGTTTTATCTCTTACCTAGAAGTGATGACACTTGAAATGATCCACCGGATTGATCACAATTAGTTGCAGAAGATCAAGGGCACAAATTTCTTAGAACTCTAATATCAGAAGGTAAATGTGAAATGATAAAAATGAATTGTCATTTTGATTACTTATGGTCATTTCTTCCATTATTTCATTCATATTTAATGATTCGACCTAGTTGTAATTCAGTTTTATCATGAAATAGGTATTTTTAATCCTTTTTTGGTGTTTTGAGTAGGATGACAATTGTTTGACATATTTTGTCGTGTTTTGAACAGATCATTTTGATCGAAGAGCATAATTTTTTTCACTTTTTTGGGCTCTGTCAAATCACGAAAAAGGAACCCCTTGAATTCCTATTTCAGCTCTTTTCAGACTCCCAAAATATGAAATATTTCTGAGCACTTTTATTTTCGAACTCATTAAAGTAAATGAAAATATGTCTACTCAGTATAAGTTTAACCTTCTTCTGGAATTAGATAGACTAACTACAAAAAAGGAATACCTTAGTCAAACATGACTAAGAGATTCTCTTGAGTATTGTTTTCTACGTTTTCAGAATCAAGGGACTATATACGAAAAGGAACCTTTCTAGTTTTCTTTTTTGCCTCTTTTTCAAAGTCTATAAACATGAAAAATATGTCATGTTAGACCTTCGTTGGACTTGTTAAAACATCAAACAATGATGGACCATTCCTCATGACGGGACCAAACCACTCCTTCTTAGGGTTAGTTAAATATACTCGGAGGGATTCATCTAAAGGATGAACTTAAGATCAAGCATATGTTATCCTCCTCAATCTTGTTAAAAAATAAGGAGGTATTGACTAGCAATGGTTGGGGAAATTAGGAAAATGGGGTACTCTACTTTTTAATGGCATCAAGTCTCTCTTAAACATGACATTCTTCCACTTCATCTCCGTGGTTGTTGGGTTAGGAAATATGCTTGTCTTTTGGTTCATGATACCATTTCAGAGCCTCCATTTTCAGTTTTGGGTCAATGTTTCCAAGTCCATTCAGTGTTGCTGATGTGTTGAAGAGAAGTCATTCAGTCAATATCTACTATGATACTCTTAAGCCTTCATTCCATGTATGTTTTTCCTAAACCAATTCCATATCATCATCATTCTGTCTCAAATCGTGATACCTGTTTCATGTCATTGATGGGGGATATATCAAGGCCCTATTGCGACGATTCGCTTCCTGAATTCAAGCTTATGTGATCCATATTAGAGTCTTTTCGGTAGAAATCACATTGAAGAAAAAATTTCGGTCGATGTCACCTCATTATCCAAGAAGTTGACTTAGAAACTCACCCTTCTTTACCTTGGTGCTTGCATACATCAATGTAAAGTTTCCTCGCTCTCGGCGATAGGTTTATATCATTGCCTTCGACTAAAATATTATGCGTAGTGTTCGACTTCAACTCATTCATTCGCACCATACGAATTGTACTACAGTACCTTGAGAGCCATTAACATCATCATTGGTTTCTCTCACATCTTTTAACAGATTACATCATTGGTCGGTAATCAAATGGTGTCTACCATGTTCGACTCCAACTCATTAATTCACATGGTTAGACACGTACATTGCACGATCATTTGAACAAGATAGAAGACCCCAGATCTAGTTCCAACCATTCGAGCTGCGATTTCAGGATTAATACAAGATCATTGTGTATGATGGCTATGATGATACATACAGACATCCAATCATTGGTCAACCTTTTTTAATCAGTGGTCATGTCTTTTGATCATTGTACATTTAATGTTAGCTTATATGTTGAGTATGGGTATGCCTCCCTTAGTAAATACATCATGATGTAAATGTATTGTAACAAATAATCATCTCATTGGTTGTTCCTAATCTCGACTTGTCACAAGGTAAATCACTTCAATCATCAGTTGTTATTTATGACTTTACGCTTTAGGGGGGAATCTGTTATAGGCCATTTTGTCACATATGGTTAATAGGCATGTTAATTGGATCAATCAACATTCTTTTACCCCTTATCATGACCTTTGAACAAATCCCTAAGCATGACTCTCCCTAATCCCTGAATTTATGCCTTTAACTGCTTCATTTCAGTGCTTTTAAGGCCCAACACACCATGTTGCCTTAGGAGATTTTGTTGACCAGTAGGTTGACCCTCTATGGACCCACGCTGATCACCAGTAGGTTTCCCCTTGTTGGGGGTGCGGTGATTCTATAAATTTGGGAAAAATAAAAATAATCTTGAAGCTTCCTCTTCCGGGAGATTCCAGAGGTTGTTATAACCATTTACCTTGGATGAAAGTCTTGAATCCTATCCTATCCTACCTTGGATATTTCACCCCTTATCCCTTAAGCACATCCTCCCATCAAGATTAGATCTCAAGCCTAGATTTTTAAATGGATAAGAATTCCTAACCTATCATCCTCTTCTATATATTTACTGCCATCCACAAGCTAGGCGTTGGATTTTGGAGATATATTTTACCCTCATGCTTATGTTGTGAGAGTCATTATTCCATGCATTAGGGTGACATAAAGATACACTTTGTGACAAGGAAGGATAAGTCAACTTAGAGGATCTCTTTTACAAGATCAACTCCTATATTTTGTTGTAACTCTCTCCATTTCTATTAATACAAAGAGATCATTGTTTTCTTGTATGTGATGTTATTATTTCATGTATTTCAATACCATGTTGATCTATTGAATAAAGTGGTTGGATGATGCTACATAAATTCTCATCCTGTAAGGTGCTTTTGATGTTGGTGCTACTCCTCGTACCAACTCAATAGAGAAATCCACTTCCCTATGAGGCGATAACTCTGAATAGATGCGGGAAACACGTCCTAAAACTGCTGCAAAGCAGGATACCTCTTCAAGAATTCATCATCCTCATCATCCTTCCCCTTCCCATAGGAAACATGCATTGCAAATAATATACACCCTTTCCTACAACTATGCTTATCTTACATGGTTGTAACCATTCTTACTAATGTAGGTTTATTATTTCCCTACAAGGTTCTCTTTTCTCCATCATCATCCAAGCACTCTATAGCCTTATCATAACAATCTACCTTGGTCCTGAGAGTAAAATACCAATATATACCCAAAAGAATATTATATGATCCCAATGGAAGCACATTTAGATGTGTTGATGTAGGAATACCATTCAGCTCAAATTCAAAAACTCTCACCCAATTATGAACTCTTTTCTTGGTCCTTGTAGCCAACTACACCAACCAAGACTCTGCATGCACTTCTTTATTCAAGGCACACTTATCCATGAGGTCAGGACTAACATAGCTATAATTAGATCTGGGATCAATCAAAATGGAAACAACTCGATCACAGAGATTACCTTCCATCCCAATAATGGATGTCTGATGACCTACCTTCCCATTATCAAGTGTTGCATAGATCCGAGGAATGTTATGACCAACATCCCCAACTATTTGTGCCTCCTGAGCACTATAAATATGAGGCCTACCACCCTGGTACAATGGAACATCCTTCTTGCGATGATCCTTTCAAAAAATCCAACACTACAACATTTCTCTTCCACTGCCTTTATTCTTTTTCTCTCCAGGTTGAGATCCATGCCCCTTATCAATTGCATTAAACTTCTTGTAAGGAGCCCCTTTTCATTACTCACTTTTATCCTAAGGCCCTCCTCGCTTCGAAGGCCATTTTCCCTTGGGCTTCTCATTCCCTTTCCAAACATGCTTAGACTTAGACTTAGACTTCTCATAGCAATGCTTTAACTTCCCGATGACTTCCTCCAATGACCAAGGCTCATCATACTCAATTTTATCCTTAAATGCTAATGGTGGTCCACTGTTACACAACAGTTTTCACTGTCCATGTAATCCCTGTTCCTTGATTCTGGAGGACCTCTACAGTGAACCCTACATGCTTTCCCTTCATGAAGAAACTCCCATTGTCTCCCTGTTCATGAGCAGATCAATTCTCTTTTGCACCATTTCCCCTAAAACTTTTGTTTTTCCCAGTTTACAATACTGGCGCTAATGGCCCTTATCCCCCTCGTACTGATATGCAGGGATTAACACTATCCCTAGCACCGACCATAGCGACTTATCTTTGTTCTAGTCACATCGGTCCTCTTATGGAAAGATTTGTAAATAAAGAGCTGAAGCTTCCAGCTCTAGAAGCTTCGTAATAGAAATCTGGTAAATGATGGGGTCGAGGATGTCAGTTTGGGCTCCTTTCCCATATAATGATGGAACTACCTCAAGAGATAAGACCTTCTCCCATGAGAAAAGGATCCATCTCCCATCCATTCATGCTATATAAACCTCTATTTTTCCCAAGCACAAGCTAGTGTTAGTGTTGTAGTGTTAATGTTGGTGTGCTAGTGCTATTTTGGTTTGGAGTAAACATCAAGCTATTCATAGTTTTAGCTCTCTAGTTGTGTGAGGGAGAAGTGTGATTTGGTTTGGAGTGAAACCTTAAAACTATTGTTGTTGAGGCCATCATGGAATGTTAGCAGAAGTGTGTGGGAACCTGGTCTTGTCAGAGGAAAACGACAACATCAAGACAATGGTTGTAATCTCTTCTTGATTTAATATATATGCAATTATCGATTGATTTCCTACATGATTTGTCATCTTAAATTTTCATGGATTAATGTTTCTTGACTTGTTAAGTAGGTTGAATTACAATTTTTCTATTATCACGGTTGTTGTTTGTTGTTGTTTACTTGTTTTAGGGGTTTGAAGAAGGAAGCGAGAGATAGCTGGAGCGAGCAAGCAAGGACATCATCAAATGGGATAAGCGTACTAAGAGGTAGGCCCTCTTAATTGGTTCTAACCTAAGGAAATGTTCCATAGAATGCATATGTTGTGTCTAGACCCATTATCGGGCTAGAGGAATTTGTTTGTGTCCGCACTTATAATTTTACTTCACCACAAATTGGCGACCATACTGGGGAAGCCAGTCCTTCTGTTTGTCATGTTTGAGATTTCATGATTTCGTATGAAATTTTCTAATTCCACTTTTTCCCTTTGGTTATGTTTCTTTCTTATGCTTACTGGTCTGAGTTTGAGATTCATAGTAGTAGATCTGGTCCCAACTTTAGAAATTTTTATTTTTTTCTAAGCTCCCTCGCTCAGCGCACTTAATTCGCTGACAGTCACGCCGATTAGCATGCTATGGTGAGAAACAGTCGCGCCGACCTCCCTCTGGCGCTTGTTATCAGTTAGGAATTCACGCCGATGCCTGTAAGTGAAGATTAGGGTTCACCCCCGATCTTGGCCAGTGTTTTTTGCTCTCATGATTTCTACCCTGTAAGTTGTTTAGACCGTCTTCTCCCTGACTAGAGAGCTTCATTGATCTTGGTTTGTGTACTTTCTTGGTTTATCCCACCCTCTGATGTGTTAAGTCTGGCCCTGTGTGAAGTTCTTTTTTATTTTTTTCTTTGAATCCCTTAATCAGCACTATTTTTGGCCAAACAGTCGCGCCGATCATGCCTATTAGCACTAGTTTTAGCCTGAAAGTCGTGTCGGCCATGCCGATCAGCTCTACTTTTGGCCCAAAAGTCACTCTGATCTCTGAGTTAAGAAAAATCAGAATTTCTCCCATTCCAGTGCCAGTGTGTCTTGACCCTCGAACTCTCTTCTTCTACCTATAAGTGACTAGGATGCTTTGTTTTCAATTGAATGAGTGAAAGAGTCTCATTTGTTCTCTTATTTCGAGTGTATCTTTTGTCTTTCCAAGCATAGATTACATTGCTTGGTTTGTCGATTGAAGCATTTATGTGTTTGGTTTGTTCGATTCAAGGAAGAAGTTGCTTTTAGTTTCACTTATAATTCTTTGGATTTGATTGATGCTTGTTTGTTCAGAATTGTGAAAATTTTCATTTAAAGTGCTTTATGTGAAATATTCATTTTGCATATTATGAAAAGGAGAACATCATTCTAGTTTACTTAAACGAAAATATTGTATTAGTAGCATCATTGAGAAGCTAGAATTGTATCATCATAAGCATTAGAAATGAAACGAAACTTCTTTTGTTGTTATAGGAAGATTCATTGCATTTAGGAGATTTATTAGAGAAAGATTTCATTCTTTGATTGTTGCATTGATTTTGTGTTCCCTATCTCACAATTATTGTTAACTTTCATCGAAGACAAAGATATCTTTTCTCATATAGCTGCATATAGGAGTTTTCAGATGATAGCTGTAGGACCTTGTATTTGAAACCTAATTCAAGATCAGTCGTTAAAATTTATTGAATTAACCTAAGGAAGCATTGAAACTTAACGAGCTTTCGTGGCGGAAAAAGTCGTTTGTGCGGACACAACTGACCTCCCTAGGAGTCTAAACTCTCTAGCGACAAACAAGACAAAATGGAGTGATCTTTCTCTAAATATACCTTTTATAACATGAAAACTACGAGTGTTTAGGCTTACCTTATTCCAAAACGTTGTTGTTGTAGTCTGTCCTTGCCGATCCGGATGAGCTCCTCCTTCATGTCAATTCCTGCAACCACAAACAATCAAACAATTACCAAGCACTTGTATTTCATATAATAAAACATATATTCAACATGCAGACCAAGGAACACATGAAATAACTCATTAACACAAGCTATTGAGAAAAATAAACCAGTTTGTATTAATAACGAAACAAAGAAACTCTTACAACCTGGCCTTGGTGTTGTGCAAGTTCCTCCCAGGGTCCATCAAGGGTTTTCCTCTACTTTGACAAAGCTCACCCACTTCCAAGTAGAATCAAGTAAAGACAATCTCTCCTCACAAGGCTCTAAATGGGAGTCCTAATTCCTGCAGCGTTTACCCAAAGAAAATGTATAGCTCTAACCTCTCCTCCCTCTGGCTCAATGTCTTTATTTATAGTGCTGTAAAGAGGTTATTCAGGTCCACTATCAATGGGATCATCCCCCTCTTTGGGTGGGATAGCTCCCTTATTGATGGGATAAGTTCCCCCTTAATAGAGATACATGAACCAACTGGAGGCGCATCCATTTCATCAAACCGACCTCTAGAAGGTTCTAGAAGTAACCACAAGTAACTTTTTTAAGATGAAACTCGCGCATTTTGCCTTTTACAGAAGGACGCACCTGTCCCTTAACATACAGAGCGTCCATGGACGCAGCTTTTGTGAACATGGTAAGCGTCCCCGCAGGTAAGGCTAGAGAGAACTTGCGACCCCAGAGATAAACACATTTTTTACAAGACTTTCTCTCTTCTTTGAGTTTGAGATGGATAGCAGAGGCATAAGACTTGCCTAAGAGGGTAGCATGACTGTTGATTTGAGCCATACTAACTGTAAGTGGTCATGGTGACATTTTTTAGTGTAACAGATTGCCCCCTAAAGTGCGAAGCCTGGAATAGATTAGGGTTTTGTAATTCTAGGAAGGGTGAAGCGCTTTATCATTTCAAGGATTGTCTTGTGGATGACCTGGTTGGAACCTGCAATTTTCAACACAAAATACATGTATAAGATTATATCATCACTGAGGTAGGCATTCCCATACTCAGATTCAAAACTTTAACTAATGGAATAACTATTCTGATACAGGAATGATCTTGCAGTACATCATTTTTATAAACTTTTGTAGACGCAGTATGGACGCAGCCATCTGTTTGTGATTAGTCTACATAGACAATGAATACAAAACTCCTCGCAACCTGGATGGTAGAAACTAGATCCAGGGTCTTCACTTCTATTTCCCGAATTGGTACGATTCTAACCATGTGATTAAATGATTTGATGTCGAACATGTTAGAAACCACTTGATTACCAGTCGATGATGTGAACTGTTAACAAGCGTGAGAGAGACCACCAGTAATATCAATGGTTCTCAAAGTACCAAGCACAACCCGTGAAATGTGAATAGATGTTTTGATGTCAAACACTTCACGGAATCCTTTGATCGAAAGTCAATGATGTAAACTGACGTCAAAGGCGAGAAACCTGCCATTGATGCATGCAGACTTCAAGGTACTGTTGATTCCTAAGTCATCTTTCTAGATAATGTGTCGATGTCGATAGAAAGCGACTCGTTGCAAGCAAGCCTGCAACACGAAATCATTGTTCAAGTTGAAGAAATGTTGCTGTAAGGACTGACTCAGGGATGGTCAAATGGATGACAAGTATTTTTGCAGATGAAAGTTTTGCTTGTAGACCTCTTGAACACATAACGACACGACAGATGGCTTGGTGACGAATAACTCAAAGTTAATCCCCGGAACCAGGTTAAAGATTTTCAAAGTGGTTTGGTCAACTGTGAGGTAAAAGATTTCCCAACCCAGGTGAATGAAAAAGTGTCGTGTTCAAGAGCGGTAATAAAGCTTCTTTTGAGACAAAAGGTAACAAATAGGCTCATTCTTCTCTCTTTTCCCCCACCATTTCTGGCAAGTACCTCTTTATTTTTAACAAGCTTGAGGAGGATAACATATGCTTGATTATAAGCTCATCCTTCGGACGAGTCCAACCTAGTTTAAATTCGAACCCTAAGAAGGAGTGGTTCGTTCCTGTTTGTAATTGAACAGGTCCTTTACTGTAAAAGTTTAACGAGCCCAGTATAGGAGAAACTCGGCGTTTTTCAATTTTAGAGAGTCTGAAAAACTTAAGGAAACTCCACGTTGAACTTTTTCGTAAATTTGTGTCCCTCAAGCCCGAAAAAGTATAAAATAATACCTGGGGGAACCGCTTGATCTTGCGACCAAGGAGTACTTTCATAATAGTGTCGTCGACCTGAAAAGTAAAAAGCGATCAAGGACACGCCGTTTTATTTCCTTATCGAGTTTGAAACGACAAAAACCCGGCAATCTTTTCCTGATTTTACGGTCAGAAAAGAGCTAAAAGGGGGCCGTCTTTTAATTCCGTTTTAACGAGTGTAAAAGAAACGCTCGGCGATCTTTTCATGTTTTAGGAGTCAGAAAAGGGCTTAAAAGATGACTCTGATATTTTTATTTGTGAAAAATGACAATTTCCCTCGAAATCCCTTTGTCCTGCACAAAAGCAACACATTACTCATACCTGTTTAAAATGGGCAAAAATGCGTCGAAAAACATCTTTTCATGGTAAAAAATGAACTAATTCATCCAAAAAACCTATAAAAATACCTTTTACCATGTCATTTTTACCGTTTGACTTTGGAGGTTGAAAAAGGAGCTTTTGACAAGAAACTTCCCGTGGTCGCTGCGGAAAATCTGACCGTCGGAATCGAACGCTGTCTCACCCAGGTATTTTACACATCCTACTCTGCATTTCTATCCGTTTAGAATTAATTTTTAGGTCTTAGTTTCATTTTTTGGGGGGGTTTTGGTTTTGGAATGCGCCTCTCGGCGGACGCAGGTGCCCTTCGGGTGACCTGCGTCCCCCGACTTTTTCTCATACGGGAAAACGGTCGGAAGACACAGCCCGCCTTTAGGCCAGCCGCGTCCGGACACCCTGTGCTACAAAGCCAGGGTGCGTCTTCCGAGAAGTGCGCATTTCAAAACCCCAACTCCCTCAAAAACCTACCAAAAATCCTCAAATCAATTTCTAATTGCTATTTTTGATATGCAGGGCATTAATCATGTTAGACTGGAGATAAAAGAGAGCATGTAGAGGAAGATGAAGCTGCAATAAATCATCAACCTTCCCTGGATGCCCTAAGAGCATGCAGATTATACAAATATTGGACCATACCGGGCATGAGGGGCCAGGTAAGATTCTTGGAATGGCTGGTTGAGCGATGGAACGTTCAAGAACAATGATTTTACATAGGATGGCACCAGCTCGAGATAGAGCCCTCGGATGTATACTTTCTCACTGGCTTGCCAAACAGAGGCGAGCAACTCAATCTTGCGGGGACTAGGCCGGGTGGCTAATCCCTTGATAGTCTCCGCGAGGATTGGTGCACACGTGGGGCTCACCATTCAAAAGGCATAGAGATAAAACACATCACTCTGCCTGAACTCAAAGTCATAGCGTTCACGGTCACCAGAATTTGCGGCGCGGCCGCTTTGCACATTGCTTCCGGATCCCAAATGCGGATGGCAATTGACTGTTACCAAGGCACCATTTTCAACTGGTGTGAAGCTGTGTCGGCTCATATGAAGAGCCAACTGACCAAGGCAAAGAACGGACGACTAAAGACTTTTGGATATGGGCCTATAGTCGTGAGCTTTGCCTTGGAGAGAGTTCCAATGTTGATCCCTCAGCAACTCACTGTTGATATCTCGGGTCCTCGGGAGCCAAAGCTGATACGATGGGTTGCGGTGATGGCCCGGCATCCTGACGAGGGTGCGGCAGTGGTTCGATTCTCAGATAGTTACTTTCACTGGTTAGAGGACCAGCTTTTTGTGATACAGGACTTTCCGTATGCCGGAATGGATTTCAGAGGTGATCCGGACATGGTTCTTCCACAGGGAGAACAATGGGACGACAGAGGTACTTTTATTTTCACAAGTTTTCTAATTATGTATTTTTTTATTTTTTATATATATCATCTTAAAACTAACAGTAAAATTTTCAAAATGCAGATGTTGGTCCACAGCGTCCAGCCAACCTCCGGCCTTATGATAGACTACATCCAGCTGCACCGGTACCGGCCCCACAGGACGCGGCTGCAGACGTACTAGCTGAGTTGGAGCATGATCTAGAGCGTCTCACGGCAGACATACCTGAGACTACTATGGACGACATTCCTATCAGGCTTCAACGTTTTGTAGTCGCGGTCCCTGGACCGTTTAGGAGATTTTTGCGTAAGGTAGCCCGCGCAGTGGTATCATACAGAGAGCACCACCAGTGATTGACTAGTCACTTTTGTAGTCACATGTGACATTTTTGACTTTTTGTACTATGATTTTG
Source organism: Pinus tabuliformis (assembly GCA_031772625.1). Taxonomy (NCBI): domain Eukaryota; kingdom Viridiplantae; phylum Streptophyta; class Pinopsida; order Pinales; family Pinaceae; genus Pinus; species Pinus tabuliformis. Next base: position 1,023,717,378 of record CM062819.1, on the reverse strand, counting down.
CCGATCATAAGGTGTTTTCAACCTATGATCGAAGACGATGTATATATTTTTGACACACTTCTATCTATATATATCATTATTACCGGCTTATCCTGTTTAACATGTATGATGAAATGTTTTTAAATTTACTTGCATGATTATTGTAAATGTCTGTCCAACACTCGAGAAGCAATTGCATCTGCTAATGTATTTAAGGACCTTGGAATATGTTGATATTCAATGTAATCAAATTCACGTTCCAAGAGACGCACTCTCAAAAACAATCTCAATAACACAGGATTTCTAATGGCATAAACTCTATTAAGCTGTAATACAACAAGTTCAGAATCTAACCTCACTATCAAACGTCGAATTCCAAATGAAATAGATTCGGATAATAATTCAACCACTGCACTGTATTCTGCAATGTTATTCGTTGTTTGACCGAGGCTTACCCCATGCATAGAAACTAACTCGTCAGAGGGCGAATAGATAACCCAAGCTGCGGAAGAGATATTCCGTGTATTACGACAAGCACCATCAGCAAATCCAATGTATGTTTTGATAGGCGTTGACATCTACAATATCAAGAGTAAAACCAAGATAAGCCAAAATAACGACGAAAAACCACACTCTCTAAGTTAAGCACACTGACTAAACTAACACACTTGCTAGCTAGAAATAAAGTCTAGTTTTACGGAGAAGAATGCAGTGACGGAAACGCTGGACAGCTTGAATGGCTGCCAGGGCCAATTTCTCCACATGCGAATATTTTAGCTCAGTGGGATTCAAGGTCCTACTAAGATAATATATCACATGCTCCGCTCCGAATTCATCTTCTTGGACTAACACCATTCCAATGGTGGAATGCGAAGCCGCGAGGTATAAGAAGTAGTCCTGGTTGTAGTTGGGAGGATGCAATAACGGTGCATGGGTCAACGCGTGTTTAAGTGCATCAAAAGATTGTTGGGCAATCTCGTCCCAAAAGAATTGTGTGTCCTGTTTCAACAACCGTGTAAAACCTTTAGTGACCTCGGCGTAGTTTGGGATGAATCGGCGTAAAATGTTTGCTTTCCCTTGCAAACTTTGGAGTTGGCGCAAACTCGAAGGAGGAGGCAATTTGATGATAGCCTCGACTTTCGAGGGATCGACGCGAATGTCGGCTTTTGAAACAACAAATCCCAGCAATCGACCTGTTTCTATACAGAAAACACACTTGTGGGGATTCAACCGAATTCGATAATGCCTACACCTCATAAAAATTGCTCGTAGGTGGACAAGGTGATCAGCTCGATGTAAAGAATGAGCAGGAAAATCATCGAGATAGGGTTGCACAATGTGCTTGATGTCATGAAATGCATAAGACATTGCCCGTTGAAAAGTGGCCCCGGCATTCTTGAGCCCAAAAGGTAATTTGCAATAAGCAAACGTTCCCCATGGACAAATGAATGCCGTTTTTGGTTGGTCGGCAGGTAGAATATTGATTTGATTATAGCCCGAGAAACCATCCATGAAGGAAAACATTTCACTTCCAGCACAATCATCAATAATTTGATCGATATAAGGCGTAGGATAGTTGTCTTTTGGACAAGCTCGATTGATATCCCTATAGTCGATACAGATTCTTATTGTTCCTTGTTTTTTATTGACGGGAACAATATTCGATACCCAATCCGTTAACGGGATCGGATAAATGAAACCTGCTTTCAACAACTTTTCGACTTCTGCTTTAATCGCAGCCGCTTTTCGAGGGTGAATCTGACGCAACCGTTGCCGAATGGGTTTAGCATCCGGGTAGGTTTTGATTTCATGAACAACAATGGCAGGATCGATTCCTGGCATTTCCTCGTAAGACCAGGCAAACACGTCGCGGAATTCTTGGAATAGGGCCTTGTAAGTTTGGATTTCTTCTTCTGTACATGAGGCACCTATATGAATGTTTTCCTCGATTCCGGGCTTTACTGAAATATCAATGGGAATAGTATGAGAAATATTCCCTAAATTCAACTCCGAATCAGAATGTTTCGTTGGATCCTGAGCGTCTTTGACATATTCAGCGGTAAAGATAGATGAAAAATCATTTTCAAATGCATCATCCTTAGGTAAAAACGAAGATCTGTGATGGAGATCCTCCCATGGTAGATTGTCTACACTTAGGATTTCGCGAAGCTGTTCGTCAGATGACACGACTTCGGGAAATGCTATCCGTTCTAAGGGTGAGGTGAAAAGGGATTCTTCACTGACCACATTCATTTGGTCGACTTCGGTTGAATGAAAATCGGTAAAAGACATAAGAGCTTCATAAGCAATTTCATACGGACTCAATGGCATAACATCACCGAATGAGTCTATCTCAGAGTCAGATGGAACATACCAAGGATCATCATAAATAATGTTTTCTGACGTGATCATATGAATTGTTGCAAACGAAGGTTCTACGCTGAGAGGAGGGAGAGGAAAAGTTCCCAGTAAACCGGAATCCTTAACTAAACCTACACCAACGTCCTTATAAGGGATTGTCGTCTTACCAACATGTTGGATACTCTCTGAAGAGGCTGGGTCGGATGAAAAGTATGTCAGCTGATCAATAGTCACGATCTTACCGTTATGTGGAAACTTAATTACTCTGAAGACCGATGAAACGACCGCTGTCATAGCATATGACCAACTTCGACCCAAAAGAAGGTTGTAGTCTAGAGGGGCATCAACCACTTCGACATCCAGACTAACGGTTTTACCTTCAACCCCTATAGGTAATTCTTGTAGAATACCAAACGGACGGAACCCACGGCCATCAAAGGCCTTAAGGATGGTGGGGGATTGGTTCAACGAAGGAGAGCCAAGCGATCTCCAACATTGAATCGACATAATACACGTGGAAGCTCCCTCATCAATCACAGTCCGATGAATAGGCCTGTTTTTGACTATCACTGGAATTTGGAAATCCATTTGATGGGGGAGACGTGGCGTACTATTTTCTAGATCAAAGATCATTAGGTTCGGGTCCTGAACATCGACAGCTCCGATAGCTGACAAAAGCAATTTCCGTTGTGCTGGGCATGATTGCAGCACTTCGAGTGCCGACATTGCTGAAGGTGAAACAGCTAAGTCCTCAACAATGTTGTAGTTCTGGGCTGCTCTCGCATGTGGATTGAAAGCAGACCTTCGAAGTACACCCTTGGCGGGCGGCTTAATCACTAAGTCTGGGTTAGGTTTTTCGATCTGTAGTGGATCGGAACCAGGAGCTGAGGTTGACGGGTTAGAGTGAGAAGATTCTGCTTCCTTGCCATCAACAGGAGCCTTACTACCATAATCTTGCGATCGAGTCGCAATCCTCACATGAGACATCATCAAAATGGGTTCTTCACTGGCATTTGAAGAAGAACCTATCATCTTATTTTCCTGCTCCGGAAATGGATTTTTTAACACAGCAGGAGTGGGAGAACCTTTGACTATTTTTACTACCTCGGCCCGATGAGGGCAGTCTCTCATAAAATGATCTTCTTCACAAATGAGACAAGGATATCGAGGTTTGCGTTTTTCGTCATTGGTTTCCGACTTTTCATTTTTCTCCTTTGGAGCCTTGTCTGCTTTAGTCTTCTTCTTTCCTTTCTTCTTCCCACCATTTTTTGATTTGGCCGTAGATGACTCTACAGCGTGAATATCGGCGGTAAGTTCAGGAGAAGACTCTCCTGTCGGGGAATCGGGCAAAGTGATAATAGGAGTAGTTGAAGCCTTGGAAGACTTCTTCTTGCTCTTTGTAGTCACGATACCAATCATACCATCAGCGGCATGAGATCCCGAAGGAGCAGCAGTGATTTGGTTCGACTTTGGAAGATCCGGAATCTTCTCGTGTAATGTACCCGACTGCGTGTAAACTAAGTCAAGGTATTGTGCCTGAGCAATGACTTGCTCCTCAGTAACTACTCCGGCCTTAGCTACATCTTCAGTGATTCTTGGTAAGAGTGATTTAACAAACCATTCAGCTAAGATTTGGTCCGGGATAAAAACTTTCACTAGTCTTCTTCGACGTCTCCACTCATGAATGTGATCTGAAATATACGTGGAGGTCGATTGTTTTAGTGAAGTTAATAATTCTGTACCGTTATCATATCTGACTGGTAACTGAAAATGAGTTAAGAATGAGGTAGCTAACTGGCTAAAATCGTAAAAAGAGGCCCGTGGTAACTCAATGTACCACTTGGCCGCGAGACCAATGAGCGTACGCTGAAAAAGACGTAAACGGATCGAATCATCCGAGATGGAATTTGAAGCACACCAGAGGTGGTAAGTCATCACGTGATTGGACGGATCCTCTCCAGACTTACCTTCGAACTTGGGTATATCGCTGGGCAACTTATTTGGCATTGACGGCCAGAACGGAAGATATTGAATTGGATCGTTCGTTAGGCGCGTCAAGTCTAGTAAATCCAAAGTCGCGATAAACGGTAACTGTCGGTTAGGATCTCTAAAATTCTGGGTCACAATACCAGCCCCAGGAGGAGGATATCCAGGATAACTAGGAACAAGAGTCGCATTTGGGATATTATATCCTCCTGGAAAACCAAGATTAACCGGACCGTACTGGGGTTGTTGAGGTTGTTGATAAGTGTACCCAGGATACGGTTGATACTGGTAAACCGGTTGTTGGGCAGCTTGCCCAGGTTGATACTGTCCCTGGTACAGAGGTTGAACAAATTGAGGTTGAGTAGTAACAACCGTACTTGTACCAGGTTGGCCGACAGGCATCTGGACGGTGGTTTGAATCGTGGATCCAGACAACGGTACAGATGTCTGAGGAGTAGTTACAGGGACAGTAGAAACCGGAGCTGCCGATACTCCAGAAGTAAGTATGGTAGATGTGGTGGTAGTTGCTGCAGCCGTGTGAGGTGGAGTACCAGGTGCAACTGGCGGCTGAGTAACTACCGAAGTTACAGGGGTCTGAAAACTTGACTGGACAGGTTGCGGTTGCTGGGGTGGACCAGGAACTACAGGTTGTCCTGCTTGAGGTACCGACTGTATACTTGGTTGCGACATCTGTTGACCCTGTGACGGATCCCACACTAACATTCCAGGGTACTGACCCGTAACAGGTTGAGGATACTGAGATCCATAGCCCGATTGAGGATAGGGTTGATAATTGTGAGGTGCAGTCCCATATGATTGTCCTTGAGGTGGTTGATAACTTTGACCAGAGTATTGACCCGTAGGTTGATAACCTTGAGGTAAATATGGGTACTGGGGTTGACCTTGACCTTGAGGTTGGTATCCTTGAGGTTGATACCCTTGGGGTTGATACCCTTGGGGTTGCCATCCTGAAGGTTGCCATCCTTGGGGTTGCCATTGATACTGAGGTTGACTTTGGGGTACATATTGAGGCTGGGGTTGACCTTGAGGTATGTATTGCCCCATAGGAGCGTACTGACCTTGAGGTTGCCCCCCAGACACGAAGGAAGTACCTTGAGGTTGCCCCCCAGGCATTAACGAAGGTTGCCCCCCAGGCGGTAATTGGCCACCTTGAGGTTGGGTAACGGGAACTGAACCTGACATCATGTAAATGTCACCTATACTCAATGGTACATTACCACTGTTTCCAACTAATAACCCACGATCAATGGGTTGAGGAGATGCTCCCGCAAAGGTACCAGAAAGAGATTGATACCCAGTAGGAACAGAAGGACCGCCATGTAAAAAAGATTCAGGACTTTGCGTAAATACAGATGACTGACCCAACATATTTACAGGAGTATGAATTCCTCTAGGTGGAAAAGGAGTACGAGGTGTAGAAAAACCTACTGAGTTGTCTAAAAAATTGGTTAACGCAAGGTACCAAGATTCACTTCTAGGAGGACTGTAAAATATGGATTCACGCTCCCTTAGATCAAGGGTAATTTGATCTTCAGGATTAAAGACGCATATTTCTTCCTCTGGAACAAGTTCTTCTATAGCAACTAAACCAACAGGAAGATTTTCGGTGATAATTCTTTCTATTCTTGGTGAATCAGGAACACTAGGAGTTGGAGTAACAGGTTCGGAAATTTCAGGTTCTTCGCCTGTTTCACTGGCAGATGAAAAACTACCAGCAAGCTCGGAAACTGTAACAGTTTCGGGATTGTAACCTGTTTCTAAACTTTGGTAATCTGGATGGACTACCAAGGAAGATTCTCCTTCTTCAGGTGAACCTACTCTACTGTCACTAGGAGGAGTTACAAGGACCTTTAACCCTTCGTACTGACCCGGAATGTCTTCAGGAGATTCACCCTGCGATTTACGGAGTTTTCGTAACAAATCTATTCCAGTAACAATCTCAGGAGACTTGCCCCGAAGTCGACGGGACTGTCTCGGTAATTCCGCCACAATTAATGATTTTTAACTACAACACACGAAAACAAAGTAAAAATTTCAAATCAAACCACCTAAAGTCTTCTAAAGAACCAAACAAATTTGAAGCACACGCCTAAAAATCTAGAGCATCAAACCAAACACAAACAGTATCTTCCGGACCAAAAGCGCTAGTTGGTGATTAGGTCCAACCTCGCAGGATTCAGTACAGAAATGGCGGGTGGAACAGTTACGCCGACAACCTGCTTAATGAATAGACTGGACCAAGTTCCTCCACTTTAACCGTCTCGAAGTGAAGCGAACCCCCCAGAAAATCCAAGTGAGTATAGCCGACGTCTGCTCCAGGTACAGTGGGACCTTCCCTCCACCGTCACCTTGGGTAGAATCCTAGAGATTATGGTCACTAAGGTTACCAACGGCCACAAGTACACCTGGGGGAACAGTCTAAACTCCGACAGCACGCAAGGGCAGAGTAACAAGCTCAATCCCCTTACCGGCTCCTTGACAGTAATCCAAGGTTTACCGATAAGTGACCCCTGGCTCCTCGACAATGGTTAATCCGAGGTTTACCGTTTGTAATACGTACTGTCTGGCGTCGTTCCCAACGAGGGAGGAATGATCCCCTCACTGGTTCGGACATGAGCTCGTGCTTCTCCTTTAAGAGGAGCTTTCCCAGAGTGTAAATGTAACAATTGGATTTGATTCTATCACAAGATCGACTACTTGTTTGTTTTACTGCCTTGGAGAGTTAAGTACTCACCTATTCCAAGACACTAGCCTAAGCTATGTTAGTGCTTTAGAGCCCTAGAAAATAAAAATTACTAGATTGATTTTAATTTAAGCGTTACTTTTAAGGTTGTTTCTTAAGTCAAAAGGTGATGGAAGTGAAACCAGTGGTGTGTTGACTCGACTCGAAACTACTACAAAATGCACTTAGGATGATTTACCCACTACTTTACTTTTTCGATGAATTGCTTGAACTAAAAAGTTGAGAGAATGCAATTTTTATAAAAGCAACTTCTTAATTGAAGACAATCAAAGAAACAATTCGTTTGTCTTTTCCAAGCATAAAAACACGACCGCTCTTTACATGCACGGAAAAACTCTTTTCCTCTTTCAAAAACAAAAAGCTACTTGAAATAAGACTTTTAAAGAAGATGTTTTTGTATTTTTCTTTTAATAAAGCAAATAAATCTAATATAAACAAAAATCAATCTTAACGACTATTTAAAATCTATGAAAATTCACTCATAAGCAAACTAAAAGGCAAATTTATTCTAAGCAATCTTAACGAGGCCAAAACTAACAATGATTATTCTAAGGTGTTTTACTTGATCACAATCAAATCAAGGACTAGCTTATTGCAGAACCAAAAACCAGCCAAAACAAAACTCTAATCTTTTTGTTCTTTTTGTAAAATGGAAATCAACACTTTATAAGCAAGTAATTCGAAATTTGACCTAAAACAACTTAAATGGAAAGCTGCTCACACAAGGAGACTTTACGACAGGCTCGACTTCTAAGAAGGCTGACTAACCAGAGAGATCTAAGGCTGGACAACTTTCTACTATCAAAGTCACTACAGAACCTATCCAAAAATCAAACCCTAGGTCTAAACTTCGTTGAAATCCACTAAAACACTCAAAGCTCACAAAACAAGTTCAGGTGAAAATTTTTGACAGGGTACTAAAGGATCTGGGCAGAAAACACTAAGAAAAATCAAAATCTAAAAGCAATTAAAGCAAAAATGGAATTTTCCTAAATTTTACAGGAAGACGCAGGCAACCCGTTATAACAGGTGTGGGCCCGCTCTGTGCAGACGGCAACAACGCGTCCAAAGACGCACTGTGCAGTACTCAGAGGGTGCGTCCTTCTGGAAAAATGAAGAAAAACCAAATCTAACTAAATCTAAAGCTAAACCACCCAAATACTAATTCTCACAGTCAAAAACCAAAAAATAAAAGTGATTTTCTCAGAGCAAAGTTCACACAAAGGAAAAGACTCTCTCATTAATGGATTCCCCAGCGGAGTCGCCAATTTGTCGTGGCAGAAAAAGTCGTTTGTGCGGACACAACTGACCTCCCTAGGAGTCTAAACTCTCTAGCGACAAACAAGACAAAATGGAGTGATCTTTCTCTAAATATACCTTTTATAACATGAAAACTACGAGTGTTTAGGCTTACCTTATTCCAAAACGCTGTTGTTGTAGTCTGTCCTTGCCGATCCGGATGAGCTCCTCCTTCATGTCAATTCCTGCAACCACAAACAATCAAACAATTACCAAGCACTTGTATTTCATATAATAAAACATATATTCAACATGCAGACCAAGGAACACATGAAATAACTCATTAACACAAGCTATTGAGAAAAATAAACCAGTTTGTATTAATAACGAAACAAAGAAACTCTTACAACCTGGCCTTGGTGTTGTGCAAGTTCCTCCCAGGGTCCATCAAGGGTTTTCCTCTACTTTGACAAAGCTCACCCACTTCCAAGTAGAATCAAGTAAAGACAATCTCTCCTCACAAGGCTCTAAATGGGAGTCCTAATTCCTGCAGCGTTTACCCAAAGAAAATGTATAGCTCTAACCTCTCCTCCCTCTGGCTCAATGTCTTTATTTATAGTGCTGTAAAGAGGTTATTCAGGTCCACTATCAATGGGATCATCCCCCTCTTTGGGTGGGATAGCTCCCTTATTGATGGGATAAGTTCCCCCTTAATAGAGATACATGAACCAACTGGAGGCGCATCCATTTCATCAAACCGACCTCTAGAAGGTTCTAGAAGTAACCACAAGTAACTTTTTTAAGATGAAACTCGCGCATTTTTCCTTTTACAGAAGGACGCACCTGTCCCTTAACATACAGAGCGTCCATGGACGCAGCTTTTGTGAACATGGTAAGCGTCCCCGCAGGTAAGGCTAGAGAGAACCTGCGACCACAGAGATAAACACATTTTTTACAAGACTTTCTCTCTTATTTGAGTTTGAGATGGATAGCAGAGGCATAAGACTTGCCTAAGAGGGTAGCATGACTGTTGATTTGAGCCATACTAACTGTAAGTGGTCATGGTGACATTTTTTAGTGTAACACGAGCACATTTAGTGGTCTAGGCTAGAGACGTGTTCCGGTGTCTTTAAACCTAGCAGCTGTCATTCGCTTCGGCACTAGACAGTGCTAGTATGGATTTGTGCTCCCCGTACCATCGAGTATATAACGAGATACCCCTCTAGGCTACAATCCTTTATCCATAAGAAGTCGAGTCAGCCGCCTTGCAAACGTGATACACCGAACACATCATTCGGGAAGATTGCTTGCCCGTACTTCTCGGTTCGCTAGGAGTATTCTATAGTTCACAGTTGCCTGGTAATTCTTTTTATATATATCATCCAGAGCAATCATTTTTTATCTTTATTGACTCTTTAAATTTGAAAAGACCATCGATCACTTGTACTTTTGAGCTCGTTAATTCCGAAAGCGACTATAGTCACCTTTCGTCCTTTTCTTGACTCTTAAAATATGAAAAGGAAAAGTTTTGTTTCAGTGTTTTAAAATTAACTTGCCACGAAATATTACTGGTTAAAGTTATCTTCCTTAGTGATTCTTTAGGGTTGATTCCAATGGCAACATTCCCAGAGTCTACCAATCAAGGATTTCCTTAGATGGGAATCCTAGTCCTTTTCCTTCTTTTTGAAATGCTGGTGCTCCTTATATGGCAACATTGTCCCTCCTTGGGTTAACCATTGGTTTACCTGTCTGGTTATTTTTGACCTCAGTGATCCCGAGTGTCCCAACTCCTACCCCACCATCTCCTTCATTTGAATCACATCATGTTGATTCTAAGGTTGACCTCTCCCCTTTTTCCCCTATTTATTCCTCTTCCTCTTCTACTTCACCTGGTGAAAGTTTGAAATCCAGTAACTAGGAGGCTAAGAAGAAGAAGAAGAAGACGAAGAAGGAGAAGATGAAGAAGAAAAAACCAGATAAGCGAGAGGCCAACCATGTAGCTATTACTCCAAATGCACCCCCGATCGACAAACCTTCCGAGCCTCCTTTGCGGAGGGTAAAATTCCCTTGCAGGCTGTGTAAGGGTGACCATCTCCTTCGAGACTGTCCTGGCATTCCCAAAGTCTTAGAGGTATGGTCTCAAAACCTGAACCGACCATCCTTGTCAACCTCTGGAGATCATGTCGATGTTACACCTTCAGCTAATGATGATAAGAAGAAGGGAAAGATTAGATTCCCTTGTAGGTTATGTGAAGGATAGAATCTTCTTCATCTTTTTCCTATTATATATAAAGCTTCCAAAGTTTTGGAAAACCTTACAGCTCCTCAACCCCAACTTCCTATTGGTTTTCAGAGGCTTTCTTCTAACCCTCTCCTAGTTGGTAAAGAGATTGACTTAGATTCATCTCTTGCCCATCCTGCTCTCCCTGAGTGAGACTCTCTTGTGTCTGTTCCCGACCAGCCATTGGTCGAAAAGAGTGTCAACTTGGTTCCGCCACCAGTTGCTCACTCTGTCCAAGGAGAGAGTGGTGATCATATTGCTCATGTTCTTCTCATCTCCTCAGATTCTCATGAATCAAAGTGTGACCCTCCCGTCCCAGTTGTTCAAGAGAGTCTTTCTCCTATTCCCGCAGAGCATGGGGGAAATCATATGATGTCCCCGCCAAGTATTTTTGTCATCTCTTTCGATTGGATTCCATTGACTGCTTTCCGCCTTCCATATTATGTGCCTTTCCAGATTACAGTACAAGCCTATAATATGGTAGTACATGGCACTATATTAGATTAGGGCTCGTCTATTAGCATCATGTCTTCTACTACTTGGAAATCTTTGGGTTCCCCACAGCTTGTGCTTGTCACCTAGAATCTGTTGGTTTTCAACAGAGGAACTAGTCAAACCTTAGGGGTCCTTTCAAAGTTCCCTATTACTTTGGAAGGAATGATCGTCTATATAGACGTGATGGTCATCCAAGGTCCCTTAGATTTCAATCTTCTCCTTGGAAACAACTATGTTTATGTCATGGGAGCTCTTGTTTCTTCACTTTTCCGTGTGGTTTGTTTTCCGCAAGAAGGGAGAATTGTTATTATTGATCAACTGTTTTTCATTAGTCACCATACGCCTCCTTTACAACCATCATCCCCTATCAGCTCTTGTTTTCAAGCAGTACCTTCCCCGCCACAGGTTAATTATGTGGCTACCCATTCCATCTCCGCATCTACTGATGATCACACAAATGGTATTGCACATTATGTGCTGGGGGCATTGGAACCCGATTTGTCTTTAGTACCAAATGACATGTATTCCTCCCAGAGCATGGTTCTTCCATCTGGTGAAGACCTCTTGGGAGCCATGTTCTCATATGGTTCATGAACAAATGCGTGAGGATAGTTCTTGGTCTTGTGTCAACCTCGTTAAAAAATGAAACAAAGTGTGTGAGGATAGTTCCTGGTCTTGTGTCAACCTCGTTAAAAAATGAAACAAGGAATCATGAGGATAGTTCTTGGTCTTGTGTCAACCTATTTAAAAAATGAAACAAAGGGTGTGAGCATAGTTCCTTGTCTTGTGTCAAGCTCGTTAAAAAATGAATCAAGGAGTCCGAGGACAGTTTCTTCCTATATCTACCTCATTAAAAAATGAAACATATGTCTAAGGATAGTTATTTTACTGTGTCAACCTCATTAAAAAATGAAGCGACTCCCTTTCCAAATCGAGTCTTTGATTAAGATCTCGTCAAATCCCAACTGAGTCTTTCCAAGATCTCGAAAGTGAACCTTCATTCCATCCACCTAGTTGACTAAAATGAAGCTTAGGGGGCATGTACCTCGATTGAGTCATTATGTTGGGGGCATGCAAACTTAACTCAAGCATAGTTTTTCATTTCGAGCTTGTGTAAAAATGAAACCGAATTCAAACAGAGTTCCCCATGGTTCAATCCTGTGTAAAAATGAACCCATGCCCAATTTACATCTCGTGAGTGTCGTTTTTATTAGCTAATTTCTACTAGATGAGCCTTGGTTGTTTCATTCCATCGCCACCATCTCTTTGGACGATCATATGCTTTCACTTGGTTGTTCTTCCTTTCTTGAGGGACCGCAATGATGAGTGGTTTTATTAGCTAGCCTCTTGACCATTACATGTTTTAAGCAGCTCCTCCATTTCCGGAACGAGTTGCTACCCTTTATACCACTCGTTCCTCCATGACAAGTCACCTTTGAGCTCTTTTCTTACTCATAAAAAATGAAAAGATCATAGAGTATTTTTTTCCTTTTGACTCGTAAAAGAGAATAAAATAGGGGGTCTGCTTTCAAGCTCTTTTCCGACCCTTTAAAAAGTGAAAATATAGTCGAGCCCTTATCGTTTCGAACTCATCAATGGATGTGAAACGTCGTGCACCCAGTATAAGTTTACCCTTTTTTCGGGTTGGGAGGTACTATTTATGAAAAAGGTACTCCTTAACCGAAATGGTCAAGTAGTTCTCTCAAGTATCGTTTTTTACCTTTTCGGGCTCGAGATACACAAATGTATGAAAAGGGACCATGTGGAGTTTTCTTTTACGTGTCTTTTTCAAACTCTCTAAACATGAAAAAGATACCGAGTTACACCTTTGTCAGACTCGTTAAAAGGTTAAACGACATCAGATTCATCACCATGACGAACATGAGCTTCTCCTTCCTAGGGCTCGTTAAACTTACTAGGTTGGATTCATCTGAAGGATGAACTTACAATGCAAGCATATGCTATCCCCTTTGAGCTTGCGATTAAAAAAAATTGGGGTACCTCCCAGAAATGGTGGGGGAAAATTTGGAAATCTATTCAGTTGTGTCTGCATCTCACTCTTGAACATGACACTTTCAGCTTCGTGTTGAGTTGGGATATCCTCCTTTGTATCGTTGACCTTCCTGGGTTGGGTCGTTCACTTTTGCCTTCCATTTGATCTCTACCCCATCATTATGACCACTGATCGTATGGATCCAAAAGCTGCCAAACTTCCAGTTGTGTCACTGATATGTTCAAGAGTTGTCCTTCTGCAGTTACACTTACCTCTGATTCTATGTATCATCCAAAATCATTTTGCATCCTTTCGTCTCATGTCGCTGATGTGGGAAACATTATGGCCCTCCTTTGACACGGTCGTTTCCCGTCGACTTCAGCTCATTATCCGGGAAGTTGATCGAGAGATTCCCTTCCAGTACCTTAGAGCTTGCATGCCCTAATGGCAAGCTCTTCGCACTCGATGACAAGTCCACATCATTAGATTTCGATTGAGTGATTTCATGGGTGTTTGACTTCAGTTCCTCTATTCACATTCTGTGGATTGTGCTGATAGTACCTTGAGTACCATTGTCATTATTGATGGTTTCTCTCATGATTGTTAACAGTTTACACCATTGACTGGTAATCAAGTGACTTTTTATCATGTTCTATGTCAACACATCTATTCACATGTTAGAAGTTGTACTTTGATCGGGTCGTGTTGGAGCACAAGACTCTGGACTCAGATCACAAAAGTCCAGGTTGCGAAGTGATGTGACATGGTTATGTTGATATACATGTCTCTTTTAGATGGATGGTTACGACCATACCATGAGTTATCATTTGTGATCCTTCTCATTTTTGGATGGCTGCGACCATACCTTGGTTTCATTATGATCCTCTTTAATGGATAGTTGCGCCCATGCCTGGATCCATTCACATGATCATTCTCTAGATGGTTTTTTACATACCATGATTCATGTATCATTTGACAGAGTTTTCAGTTATGTATATGTATATGTACTTGCTTGCAGGTTTTCCGACGACAGACTACGGTTCCCCGCACTGATTCATAAAGCATTTCATCCCTCACTCTAGTTTGGCCTTCACGCTTTAGGGGGCATCTGTTACACAACATTTTGTCACTGTCCCTATACTCCTCGTTCCTTGATCCTAGAGGACCTCTACAGTGAACCCTACATGCTTTCCCTTCATGAAGAAACTCCCATTGTATCCCTCTCCATGAGTAGATCAATTCCCTTTTTCACTGTTTCCCCTGAAACTTCTGTTTTTCCCAGTTTACAAGACCGGCGCTAATGGCCCTTGTCCCCCTCGTGTTGATATGTAGGGATTAACACTATCCCTAGTGCTGACTGGAGAAGCTGATCTTTGTTCCAGTCGCGTCGGTCCTCTTATGGAAAGTTTTTTAAATAAAGAGTTGAAGCTTCCAGCTCTAGAAGCTTCGTAATGGAAGTCTGTTAAATGGTTTGGCCAGATGGGGTCAAGGATGTCAGTTTGGGATCATTTTCCCTATAATGATGGAACTACTTCAAGAGATAAGACCTTCTCCCATGAGAAGAGGATCCATCTCCCATCCATTCATGCTATATAAACCTCCATTTTTCCCAAGCACAAGCTAGTGTTAGTGGTGTAGTGTTAATGTTGGTGTGCTAGTGCTATTTTGGTTTGGAGTAAACAACAAGCTATTCATAGTTGTAGCTCTCTAGTTGTGTGAGGGAGAAGTGCGATTTGGTTTGGAGTGAAGCCTACCTCAAGAGATAAGACTTTCTCACATGAGAAGAGGATCCATCTCCCATCCACCCATGCTATATAAACCTCCATTTTTCCCAAGCACAAGCTAGTGTTAGTGTTGTAGTGTTAATGTTGGTGTGCTAGTGCTGATTTGGTTTGGAGTAAACAACAAGCTATTCATAGTTGTAGCTCTCTAGTTGTGTGAGGGAGAAGTGCGATTTTGTTTGGAGTGAAGCCTAAATGGAAGAGCCTTAAAACTATTTTGTTTGAGACCATGATCGAATGCTAGCAGAAGTGTGTGGGAACCTGATCTTGTCAGAGGAGAATGGCAACGTCAAGACAATGGTTGTAATCTCTTCTTGATTTAATATATATGGAACTATCGATTGCTTTCCTACATGATTTTTCATCTTACATATTCATGGCTTAATGTTTCTTGGCTTGTTAAGTAGGTTGAATTACAATTTGTCTATTATCACGGTTGTTGTTTGCCGTTGTTTACTTGTTTTAGGTGTTTGAAGAAGGAAGCGAGAGATAGATGGAGTGAACAAGCGAGGACATCATCAAATGGGATAAGTGTACTAAGAGGTAGGCCCTCTTAATTGGTTCTAACCTAAGGAAATCTTCCATTGAATGTATCTGTTGTGACTAGACCCATTATCAGGCTAGAGGAATCCATTTGTGTTTGCACTTATAATTTTACTTCACCACATCCACTTATGAACCTTTGAAACTTTGTCTTCTCCTCCTTAATATATGAAACATACCTCAACAACTCCAGAAATTTGGTCATGTACTCTTCATCTGTCATAGATCCCATCTTTAGATCATAGAACTCCTTAGCCTTTCCATCGTAGTATCTCTCAGTAAAGTACTTCTTTCTGAAGTCTTTTAAACATGCCAACTCAACGCTTCTACCTTGATGCCTCTGACACGCTTCACATCTTCCCACCAAATATCTACTTTTCCTTTGAGTTTGAAAATAGTTATCCGAGCTTTAATATTCTCTGTATAGTCATGCAATTCAAAGAACTTCTTCATCCCAAGCAACCATGCTTCTTCATCTTCTAGTTTCTTCATGTCCCATCAAATGTAGGAGATTTGGATTTCTTGAACTCATCTCAGAATTACCCCCTCTCACTCCTCTTATAAGGATGATGGAAGTGATGACCATGATGTCTTTCTAAACTAGAACTAGAATAGAACCCATAAGCACTACCTCTCCTGTTAGGTGCATCCAACCATCTTCCACCTCTAACTATGTTAACCCTACCAACTTGTCTCCTAGTCAAAACTTGCTACCATATGCCCCATTAGTCCTTTCCTCTTGTCCATGACTGATCCTTTTTTTTCCCTATCTCTGTAAATCTAATAGCCTTTGAAGGATCACAACATTGACCTCCAGTTTCTTTTGTTAGAAAACTATATATTACAGAGCAATGGAACACATAAAATATTGCAGAAATATCAACACAGAAATGCATAAAACAAGAGAGACACAGATATATGTGGTTCACCAAATTTGGGCTACGTCCATGGAGAAACAACCAATTCTTCCTTTATATTATCCAGCGAAATAAAGAGATACAACCTACAGCAAATCCACTGTAATTTTCTCTTCGCTCTCACATAATCTCCTCTATCTTTTGTTGCTCAAAATACACATCTACATAGCCATAATACAATTCCATCATATATCGCGAGGGGTTTCCTTCTAGGGAAAAAAACCTAAATT
Source organism: Pinus tabuliformis (assembly GCA_031772625.1). Taxonomy (NCBI): domain Eukaryota; kingdom Viridiplantae; phylum Streptophyta; class Pinopsida; order Pinales; family Pinaceae; genus Pinus; species Pinus tabuliformis. The sequence goes on along the minus strand of CM062819.1, from coordinate 1,023,700,809 downwards.
TAACATAACTTCTACAGTCAGATCATCCACCTAATGAATGGCTCAGATTGACTACAAAATTACAATATTTTACAACGCAATTTTACATCTATTTTTAGCTTTGAGGGTGCTACCCCCAAACCCCAGTCAAGGGGGGCTCATAAAAATCGCCATCGCCCCCCCTAGACCCCCCTAGCGGCGAACCAATTGGAAGAGTTTCTGCCCCATTATGAACTGGGGTCCAATGCAGCGATGCCTCTAAATAAGGAATATAAACAGGCTCCACACCCAACAATCTCCCACTTGGAGACTGATTATAGCAACTCCACCGCTGCTTCATTTTTTGGACAATGAATCCACTTTAGACCTAGTTTTTTCTCATCTTCATCATCATACTTGAAGACCAATTGAAACCGAGCAGAATCTTAGTTTCTCCCTGGTTACAACTTTTGTTAACATATCTGTAGGATTCTCGCTAGTGTGTATCTTTTCCAGCTTCAACTGTCCATCTTCCAACACTAACCATATGAAATGGTACTTGAGATGTATGTTTTTATTCTTGGAATGAAATGTAGAGTTATTTGCAAGATGAATGACACTCTGGCTATCACTGTATAACCTTCCCAACCCCTGCTTCTTACCCAAGTCATCCAAAAAGATTTGTAAGCAAATCATTTATTTACTAGCCTCTGTAGCGGAAACATACTCTACTTCTGTTGTTGAGAGTGCAACAACACTTTGTAATTTTGAAACCCAACTGACAGTTGTTCCACCTACAGTAAACACATACCCTGTGGTGCTCCTCCTGTTATCTCTACCACCTGCCATATTTGCATCAACATATCCCTATAAAGCAATGTTTGAACCACCAAAGCATAATGCTTGATATGTGGTACCTCTCAAATACCTGAGAATCCACTTCATTTCCATCTGATGTTCCTTTCCTGGATTGTTCATGTACCTGCTTACACTCCCATTGCATGTGCAATATCAAGCCTTGCGCAGACCAATGCATACATTAAGCTTCCAACAGTTGATGAATATGGAACTTTAGACATATAATCCATCTCTTCTTGAGTCTTGGGACACATTTCCTTAGTTTGAAATGGCTAGCCAAAGGTGTAGTAACTCATTTTGTGTTCTACGTATTAAATCTTTCCAACACCTTTTGTATGTACTCACTCTAAGACAATGTTAATTTGAAATTTTTCCTATCTCTAGTTATTATCATACCAAGGATTTGTTTTGCAACACCCAAATCCTTCATTGCAAATGAATTTACCAATTTTCCTTTGAGCACATCTATTTCCTGCATGTTAGACCCTGTAACAAGCATGCCATCTACATACAATAATAATATAATATAGCTGTCATCATTTTGTCTTTTGAGATAAACTCAATGATCAGAGTGACATCTAGGATAACCTTGTTTAGACATGAACCTTTCAAATTTTAGATACCATTGCCTTGGAGCTTGTTTTAAGCCATACAATATCTTCTCCAACCTACACACTAGTTTCTCCTTCCCTTTGACCTCATATCCTTGTGGTTTCTACATATAGATCTCTTCCTCCAAGTCACCATGGAGAAATATCGTCTTTACATCTAACTGCTCAAGATGCAAATCTTCTGCTGCTACTAGACTTAAAATATTTCTGATTGAATTCATTTTAACAATAGGAGAAAATATTTCATCAAAGTCTATACCTTTCTTCTATGCAAACCCCTTCACTTAAAATATAGCTTTATACCTTTTTCTACCTCCATCTTCTTTCTTCAACCTATAAACCCATTTATTCTACATTGCTTTTCTACCTGTACACAACCTCACTAATTCCCAAGTCTAGTTATGTACCAAGGAGTCCATCTCTTCTTTCATGGCTAGCTCCCACTTCTTCATGTTTTCTACTTGCACTGCTTCTTCATAACATTCTGGTTCACCAAAATTAGTCAACAATAGATAACATAATGAACGAGAGTATTGTTCAGGGGGTCTACTTATCCTGGTAGATATTATAACACCACTTTTAAGTGTTTGAGGTGCTTTTTGTTGTTGCGGTTGTTGTTGACATTGTTCTGGTTGTTGATCATTATGATTTTCAGGCACCTTTACCTTTTTTGCGATCTCATCAAGCACTTTGTATTCTCTATTTTCTTTTTCCTATTTGTTTTCCTGCATCTGATCCTTATACAAAACCTTTTCATTGAATATGACATCTCTGCTCCTAATGAATTTTTTATTTTCATAATCATATAAGCGATAACCAAAATCATTAACACCATATCCAATAAAGGTATATTTCTTTTATTTTTCCTCAAGCTTCGTTTTATTTCCTTTATTAATGTGGACAAAGGATTCATAACCAAAAGTATTTAAACATGAGTAGTTTACCTTTTTACTTGTCCATGCCTCCTCTGGAATACCTCCATCCAAGGAACTTGAAGGCCCTCTATTTATTAGATAAACAACAGTATCTACAACATCTGCCCAAAATATTAAAGGCAATCATGCATGCAATCTCATGCACCTTGCACGCTCCATGATCCTGTTCATCCTTTCTGATACACCATTTTCTTGTGTTGTTCCTGGAAATATCTTCTCTCTACTAATTCCATTCTCTGAACAGTACTTATCAAACTCTCTGCTGCAATATTCACCTCCATTGTCTGATCTGATACCCTTCAACCTTTTTCCTGTCTCATTCTCAACCAAATCTTTCCATTTCTTGAAAGTATCAAATACATTAGATTTATTTCGAATACAATAAATCTAGGTTTTTTTGGTTGAATCATCAATAAAAGTAACATAATAACGAGATCCACTGAGATATGATACTTGAGCAGGTCCCCATACATTTGTATGCACAAGCTCTAATTTTTCGTTCTTCTTTTCTTTCCCAACTCTCATAAATATGACTCTATTTTTTTTTCCATAAACACAATTATCACAAAATTCCAAGTCAACATGCTTCAAACCTAGAAAAAAATTTCTTGAGTGAAGAATCTGCATCCCCTTCTCACTCATGTGCTCGAGAATATGATTCCACAACGTTGTATCTTTTCCTGTAGATATTAAAGCATTAACAGATTTAGAAATACCATTGCATAAATACAACGTACCAGCCTTTTCTCCTTTTGCTATTACTAGGGCTCCTTTAGTGACCTTCTAAGTCTTATCTTTAAAAGTAGTTACATAACCTTCACATCCAAAAATCCCTATTGAAATTATATTTTTCTTCAGATCTGGAACATGCCTTACCTCCTTCAATAGCCATTGGTTTCCATTTTGTTATTTTATGAAAACTTTACCCATTCTAATGATTTTACAGGTTTTAGCATCACCCAAACGAACTTGTCCAAAATCTCCTTGAACATAATCATGAAAATGTTTCCTATCAAGTGTGGCATGGAATGAAGCCCTTGAATCTACCACCCAGGCATCAATAATATTCTCTAATGAAAGAATCAAAGCATCTTGCAACACATCACCTGTCACATTTGCTTCATGATTGTTTTCTTGTTGCACGTCTCCTTCTTTTCCCTTCCAAGACTTATAGTCTTTCTTCAAGTGCCCTTCCTTCCCACATTTCCAACACACTATCCCCAATATCGACTTGGATTTGCATTTCCTTTACTTATTGCGACATCCTAGGCTCTTTCCTCTTTCCATTTTTCTTCCCCTAGTCTCTGCAGTCAAAGCATTACCCGATGTCTCACTGGAGCTTCTCTGTTGTATTTCCTTGCTAATGATTGCACCGACAACATCATCAAACTTTAAAGTACTAGATCTAGATATAGAGTTACTAATGGCCATAACTAAACCATTCCAAATTTCTCGCAATGAGCACAGAAATAACAAAGCCTTAACTTCATCATCAAAAGTTACCCGTGCATAACTTAACTGGCTAGTAACTGTATTAAATTCATTTAAATGATTAGCAATAGATCCACCTTCTGGCATCTTCCTATTAAATAAACGTTTCATAATAAATATCTTATTTGAGGCTAAGGGTTTTTCATATAGTTTTTCCAATGCCGACATTAAACCCTCTTTTGTTGCTTTCTTTGAAATATTAAAGGCTACCGACGCTTCTAGGCACAACCATATTGTTCCAAGTGCCTTTTTGTCGAGAATATCCCATTCTTTGTTTGTCATACTCATCGTCTTCTTTGTCTTTCCACTCAATGGTAGGTACAGATCTTTCTAATACAAACAATATTCCATCGGCATCTTCCACAGCTAGTACTTTTGTCCATTAAATTTTTCGACCCTAAACTTACCATATTCCATCATTGCTCTCACTTGAACCAAGAACCATTCTCTTTTGCAAGTTTATCAGCCAAATAGACCTTTGGCTCTGATACTAGTTAGAAAATTATATATTATAGAAAAATGGAAGAAATGAAATATTCCAGAAATATAAACAAAAAAAATGCATAAAACAAGAGAGACATAGATATACATGGGTCACCCAATTTGGGCTACATCCATAGAGAAACAGTCAGTCCTTACTTTATATTATCCAACAAAATGAAGAGATACAAACTACAAAAAATTTGTTGTAATTTCCTCTTCGCTCTCACACAATCTCCTCTCTCCTTTGTCACTCAGAATACACATCTACATAGCTGAAATACATTTCCCTCATATATAGCGAGGGGTTTCCTTCCAGGGAAAAAACCCTAAATTAAACATAACTTCTACCATCTGATCATCTACCTAATGAATGGATCAGATTGACTACGAAATTACAATATTTTACAAGGCAATTTTACATCTATTTTTAGCTTTAGGGGCACTGCCCCCGAACCCCCACCAAGGGGGACCTTATAAAAATTATCATCGCCTCCCCCTAGTGGCAAACAAATGAGCGGTGTTGTTTCCCCATTATGAACTGGGTTCAAATGTGGCAATACCTCTAAATAAATAAGATAACAAGCTTCACACCCAACAGCTTTTCCTAAGCTCTAGCAAGAATTTCTTGTGATTGAATTATTTTTTCATTATCTGCCTTACAACTTCTGATTTCTTCCTTCATATTTCTCAATGTATCTGTTAAATCAAGAGAGTACTCATCTCCTTGCTTCTCAACTAATCTCTAAGAAGTGTCACATGACAATTAGTCTACCATTTTCCTCGTCATCTTTTATCTTATTCTTCCTGCAAACATACCATGTCAAATAAACCAAATAGAAACATGATCAAACATACCTTAATTAAGTTTAGGGGAGGCTATCTCATCTACACAATTCAGTCCATATATATAATGACATCAACATATAAACCCATCGACATCATGCATGATAACTCAACTATACACATGAAAACCGTAACCATTGTAATGCATGCATACGATTGACATGCATGCATAACAATCACATCAAGCCCATCCAAACCAAGTTTTTGAACCTAGAAGATCTTATACCAATCTGTAATGCCTCCTCCCAACATTACCTACTTTCACAAGATCCTGGGATAAATATGAGGCTGAGTGCAATTATGACATGACTCGATGCCAAGTTCCAATTATGGAAGGGGGGCCTACAAACTAAACACTTACTGACATCCCATGGGGACTACAGATCACTCAGGAGCTAGACCACCACCCCAAGTGATCAATCCCTAAGCTAGAACCATTTTTCTTTGACCCAACACCTTAACCACAAGCACAACAAGGAAAGATTGCAGTTATGAGGCCCCAACTACATGCACAAGCTTGCTTCGATGTAGTTATGACCTAAATCATCCAGTTCAGTGCCTACAGTTTCGAGATCTGAGCCACTTTTTCAAGCTAACCTCCATACCACTACCTAGAACTGCTTGTAACTTTCCATAATCATAATTAGCATGAAGACAATGCCAAACATTTAAACTTGAAGCCAAAGCTTAACCTAGACTTCCTAGAACATGATAGACATTTTGTCAAACATATGGTTAAACTTGAAGCCAAGACATAATCAACCAGGGACTCCAAAGGTTAAACCACCTCCACCCTCAAGCTACCATGATCTCACCTAAACCGGTCCCAAGATCACAAAACTAAACCAAGCTTGGATGCCTCAGAATTTCTTAGCCGTACCTTGAGGAATTTTCTTGTCTCCACCCACCTATCAAGGGAGTCTTATACAAAACCATCTCCACCGCCAACCCTTGGTAATTTTCCTGAGACCACCTATCCTGGCTCCAAACCTTCCAGAAATCCAAAGCTCAACTAAAGATGAATCACATCACACCATGGTTATCTAAGAAATGGCAAGGCAAGGTTGAGACCATTGTCAATCTAGGAAAAACCCATGCCAATGACAACAAATGAACCAAATAAACAAATGCATGTACCATGCATTCACACCTCAAAAAGGAAATCACAAATGCAACCTGTTACCTAAAAATCCTCTTGTTGAATTTGTTGATCCAACCTTCTCCTTGCTTTCCTTCTCTTTCCTTTGCTTTTTCTTTGATTTTTTTCTCCTTATCCAAGTGAATTCCCAAGTCCTCCAAGAATACTCTAAGTGTGCAAGAGTGCATGAGAGAGAGAATGAAAGGAGAGAGACAAACTGAACTGAAAAAATATCAGCTGACAAAATTTGTGAATTGATCCTATTATGCCATTTTATTATTTATGTATCTCTTTTCTTCATTTTTCTTCATTTTCCTTCATTTTTCCTCTAATTTCCTTAACATGCATATATGTGTCCCTTCACCTTCCTTTTCTCCTACTTTCCTTTATCTTCATAGTTAACTTCCAATTATTGCCTCTTTTCTAGTGCCTTTTCCAATTTACATAGCCATAATAAACCAAAAGTGATTCCCACTATAGTGTTTTCCCAACATTCATCTTGGAATACGTGTCCCATGACCTTGGTCTTATTTTTCCTTTATTATCCTTTATTACATGAAACTTTAACTTGGGGTTGTTACAAAATCCTTAAGTTTTCTTGTGAGATTCTAAATGTTGAATTCACCTGCTTACACATTCTTAGCTTTTGATGCATTCACAAGAGCACCTCTTTCTAGCAAGCTTAGTAGTCCATGTCTATATTTTGAAGACAGGAAATGTGTAGTCTTGGAAGACAGTGTCTGTGAAGTCCTTGGTAATAGTCATTGCGTAATCTTTAGTGGCAGGAATTTTACAAATTTTAGAAATTATGTAGTCCCTGACACCAATGCTTACATATTTGATTGGGACAGTGACTGTGCAATTCATGTGGATAGTCAACGTGTAATTTCAGTTGACAGTCTCTCTCACTCTTAGTTACAAGTGTACCATCATCCTAATGAGTCTTCTCAATTGTCGCTTTTGCACTTTTTCTTTCATAAGTGTCACTTTCACTTTTGTGACTGTCATTTTTTCTTACTTTCACTTTTGCAAGTATCACTTCTTCTTTATTTAGCTTTTTCATGTGTCACTTTCACTTTCTTTAGCTTTTTCAAGTGTCGTTTTCACTAATTATTATTGTCGCAAGTACTGCTTTTGATTGTTTTCACTCTTGCATGTGTCGCACTTTGGCGCACCACTAGAGGCATATTTATTGCATTCTTATACATTAGTTGATCTTATATCATAATGATATGTGTTAGACACTCTCCCATAGCTTAGAACAATTTCTAGTTGCAGTTGATGCTTGTCATAACTTGTACTCTAAGTGTCACACAGCTACATTTCAATTATCGCACTTAGAAATAAGTGTCGTTTTGTTTTTGTTTCAAGGTATGCAGGTGGATATTGAGTATTATGCATTCTTGTGGCTTATGTTTGATATTATACATGTGTGTAAATATGTTTTGTAACTTGTTGATATCATGTGTTCTATCTTGTTCCATTGGTCCAAGACTTAGCCATTTTTGGGTTGGCCCTTGTCTTCACACTTTGCATACCTAAACTCCTAGCTACTGGATGGGTACACTTGGTATTATTAGCCAGCAAGGACACATCCCTTACCTCTTACAATTGTGCATTGTGCCATCCTAATGGATGACCTTTCCACAAACACATTGCGCAATCTTGACATACAGTCCCTCAGTCTCTTCCTACTTACCCTTGAAAAATGCGCCCAAGACTGACTCATGCTTGCCTCCATTAGGCAGTTTTAGTGGACAATGGATCCTCCTCTTAATCGCTACTGAAGATAAATGTGTGATACAAAGGCTCTCTCCCCCTCATGGTGAAGTGAGCATCCTCAAGGTACAGTGATCTAGCCTTCTATTGTTTAAACCAGTCAACGGCGCAATTCCTTCACCAAGTAAGCCTCTTACTACACAGTACATCTTTCTAGTGGACAGTAAGTCAATTTTTATGCTACTACATCCCTCAACTGCGTAATCTTGGAGTCCACTTCTCAATCACTGCATATTGCACAATTACAGTGGCTAGTCTTATCTCTCTTGCTGACTTAAAACCCCTCATTACACAGTACCTTTTACTATCTTGCCTCTTAGTACATATTGCGCAATTCTAGAGGACAGTGAGGCCATCCCTCAATCCCTTTGAATCTCAACTGCATAATACATGTCTCCTCTTCCCTGAGTAATGAGCATTGTGCATCCTCGGTTAACAAGTTCATTATCCTTATCCCCTGGACTTGCTCACTGCGCAAAACCTTGAAGAGCCCCTCCTTATTGTGCATTGTGTGGTTCCAGCGGACAACATGGTCATCCCTTAGTCACTGCTAAGCTCAACTGTGAAATTCCTAGTCTCTCTCTCTCAAAACCCTTGCTAATTTCCCCATCACAGTTAGCATCTTCCATGAGCAAGAAAATATAGAATATGTGTTTTCGGACTGATGTTGGCTTGTTATGATTGGAATTTAGTTGTAGGTGCTATCATCTCAACATGGAACAGTGATGCTCAAGGGAGGTTATTTAGGAGAGGTTAAAAGAAGGAGCTTATGAAGAAGAAGAAGCAAAATGAGGAACCATCGTGAAGGACATGGAGTCTTGGACCAAGATAAAGAGATGGCAACTCATGCTAACTTGGAAGGTTCCAACACCTATCTAACCCTTTGGAGGGTGAAGATGAAGTACAATAAAAGATCCATCATGAAGAATTCGAAGTCATACAAACAAGAATAAGTATGGCATGTATATTTCCACATTCAGTAACATAATGTTGTTGAAAAATTTTGGTAACTTGTGTATTTTGTTTGAAGAACTTGATGTTCCAGGTGAACACTTCACCCATCTTCAAGGACAAAAAGCTTAACTGATGATGGGAAGAGTGCTTGACCAAGATATATAGAGAATGTGGAGAAATAGTCATTAGAGAAAGCGAGATTAAAGGGAACGTTGCATAAATGATAAATTTGACTATAACTATAGAAAGAGAAATTAAATAATTTATAAAAAATTGAAATTAAATTATTTAATCATTTAATATGATTATTATTGGAATTATCAATAATTTTATTATTTATATTGAAATTATTAGAATGAAAATATATATATATATATATATATATATATATATATATATATATAGAAATAAAGAAAAAAAAATGAATTAAAATTAAGATATTTAAAATTTTGATGGGTCAAAATTCAAAATTTCGAACGTTAGAAATGGCTAAGAAATGGTATATTTTTTTATTAATAAATACTATTATTTTATTACTTACATCAAATTTATACTTAATTAATATAATTATTGGATTTATAATTTAAGGTTATATTAATTTTATGAGACTAAAATGAGAAAAATACAGAGATAAATCAAAAGGATTAAATTGAATTAAAATGTATATATATAAAAAAAAAAGGAATTGGTCAATAGTAAAAAAGGACGAACATTTGAAATGGTTAAGAAATGGTATATTATTTAAATTATTAAATACTAATATTTTATTAACTATATTAGAGATAGTTAAATTGGAAAAAGGAAAATTAATTAGCAAATGCTTTAAAATTGATTAAATTTTATAATGAGGAATAGAAATGACTATGTAAAGAGAAAAAATAATCATAAGAAGAAATCTATAAGGAAGGGGGAGTAATACTTACAAAAGAGCAAGTATAGAGGGAAGAATGGATTAGGAAGGGTTAGAATTTAAATTAGAGGGAAAGGGTTTAGATGATAAGAAATGGATGGTGGGTTTCTAGGAATAGCTTAACTTGTATCCATCATCACGATTATAATTATTAGGATGTTTTTCAATTTCAAGGGATTCTCTAATGACCCGGTTGGAATGGTATGGGGCAAAAGCTAATATTTTGGTTTTGCCAAAAAAAAATAAGGCGATTGGTATTATGGGACCATTTCTTAGCCATTTCAAATGTTTAACCCTTTTTAATTTTGACCAATCAAATTTTTAAATATCTTAATTTTAATTCATTTTTAATCTTTTTGATTTATTTCTATATATTTTTTCTTTTTTCATTCTAACATTTTTATATAACTAATAAAATTCTTGATAATTCCAATAATAATCATATCAATTTATTAAATAATTTAATTTCAAGTTTTAATAAATTATTTAATTTCTCTTTCTATAGTTATAGTCAAATTTATCATTTATGCAACATTCCCTTTAACCTCACTTTCTCTGATGGTTATTTTCCCCCATTATCTATATATCTTGGTCAAGCACTCTTCCCATCATCAATTAAGCTTCTTTTCCCTAAAGATGGGTGAAGTGTTCACCCGAAACGTCGGGTTCTTCAAACAAAATACACAGGTTATCATAAGTTTCCAACAACAAGAAGAAGAATTTTCCATTGATGAAATGAATTCTTATGTCACCATTGCCAAGTCATGGCTTCTCAAAGTGTCACCACAAAATTCATATGTGTCAACGTATCTTGCCACATCACTTATGGAATGTAATTATGTAATGTCTCCAAAATGAGAAAATGTAAAACGTGTGGAAGCCCAAGGGTCCCACATGGAATGTGAAAAGTCACTAGAAAGTTCTAAAGTCATGTAGAAGCTCAAAGGTCATATAGGAATTTGAAAAGACATAGTATGAGCTCAAGTGTCATGAGGGAGGTCAAGAGTCATATGGGAGGTGGAGAGTCACCTCATTTGTTATAAATACATTGTCATAGCTAAAAAGAGGGGATGGGAGGACTTTTGACCTTCCCTTCTCTAACTTGATATAGGAGAGAAGATATTTCTTTGGAGGAGCACGTGGTGACTTAATGTTCCAATATTGGGCTAGTGTTGCATCATTGCAGTCATGTATTTTTTGGACTTTCAGTTAACATATGAAGCTCTCAGAGTCAACAAGATTTTATGCATATGTCATGAATGATTGTAAGACTATTATTTCATTGTTTGCGGTGTATGTTTATGTTAACACATACTAATGAAAATAAACTATTTCGTAGGCTTTGGTATGCATCTTTTTGAATGTATGTTGTTATTTTCTTCTATAATCATTATTATCTTGTGAACTAATTTACAGGTTAATCAACGATTCTTTCGATTCTCTTATGTGTCTCTTTTAGGATAGTACTATTTATTTTATTCTAGAGACTCACTCTCTCTTTTCCCTTTTGTGAAAGTACCTTATACACATTGCAATTGTATGCTTCATAGTGTCAACTTACTTGCTCATCTCAACGTTTGTGTATAATATCTTATGTTGATAATTGCAGCCAAGGAAAATTCCTAAGAATAATGGTGGTCAGGCCTATTATCTAGATGGGTCTCCTACTCCAAACAATCCGAGGTCTAATTGGGACTTCATATCGGGGAGACCCCCTGCGTTAGCAAATTTTTAGCACCATCAACAGCCTCTTTGTCTTTAAATTGACTTGGGCCTTATTTGTTCTTCCTTCATTCTCTATATAACTTTTCCACCATCGCTCTCATCTCAAGAAAGGATTGATGAAACATTCTTTAAGACTTAGTGATGTTTTATTTCCTTTTAGTTTCCATCGCTCACCATAGAAATCTAAATCTCATACCAATCACGAGATTGAACTCTCCAAGCAATCCTTATCCATGCTTGATCTTAGACCTGGTTAGCATTCAACACCATTGCTTGAAAATCCTTAATTGATCTTGCTTTGATACCAACCTGATCAAGGATTAGTACAAAAAATGTTTTGTGACACTAATTGGAATTCTTATACATAACTTCGCAATTTCCCATGATTTCATTAAAAATTTGACTTAATAAAGTTTAATAAGCAAATAAAATTACTAAAATTGAGAAGAGAATAGGAAAATGTTTGACAATACTCAGAAAATTTGTTAACAAATTTCATGCCTTGTAGGCTATGTTTCTAGGTCCACTTCAACAAAGGAATTGATTCATTAAAATTGATGAAAAATACATCAATGTGTCTTCGTTACATTAAAAATGGCCTTTAATATACAAAAGAGTCTTTAAAGTTCTTCAGAGAAGACAATGGTGTTGGTATAACAACCATCTTTGGCCTTTTCCTACTAAAAATAACATACCTTTCCTATTATACATACAAAAAACTATTGTGCATCCTTTGAAAAAAAAAATGAATCATTTTATAATACTTCTCAAGTGCCCAATACAATGGTAAAGCATTAAAATTTTGTAGAAAGCAGTGAGGTTCAAATCCCTTTGAATTTTCCTATTACCTTTTAAAAGGGATATATATATCCCACGGTTATGGTGTATCCACAATTTCATATGTTTAATAGCATTTGGATTACAATAGATTTGTGTGGTGTATGATAAGTGCACAATGGGCATAACTTGGTTGGTTGGTCTGTTGGTGGCTTGTTGGAGTTATTAGCATGTATTTTTTGGTTTACCTTGACCTGGTACATATTATTGGGTATGTTTTATATTATTTTCATGATTAACCACATGCGACATATACATGCACCACACACATGTGGGGTCACATGGGGGGATATTATAAAAAAAATTGGGCAGTTTTTTGTGTTCACTTTTGGCAATTTTCACTTTTAGAGGTTTTTTGGTGCATTGTGGTTTTTCCCATGGTTTTGTAGCTCTGATAACAAGAACTATATTTTTTTTCTAATACAACATTAATGTATTGGTGTTTTATGAATTCTACGACATATACATATTTTTTTGTAACATTGTAAAGATAATATATTGAAAAAAATCCTCACTTATTTTCCTAGTTTGGGCTTCTAGGATAAAATATTTGCGTTGAAGTGTGTATTTGCCATTGAATATTTTATATTTTATTGAGAATTTGTTTGGATGAATTATCTATGCAGGGTTAAAACCTACACATATTTTTGGAACATACATACATCTTAGGTGGGAAATAATATTTTTATATTATTTTGAATCCCACTCTTTTTTGGATGTAAACCCATTTTGATGGGATTTTAAATCGACTCTATTTTATTATGTCATATCCATGCCATGAAGTGTTATCTACTGCTTGGTCTACATGTCAAATTTCCATTGGCCCACGTGTCAACATTTCATTATCCCATGTGTCAACATGTAATTGGTCCACGTGTCAACATTTCATTATCCCATGTGTCAACATGTCATTGGTCCACGTGTCAATAATGTCCCTTGTCTATCTTCAACTTCCATAGGCCATAACTTTTGCATATGGTGTTTAATTGACCCTATTCAAATTGTGTTGGAAATATCTTGATGATATCTTCAACATGAAAACATTTTCATTATAATTTGAGATGATATAATTAGATCAATTGTGGGAATCCTCATGGGTCACTTCTACTAACTTATTTTATGTAGTATCCTCCTAGACTTTATCATTTTATTTTACAATTGTGTCCTTCTTTGGATGGTATTTGAGGAGCATAAAATAGATATCTTTAATGAAATGTTAGGTCAATCCTTAGGTAGCATATGGGTGCATGACCTCATACTACTTTTTTTGGACTATATTTGGAAGGTTTTGATTATTGAGATGCATATTCACCATATGAACTCTTTGAAATTTCCTTTCCTGCGTGATAGGAGAAAGAACATCTTCTTTTAATAGTGATTGGAAGGTTAGGAAATGAAGTTTTGTTGGTCCTACTATCACATCATTTATATATTGGAAAGTAGTTAAGGGATTCATTTTATTTTTGTTCAAGGATTTTGACACTTGAAGTTTTACATTGATTTGATAAAGCTCATAATAAACACAACAAACAAAGGAACCTTTCTCTTAGCTTATCTTAAAGGTCCCTTTTTCCTAAGGAGCTAATAGTTCTTTAAGGTTGTTTCCTTATGAAGGAGGTTTTTTACTAAATATTTCAAGCACTTAAGGGGTTGTTGAAATGCTCCATTAACAAGGTTATGGCTAACCAAATATATCATTGCATTGGTCTTTGCCTTCAATGACTCATTATTGGAGTAACAAAAATTCCAACACCTTTAATTGAGGGAATATCATGAGATGGACCAGAAAGGACCCTCCTTTCCTTTAAAATCATGTTCATAAATGTAAAGCTTGATATTATTTTCTCTCTCATCCACATCACTCTCTACTTGTTATGCATAACTTCATGTTAATATTTCCTTTTGTCATATGGTTTGCTTGTTATCATATGCTCATGTGAGACCTTGTGGTTCGACGTGGGAGTTTCTAATGTTTGGGTAAGAGGATATCCTATATGTAATTCATCTAACCACATAAGGGAGTTCCATACTCATGTTGTGGAAATGGATTTAACTTTAATTATTCTATGGGTCTTTCCCCTCATGTACCATTGTGTTTTTCTTTATTGTAACCTTTATTTTCTATTTGTCTTTTGTGTCCTTGTTTGTAATTTGTTTATTGCATGGAACCTAGATGTTATCCTTGGCATGGGTAAATTCTCTCCCTAGGTAGGATATCCTAGATGGAATTCATCTAACCACATAAGAGAGTTACATCTTCATGTTGGGGCAATGAAATGATCTTTAAGTCTTCTATTGGTCTTTCCCCTCATGTACAATCGTGTTTGTCTTTATTGTAAGCTTTATTTTCTATTTGTCTTCCTTGTCCTTGTTTGTAATTTTTTTATTGCATGGCACTTAGATGTTATCCTTAGCTTGTGTAAATTATCTCACTATACAAGAAAAATGAATTGCATAGATATGCATTGTTGCACTCAGAGCCCAAAGACAATAATGAGCCTTATCGACATCTCAAGATAGGGTATGGTGTTGGAATTCCCTCTTCTTTTAATCAAATCTTACCTTCAATCAAGCACTTGGATTACCAATATTATTGTCTCCATCACTCCTTCACACCAAGGATTTATCCTCACTTGAAATGCTCCTCCCTTTTTATTGTCATGTTTCTTTTGTTCCCCTTGGTTGTTTATATGTTATATTTACACTTGAGGGTTTTCTCTTAGATTCTTCAATCCATTTATGAGGAGGATTACCAACAACATCATTACAAGGAGTTCACCCCACAAGGAAGAGGCAACAATATTATCATCTAGTAACTAGTTTGATAGTTTATCTCAATTTATTAATGTGTTGTGTACATAGAATTTCATATTTGTGGAGACATTTTTTAGGTACAAGCATGAGTAGGTCATTGGTAGTATGAAGAGTGGTGGGAATCTATCCTCTTGGTTAGCTTCTTCAAAGGTTATAACTATCTCCTTACTGTAGGATTTTTCCTTCCCTTTTCCCTTTCCTTTTGTTCTATTTAATTTATTTCTAGTTTCATTTGAAAGTTCTCCTTTCATGCACGTGGTGGAAATCTTGTTCATTAAGAAGTTTCAAAAACTTAAACAAAATACTAAATAAATTCAATGAAATCATTAAAACATTAATCTATAAGTAACCTAATGGCCTTCCTTCCCTCAAACATTCCCTCATTTTGTTTGAGATTAGCATCAAAATTGAGTTGTTGACCCCACTTCCTTCCTCCTCTACTCCCTTCAGCAAATGGTGGAAAAAATCTAGGTAGTGTAGTGCTTCACTCCGCCAATTTTTTACAAAAACAGGAAATATTTTCCTAACCCAAACATTTGGATTTTAGGAGTTAGAGATGAGTTAGAAAACCAATGGTGAACTTGTTTGGACCATAAATTTTTCATAGAAACCATAGCTTGTTTTGGTTGGTTAAAAGGATCTCTATAAGATGTACATGATGAAATATCCAAAAATGAAGTTGAAATATTACATAATGTTTTAAAACAACAAACATGGTAAAGGGATAAAATAGTTCATATCTAAGTAGGATATTGGTCGGGAGAAGCAAAAAAATTTCACTTCTGGTAACAAGGATATCCCATTGCACAGGAGCGAGGGGGTTGAACTGTAGCTGCCTCTACCCTCGGTTTTGAGCCTCTGCTTCATGGTCTGGATCCGGTGAATTTCGCTACTGAAAACGGTGCAAGTTGGCGGCATGTTGGCTTGTCGTTTACAAAGATTTGGAGCATTGAGTGTTAGCTTGAGGGGGGCTGACCTAGGTTCAGAGTTAATTAGCCAAACAAATCCTTGTACTATTGGCCCTTTAGATAACAACTTGTGGAGCACAGACTGAGGTCTCACCCGAAGCGGTATGGGGGGATGCTGGAACCAAGTTTTCGCACCCTTGAGATGTCTAAGGGGTCGGTTTAGTCCAAATATGAATACCTTCACGTAGGTTACTTCATGCACCGCCCTGGTCTGCATGGCCTTCGCGGTCTATTATAATCACCTTCACGCAGCCCCAACCAGGGACTGGGATGCTTTCACACTGTTAAGGTAGCAATCTGCGCTAATTCCCTAGGTTACATCGCAGATATTACTTATCTTCTTATACTTGTTAGTTAACTTCGCGTAAACAAATAATTTGTCTTATATTCTCTTAGTCAACATAATCATATAAATTCGTGCATATAAACAGTAAAAATGCAATTCATACCCAATATACTCAATGCATAAAACAGGAAAAGATACACAGAAATGATATGAAACTTCTCTTTATTACTTCTCCAAAGGTTACAAACTCGACTCGCCCTGCGCACTCAACTGCAAGGGTCCGCACACTCAGCTACAAACTACTAGGCCTCTGCGCACTCAACTGCAGAGCCTTATCCAACTATTTGACCCAATACTCGACTCTACACTTAGACAAGACTCAATTCTTCATCCTTCATTCATTGATTCCTTCTTCGCCTATTTACAACTTAGAGCCTTGCTCTATTTATACAATCTCATGGTCTGCGGACCATGGGTGGATCTCTAAAGCCGACATTACATTTACAAATATGAGGGCAGACAACCCTATGACTCATTTACAATCTTCGTGCTCAGCGCCCACAAAATGCAGAGTCATGACATCGGATTTGGTCAAAATCTGGGCTTTAAGCCCCAAAACTTGCCTTTGGGGATCCCGCGCCCAATAGGACCCTAATACAAACATCATGACTCACCCTCGAGTCACTCTGTCGATGCGGAGATCTTCGCACGGAGACCTCCCAACTCTGCCTGGACCGCTGCAAGGTCGACATCGCACTGAGCAGCTTCCTACTGTATCAAATGGACGCATTTTTCAGAGACTATTGAACTGATCAATGAGATATATTATATATGTCATTATGGTCGATAAATCTTACCTTACATTACATGAGCCATTGAGAGAGATTGGGGTAATTTTGACCTACTTTGATATAGATCGTCACTCATCTGATTAGGAGAGAGTGGTTCATGAATTATATATGTAATTATGCGTTGAAATTGCAGGTCTAGTTGTGTAAATCAAGGAGGGGAGTTTCATTCACTCTAGTCAGGTAGTTTCAGTGCGTTCCCTGCATCTATGCGAGCTTCACTTCGATCGAGGCTGTAATGACGAATGCCTCATCAATCCAAGGCTGGACACATGCCTTCAAAACCACTTATTTATTTCGCGCTGCGTCTACCTGATTATTAAGCGCTTTGGCATGTTGCATCTACGCGAGCCTATGTGTAAGGGCCACCGTTTGTGCAGTCCCTTTTATATCATCATATTGTTGTTTCAGCTCCGACACCTTTATTTCTAAGCATTGTATGTTTGGGTCCTCCTATAGAGTGGTGAGGACCTCGAACGAATCTTCCAACATTTTGGTGCAGTCCTGCACTGCACTACTAAACTCCTCCATCCCCAATGTAATGGCGTTGGCATGATGTTACCTCACCTCTGAAGGAGTTGAAGGCTACACCTTCAACCGCAGCTCTGCTATCTGAAGGTTCAACTCTAGTTGAACCTTAGCCATCTCTTCTTGTGGTTCACGCACCCCTACTGCTAACCTCTAGATGCATGCCTCTATTGGTGCCTCAGTTGGGATGGCCAACTCGGGGACCATCTGGCAGGCCTCCTCAACCACCTGCACCATATGCCGATTCTATGCCACTAGCTCATCGCACTGCAGGCTCGGTTGTTCCATATTAATTTTCTTCTCGCTCAACACCTGTAGTGCACAACCCTCCCTAGCTCGCAGTTCTGAAATCACTCCGTCCTGCAAGACATAGAGTGTATCCTAAGGGAGCATGGCCATGTTGATCCCTACTCCCTTCAACGCACTAACCATAGGCCTCTCAACCTCATTCTCTATAACCATTGCCCCCTCTAGCAGCATTATGGTGTTAGTCATACGAGCGCGCAGCATTTCCTTAGTCGCAGTCATTCCTACTACAAGGCTGGTCGATAGAGTACCAGCCTAAGGAGTGCGCACCTAAAACTCCTGTATCTATGCCTGGAGGGCCCCCAACACAATCTGATTCTCCTCTACAAACTACTGGAGGGCCTTTGTGGTGACGTCGCGCATCATCTCCCCTATATCATGGAATCCCCTTCTGTCAGGGTGATCAAGTCAAAAGAAGTCTTAGAAGCTTTCGAATTCTTTAGCGGCCCCACCTGCTCTCTCGAGTGTTGGTGCTTCAAATGTGTAGATGTTGTTTCTGGGTCTGCGCCACCTTCCTCTGACTCGGGCTCTTCCTCAAGCGAGGGTGACTTATGGCCTTTTCACTCCTTCTCTGTTGCCTGTTGCTGTTCAACTACTGCTTTCTTCTGTTATGTTGCTGCCTTTGCGATGTCCCACGCCTCCTGTGCCTTTGCTATTGCTGCCTCTTTTCTTCTCTTCTCTGCGAATTGCGCCATCCGTAGTTTTGCCTCCTCCTTCTTCTGTTGTGCAGCTGACTTTTCTGTTTCCAATGCGGAGATGGCTGGAGCACGCTACTCCGGCGGCCACGACTCAAGTACGGTGAATATGACATCGTCTGTGACAAGGTATGGGAGTTCATTCCACTTCTTCGCAGGGTCCTTGTGTGCCCTGACATACACGTGGTGCAATTCCGCCTTGAATTCCGCGATGCTTTATAGACTATTGTAGACAGTGGGCAATAACCACAACTTGCAGTTAATCCCCATTATGATGTTAATCTCCATGAACACCCAAAATATCTTACTGTCTCGAATCCTCTACGCGTCTTTAGTGGCCCACAGCGAAGCGTACTTCGCTGCCTCTAGAATATCCCACGCAATTGTGGGGAACTGGATGTCCTCAAGCAATTCCCAAGCCACCAGCACTATGGACAGTAGAAGCCATGCATAGTGGAAGGTCTTCCCTTGTTCCTGTGCCTTGCGGTAATTCTCCAAGAACTCCTTGCACAAGTACTCAGACCAGTTAAATTGGACCCCCTCCACACACTACACAGTAAGTGCTATCACCGGCATGGACACGCCATCCATGTGGCACTTCCGTATAACCTTTCTAGCCAGTATTTGGGTGGAAACTCTGACTGCCTTCTTGTTGATACTTGATATCGCGTACCCTCTCTTCTTTTTCTCCAGCATGAATTTTGCCTTCATGGCCTCCACGATGGCCAAGTCATTTCTCTTACCCTCTGAAATATCTGCGGGGTCCTCGCCCTTACACGGGAGTCGGGTAATTCTATGAATCAGGTGGTCCATGATGGGGATGGGCTCCTCCAACCATAAGCACCCATCATGCACCAGGAAAAGCAGCTGCCTGATGACAAAGATAGTTCCTGGGGTGTGATGGTAATGCGGCACCCAGAGCAGGTTTAACAACCCTACTTTCTCGATTCTGCATAACCACTTGTGCTACTCCAACTCAATGACTCCCGCCGAGTTTTTTTCTTTGGCCTCATGAGCTGTGAGGTTGCCAAGTGTGGGAATTTCTCGTGGTCCACAAGATCCCAGTCTTCAAACTTTAGACTCGGCACCCATCCCAAGTGTGCTCCTTCAAAAATGATATCGTCAGGTAGCAGCAGAGTCTATAGAGAGCTCTTGCTGTCATCTAGGTCCTTGGGCACTCTTTCCTTTCCCTTCTACGGAGGAACATACGCAAGAAGCCTGGTTAGAGGGCACGCGCCCTCAGTTTCCACCTCCATGTCTTCATCCTCCTCCTCTTTGACAAGGATTTCCTCAATGTCTTCCTCCTCATCAGTTTCCACATTAACCGCTTTCCCCTTTTCTTCCATGGTCAGTTTAGTTCATAGCAGGTTTCTAGGGGACATGCGCACCGGAACCATGGGCTGCTTATCTTTCTTGGGTCTCGGTGTGCGTGGTGATTTAGCGATTTCTGTGACTATCCTGATGCTCTCAGGGGCATCTCCTATTGTCATGGCCTACGTGGCTTCTTCAGCGGTCATTTCGCCGATATCCATGGCTTCCTCTGGGATGGTCATACTGTTGTTCCAAAAATCTCTGAACGGCTCAGGTAAGTGTTGAAACAACGCCTTCGACTTCAAAAAATCAAACAAATATAGGTTCATAGATCTCTAGGTGCGCAATAGCTTAATTCTCAAATGGCCAAGTGTTGTTTACTAGGTAGCCCTTTGCAATTTATAGCACAATTTGAATTTGAATTCGACCGTTCCCCCAAATCTGGTTCATTAATGCTCCCTTGGCGGCAGATTTTCCCAAATCTAGCCCATAAAGCCTGCCTTAAATTCTTGTCTCCCACTCCATTAGGTCTCAAACCAAGCATCATATTGTGAATAGTGACTATAACGGTCACTTTCCAGCCGACCCGCGTGGCAACGTAGCTACCCTTGCGCTATTGCGAACCTTGTGACACTTTTCTCTTGCACGTAGCCCTGACATTGTGTGGCTCCCGGGCAAGGTAGTTTATAGTCTTGCGCCTCCTCTCAACTACCTGAGATGCTAAGACTTTGCTTCCCACAGCTATTCAAGTGGCTGAGCCACCTGTATACAGCTTCAACCGACTATCGCTTACTTCTCCTGGGAAGGGTTCACCATTTGACTTCAACAACTACATCGCACATTTTACCAACTGCATCGCGTCACCATCTATGATCCCCTTAGTAACATATGGTCCAATCCAAGGCATTAAACTGATCAAATCTCGGTAGTAATCCCCAAATTTTTCAACATAATCATGCGCATCCTACTTTATCACCACAGTTTTCTTATTAAGAAAGTCCTTCTTTATTCCTTCCTCAAGCTTCTTGACTTTTGCTTCATCGAACTCTTCCATTCATGAGTTCTTGGAGCCTAAGATTTCCCTGTGGAATCTCTTCATCAAGTCCCAAGTGTTCTTCTTCGAGTTCTTCCAACTACGTGATCCCTTCTTCCAAGGCTCTGTGAACTGTCATATATGTGGGTGCTACTACGCGCAGACTAGGCCTGATATACTCCATCGGTATTATAGCATTTTCTCCATAGCCCAGCCTAGAAGGCACATGTCCCATTAGTTTCTTGCATGTTGGCCTATAAGCCCATAAAACGGCTTGTACGCATAGCTCCCAATCACTTCGCTGTGCATTACATACCTTGTTCAGTGCTTCGCACACTTCGTTAAATGCTTCTGCGTGGATAACCTTCTCCATGCTCATTCTCTCCACATTGTGTCGTTCCAACTTGAGGAACCATTCACACATTTCCCCCATAACACATGCTTATTGACCATATTTCCCAACACACAGTTCATGTGTATCTGCGCAAGTTTTTTACCATATGCTTGTACCCACCTAGATAGATACGCGCGCGAACCATCCTATCCATTGTATTTATCAGCCAATCTCACTATCGGTTTCCCAAACCATGAGCACAACATTTTTCTAAATTTGTGCCAGTCTTCAAAGCTTCCTCTGTGCGTACCCTACCACATTGCGGGCATAGCACGCAGTACCCAATTCAATGTCTGGAAACATTGCTTTTTCTGGCACCTCCCTTTCGAATCTATCCAAGAAAGCATATACCTCACCTAATCCATCATAAGTAGGGAGATATCTCACTTCTATTGATACTCAGCACAGTGACCTTGTAATCATGTTACAATTAAGCGTGGTTACCTCATGTAACCGGTTCTACCATCACTCTATCTCCTCATCCAAAGCTGAAGTGCAGGAGCTTTCGTTATCCCATGATATTCGTCCATCCGCAATGGGATTTACCCAATCTTTCTCTCATGCGATTATCAAGTAGATGCAATCCAAATCGTTGTCGCTTTCATAGTCGCCCACCGGCTCAGTGGAGCATGATCCCTCAGCTGGGTCTAAGGGTATAACTACGCGTAGAGACTTCTTCTCAAAAATCATCTTGCGCTTCTTCAGATTAATCACCCCATTCATGTCAGTGGCCCAATCAATTCCTAAGAGTGCGGAGTAGGGATTGTTGTCTTCAACAATCTCTATCACCTCAAATTCTGCTAGCGCACTCAACCCCTCAATATCCACAGTGATTCCCTACAATTGCCCTAGGGGTATTATCTTCTGTTGGTTCACCATTCGTAGCTGAATAGGAGACCATTGCAGCGTAGGCCTCCCCATGCACTCCCATGTCTACTTCGGCAGAACGTTCGCGTTTGATCCTAAGTCCAAAATTACTTAGTCCATCTCTTATTCTCCAATCTGTGCGATTAGCCTCATTTCTCTCACCGTCTTTGTCTTATGATCTCCAATCTTTCGAACTACGCGCAGTTCTCCTGGCGCGGTCCCAACGTATCTGTTAATGAGTTCCTGCAATCCTTTTACAACCTTATTGTCACGTGGTAGCTTCATGCATGTTTCTAGGAACGTCGTAAGCATAGATGGGTCCATTTCCGGCTTTGGTCTATCTTTGCTTTCTGAAGTGGAGGCATCAGTGAAACTCTTCTTAGCTTCCATGAAGGTTTCCTTAGCACGCTCCAAATCAAACTCCGCTTCCTTCACCAGAGCTTTGTGAACCCAAGTGCTATCTTCGAGCTATTTGCCTTTATCATCTCCCATCATAATTCCACTTTGAAGCACAATATTCACATTCAGATCTTCCTCGCGTGGCTCAGACCTCATCATCTACAGGTTCTGAGTTGGGGGAGGTGGTAGTGCTCCCTTGTTGCATATCCTAGCTATTAGCTTAGGACAATCCTTCGTCTCATGATCAAACAAGGTACAATATAAACATGATGCGCGCATTGGATTTGTACAATCACGAGCATAATGTCCTGGCCCTCCGCAATTATAGCATATCAGCTGTCTACAACCTCTTCCAGGTCCTCCTCCACCTTGGCCTCGTTCGCGCCCCTAAAATCTTGTTCGCGCCACTCCTGCATTAGGGTCTAGGGGCCACGATTTGACCTGAACTCTGTAGGTGGGAATTCTATCCAATCATTAACTCATAGCTTCTACAAGTGAGCTCATCATGCCCAACTAATCTACAAAAATTACAGAACAAATATTGTGAATTCTGCGTATACTTCTGTAGCAAATGGCAGTTTTCCATAGCATGCTTTCCACCTATTTGACAAATTGCGCACCACAAAGCAGGCGATGCACTAGGTCCCACTTGCGCTTCCGGCCTTAACGGCATCAGTCCCCATCCTACGAGGTAATTCGCGAACACCGAGCAGTGGTTCTTATCATGAACCTGACCCTTGCATTTTATGCACCACACCACTTCACACACTTCTGGTCAGGTTGTCCTATCCTATTTCAAATTTTGCATCTCAAGGCATAAGTTTTTCAACTTCACGTGCATCTACTGAACTCCCAAGTTAGGATCCTGTATTTGGGTCTCATGTAGTCTCATCACGATCTCCAAGGCTTCTGCCTGAGTCGTTAACCTCTATTGTGACAGTGCATTCTTCAAATGCGGCATTAGCGATGCTACAAACCATTCGTGGTGTTGTCCATCTGTCAAATTCATATTAGCTTCACGAATTGTGCACTTCAGCCTCTGATCCAACTCCCAAGGAGTCTCACTTGGTAGCATTGTGATCTCTTTGAACCCAATGATCGACTGTGCTTCTGACTTTGGCCTGCTAAATTCCTTATTTAGCGTAGTTTGGATATCCACGATCCTTGCATTCAGATTGTCATTAGAATGCTTAATATACCAGGTCAGCGTGCAGTCCTGTAGGGCACTAACTAGCATCGCTTTCTTTATGTTGTCATGTGTAACTCCCTTCACTTCCCATACGGCCCTTATCATGAACCAAAACTGGTCCGGATCTTCATTTCCTACTCCCTTGAACACAGGCAACTTTATCGCACTTGCTATGTTGACTCACGGTGGTGGCGGAGGTGGTATGGGTGATGATGGAGGTGAAGGCGGTGAAGTTGGTGGTGGTGTGGGTGGGGGTTTTATGTGTGGAATCCTTTTCCTTATCAAATGGATCGCACTTCATGGCGAGACCTTCGTGAGCTCTTCCTTGTCCCCTCGCTAAGGTGAAATCAAAGGGCTATTCTCTGGTCCCTTACTTCCTTCATTTCTGTAGGTTTTTCCACTTCGCGTAGCTCCAGACATCAAGGTAATTGCATAACCCTCTTTTCACACAATAGAATTTTAATCCAAGTATTCAGAGAATTTATGTACTTACCTCACAATCCTTTGAGAAAGTGTCACTCTACCTCGCTTACTGAAGTATCTACCGCGAACTCGGTAATGAATCCTCCTATAATCCAATCGAGCCAGTGATCAACAACGCATGCGATTTTATCCTCTAATGCTTCCAATCTGTGCACCAACTTTGGGGTCCACACAATAGGACCGTCAAGCTTCCACCTTCCTTGGCTATCTGTTAGCTTCGCGATCCACTCGTACAGATCAATAGGGAAAGATGCTAAGAATATTTTGTGGATCTCTGTGTACAGGTAGCAGTCTAACCACTCTTTCTTTGATAGTCGTGGATTCTTGTTCTCCTGCACCATGAACTCATGAATTCTCTTGTCCAACCAACCTTCAATTTCCTTCTTAGTTGGACTCTAATGATACGACATCAGACATCTCTATGCAGATTCTGGTCCCGGCAACGGAACCATTTGTTGGCTTAAGGGGGCCTGACCTAGGTTTGGAGTTAATTAGCCAAACAAATCCCTCTACTACTGGCCCTTTCGGTAACAGCTCGTGGAGCGCAAACTGAGGTCTCACCCGAAGCAATATGGGGGGATGCTAGAACCAAGTTTCTGCACCCTTAAGATGTCTAAGGGGTCAGTTTAGTCAAACTGTGAATACCTTCGCGTAGGTTACTTTATGCACTGCCCTGGCCTGTGAGGCCTTCGTGATCTATTATAATTGCCTTCATGCAGCCCCAACCAGGGATTGGGATGCTTTCGCACTGCTAAGGCAGTGATTTGCGCTAATTCCCCAAGTTACACCGCGGATCTTACTTATCCTCTTATACTTGTTAGTTAAATTCATGTAAACAGATACTTTGTCTTATATTCTCTTAGTCAACATAATCATATAAGTTCGCGCATATAAACAGTAAAAATGTAATTCATACCCAATACACTCAATGCATAAAACAGGAAAAGATACACAAAAATGATATGAAACTTCTCTTTATTACTTCTCCAAAGGTTACAAACTTGAATCGCCCTGCGCACTCTGCTGCAGGGGTCTACGCACTCAGCTGCGGACTACTAGGCCTCTGCACACTCAACTGTAGAGCCTTCTCCTACTCTATGAACCAAGACTCGACTCTACACTTAGATAAGACTCAATTCTTCATCCTTCATTCATTGATTCCTTCTTTACCTATTTACAACTTAGAGCCTTGCTCTATTTATACAATCTCGTGGTTTGTGAACCGTGGGTGGATCTCTAAAGCTGACATTACATTTACAAAAATGAGGGCAGATAACCCTATGACTCATTTACAATCTTCGTGCTCCGCGCCCATAAAACGTGGAGTCTTGACATCAGATTTGGTCAAAATCTGGGCTTTAAGCCCCAAAACTTTCCTTGGGGGATCCTGTGCCCAACACTGAGTGAACGTGGGCATGGAGGACCTGGTCGACACTATGCTTGTTTCGTGCTGCTGCAACTTGGCTGGGTCTCCTGGGGCTTCCGATGGCTATTGTGCAGGGTTAGTGGCGGTTTGTTTTTTTTGGTTCATCTGATACAGGAGGAGATTTTGAGGGGGCAGGGGAGGGGTGGCTACCTTGGATGCCTTTTCCCCATTTCGTGCCTTTCTTTCTTGTCTGGGCATCTGGGGTTTGAGCTTACCTGTTATGGATTATTTTTTTAGGAGTTCTCGTTTTCGCATGTGGTGGTCCGGTGCCGGGTATGTGTTATTCGTGGTCCAGTTGGTTCTGTCGTCTCTGCCATGGATGCTCTCTTTGGGCTGCACCACTATTTTTTTTTGTTGTGTTTGTAGTGGGTATGGGGTTACTCTGTTACTCTCTACTGGACTGCTCCAGGGCTCATTTTTCTGGGCAGATTGTGACCGATTTATGTAGGGTTTCGGTTATCTAGCCTTTGAGGGCATATGTACCTATCACGGTTTTTCTGGATAATGTTTTTGCCCCTTTGGGGTTTTTTAGCACATGTTTCTACAAGATTGTTGGGGTTTTCATACCTTTTTTTTTGTTTTTGCTCTAAAGCCTGTTATTCGGGCTTTTCACGGATACTCCATTTGGAGTATTGAACTGTAAGTGGCTCAGACCACTATTCTACATATGCTTTTTGCATTTACAACATGTAATTTTCTAATCAATCAATGAAAATTATGATTTTCTGCCCAGTGAAAAAAAACAAACATGGTAAAGGGAAAAAATATCTATAAAATTCCATGACCTGAAATTATTAAATTTTGGATCTAAAAATATATCCCATAATGCCCTAGATGACCACCTAGCTCAATCCTCCCCCTTCGAGAGTAATGGTCCTTATCACACTATTATATGTCCCCAAGTGTAAATATGTTTTTAAGTTTTAATAATATTAGGTTGAGAAAACCACCTTAAGCTAAATCTTCCCAATTTGTTGACCGTTGAAAACAAAACTACTTAGGGTTTGTTGCATTCTCATTACAATTTTTCTAGTCTAAGTAACTAGTTCCATTCGTGATTTGGAAATGGTTAGAGAAATTGTATTATAAAGGAAAACCTATGGTGTGTTATAGATTCAATATCCTAAGGTGATGATGCCATTGCAAGGCCTTCACTAATATATGTCAAGTCATTACCACAAGTGATGCCTAAGTAGAGCATTATATCTCAAGTGGCGCTATGTTAAGAAGTACCTTATCTCAAAAATTATGGATGTTGTATGAAAGACAACATTTCTCAATAACATGCAAGTGTTTTCCCCTATATAGTTAAAAAGTTTTTATGGCTTAGTGGGAGGCATAATTGGAACGTTTAACCTTTTGACAATTTTGACTTAAACTTAGATATATCCAGTACCACTATAAATAATGAAATATGGGCTTGCCCCTTTCACCCACATATGTGAGTGATATTCATCCTCCTATGGTTCCTTTTGTTGCACATGTGTGGTGATGATGCTAGAATATGGATCGACATCAATGATATCCTTTATCCATCATTATTGGTGAAAGTGATGGTATAGGTGTGTTGTAGTTTTCGTTGTATGTGTTGGTACAGGGATTCTCATCTTAGCTATCAAGGTCTATAAATAACACAATAATGTTTTTATGGCATGTCATCCATCATTTTGATGTCATTTATTTATTGGTAGTAACACCATTACTTATGTTATTATTTTGGTTCAACTATTAATTAGGATGTTGGAAATCCTTGCCTGATGTTGGTGATCCTCACCCTACCTTATGGTGTCGCCTTACCTTTCCTTTTCCACTGTTAATTATCTACATCAAACTCTTTCTTGTCTGTATGTTGATTTTTTTTCTTAATATTGATAACATAATGCTAAGTGGCTTCAATTTAATTCTTCAATAACTCCATCTCATTTTGGGTGTACTTATGTAGGCCACTTCAGTAATATTGAGAACTCTCTTCCACTAGGAGTCCTTAAAGACCAATTTTGTGGATAAGGTATAGAAGGAATTACTATACCCCTACATACACTAGTCTTGAAACCAATGAAAGGTTATCCATATAGTATATTGTCATCATAGTTTCCCCCAAGAAAATAGTCATCCTTGAATGAATCCACAAATATCTCAAACTTGTGGCTAGCCTCCGAAAAATTTAGGCTCATTTGTCACTTTCTTGCAATGAACTTTTTGCTATTGTTTAACATGGAGAGTTGCTTTCAAGAGTAAAAATGTAATATGTTCACTGTTAAAAAACTTATTAACATAGAAATACCCTTCTAACTAATCTAAACAGTTTTCCAAAGCATCTATGTATATTCTACCTTCAAACAGTGTAATATTTTTTTAGCTTGTAAAGGCTTCATTCCTTCAAAAGATTTATATGTCGAAGTTGTGTCTAGCGTGTCTAAGACTTGTTGAATAATATAGGGAATTGGTTTATTACCTCACTCATATGCCACTTAAGGACTTCATAAAGCAAGGGTTTGATAAGATCATCTTCTCTATCATATTTCCTTTTTGAAATTTGACGTTGTTTGGACTGATGAAGAATGTAGTTGAAGGGATCATGCATCTTAAGGTTTACATACCTATAGATTAACCTCAAAGAAGACATGCACTAAAAAAACATGATCCAATACCATGAGTCCAAACTAATCAGATAAGTATATGAGTATCAATAATAGTATAACAATGAATAATACTTACATAACTAGTGAGAGAATAGGAAAATCACAATATGAAAATATTCTCAACTAGAGAAAAAACGTGCGAGATAAAATAACTCCAAAAACCTCCTTGAGCGACTAATAATTAATCTTAATTTTAGTGTATGGAGAATTTTGGGTTTGTGGGAAGATCACAACAATTTGAAATAGAGGGAAAATAAACATGAGTGGAATTACTTGAAAAATTGATATCATTCCACATGCAATCCCTCCAAGGAAATAAGAAAAGAATATGAAAAGATAAGGGTACCAAGTTAAATAAAATGTAGGAAAATTAGGGGAGTCAAGTGGTCGTTAAGGAGGCCACCACATCAATCAAATGAAATCAACATTGATGGGAAAGGGGATAGGTGAACCTATAAATAAATAACGTGTATGAAGATTATGTCAACAAAAGAGAGAAAGAATATTTAGGGGAAAGTGTTCCACATCACAGGGGCTTATGTCTAGTTTTTTGTTTCCTTAGACATTTTTTCTGTCAAATTCTTACATGTTTGAATGTTCCCAAATTGGAATAAGAATTAAATACATTAAATATAATCTTTAGATCATGAGCCTCGGGAAAATTTGGCACCTAAAGTTTGTTTTGTTCCAAAAAGTGCATTGGACATTCGACACCCATACTTAGTTACATTATATATAGCTTTCAATTGCATGACATGGAGACAATACATTACCTTAAATTTCCATTTTTAAAATCCCTCTTACATGTGATGCCTAATCAAAGTGAGATTCTAAAATGATTTCAGGTCCATCAATGTGATGAGGAGGTAATAAGAGGCACTAAGTCAACTTTAAAATAACCCAAGTGTGTGATATGACACCATGTGACATGTAGGTCACATAACAAGGACATTAAGAAAATACTTATTAGAAAAATGCTTGCATTTTCCTAGGTATTCCAAAGATTAACGGCCCCATATACATGGCACTATCTCACTCATCCATGTGGAATATCCATACCTCTCAAATTTACCTACAAAAATATATTTGAAAGGATTGTTGAAGTTTCACATGTTGTGTACACTCAAGGTGTTCTAATTTGGAACGTCTTGAAAGAGGAAACATAAAAAGTTCAATTACTATTTTACCAAAAGTAGGGAAACTTCACACCTAGAAAATTTGTCAATCCTACCACCCTTCATTGTTTCTCCAAGGCATCTCTAAACTTGTCTAGACCATTGTTTCAAATCCCCATTGACGAATATTTGGAACATTGTGATCCAACACCCTATATGTTACCATTTGGATCCTGAATTCTTTGTTCCATTAATCCAATGACTATTTTAAAGTTGGGAGAGTTATTTGTTGGCACAAGGGCTTCACTCAATGAACCTATGACATAGAACGTGTGTTCGTGGCATACTAAACAATACCATTAATTTTACTACATATTGTAAAATACCTCTAAAAATCACTTTATTTGACCTCCCTACCAATATGAACCCAATACACCTTCCCAATTTAAAAAACACCTACTTTCACTAGATATTGTAGGTATCCATTTTTTCATTAACATTTTTATACCCCTTTATATTTTTTCATTAACTTTGAGCTCCATATTTTATACACAACATATAAAAACCGTTTACCCCCTATTATATGCTCAATATATTATGTCATTTTTCCGCAAAATATATCCCCCAATATGAACGCATGTGGTATGGTATTGCTTCCCAAGTGAAACCCCCGTGTTTGTTGGAGACAAAGAATTCTAAAGTTGGTCAAGGCCAGAAGTAGGATTAGATCATAAATTATTATAGCGATCTAAAGTAGAACTAGCTAACCACTATATGGAACTTTGGTCTAGCAAAGGTTTCCTTCATTCTTGAGGTTTCGAATATTTGATAGTATACTATTGTAGGAAATATGGTTAAGATTCTATATCTATCCTAACATTATTACTAAGGAAGAAACCCTTATAGCTCACTTCAATGCTTTAAATTTTATGTTATCTACCCACAAATGGGAAAATATTCAACCATGGTGATGTCATTTCCTACCTAATTAATAGCATAGGGTTGTGGCTTGATTAATGAATAGAGGAAGAAACATGTAGGTGGATTGCATTCTACAAGAAGAGTATATACTTGATAGTCCTAAAATATCCATGTTCCCCTGGCATGGATGTTGATTAAATTTTTGGAGCAAGAGAACTCCACTAAAATTCCCAAAATATTCACTTACATAGTTAACCTTGTCATGAGGAAAAAAATTGCATTTAACTAGGGAGGCGTTATTTCAAAAACCATCAATAATCAATTCAAGAATTATGATACACATAAACATTTATTTTGACATCTTATATGGTGTATGCCTTTGTATTTGGAAAGTTACCCCTAACTCCCCAAGGGGGGAAAGGAAATCATAAAGACCAAAATATCCATTTTTGGTATCCTATATTTATAAAAGATAAATAAAGGAAGGGTCTCAACACAATGCAAGATAAATTTGTTTTGCAATGGCAATGGTTTTTATTGGAAGAGATCCTAACATGCTCATTGATGAAGCCAAATAATTCCATAAAAGGAGGGGAGAATTCTTTGTAGATGTTTTGAGTACATACATTACACTTTGTGGCTCATGTGTTTTCCCATATAGCCTTCCTTGATGTGTCTCTGATAGGTTTGTACTTATGGAGGTAGCCATAGAATTTGTACTTATTCACATAGAAGCACTTAAGGAAAAGGAAAATTTATTTATTAATATACCATTTGGATTCAAGGATAGTACATACACCAATAGGAATTACATTCTCAAGGATGATAAAAACATGGAATTTTATTACTTGTTAAATAAATAATAGTATATATCACTACGGCCTTGGATTAATATATTAGAAATATATACATAATTGTGGTTTAGATACATAATGGAATCTAGTGAAACATGTTGAGTAAGAAAAAAAGGGAAACTTTATGATCTGTGAACTACCATGGATACTCCATTAGACGGTTCATCATAATAGATATGATTAATTATACTTAAAAATCCTAAAACTACACTATGAGGGTTTATTTTTCTTTAGACTTCTAGATCTAAAAATTATTGTTTATTGTGTATTCTTGCAAATTATAATTATGCAGAAAATAGCCTAACGACGAACTAAAAAATTCACAAATCATGATTTGACACAAGATAGGTGAGGTTCCTCTTCTCTATTTCTCTTAATGGAAAATGGTTACAAGTACAAAGAAGTAAGGCATATGTCCTGTTGGCCACTACAGTATACGAATCCTCTCTATGTGCTCTCTCCCTATCCCTCTCAGCTATTATATTCGTATATGGATCAAAATGCACTCGAAAGGAATAGAACCCCTTTTCCTCATAGTGACCCGGTTATAACACGGCCCAATAGACTAATAGTGGTTATAACCCTAACTTCCTCGAATCATATCTCCGAAAATATAGCGAGACAAAATCTAAAATGTGTACACTAGTAGTCTAATAGACTAAATGTGGATAGACTTTTGTAATATTTGAACATTAGATACATCTTTGTGAAGAATTCCATAAATGTGAGAATGGGTTTTCCCCTCGATGGGGGGTTTACCCTGGCATAGTGCCTACATATGGTGTCTATTGTTTTATGTGTTGCTTATTTGGTAATTGCTTGGTGAACTAAAAGAACGAAGATATAAAGAATCGTAATAACAAGAAACATCATAAGTAATTATCAAGAATAAGAAAATATTTATTCCTTTCTGATTTTCTAACATTGGGAACCATGGCTAGCATAGATATATTTTAATTCAAGATCTACTGAGCCCATACAAGGATCAAATCTCTCAAGATGCAAACCTCTTTTCGAGTGCAAAACTTGAGAAGAGGTTTGCACCTCAAGAAATTTGATTCTTGTGAATCTATATATATATATATATATATATATATATATATTCTTATTTTTAATTTTATCAAAATCTTGATTGCACTAAGAGGCGCTCTACAACTCAGTATGGTAGAGATGTTGTAACATAATGTAATGTAATGTCCTATAAAAAAATTCATATGTCAAAATAAAATAAAAATAAAAGAATATTATTAACAAATTAAATTTGAATATATTTATTTAATTAGTCTATATTCATTTTGGTCAAGTTAGGGTGGTTTTTCAGCTCCATGTTTATGAGAGCACATGGTATTCACCCATGGTATTCATGTGAAATATAGTCTATTTAAAGGGGTGAATTAAACCAGCCTGGATCCCTCTTAACTCTAAATCTGCCAAGCACCAAAAGGGGTCAAATATATTGAGATGAAAACCTCTTTTAGAGTGAAAAGAGATTTGATCCCTCGACGCTTGGTAGATCCAAAGTTAAGATGGATCTAGGTTGGGAGTACTAATTACATATATGTCCGTTTTGCATTTTTCTTTAACATGTTTTATCACTATTTTAAAGCAATTTATGGAAAAAAGAAAGGGTAGATTACGGGGTGTGTCAATGTTTGGTGATATAAATTTGACCCATCTACTTTTTGTGGACGATGCTTTATTATCTATTGATGGATCCTGGAAGGATGCAACCATGGTTAAAAATATCCTCAGTCTATTCTACAAGGCTACATGGATGGAAGTAAATGTTCATAAATCCATGTTATCAGCGATGAGATTCTCTAGGGATGGGATTATGTTTGCTCAAGGTCATTTCCCTTATCATTTTTTGAACTTTGATGATGGGCTAAAATATCTAAGATTTCAATTAAATTCAAATGACTATAAGAAAGCTAATTGGATATGGCTTCTGGAAAAGATTAAAAAATCACTAAAAGGTTGGAGTTTCATATGGTTATCCCATGTTGGTAGATTGGTACTCATCAAATCAGCCTTAGAGGCATTTCTAGTTTTCTGGATGTCATTGTCCTGGATTCCCAAAGGAATCTTGAGTTTGATTTTAAAAAGTTGTTGTAGATTTCTGTGGATGGGAACTAAAGAAGGAAAAAATTTCTCATGGGTAAGATGGGATAGGATTGTGCTCCCTAAAAAATGGAGTGGCCAGGGATTAAATAATATGAATTGTTTTTCCCAAGCATTGGCTGCAAAAGTGGGCCAGAGGTTGATTTCCACAGACAACTTATGGGCGAAAGTGGTATTAAAGAAATACATTGTTCCTCTTTCTATGGAGGATTGAATTAGGAATCCTAACAAAAGTAGAGCAAATGTTTCAACAGTCTGAAAGGATGTGGTAGACTCTTTCAATATCATTAGATTTGAGTTGGCTTGGAGAGTGGGATCGGGGGAGTGCATTTGGATAGGTCTTTATCCTTGGTCGGGTAGTGATGAATAACATGTACTCCCTTAGGATATGGTGGCTTTCTTGGCTACCCAAGGTAAGAGAAATTTAAATCAAATAGTTGATTCGAGTAGCACTTCTATTTGGGCGCAAGGATGGTTATCGTCTTAGGATATAAATTTTCCTACTAAATAGCACAAACTATGTAACAACTATACCAGAGCCCTCAATAATACAAATGGCAAAATCCATGATAGGGAAGACAAGCTCCAATGGATCCACTCTGCTTATGGGAAATATACTCCTAAAGAAGGATATTTCTTCATATATGCAGATAAAGAACCTGAAGTACGATCATGGTGTTGGAAGCACATTTCTTTCTTTAGGAATATATTTCTTTCTTTGGTGTTTGCTGCAAAATAAAATTCCTATAGGAGACAATCTAAAAAAGAGGTATTTTGTTAGTCCATCATGGTGTGCCTTGTGCAAGGGTGTTGAGGAAACAATGGAAAATTTATTTCTATTTGGTCATACTGCCTCCCAAATATGGAATTTCGTCTGTCGGGCTTTATCTGTGTGTACCAAGTGGTCGGGCGAGTCCTATTATGCAACATCAATGTCATGGTGGAATGAGGTATCACCAAAAAAATTGTGGAACCTTGCCCCTCTTATTAGTTGGGGCATCTCGTTGGGGAGGAATAGAACAATCTTTCATGATAATCTATATATCCTGATGAAATTAGGGCTCAAGTTATGGAAATATATGAGCTCCTTCCTGAAGAAGAACCTAGAACCAAAACTGATTCTATTGTAGTTGAACAAATTGATCATTCTTGGTCTTTGACATGTTTTTATGGTTCTGCCCAAAATGATGGAATTTCTAGTGGTGATGTCATCCTTTATTTAAATGAAAACCATTCCTTTAAGCTAAAGAGTAAATTGGGTCACAGAACAAACAATTATTCTGAACTTCTTAGCCTCAAATTGCTTCTCTTTTCCATTGAAAAATGATGTTGGCACTTTCAGGTTTTTGGTGACTCTTAGGTGATTATAGATTGGTTTAATCAGCATTCCATTTGTCACGTGCACACCCTCAGACATATATTGGATGAATTTTTGATGATTAAGAGGCAATTTGATTTTATCACATGTCGTCACATTTACAAGGAAAGGAACACCCTTTCCGATCATCTATCCAAGGAAGGTGTGCAGCAAGCGCTAGGGATATGGCAGATTCTAGAACAAAATGGGAATGATTATTATGAGTACTACCATTGACCTTTTGATGAGATCCATCAAACAGTTGCAAAACATGATTGATTTTGGGACTCACATCTATATATACTTATTTTAATTTAGCTATATATATATATATATCTATATATATATATATATATATATATATATATATATATATATATATATATATATATATATATATATATATATATATATATATAGATAGATATGGAGCACTATATATGCTACTTGACAATGGATAACAGTCCTTATCTGTGATATGATGATTGTGACTTTCTGTCATTTTTGTAAATATGATCATATATGGACTTATTTATTTGATGATTGTTGCACGATCAACAATATTTTTGGATGTGCTTTCAAAGAACCTACTATATGTAAATTTTATATTTATAATTAATGGAAATTATGATTTTCTTTTGGCAAAAAAGTATTGAGTTTTTATATGATTGTTAATTAAATTTAAATATGAATTTTGTTATTTTAATTTATATGATAAAATGGATCCTCATTTATAGCTACTATTTAAAGTTGATATGTATTTCACATTTCCATATATAGAAATAATTCTTATTTCTAATTTATATGTGTATTAACTAAATTTATTTAGTCTTTATATATTTATTAATTATATGTTCTAAAATATCATGTTTATGAATATGAATCATTATTATTTTAATTTATTTTAATGCAATATGTATATTATGATTTTTCTCTAAAAAACTATTTATATTTTTTATTAATAGAAAAAAATCACAATATAATAAATTGAATTGAATGGATTTGTTATTTTTATTAACTTTTTAATTGAACCAAACTAAGGTGCAGCTCCAATAAAGACCAATTTCAAATTCAATTGAAGAAATCGGCCTGGAAGAGCTCTCAAGCATACATAGTCCTAATCGAGATTGTACCACAAGACCTGTGGGGACTAAACCTCCCAACCTAACCGTTGGACCACATCCTTGGGAGTAAACTAAAAAAAAAAATTATTGTAACCATTAAATTTTTATATATTTATTAATAAAATTTAAATGTAAAGTTCTTATTTTAATTTATATCTTAAAATGGATCTTGATTTATAACAATATATTATATATATAGTTCAGATCTAGAGCAAGAAATATTTTCATTTCTAAGTATATGTGTATTAATTTTAATCTATTAAATTTTTGTATGTTATTAATTATATATTCTAAAATATCATAGTTATGAATATGAATTATTATTATTTTAATATGTACGTATATTATAATTTTTTCTCTCACAATTATTTGTAATCTTATTAATAAAAATAAAATTACAATATAGTAAATTGAATTGAATGGATTAATTATTTTTATTACATTTTACTTTGTATTAGTTTTTTTAATTATTGTAGTCAAACTGATAGAAGAAATTGATTTTGTTCAAAATCTTGTAGAGATTTTTTAAATCACAAATTTAAATTGTTTAATCTACAGAGATCCTGTGCCTCAGGGGTGTTTCAAGGTGTCGAATCTATTTATGCATTCAAAAGTGCACTTTAAAAAATAAAAAATCACAATCTTGCTCAAAATGGCATTGCCTGTGCCAAAAAGTCAGTTCCTCTATTAGTTAGACTACGTCATTTCCTCTATTAGTTAGGCTATGCCATTTCCTCTACTAGTTAGACTACACCCTTTTAATTGAGAGGAAATTATGTTTTATTATTAAAGTCATTTCATTTATTAGTTAGACTACACCATTTCCTCTATTAGTTAGCATACACCCTTTTAATTGAGAGGAAAATATGTTTTAATATTATTATTTTTTAATTTCACGTACCACTACAACATCTCCCCCATACTATGGATTGTGGGTCCTTAGAGCTTAGATATGTCAACGCATCTCAATCATGTTAACAAGCCCACTTAGACATAATCCTCTGCCAAGTTAAGTGAGGAGTGTCCTCCAACCCTCAAAATATGTTATGTAACTAAAATTGTTTTGAATAAGACCATATGTGTACTCAAGTTTCTAGTTATTAACAACAAAAATATTTTATCCAAAATATCTTAAAGTGAGCATAATACAAAAGGCATAAATGAAAAAGATCAAAGGATTTAAAACATTGTTACTTTCTATATCTTGTGATTTTATGCCACCCCTTTTACTACCATTTTTCTTTCATGCTCTTCCAAATCTTTCTCCAAATATTCTTTTGTGCACTTTTCATACTCCCTACACACCACCTATTGATCTTCATCTTCCTCTCTTCTTGTAAATATGTAATATGTGAAACCAACTAAATATTAGGATCCAATAATTATATTGCCATTACTAAGTCCTTTTATTGTTTCTAATTATATTAGAATTTCAGGGTCATTCAATATTTAGTTTCATTGTTTGTCATTTGGTTGAAAAAAAAATTGCCACTTTATATGTATATTTCTTCTCATTGAAGGAGCTTTCTTTGATCTAAGGCTCCTACACTTTAGGGGAATTTTTAAATGTTGCTTTGATCTATTTTGAAGAATGAAGCAATCATGATATTGTTTCCTTGCTTAATGGATGCATGTGTCCTTGTTTTCAACATTTCCTTGGTTTTACAATGTGTGCATGATGATTCTTATGTCTAATCTTGTATTGTTTCTTTGTTAAATGGGACACTCACACTCAATATATAAATGGTAGTGCTTTGCTCACATTACCTTGAACTTACATGAGCTCCTCCTCTCCTCCATTTGAGAGCTCCTTACTTTTATCACTTCTTGTGAAATTTATTTTATAGCAATCTTACTTTAGTTTTTCCCTCAGAAGTTTCCGATGGAATTCAAGAATATTCTTAAAAATGGTGAAAAGCAATATGTGATTGCTTTATTTCATCAACATTGGGGAGTTGTGTTTTTGAACAAGAGAGCACCGCCCTTTTTCAAAATAAAAAGTATTATCAAACCTTTCTAAACTATGTGTTGGCTCTTTCTAGCATGTCACTAGGCATGGGCACTTATCTAGGATAAGTGAGAAAGAAAATATCATTAACGCGACCTTAAAAAGATGGTTTGAATATACAAATATGATGTTAAGTTATGATTTTTATAATGAATTTTCACTAATTGAATCAAGTTAAGGCACATGTACATATTGCAAGGAATGGTATTGCTTTTAGCCAAGTGATGTTTGAATGACAACCAAAACATAATGATGGTTCAAGCACAAAACACCTACCTCTAGATCAGCTTCATTGCCTCTTAAAAGTAATCAATCTAGTGTATTTGGTCACTCTCTAAATTATTTTGAGTATATAAGAAATAACACCTGTCTCTAGATCATCTTCAATGTTTATTAAAGATAATCAATCTAGTGTACATGGGCACTTGACTCACTAAATTTTTTGGGTATATTAGAAATTGTGTAAAAACTAAGAAACCATAATATATGATTTAGAGGATCATAACTTTCTAATTGAGATTATGTTGCCTTTTGTTGAAACTTGCAATCTATATTACAATTCTAACCTATAACTAACAATTTTTCATTCTATAAAACCCACATATTGGATTATCAATTATCAATGATTTATTTATGATAATATCTTCTCCAATTGATAAAGCCAAGACTAACACAAAATTATTGCAAGTAATTAGTTCAAGATTGCAAACTAGCAAAGAATAAAATAAAAAGGAGGAAAACAACAAGAATATCAAAATACTTTTTGCAGCAAAAGATCAAGAAGGAAACTTGCATGAGCATAAAACAACATTACACAACTTTGAAAAGGGAGGAAATGAAAGAAAGAGGATGAATGAAAAAGTGTGTAAGAATAAGACAATCATTTCCATTTTGAAAATTTAGAATGTGTTTTCAACTTCAGTAGAAACATGAGAAGATTGGTCTTAATGTTTATAGTGTTCTACAATGTTGGATGAAGACATACAAATTAAAGAATATTCAAGGAAACAAATATTCAATATAAAGGATTCGTTTAAACAATTCAATCAATTGAGAAAGTTTGTTGAATATCTCAAGATGGAAAATGTGATTTGATTGAGTTGTAATATTTATATATCATATTTGTTGAAGATTGAACATTCCCAACCAAATAAAATTCAACGAAGTATTACAAAGAGAATCGAGGTAAACAAAAGTGTGGTCGTCTAATTGGTGTATTACAATCCATGGAGTCATATGCACAACATCATACTGGACAAGGTCAAATGGAGTCATATGTGTAACCTCCCAATGGATAGGTCAAATTACACAAGAATTATTAGTATCTCGTATTTATAATTCTAGCTCACAAGATGTAGAACCTTGTTCATTGCAAATGGAGTTTCAAGGTAAAAATATTAATTAAGAGAATTAATCTTGGTGATAATTGAAATGACCACTAATGGCTAATAATGTTATACTGGCCCAAATCTAAAAAATTAAGAATGAATTCTACAATGGATATATAAAGACACCTGGTGGATCCAAACCACCACTTGGAGTCCATCCATAGATGCATGTAAATTATTTACTAATGAATGCCGAAAAAGAGAGGAGTGACCAAAAAATTGACAAACCTGTCAATAAAAGTGAACCATTGAGATTGTCATCTCATACTTAGCACAAGAGAGTAATTGTGAATGTTTTTATAGTTTCAAATACTATCCCTTACCCCCGATCGAGGTAATCAAGGGTGCAATAAGTGGTGATGGGGCGACATCGCCTCCATCCCATCCCACCTCCTCAACATGCCACCCCAGGTGATAATACATTGTCAGTAAAATTTAATGGTCTCCTACACGAATATATGTGTTGTTCACTTCATTTTACTTGAATTCCTCACTAGCATTGTTATCCCTTTATTCCTTTGCACCCTGAATCTTTGTGGGAAGATTGATGTTTCCCTCATCTAGGCTACCATGCCTCCCCTTAATAGTGTCATTTTCTC
The DNA here is from genome assembly GCA_031772625.1 of Pinus tabuliformis. Lineage (NCBI taxonomy): Eukaryota > Viridiplantae > Streptophyta > Pinopsida > Pinales > Pinaceae > Pinus > Pinus tabuliformis. The sequence continues at coordinate 1,023,660,611 of CM062819.1, read as the reverse complement.
TCAATTGGACTGTGAATTTTATAGCAGGCTTGGGCGTTGGGCTCACCTCTTGTAGCAAATTCTCCTCCTGCGGATTCTCCAGCAAATGATGCACATCGATCTCCATTGGCACAGGAGGCACAAAGGAATCTCTATGCAATATCTACCAATGCATAGGAAACTCGTCATAGACTTTCAGTGAGGTGTGGCTCAACAATTTGATCACTAGCACAGGTTGCATCCCTCAAGTGGCACTCTCTAACATAGGTTGCATCTCTCACTGGATATTTGATCCCTAGCCATAGGTACTACAAATATGTGTATTCCTCAGCAATTGTTTCATAAGCTCATTCCCAACTTACAGGATTCAATAGAAGAAATTATTGTGGGTCTTATTCATGTGGACTACAATGCCCATGGTTTGTTTAGCGCATGGGTACACTCCCTGGGATAGCTTGCTTTCCACATTACATAGTTTTAGTCCCCCCATTTCCCTGAAGCCTCATGCACCTCCCTTTCCACCTCACGCACACCTTCTCTTATAGTGTCTTGACATTTTTCTATGTCTCTTAGAATCTTGTGTCTCGCTCCTCTTTGATTCAATGTTAAATACCTGTTGTGATGGTACTAATTATAGCTTTGTTATGTCATTTTCCACCCCTCCCCCTTGGGACCCATCTCACTAGGTCAACCTTACCCCACCTATAAAACCTCGTGACCCATCTCACATTATGCTTCATGAAATAACACATTGTTGTACGGGCTCCTTGAGTCATGACGTGAGCAAAGTTTGAGCTAGTATTAGAGTCTTCTCGACTACTAGACAATTCAAATCCCTCACTCCATAACCAACTGAAATCAACTTGAACATAGATTAATTTGTTGTAATGGAAAAAATGAATAAGTTGATCAATGCAAAGATGTTGCCTTCGATTATTGAGTGGCTCCCAGATCGAGGGCATATTTGCAATCAGCAGAACCAATATCTTTGTGTTGAAAAGTGTAACTAGGTTCGGCCTTCATAATGACATGTAATTATGATCTTTATAAATGACAATAAAATTATTTTTTTAATGCCTTGCTTCATGGGTTTCATGAGCAAGAGACTTTATTTAGATGGCTCCCATTGAGAGCCTTAGGATTTGTCATTAAAGTCAAAAGAATTAATTTCATGTATGAAGAGCTCTTCTTAAGCATGTGTCAAATGTATATGAACCTATTAAAGTGTCTAGAATCCCTCCAAAGACAAGCACAATCCTCCTCTTCAAGTTGGCCTCCAAAATGAATGAGAGAACTCATGTCGAATAACCCTATCAAGACACACCTATTCAATTTATAGGTCAACTAAATATGACAGAAAAACCACTATATATAGCAACCTCTATCTATTCCACAAGACAGAGAATTTTGCATACATCTCTGAGCTTTTCAGATCGGCGGGATGGAGAATTTCGAACATCTCTCTGATATTTCGGGTGGATAGGATAGAGACAAGTTTGGATGTCTCTCTGTCGATAGTGACCGTGAGAAGTCTAAGATTTAGATGATTGCTTCTAGAGAAGATATTTTGGTTCCTTAAATAAGAGTAACACAGTTTGGTGAGAAGTCTACTTCAGTATTTCAAAGTGACAAGTCTACATTTCGGTGAGAAGTACGCCTCTACAATTCAGGGAAAAGGACTTCGGTCTGGTTTATAAATTTGGATCACAAATGCAATGACTCATTCGAATCAAAGAGAAGAGAAGAATTTGGTGCCATAATAGAATTTCAAATCTCTAAAAGAAGATCTCGGTGCTAGGAAGAAGTCTCATATCAGTGTCATATTGAAGCTACAGAAATTCGGTGTTATCTTTGATGAGATGACGTTTCGTTGCTATGCTAGGAGATGATCTTAGTTTATGTTAATGCTATGTCTCAAAGAAGGTCAAAGCAGAAGAGAAGTCAAGAAGAAGGTTGACAGTCAAGAGGACTTTTGTCTTGGTCTTGGAGTGGAAGATAGGTCAAGGGTCGTGGTCTTGGTATTCGTCAATAAGATTCTCTATAAGAAGAATTTGTGCGGGTTTTTCTCTCAAAGAGTGAGAGTTTTTGGCCCTGGTCAATAGCCTACATTGTGTGCCACTTGTTTATTTATGTTCATGAATTGGTAACTGTTTAATGAAGAAGAATACTAATAACTTAAGAAACTAGAAGATCCTAATCTAAATAAGTAAAATCATTCACAAGAAGTCACTAATTGAAGAGAAATCACCTAATGCTAATGCCATAGATTTCTCAACATGGTACCAGAGCTAAGGTGTCAAAGTCAATAAAAGGGCATGCACTCAAAGAGACACTCAAGGATCGATTTTCAAGGAAGGAATCAAATCAAGTTGAAGGATATCTAAGTACATTGAAGAAGAAAGTCTACTTCAAAAGGAAGTCTTGGGATCATCAATCTTATCAAGGCAACTAGGAGTCTACACCAGCAAAAGTGTTGGATCCTCTAGTCACCGTCAAAATACCACAAAGACCCTCATCAAGTCCAAGAAATCTACAATGCAAGGTAGCCCAAAATATAGACATCCAATAGAAGGACATCATGGACTAAGATCACATCATATTAGAGAAAGTTGAAACCTTAGAAGCATTTCTGATATGCACTTATTCACCATCGAAGAAGACAAAGTATCTTGAAGGCTAGTTATCCATAGAAGGCTAAAGGGCATTGACATCATATTCAAAAGGTTACAAGGCAGTCTCCCCTCATTGAAGCAAGGATCTCCTCATCCTTAAAGAAGATCATCCAAGGACACATCAAGAGATCCTCATCAAATTAGCATCATCAAAGGAGTGCAAGATCAAAGGCATTGTCATCATAAAAAGGGGCAATCTCATTTTATTGAAGAAAGGAGTTCATTTGGAAGAAGATCATTCAAAAGGGGCACTAATGCATCTTCATCAATCATCACCAACGAAGAAATCAAGTTGAAGCTTTCATCTTCACCTAACAAGTAGGTATATTTATTCTATAATCAAAATCTAGTAAAATGACTTCGTTTTGCAAGGAGATCTATAAGTTGGTTGGGTCATTGAATTTCGTTGCATGAAAAAGGAGGATACACATAATCCTTGAAGAAAGTAAATTCATAAATCATATCTATGAAAAAGGTCAAGGGGCTCAAGGGATTCTTATGAAATCAGTGAAAGTTCCCCTCATTCCCTATATAGAAGGATTGGAGACATCAAAGAGATATATGAAGTAAAATTATTCTCTGAAGATGCAATAAAGAAGGTCACATCACTTAGATCTGATTTACACAAAATTGAAGGTATCAAAGGATAAAGGGTTATCTTCATAAGGTCTCAACTCCAAAATCTGGGAAAGATAATCCTCATTGTTCTAAATACACTAACTGATGAACAAGGTAACAAATTTCTATAAGGATAAGAAATATATCGCATTCAACAACATGTGATCTCTATGCAATATAGGAGAAGACAAGTTGAGGGTAAAAAGTATTCATGCATTTGTCAAAAGGAGAAAATAACATAGCTAAGACATGATGTTATGTGCATTACAAGAAAGATTGTCCTAGCTCAAGAAGGCAATAACAAGAAAGATAGAGAAGATGTTATGAAACCAGCTCAAGAAAAGATTGAAAAGATAGATCAACACCTTAGAATTCAGCCTCTTCGAGGGGGAAACCTCCTTTACATTACATAAATGAACAATGCTTGAGAGATTCAAATGAAAAAACCTCCTTTCTATATATAGGAGTCTAAGGAGTCACAATATAATCCAGCCGACCTAACAATAATAATATAAAGCCACAAAAATAATAATAGAGGGATTCTATGGGGCACAGTAATAACAATATGGGGGCAATAGGGGCACAACAATATTAATAAGGGGTATAAATACAATAGTAATGGGGTAATCACTAGTATTATAGGGACACAACATGCCCCTCTCCTTCAAAAAAGTGTTGTCCTCAACGCTTGAGTAGTTCTGGATACTTCTGCATAAAATTCTCATCCTCCCATGTGGAATCTTCAGCGGATAAGTTCTTCCACTTGATAAGATACTCTAAAATTGAATGATTTCGTAGATTTCGAGTTCTTGTTTCTATGATTGCTTCCAGTTCCAATATAATTTTTCCTTCCTCGTCAAGTTCTGGCAATATTGTTTGAACTGGGAGCTTGTCGCTTATAACCTTCTTTAAACATGAAACATGGAAAATTGGGTGCAATCAAGAAGCTGCAGGAAGCTCCAATTTGTATGCCATAGTACCAATCTTTTGCAACACCTTGTATGGGCCATAATACTTTGGTGATAATTTATTATCCTTTTTAGCTTGTTTGAGGGACATTTGCTTATATGGTTGTAGCCGTAGGAATACCCAATCACCTACATCAAAACTTCTTTCACTGTGATGTTGATCTGCCTGTTGTTTCATTCTATTCTGTGCCAACACGAGGTTATCCTTTAAGAGTTGGAGGACTTGTTGTTGATGTTCGAAGTGATGTTCCACTGCCTGAACCTTAGAATTTTCTCTTAAATATGATGTGATGGATGGTGGTTGATACCCATAAAGTGCCATAAATGGGGTCATTTTTGTTGTTGTATGGAAGGAAGTGTTATACCACCATTCAGCCAGAGGCAACCATTTGACCCATTGTGTTTGTTTATCAGATACAAAGCAACGAAGATATCCTTCCAAACATTTGTTTACTATCTCAGTTTACCCATCAGATTGAGGATGATAAGATGAGCTATGAGCTAACTGAGTACCAAGACGAGAAAATAATTCTGTCCAAAAATTTCCAGTGAAAATGGGATCTCTATCACTTACAATAATCTTTGGGTTTCCATGTAGCTTTTGAATTGTTTCCATAAATGCAGTAGAAACTGTACTGGCTTTAAATGGATGTGATAATGCACAAAAGTGTGCATACTTGGTAAGTCTGTTAACTACCACCATGATGACACTCTTTCCCTCAGACTTGGGTAAACCTGTGATAAAATCCATTGAATCCTCCTCCCAACGTTGGCTTGGAATGGATAAAGGTTGTAAGACCCGGTGTCTTAATTGTTTCAAATTTATTTTGTTGGCAAACCAAACATTCAGCCACAAACTTTTGAATATCTAATTTAAGGCCATCCCAAAAAGATTCCTTCTTGACCCTGTGGTAAGTTTTTAAAAATCTTGAGTGCCCTCCTAAGGGAGAAGTGTGCAATTCCACAAGAATCTTTTGTTTTAGCTGGGAATTCTTACAGAGGTATAAGCAATCTTTGTACCATAACGAATCATTTTTCCAGCTAAATGTACCAGACGTACTGGAATCTTGTTGTAACTTTCGAATAAGTGCCCACACTTCTTCGTCATTCTTCCATTCCTCCCTTGCTTCATTTATCCAATCTAGTTGGATAATAGAAATGGCACACAACAATGCTTCCACATCCTCATCCTTCCTTGAGAGTGCATCTGCCACCACATTTTGCTTCCCTTTTTTGTAGATGATTTCAAAGTCATAAACCAACATCTTTGTGACCCACTTTTGTTGCTCTTCAGAGGATAATCTTTGTTGTAAAAATTATTTAAGGCTATCATGATCCGTTTTTACCTTGAAGTGTCTACCCATTAGGTAGGGTCGCCATTTCTTAAGTGCATGGAGTATTGCCAACATTCCTTCTCATAAATAGCTTTACTTAAAAACTTTCCCTTGATTGGACGAATTTCAAAAGCAATGGGTCTTTCATCTTGCATTAGAACAGCACCAATTCCATTTCCTGAAGCATCACATTCCACAATAAAGGTTTTTGTGAAGTCCGGTGTAGCTAAGACCGGTGCTTGGCACATTGCCTCTTTAAGATGTTCAAAGGCCTTTGTTGCTTCCGGAGTCCATGAAAATGCATCTTTCTTCAATAATGTTGTTAGAGGTGCTGCTATTCTACCATAATTCTTAAAAAACTTGCAATAATATCCTGTCAACCCGAGAAATCCTCGCAGATGCTTTATGGATGTGGGGATTTTCCATTCCTTAATGGTTTTAATTTTGCTAGGGTCTACCTTAACTCCTTCATGAGATACAATATGACCCAAATATTCCACCTCCTGGACTCCAAAGAAACATTTGGATCTTTTTGCATATAATTGTTTCTCCTTCAATAGTTGTAGCACCTTATCAACATGTTCAAAATGATCCTTCCAAGACTTGTTGTAGATTAGTATATCATCAAAAAATACTAACACAAATTTTCTAAGGAATGGTTTGAAAATTGAATTCATCAAACCTTGAAATGTTGAAGGTGCATTGGTAAGGCCAAAAGGCATGACCAAAAATTCATAATGACCCTCATGAGTTCTAAATGTTGTTTTCGGAATGTCTTCAGTCTTCATTCTGATTTGATGATATCCTGAACGAAGATCCAACTTGGTGAAGTAAATTGATCCATGAAATTCATCCAGTAATTCATCAATGACAAGAATGGGGAACTTATCTTTAATAGTGAGCTTGTTGAGCTCCCTATAATCCGGACACATGCGCTATGATCCATCCTTCTTGTGCACCAATACTAATGGAGCAGAGAAAGAACTTTGACTCGGTTGAATTATACCAGCCTCTAGCATTTCTGCAACCATACGTTCAATTTCACTCTTTTGGACATAGGGATATCTGTACGGCCTGATGTTTGGAGGAACACTTCCTGGAATCAGATGAATAGCATGATCATGATCACGCATAGGTGGGAGACCTTTGGGAGTCTCAAATACCTTGGAATGATTGTCCAGGACTTTTTGGAGATCTGGAGAAATAGATGATTCCGATGTGGAAACATCTAGCGAGGATAATTGTGCAATTACACCTCTTTGCTCCTTTTTTAGAAGCTTTGTCATACTATTAGAGCTGATTATCTTTCTTGGTTTCCCTGCAATACCCCTTAATTCAACTTTCTTTCCTTCCGTAGAAAATTTGATGAAACGTTCTTGAAAATTAAAAGCTATTGTACCTAGGGATTGTAGCCATTGGACTCCTAGTACAACATCAGCATCTCCCATTGGAATGGAAAGCATTGGGCTAGTCAATACATATTCTCCCATGGATAGCTTGATATTATGGCACTTTCTAGAGAAATTTATTGTTCCTCCATTTGCAATCATCACTTGAAACTCTAGTGCTGGATATAGGAAGCAATTCAATTCTTTTGCTACCTTACAATGAATAAAATTGTGGGTGCTTCCTGAATCAATCAACACTATTACCTTTTTCTTCTTGATTTGTCCTTCTATCTTGATGGTTTGAGGAGTGGTAATTCCCGCCAATGCATTACAAGATATGATCGGATTTATTTGTTCTTCATCTAGGCTTTGTTCCTGGAGTATATCCTCTTCTTTTGACCTTTCTTGCTCCTTTTCTTCTTCCTCTTCACAATCTATGTAGAATAATTTCTTCTCAGCACACTTATGACCTTTAGTGTATTTGCTATCACAACTGTAACAAAGCCCTTTTGCTCTTTTTTCTTCCAATTGTTGTGGTGTCAACCTTATAGGTTGTGGAAGACTAGGGGCAACAACACTTCCGTCTTTATAGTTGTGAGTGGTATGCTTACTGGTTGCCATAATTTTGCTTTCCATTTTTCTTGCTAACCTGAATGCCTTCTTTAATGAATCAGGTTCCCAAAGGTGAACATCATGTTGGATATTATCCTTTAAAGACCATATGAACACATCAATCCTATGCTCCTCTGGAATATCTTTTACCCTTATGTTCAATTTTTGGAACTCCTCAATGTGCTCCATTATTGAACCCTTTTGTTTGAGACTTATCAATTGGCTAAAAAAGGTGTTGCTTTTTGTATCCTCATAATGTGCTATCAATTCTTCCGTAAAAATTGCCCAAGTGATAAATGGTTTACGAGAGCAAAGCCATTGATACCATACAAACTGATTTGGTTCTAAACATAAAGTTTACATACGTACCTTTTGTGTGTTTTGCACATTATTGAGATCGAAGAATTGCTCCATCTATAATATCCATGTGGCAGGATCCTTGCCATCAAACTTCCTCATATCGATTTTTGGAATATGGTGAGTCTTCGATCCAACATTAGCGTCTATGGAATCATGATTAACATTTTTTTGTTCTCATCATGAATTTCCTTTAGTACCCTTTCACCCTTAGGGACCATTTCTTGTAGCAACTTATTCATATTTATCTTCAATTCGTCCATGTCTATCTTCAAATCTATCTTCAAATCATCCATCTTAGCTTCCACGTCAATCTCTTAGCTTCTACGCCTTTCTTTAAACAGTCCATCTTAGCTTCTACACCTTTCTTTAAACCATCCATCTTAGCTTCTACATCTTTCTTTAAACCATCCATCTTAGATTCTGTTCCTTTTTGTGCAAGGGACAGTTGTTGCACTTGGTCTTGTAATTTTGATATATCATGTTGCATTTCTTCCTCTTCTTCATGAGTCATGCTAGAGCTTTCAGGTTCCTTACTAGGTGTTTGCATTTTCTTTCCTCGGGGCATCAGTTACCGATAATAATGCTCTACTATGCCCTTTGAATTCCTTCAAAATAAATTTTCAAACCAAGCTTAAGAAAAAATTTAAGAAAATCTACACACCTTTTTTCACATTGTAGGAGCTCGATATTGCCTATGATGTATCTCTGTACTTTCCAATCATCTAGTTCTGAATTTGTGAGCTGTAGTAGCCCTCTGTGTCCTCTTTCCAATGCCACAAGTCTGACCCAAATTGGATTCTCCAAGGAAGAGTTATGTGAAATCTCCCACAGTGACTTGCTTATAGACTAGTTCAGTAGAGTGAACTTGTACGACGTGCCACGAGTCACTGTTTCGACCTTTGGATCTGAAACATGCATACAAGAAACTATAGTCCGTCCTCTTTCTATACCTTCTTACAAAATTTCAATCCGATCCCTAGAGAGAAATTTATGATGATTTTCCCTAAGTCACCTGTTTTGAATGTAATTCAGGAGTCTGCAAAAAGACCAACTTCCTCAGATCATATCTCCGCAAATATCGCGCGAAAAGCTCTAAAATTTGGACCCAAGGTTCAGCACGATTTATTCTCAAATGGGTTTTTTTGTGACTTCGGAAACGTCACAGAAAAAAATTTATAGCGAAAATTCCACGATGACCTGTTTGAAGCAGCAAAACCCTAGAATCCAAAGCTCTGATACCAAATGTTACGAAACCAACTCAAGAAAAGATAGAAAAGATAGATCAACGCCTTAGAATTCAGCATCTTCGAGGGGGAAACCTCCTTTACATTACATAAATGAACAATTCTTGGATGATTCAAATGACAAAACCTCCTTTCTATATATAGGAGTCTAAGGAGTCACAATATAATCCAGCTGACCTAACAATAATAATATAAAGCCACAAAAATAATAATAGAGGGATTCTATGGAGCACAGTAATAACAATATGGGGGCAATAGGGGCACAAAAATATTAATAAGGGGTATAACTACAATAATAATGGGGTAATCACTAGTATTATAGGGACCCAACAGAAGAAGTCTATTTCACTCGAAGAGGTAGAGGAAGATGAAAGAGAAAAAGCATTAGAAGCAAGAGCTCGTGACATCACCATAGGGAAACATGATGGACATCTGGAATAAAAAATCTATGGCAGTAAATTTTGAAGGTTATAGCTCTTGGGAAACTCATTAGAAACTTAATAAAAGGAAGAAGTCATCCAGGACAAGACTCATCATACATCAAAAGGGTATCATTTGCTTGATAGGGATATATAATATCCTCAAGATTCTCTGATGGAATCCTCATCAAAGGGTTCACCGATCTAGAGAGAAAGCAAGTTTTTCATTAGAAAATCCAACTTGTGGAATTCATGGATTGATGGTATGATGACATATGAAGCGGAACAAGGGATTGAATCTCTTTTCAATAAAGAAAGCTGTTGAAAGAAGCCTATATGACCTAAAGGTAAATGAGGTATGTATGCTTGTATTTGACATTATAAAGTCATGGTGTATGGTTGTAGGTAACCTGGCTCACTGCCCTATCTTGAGAAGCATGATCAAAGGAAAGGAATCTCCTCCTATGAAAGGATTCTGGAAGGTGTGAGTCACACTAGATGAAATCAACATAATATGTCCTCATATGAAGTATGAGGTGGTTGACTACAATTTAGGAACTCTGATTGGAAGCTCCTGGGAATGAAATGAAATGTGTGAAGAAAGGAAGGAAGAGATTGTGAGATATGCAACCTTGGTAAAGGCAATCAACATCTGAAAGACCAAGACGATTTGACTAGGAAATCTCCTGGAAAGATATGAAGACTCTGATGGAAGTCTAGAAAAGATGGAGACCCTTGACAATGGATATCTTTAGGAGATATGTCAACATGTATGCAGGATGTTAATGCACACTAGAAGATGTCATGATGAAATACCATCACAAAGCTAATTTTGATTAAGTGTTCATTTCTTATTTTTGAAAAAATATATGGATGGGTTTATGCCAGTCTACCAAGGGAAAAATTGTGGATTTCTTCCAAGAGGACCATATAGAAGGATGTAAGATCTTTCTGGAAAATATGGCATGAAGAAGGAAGCATGACATGAAGCAAGGCCAGATGAAGACTAATGGATCACTTTCTGATGAAACGAATAATGACATGACTGGCTCATGGATGAAAGCGATGGATGGTCTATGTCCTATGAAGAAGCCCCAAAAGATGAAGACTCCTTGACAAAGAAATTCATGATATAGAAGGAAGGAGTTCTTCAATCAATTGGTTGAGGAGATGTTGTAGGTCCCTAATTAAGAGGGAGCATGAAAACAAGTTTCTTACTTGGAAGAAACTTGGAAATCCTAAGCCAAGAGGGAACTTAGGTACATTCCTTCTATAGCAATGAGTACATTCCCTTATTGGAATTGATATGTCCTCCCTAATTGAGAGGGAAAGATAGACACATCATTCCAGTCTTCACCTGGGAAGATAGAATGGAGGATTGGGTAATCATCTGGCATCTTGTACTCTTTGAGGATGAGATAGGGCATCCAAGATAAGAGTAGTTATGGACCGATATTCTTTGAGGACTAACTATCCAAGATAAGAATAGTCCAAAGAAGGTCATACTAGGTGAACACCTAGGTGGAGTATGTACCTTGAGAGATAATGATTATGGTGTCTATGAATCATTGTTGTCACGAGCATTGTTATTTGATCATGTGGATAGAGTTATTAGTCAAGGCCTTGTTATGTGACAATGTTGGTTGATATAATGCTATACAGATGGGTTACCAATTTGATTCTTCTTATGAGAAATTCTTCAGATTGAGAATGACCAAGTACCATTATGAATACCTCCCTAGTTAAGAGGGAGTGTTGAAAAGTGTAACTAGGTTTGATCTTCATAATGATATGTAATTATGATATTTATCAATGATAATAAAATTATTTTTGTAATGCTTGCTTCATGGGTTTCATAAGCAAGAGATTTTATTTAGATGACTCCCATTGAGAGCCTTAGAATTAGTCATTAAAGTCAAAAGAATTAATGTCATGTATGAAGAGATCTTCTTGAGCATGTGTCAAATGTATATGAGTCTATTAAAGTGTCTAGAAGCCCTCCAAAGACAAGCACAGTCCTCCTCTTCAAGTCAGCCTCCAAAATGAATGAAAGAACTCATGTCAGCTCACCCTATGAAGACACACCAATTCGATTTTATAGGTTGTTTAAATATGACAGACAAACCACTATACATAGAAACCTCGGCCTATTCCACAAGACAAAGAATTTCGCATACATCTCTAAGTTTTTTGGATGGGCAGGACAGAAAATTCGGACATCTCTTTGATATTTCAGGTGAATAGGACAGAGACAAGTTTAGATGTCTCTCTGTGGACAGTGACAGCGAGAATTCTGAGATTCGGATGACTATTTCTAGAGAAGAGATTTCGGTGCCCTAAACAAGAGTAACACAGTTCGGTGAGAAGTCTGCTTCAGTATTTCACAGTGACAAGTCTACAGTTCGGTGAGAAGTCTGCCTCTATAATTCAGTGAAAAGGAATTCGGCCTACTTCAAGAATTCGGATTACAAATGTAGTGACTCATTCGAATCTTAGAGAAGAGAATAATTCGGTGCCATAATATAATTTCGGATATCTGAAAGGTCTCGGTGCTAGGAAGAAGTCTCATATCAGTGTCATAATGAAGCTACAGAAATTTGGTGTTATCTTTGATGACATGACAATTCATTGCTATGATAGGAGATGATCTCAGTTTATGTTAATTCTATGTCTTGAAGAAAGTCGAAGCAGAAGAGTAGTCAAGAATAAGGTTGACTGTCAAGAGGACTTGTGTCCTGGTCTTGGAGTGGCAGATAGGTCAAGAGTCTTGGTCTTGGTATTCATCAATAAGATTCTTTATAAGAAGAATTCGTGCGGGTTTTCCTCTCAGAGAGTGAGAGCTTTTGGCCCTAGACGATAACCTAAATTTTGTGCCTCTTGTCTATTTATGTTCATGAAGAAGAACACTAATAACTTAAGCAACTAGAATACCCTAATCTAAAGAAGTAAAAAGCATTCACAAGCAATCACTAATTGAAGAGAAATCACCTAATGCTAATGCCATAGATTCCTCAACACTTTGCACAGTAGAACTCTACTAGCATATAAAAGCTTTACTTGGAAAGGTGTTAATAGAAACTCATGAAGTCCATCAAGAGATCTCCCTACAACTCAACGACCTCATCATGGAGCATAGATGTCAATCCATGGAGCATCGAGAATTCGTCATGCCTTTGGGCCGCATTGAAGGGATCATCCTCCGATGTAAGGGTTTTGCCTACCTCGGCAGTCCAACAACCCTAATTGATGTTTCTGCATCGACTTGATTTCCAACTTACAAATATCCTGATTTTTATTTTTCCATGATTCAAAACTATCTTTTGTTTCTACAATGGGGCTGCATGCTGTTATATCTAGCTATCTTGTATGTGGTAGGATGTCTTTTACAGTAGATCCTTATTTGGATCTCTCAGTACACAGATAATGTTTTTTTTATTATCTAAAGTCCTCTTCTTCCATTAATGGTTTGTCTTTCCAAGTGGCAGACCACAGCAGCAAGAATAAGTAACTATAGATGTAATTAGAAGCTTTCATGAATAATAAATAGAAACTAAAATATCTCTCTCTCTCTCTATATATATAGATATATAAATTTTATATATTTTTATATATCAGTGTAATAATTATTAAGATACCTATTTTCCATTTTTCCACATTACAAATAACAAAATTGTAATGGAAATTGAATAATCGCATATAAATGCATGAAACATTATGATCAATTAATACTCTAAATTTCCTTGTGTATGTATAATAAAATTTTACCACGGTTTTCTTCTATAGTATGGTTCAATATTTCAAATGACACTAAACATATAAATTGTACCTATGCAACGAGCTATTTTTATTCGGCTTGAACCTGGTACTCTTTTCTCTAGTTTTCTTCTTGTAGTTTTTTCTCCTTTATTTGGATTGTGTGACAGGTACAGATGAGCGTCAAGGCAGGGGGGTTCTCCCCTCCTTCCAAAATATAGTGGCAGGTAAATTTGTTCAATCTGGTGATAAAAATGATTCCCCTAATGGCAGACACCCATTCTTGGGGATAAATGGCAACCTAGTTTATGAGGACGATGCATTGTGAAAGCCTTTAAAAGCCCTTGATTTTTTATTCCTCCCAAGTGTCTAGAGGATCACTGGAAACGTATGCATAATCATGCTTTCATTTGAAAATGTATAAGTGGCTGGCCTTTTGAGAAAGATTTGGAAAGACGGATTCAACAGACTTGGAAACCTAAGGGTGAAATTGACCTTCGGTTAGCTCCCAAAGATTTTTTTACAGTTATTTTTGTAAATTTGGTGGTAAAGACAAGATTTTTGAGGGAGGACCGTACTTTTACAACAATGTCAATCTCCTTATCCATCATTTCGAAGCTTGTTTTGACCGAGATAAAGAATAATTTTTATTGGCACTCGTTTGGGTAACACTTTACTCTCTTCCTATTGATTTTTGGATTCTTGAAATTTTGGAAGGTATACAACATTCCTTGGGTCATTTTGTGAAAAAATCGAAGGTGACAAAGAGGGGCAAGGACATGTACTATGCATGCATGTGTGTTTATATGAATATCTCATAGCCGTTGTCGGAATCTATCGAGTTGGAATATCGGGGAGAAGTTTGATCTCAACCTTTGGATTATGAGCATGTACCTTTTCGCTACATATTTTTCCATGAACATGGTCATTTGTTTAAGTATTATCCATTACAAAAGAAGGACCTGGTGGTTAGGGGAGCCATAGGAAACGATGGCTTTACTAAGGTTATAGCACAAAGGAGGAATCAATGAGGACATTCTCCTCATATACCCTTGCAATTGGGAGATAAAAATTCTTCTTCATCCCTTGAGGCGATGGAAGAAGATCCAAATCTTCCGGATGACACTTCAATGTCTGAGTAGGAACAACTAGCCTTGGGTAATAACTTAAATCAAAAGAAAAATATGTCGGAAGGAATGACTAATGAACGAGAGTTTGATTATTTTTATTTACCTGGTATTGAGGAAGTAGTAATATTGACCAGGAAACCCTTGAAAGAATTGTTCACTGAAGAACGAGTCTTAATTGATCTGTTGAATGACTGGGCAGGGAATGACTTGGGTGAATTATCTAAGGAGAACCATGAGCATTACGCCATAGCCTATATTAATTGGAAGACCCAGCAACGACGCTCCTATGGAGAAGGAGAACGAATGTGATCCATTCAGGAGTTGAAAGAGAGGGAAAGATATTGTAGCAAAAGGCTTAACGAAAGACTCCAAAAAAAAGGTCGGAAATCAAACAAAGAGAAGTTGTAAAATACAGGCAAGGAGTTGGTTACCTTTAGCCAAGTAAATGTCATCCTATAGTTTTATTCTTTAGATCAAAAATCTTAATCATGAAGATTTTGACATGGAACTTGCGGGTGTTCAATAGTAAAGGGACGCAATAGCATCTTAGGGATAAAATAAAATAAAAATTTTGTTCTAGTGACTATAGATTATAGTAACAATAGTTTTTAAAAATTAACATTTCTGAAAGGAGAAAAAAGAAAAAAATATTAAATTATTAAAACAAAAAATTATAAAATAAATTAATTAAATAATTCACTTCTTTATTAATTAGATACTTAGGGTTTAATTATCTATAAATAAAATAAAATTAATTTATAAATCAAAAAATAAAATAAAGTAGGAATAAAATAATCTAATCTCTCATCACATTAGTATTTAATAGCTTAATTAATTAATTAATTAATTTGTTTGTTTGTTTGTTTTAGTAATAAATTAAAATAAAATTTGATTTTAATTAAATTAAAATAAACTAATTATATTAAAAATAAATTAAAATAAACTAATTATATTAAAAATAAATTAAAATAAAAATTTATACTAATTAAAATTAAAAACTTATTATAAATAATAAATAAAAATTAGAAACTAATCATATTACATTATATAAATAAACTTATTACAATTATATAAAAATTTATACTAATTAAAATTAAAAACTTATTCTAAATAATAAATAAAATTAGAAACTAATCATATTACATTATATAAATAAACTTATTACAATTATTTTATTTATTCAATATCTTATTTGATTTAATTAGTTATATTAATATACACTAATTCATATTAGGAATTAATAATTATTTATTTATTTGACATAATTAAAATTAAAACTAAAATAATTAAAAAATTGAATAATTCATATATGTAGGTTACTCTTTGAACTGGTCAGCTTCTATTAAAAATTTATCATTCGTTAGGTTTATATATATTCTGGTCAGAAAATTCTTCTCTCAAACTATCATTCATAATCTATCATTTTCATTCCTGATGATATATCCCCTTTGGGGTTCGAAACGTTGACCTAATGAACATAATACTGTGGATAATCCGGATCATAATACTCCAAAAAAAGAGAAATTGATTATTTTCATTTTTCAAGGGACCAAAGTTTTATGAGAAAAATTGCTTATCATCGGTGAGAAATGTTGGAGGGGGTGTCAGGGTATGGCCCTTGATGCAAAAGGAAGCACAGGGGGTTTGGCGATTTTATGGAATCCCGTAGAAGTGGTTTTCCATGATTGGATGGCAAGTCCTTGTATTTTATGAGATGGGTTCAGGTATCTTGGTACTATAGAAATGGTCTCGTTAACTAGGGTTTATGACCCCTCTACGTCTGGAGATAAATTAATTTGTTTGGAAAACCCTTTGGTGACTAAACGACATATTATTGATTCTTTATGGATCGTTGGTGGAGATTTAATTTGATCACATCTCTATAGGAGAAAAAAGGTGCTATCTGGAAATTAGATCCTAAATCAGCTTCTTTAGCTCACTTTATTGAGCAATTAAAATTGGTAGATTTTCCCACCATCAATCGGACTTCTACCTGGAATAATAGGCATGGTGGACAAAACCAAATTGCTAGTAGGTTGGATCACTTTCTTCTATCTGAAGAATTTTGTACAAGGATATTTTTTGTGGAAGCGATAATTTTACCTTCTCTTGGATCAAACCATTGGCCAATTCGTTTGGAAGTGGATCTGAAGGAAGCCCCCGAGAATCACCGCTTCAGATTTGAAGGGTTTTGGTTATAGGAGCCATGTTTTGTAGCGCATCTACAAAAATTGTGGTCAGACATTGTTGTATGAGGTAGGACTAAAATTCACACTTTCCAACTTAAACTTAAAGATTTGAAAGCACGAATTAAATTGTGGAATAAACATGATTATGGTAACATACATTTTTGAAGAGAATGCCTTATTAGAAGATAAGATGTGACAGTTACAACAACATATGATTCTCCAAAACTTATTATTGAAGGTCTTACCCTTAATAAACTAGAGAAGCACAGAAAAAAGGAAGAACTCATGGAAATAGAAATCGAGAGTACAATGGCTTTAGGAGGGTGAAAGAAATTCTAAATTTTTCCATAGATCGATGTTACAACACCGTCATCATAATAGGATTTACTCTTTTGGAGGAGTTGTTGGGGATCTAAAGATTATGCATCAGGATATAGAGCAAGAGTTGGTTTGTTATTTCCGTAATATTTTTATCAGAGAGATCTCACAATAGGAAAGTCAATATGAATGAATTCCTTAAATTTATCCTTTCACTTGTTAATAAGGAGAAGAACGGTGCGTTAATGCAACCAATCTCATTCTAGGAAGTGGAGATGGTTGTTATGGAATTGTAGAAGAATAAATCACCACACCTCGACTGTTTTACTTTGGAATTGGGATTTCTTAGTAAATGAGATTTATGAATTGGTGGAAGAGTCGTGACAGACTCAGCGGATGTGGGAGGGCCTTAACGCCACCTTTTTAACTCTTATATTGAAAACGGGTCGCTCTAAGGACCCCAGTGGATTTAGACATATTACAGTATGTAACATTATTTATAAGATTATATCGACAATAATTGTGAAACGTCTTAAACCATTACTTTTGGGTTTGATCTCTACAGAACATACAGGCTTTGTTGAAGCTCGACAAATTACGGATGGTATCATCACTGCTCAGGAAGTCATCCATTCTTTGAAGTCTTCAAAATGTCCGAACGTGATGATTAAATTGGAATTATATAAGGCCTATGATAGACTCAGTTGGGAATATTTATTCCAAGTCCTTGTTGCTTTTGGTTTCTTAGATCAATGGATTACATGGGTACAATCTCTTATAACTTCCCCTTTTTATTCTATTATGGTTAATGGTTCAGCATCTTACACTTTTAAATCTTCAAGGGGGTTGCAACAAGGAGATCCTTTATCGCCCTTCCTTTTCATTCTAGCCATGGAAAGGTTTGGGAGATTTTATAGTCATTCTTATTTATGGTGTCACATTTATGGGTTACGATTGTTTGGAGTTGAACTTATAGTTACACATCATTCTTTTTGGGATGCACGCCCTTAAATAAGTGAAAGGAAATTTTCAAGTTTTGCAATTTTTTTATGAATGCTTCTAATACTTTAGTTA
Source organism: Pinus tabuliformis (assembly GCA_031772625.1). Taxonomy (NCBI): domain Eukaryota; kingdom Viridiplantae; phylum Streptophyta; class Pinopsida; order Pinales; family Pinaceae; genus Pinus; species Pinus tabuliformis. Next base: position 1,023,642,553 of record CM062819.1, on the reverse strand, counting down.
ACAAGGATAAAACCAACATTTTTTTCTTTAATTGTAAGGAATTCATGTAGGGATATTTGACAAGGATTTTGGACTTTCGTAAGGCCCAGTAACCATCCAAATACCTTTGCATACCATTGTTGTTATAACAAAATCAAATATCCATTTGGGAAGAATTACTCTCTAAACATCTTCTAAGATTAACAATTGGATGTTTCATGCTCTTAATTTTGCAAGCAGATTGGTCCTTACCAAATCAGTCTTGTAGGCATTGCCAAACTAACAAATGGTTGTCATGCCTATCCCAAAAACAGTTTGTAATCAGCTTTGCTCGTTATGGTGTTATTTTATTTGGAGAGGTGCCAATAAAGCTAAGCGTTAGTCCCTTGTTCATTGGGATAAGTTGATTCAACCAAAATTTACTAGTGGTTTGGGGTTAAGAGATCCAGAAATGGTTAGTAAATCTTTTGGGGCAAAATTGTGGTGGATTTGGGTTAAAGGTGGGCAGGAAGTTTGGAAGTGATTTTGGTTGCAGAAGTATGTACCCTTGCTCAAACAAGAAGATAGATTGTGATGGGATGGTTTGTTTCCTAGTTTAAGTGTCTAGTGTTAGGGTCCTATAATTTATAGGATATCAAGTTGATTGAGTATTTTATCTCAGAAATCTCATATTGTAAATAACTGTCAATCTGCAAATGATTTCCAAATAAAAGAAAAAATAGAATAAAAATTAAATAGGGTATAAATAAAATTAATAATAATAAAAGAGGAAAACAAAAAAACATTGAAAAAATAATAAAAGACTAAACCCCATAAAAAGAAAGAAAAAATAATAATAACAATATTGAAAGTGTTGCAAATCTACATGCCACTATTGATAGATAGTTTTCTTCATGATTTGATGAATAAAGGTTGCGTGCAGCTTGTTTAAAAATGCCACAATGACTAGTTATTTTTTTAATCATACAGTATAATCATGGTTAAACATGTTGTGAATTTCTGTAAATTAGATTAGAGAATAAAGATTTGCCAAACAGTTTAATCTTGGTAAATTAGTAGTTAGGTAGAAAACGACATTGATTCAACTGTTTAATCTGAATCAATAGGAGAAATAAGGGATAGGATTAAGTAGTTTTTTATTTTATCATAAAAGAAAATAATACGGGTTTGCTAGTCTAAATGCACCCGTTTAGAAGAATAAAAATGTTAGCTTAGTTAAAGGGTAGGCAGAAATAGTTGGTTTTATAAATATACTTATGTGCCTTTTACCTTAAGTCTCAATGACATTGTAAAAAAGGGCACAATGGGGATAAACAACTTTTAACATGTTTTATATTCCAAACATTATCGTAAGTTTCAAAAGCGATGACAAAGGCACATATGGACAAAAGGTTGTTTCGTTGTTTATGGCTAAAGGGGGCCGCACTCAAAACATTGGGACACTCCACCCTTCATGATCCACGACCCTCATTTTTCTTCATCCCCCCTCCCCATCCTACCTTTACCGCCCGGGGGGGTCCAAAAAGGTGGTATTATCCACTAGGCCTCATGCATACGTGTCACCTTCCCCTCATTTCGCACCCCCCTGCTGATACCTCTTACCGCCTTCTACCCCCTCCGAAAACCGTCTCCCCCTCATCCGCTTTACCATGTCCCTAACCTGACACCTCTGCCACTCATGTTGCGCCACGTTTATTAGTTGTTGCCCAATTAAATACTTTCCCAACAGAATTACCGTTGGGCATTCAATTTTCCTTCCTGCGTAATCATTCAACCTTTAATGGTCCCATACCACCCTCCAATGAAACCTGTCACTCTCCCTTTTTAAAACAATCCTGAACAATCTTTATTGGACTTTTTCTTTCTTACTCTCTATAATTCACAGTTTTCTACAAAGCGACCAGTTTCAAAACACTTGTTGAACCAGATTGAAATTGTTAGCGCTCTGTCTCCTATTCCCTAACGGCTCATAACCTCAAATTGTTCACGGTAAGCTTTCCCTTCATCACTTTTATCATTCATTGATCTAATTATGCCTCCAAAAATCAAGAACCAGGAGAACCCTGTTAATCTATTAATCCTTCCATCCATACACTTAGATCATATTCCTTTAGCTGATAGGGATTATAGGATCCGTGAAACACAGTGCGCTTTTGAATTTTTAGAGCTCTATTGTTGGCTGGAGGACAAACATGTTGACAAAATAAATGAAATTTGACTCTGGGAGTCTAATCTTCCTCATTATATTTTCCCTCTGACCTTCCATGCCCCTGAATTCACCAGGAAATTCCAAGCCTGATATGTTCCCAATCAAAAAGCCATTATGACCCCATCTGGTGAGATCATGTTTACAATTACTATCCAACTTATAAACCAGGTGATGCTAGATCCCCCTATGGAAAAAAGTGCCCCATTTTCCTTAGAAGCCCTCATCCAACTCTATCAGAAGCTCGATTTTGCTACCAGGGCCAAGATTTTTTAGATATTTTTACTAGAAAATGCCCAATTACCAAAGAAACATCCTCCATACCCTTCCTTAATCTTCCCTGATCAAGCTAAATAGACTATAACCATAATTTAATACATTTTGAGTTATTATTTTGATCAGTGGGTAGATGAACCCATTCTAGGCTTCCTTTCCATATTTTCCACAGATAGCAAACTATACATTTTGTTTAATTTCAGTCAATTCTTGGTTGATAGCATCCATGAGCAGTTTCTGAAATTTCCAATAGAACAGTTGTTTAATTACAGTTCAATTTTAATTTATATGTTTCTTTATTATCAAGCAGACAGGTTTAGTTTTTCTATGCAGAAGCTAGATGAAGAGGGAAATCAGCAACCTGTGATATTTTGGACTTCTTTAATAATGAAAGAGTAGTAAGAATTCTCATACAAATAGTTCATTGAAGAGTTTGTTCACCCATCTATGAATTTTTTAAACAGCTCAACACAGCCCAAAATCAAGGAAGACGTCAAAAGGGTTTGCATTTGACAGATCAGGCCAAGGCTGGAGATTGGTATTTATACCAAAATTATACAGAAATCAAAGTTTATGGATGTGAATTAGCACCATATAAGCTCCAAAAATACCTCCCCATGAGGATTTTTTCCATCGAATACATCAGACAAATGTTAAATTCAGATGATGTTCACTTTCTGGTGGCAAATAAGATGTCCCAGTTTTGCATAAAGACACAGGTGGGCCCTTTCATATGCAATACCAGGTCAGCGGGAGAAGAGGCGGACAAAATTCTTAGAGAGATGAAATTTAGTTTGAGTTTTACATGGTCTTATGACCCTTGGGGTATCATTTCCAAGTTGAGAGTAGAAAACAAAACTACTCCATATATCCATACCTCAAGGCCTGAGATAAAAAATAAATAAATAAATAAAATAAAATATGAAAATTAGTCAGAGTGGGTAGAGAATACATTACAAGAAGCTGAAGAACAATTGTTTTCTACTTCAAATATACACTCCCACTCCTCATGAGAAAACAAGTAAAAGACAAAGAGAGGAGGGATCATCATCAACAACAGGTAGTGAGGCCAAAGATTTCAGAATCGGTTACAAGAAAAGGGAAAAGATCACTCATAGGACAGATGTAAAAAAGGAAATAGAAGACCAAGTTGCCATCATAATTGGAGATTCACCACCTACAAGAAGCAAGTTTGTTGCATATCCTACTAGACCTTCAATTTCACATGGTCAAAAGGAAACAGAGCTATCTTCGCAAAATTTCCTAGGAGAAAAGGAAAAGAGTGTTTTTTATAGGTACCAAGAGATCAAACTTAAGAATGAAATTATTAAGAATAGTACCTACAATCAATTTTGGAAGAAGACTTCCAACTCACAGAGGAGATTATTATTAGTTTTTGACACAGAGCAGGGAAAATGTAGATGGCCTTCCTTGAGGCTCAAATTCCACATCATGAAATGCCAGTAGATTGCAAGAGTACAACATTTGAATTCAACACCAAAGATATTCATACCATTAATCAAATGGAGATGCATGAATAGACTAGTGAGATGGTTTCCTCTACATTAACTAATACAACAATGTCATTGTCAAAGTTGCAAGTTTCATATGCAAACATTCAGTCTTAGTTGAAAATGGAAAAGGTATCTTCTTTAGCAGAGGACAATAGGGTCAAATATTTGGAGGATTTGGTAGTCAAGATATGATATGATCCTAAAGATATTAATGTTATAGAGGAGATCATCAAGGGGAAAAATCTTGACATTTCAGCATTGAGAAAGTAGTTGAAACTGCCAACAACAGAGGATCCCTTTAATAAAGACATTGAAGAAAATGAAACACAAAAGGCTGACATGATGAAGCTAATCATAGAGTAGAATATTCACATCAAATAGATGGAGGAAGAAATGGAGAAGGTGATCAAAGAGAAATAACAAAGTCAAAGGATGGCCTTAGTCCCCCTGGATGACATACCCATCATTAAGCTCCCAGCTACAGGAACAACAGTTGCAACAACTTCTTCAACTCAAACTACAAGCACTGAACATGTCACAAAAACACTAGAGAATGTGTCCATCCAGTTAGAATAAATTAAGACATTGCAGGGGCAGCTCAAAGCTTTAGAAGAACAGAAAACTAGAATTGAAGCTTCTCATCTAGTTGAAGTGCAGAAGTCACAAAGGTTGCTAGAGAGGTTACAGAAGGTGGAGAAGGATACATCAATTGGTTAGACCTTGGTCCAAGCTAAGGAAACCATTTGGATGGGTATTCTGGACTCCATGAATGAGATTTGGCCATGTATCCAAATTATTTTTGAACAGAAATAACTGATACAAAAGGCCATTGAAACAATTGTTCAAGTAAGGGAAAATTTGGGAGACATGCCTTCAGAAGATTCCAATATCATCAAATTTCTGAATTCAAAGAACAAGTATGAACTTGAAGAATTAATAATTAGTGACAGGACTGCCACTATCTTGGAAGTCAAGAAAGTTTTGACTAAAAGAAATTTCATTGATCAATTAGAAGAGAGATGTGAAACACTAAAGCTGGGAGTGAACGGGTTTTCCAACATGATTGAAGCATTAATTCATAAAGGATTTCCCAGCATATATGTGATTAATGACAAACCGATTACTCAAGAAGATTATGTTCTGAAGATGAAAGAAGTGGCCAGAAGCAGCATCAAATTTAGTGGTATAAAAGGAAGCATGACAGCAAGAGCATTCTTAGAGACTATGGAAAATGACTTCTATATCCAGAATGAGGTGAAACATGTCTTCACAGTAAAGCCAACATTTGCAAAGTATATTGAGGTTGATGAGATTTACCGTAGTGTAATTAAGTTAACCATTCCAGATGAAAAAAGGTGGGAGGAACTATGTGATTTACTGGATTAAATGTAATTCAGATGCAATTAGATACCAGCCAGCACATCAACGTAGCATAGTTTTAGGTTGATTCATAAACTGAATCCACCAAAACAAAGCCAACTCTTCATGCAGTTGTCTACCTTGCCTATCTTTCTGCCAAAGATCGGTTTTATTGTTTAATATAATGTTAATAATACATTGTCAGTTGAGACAACATTTTTGTAAATATTTTTAAAAATACTTCACAGTTTGAAGTATTAAGGGTTGGTTGTTGAATATAATTTCCTCTACGAATTGTAATTTCCAAGTTGCTGGAATCATCAGTAATACAAGGACATTCTTCACAGGGTTCATGTGGTGTACAAATTGGTGATTTTTTTCTTATGTTCATGTGTTTAATCATTGTCTCTTTTCTCTGATATTTCTGAAAAGCTTAATTACATAACAGAAACTGTGATGAATAGGATCTATTATACAAAACACCCTATTCTGGCTGTTAGTAATTTGTATGTTTTCTGCTGAAGTCAAATTAAGGAATTATTCATTGCTCCTTAGTTTCTACTGAATCTTATATTTCTTCTATTTCATAATTCATTTAAAATTCTGAAAGATCCAGCTAGTGCAACCTAGGTTTCCCTGTGAAACTCCTTCAAAGTTTGATGTAGATCTAGTTAATCTTTAGACTTCATAACCCAATGGAATTATAGCAATTTAATCAACCAAACAATCCAATCAGAAACCAATAAGTACAGTAATAACTAGCCTAAAATTTACACCAAACATAGGTAAATTTTACAAAGAGATCCCTCTCTAAAGCTGGCAGGGCTAGATCCCAGTTTCCAAAGTGGTTTTGAATGTCCTATGTGCTTACTCCCTCAACCTCAAAAATACAGAATGACAACATGGTGGCGACCATACTGGGGAAGAATACTCGTTAAATTGAAAATAATTATTCCTTGGTATTCAATCAATATTTCAATAAATTAAAGCTCTTATATCTGTTACACTAAAAAATGTCACCATGTCTATTTACAGTCGGTATGGCTCAATCAACAGTCATACTACCCTTTTGAGCAAGTCTTATGCCTCTACTATTCATATCAAACTCCAAGAAAGAGAGAAAGTCTTTATAAAACATGTTTATCTCTGGGTACGCAGGTTCTCTCAAGCCTTGCCTGCGGGTACGCACCTTTTGTTCATAAGGTCTGCGTCCAAGGACGCTCTGTATCTAAAGGGGCAGGTGCGTCCCTCTGAAAAGGTTAAAATGCGCGAGTTTTATCTTCAAAAACTTACTTGTGGTCACTTCTATAGCTTTCTAGAAGGTTCTTGGATGAGTATTGAGCGCCTCCAGATGGTTCATGCACTCCTATCAAAGAGGAACTTATCCCATCAATAAGGGAGTGATCCCATCCAAAGAGGGGACTATCCCATTGATGGTGGACCTGATTAACTTCCTCTTGACCACTATAAAAAGAGGCATTGAGCCAGAAGGAAGAAGGTTGAAAGCTATAGATTTCTAAGGGTAAATGCTGCAGGAATTAGGACTCCCATTTAGAAGCTTGTGAGGAGAGATTGTCATCTTTACTTGTTCTATTTGGAAGTGGGTGAGCTTTGTCAAAGTAGAGGAAGACTCTTGTGGACCCTGGAAGGAGCTTGCACAACACCAAGGCTCAGGTTGTAACGGTTCCTTTTGATTACCTTTAATGCAAATTGGTCCATTCTTCCCAATAACTTGTTGTTAATGGGTTATTTCATGTACTCCTTGGTCTATGTGTTGAACATGCTTTGTTTTATGTTATAATCAGGTGCTATTTAATTGTTTGACTGTTGGTGATTGCAGGTTTTGGAGAAAGGGAGGAGCTCATCCGGATCAACAAAGCTTGGACTTCTACAACAGCGTTTGGACAAAGGTAAGAACGAAACACTTGATTTCTCATATCATAATGTATGTTTAGAGAAGGATAGCTCCAGTTTGTTTTGTTTGTCATTAGAATGTCTTAGACTTCTAGGAAGGTCAGCTGTGTCCGCACCCTTGACTGATTCCATGTGACAAATTGGCGACTCCGCTGGGGATAGTTTCCAATAATGAGAAGAGTCTTTTCTTTTGTTTGAAATTTGCTTTGAGAAAATTGGTTTATTTTTCTGGTTTTGGCTCTGTGATCTTGTCTCTGGGTGGGTTAGCTTAGGATTAGTTTTATTTTAAGTTTTCTTGAGTTTTTCAGTAGGACGCACCCTCTGAGTGCTGCACAGTGCGTCCCTGGACGCACTTTTGCTGTGTGCACAGAGCGGGCCCGCACCTGTGCTAACGGGTTGCCTGCGTCCCCTGCCAAAATTTAAGAAAATTCCGTTTTTTGCCTTTTTTGCTCTTGGATTTTGTTTTTTCTTAGTTTTTTCTGCCCAGATTCATCAGTCCCTTGTCCAGAATCTTCACCTGAACTGGTTTCATTAGCATTAAGTGTTTTAGTGGATTTCGTCGAAGTGTAAGCCCTAGGGTTTGATTTTGAGTAGGTCTTGTAGTGACTTTAGCGGTAGGAATTGTCAAGACTTAGATCTCTCTGGTTTTGTCAACTTTCTAAGAAGTCAGACCTGTTCTAAAAGTCTACCTGTAGAAGTAACTTACCATCAAGTTGTCTTTTGGGCCATTTTCGAAGTGCTTGTTATTTAAGTCTTGAATTCCATTTTACGAAAAGAACAAAAAGATTTGAGTTTTGTTTTGGCTAGTCTTTTGATTCTGCATTAGCTAGTCCTTGATTTGATTTTGATCAAGTAAAACATCCTAGAATCGCCTTTATGAGCTTTTGCCTTTTTAGGTTTACTTAGAGTAATCTCTCTTTTGGTTTGCTTGTGAGTCAAATTTTCATAGTTTTATAGCTTTTGAGATTGTTTTTTGTTAAAGGTAGGTTTACATGCTTTATTGAAAAAGAAAATACAAAAATATCTCCTTTGAAAAGTTTTGTTTCAAGTAGCTTTAAAAGTTTTTGAAAGAAAAAGAGTTTTTCGTGCAAGTAAAGAGTGGTTATGTTTGTGTGCTCGAAAAGAAAAAGAGAATTGTTTCTTTGATTGTCTTTTCTAAGGAAGTTGTTTTCTTTAAAAATTGCATTATCTCAACTCTCTTAGTTAAAGATTTTCATTGAAAAAGCAAAAGTAGTATAGATCATCTTAGGTGCATCTTTGTAGTGGTTGGAGTCGAGTCTGCACACCATTGGTTTCACTTCCATCACCTTGTGACTTTAAAGAACAACCTTAAAAGTAACGCTTAAAGTAAAATTGAACTAGTAACTTTTATTTTCTAGGGCTCTGAAGCACCAACATAGCTTAGGCTAGTGTCTTGGAGTAGGTGAGTACTTAACTCTCCAAGGCAGTAAAACAAACAAGTAGTCGATCTTGTGATAGAATCAAATCCAATTGTTACATTTACACTCTGGGAAAGCTCCTCTTAAAGGAGAAGCACGAGCTCGTGTCCGAACCAGTGAGGGGATCATTCCCCCCTCGTTGGGAACGACGCCAGACAGTACGTATTACAAACGGTAAACCTCGGATTAACCATTGTCGAGGAGCCAGGGGTCACTTATCGGTAAACCTTGGATTACTGTCAAGGAGCCGGTAAGGGAATTGAGCTTGCTACTCTGCCCTTGCATGCTGTCGGAGTTTAGACTGTTCCCCCAGGTGTACTTGTGGCCGTTGGTAACCTTAGTGACCATAATCTCTAGGATTCTACCCAAGGTGACGGTGGAGGGAAGGTCCCACTGTACCTGGAGCAGACGTCGGCTATACTCACTTGGATTTTCTGGGGGGTTCACTTCACTCGAGACGGTTAAAGTGGAGGAACTTGGTCCAGTCTATTCATTAAGCAGGTTGTCGGCGTAACTGTTCCACCCGCCATTTCTGTACTGAATCCTGCGAGGTTGGACCTAATCACCAACTAGCGCTTTTGGTCCGGAAGATACTGTTTGTGTTTGGTTTGACGCCCTAGATTCTTTAGGCGTGTGATTCAAATTTGTTTGGTTCTTTAGAGACTTTAGGTGGTTTGATTTGAAATTTTATTTTGTTTTCATGTGTAGTAGTTAAAAGTTTTTAGCTGTGGCGGAATTACCGAGACAGTCCCGTAGAATTCGGGGCCAGTCTCCTGAAGTTGTTTCTGTGGCCGAATTGTTGAGAAGATCCCGTAGACTTAGGGGTGAACCTCCTCGAGACGACCCCAGTAATTTAGAAGGTTTAAAGGTCCTTGTAACTCCTCCTAGTGGCAGTAGAGTAGGTTCACCTGAAGAAGGAGAATCTTCCTTGGTAGTCCATCCAGATTACCAAAGTTTAGAGACAGGTTATAATCCCGAAGCTGTTACAGTTTCTGAGCTTGTTGGTAGTTTTTCGTCTGCTAGTGATACAGGCGAAGAACCAGAAATATCCGAACCTGTTACTCCGACTCCTAGTGTTCCTGATTCACCGAGAATAGAAAGAATTATCACCGAAAATCTTCCTGTTGGTTTGATTGCTATAGAAGAACTTGTTCCAGAGGAAGAAATAGGCGTCTCTGATCCTGAAGATCAAATTACAGTCCTCTTAATTGGGAGCGTGAATCCATCTTTTACAGTCCTCCTAGAAGTACTACTTGGTACCTTTCGTTAACCAATTATTTAGACAACTTTGGGCTAGGTTTTTCTACACCTCGTACTCCTTTTCCACCTGGAGGTATTCATACTCCTGTAAATATGTCTGGTCAGTCATCTGTGTTTACACAAAGTCCTGAATCTTTTTCACATGGCGGTCCTTCTGTTCCTACTGGGTATCAATCTCTTTCTGGTACCTTTGCGGGAGCGTCTCCTCAACCCATTGATCCTGGGTTATTAGTTGGAAACAGTGGTAATGTACCATTGAGTGTAGGATACATTTACATGATGTCAGGTTCAGTTCCCGTTACCCAACCTCAAGGTGGCCAATTACCGCCTGGGGGGCAGCCCTCGTTAATGCCTGGGGGGCAACCTTAAGGTACTTCATTCGTGTCTGGGGGGCAACCTTAAGGTCAGTACGCTCCTATGGGGCAATACATACCTCAAGGTCAACCCCAGCCTCAATATGTACCCCAAAGTCAACCTCAGTATCAATATCAACCTCAAGGATGGCAACCTCAAGGATGGCAACCTCAAGGATGGCAACCCCAAGGGTATCAACCCCAAGGGTATCAACCTCAAGGATACCAACCTCAAGGTCAAGGTCAACCCCAGTACCCGTATTTACCTCAAGGTTATCAACCTCAAGGTCAATACTCAGGTCAAAGTTATCAACCACCTCAAGGGCAATCATATGGGACTGCACCTTACAATTATCAATCCTATCCTCAATCCGGCTATGGATCTCAGTACCCTCAACCTGTTATGGTTCAATACCCTGGAATGTTAGTATGGGATCCTTCACAGGGTCAACAGATGTTGCAGCCAAGTATACAGTCGGTACCTCAAGCAGGACAACCTGTAGTTCCTGGTCCACCCCAGCAACCGCAACCTGTCCAGTCAAGTGTTCAGACCCCTGTAACTTCGGTAGTTACTCAGCCGCCAATTGCACCTAGTACTCCATCTCAAACGGCTGCAGCAACTACCGCTACATCTACCATACTTACTTCTAGAGTATCAACGGCTCCGGTTTCTACTGTCCCTGTAACCACTCCTCAGACATCTGTACCGTTGTCTGGATCTACGATTCAAACCACAGTCCAGATGCCTGTAGGCCAACCTGGTATAAGTACGGTTGTTACTACTCAACCTCAATTTGTTCAACCTCCGTACCAGGGACAGTATCAACCTGGGCAAGCTGTCCAACAACCGGTTTACCAGTATCAACCGTATCCTGGGTACACTTATCAACAACCTCAGCAACCCCAGTACGGTCCGGTTAATCCTGGTTTTCCAGGAGGATATAATATCCCAAATGTGACTCCTGTTCCTAGTTATCCTGGATATCCTCCTCCTGGGGCCGGTATTGTGACCCAGAGTTTTAGAGATCCTAACCGGCAGTTACCGTTTATCGCAACTTTGGATTTACCAGACTTGACGCGCCTAACGAACGATCCAATTCAATATCTTCCATTCTGGCCGCCAATGCCAAATAAGTTGCCCAACGATATACCCAAGTTCGAAGGTAAGTCTGGAGAGGATCCGCCCAATCACGTGATGACTTACCACCTCTGGTGTGCTTCAAATTCCATCTCGGATGATTCGATCCGCTTACGTCTTTTCCAGCGTACACTCATTGGTCTCGCGGCCAAGTGGTACATTGAGTTGCCACGGGCCTCTTTTTACAATTTTAGCCAGTTAGCTACCTCGTTCTTAACTCATTTTCAGTTACCAGTCAGATACGATAACGGTACAGAGTTATTAACTTCACTAAAACAATCAACCTCCACGTATATTTCAGATCACATCCATGAGTGGAGACGTCGAAGAAGGCTAGTGAAAGTTTTTATCCCGGACCAAATCTTAGCTGAATGGTTTGTTAAATCATTATTACCAAGAATTACTGAAGATGTAGCTAAGGTCGGAGTAGTTACTGAGGAGCAAGTCATTGCTCAGGCACAATACCTTGACTTAGTTTACACGCAGTCAGGTACATTACACGAGAAGATTCCGGATCTTCCAAAGTCGAACCAAATCGCTGCTGCTCCTTCGGGATCTCATGCCGCTGATGGTACGATTGGTATCGTGAATACAAAGAGCAAGAAGAAGTCTTCCAAGGCTTCAACTACTCCTATTATCACTTTGCCCGATTCCCCGACAGGAGAGTCTTCTCCTGAACTTACCGCCGATATTCACGCTGTAGAGTCATCTACGGCCAAATCAAAAAACGGTGGAAAGAAGAAAGGAAAGAAGAAGGCTAAAGCAGACAAGGCTCCAAAGGAGAAAACTGAAAAGTCGGAAACCAATGACGAAAAGCGCAAACCTCGATATCCTTGTCTTATTTGTGAAGAGGATCATTTTACGAGAGATTGCCCTCATCGGGCCGAGGTAGTGAAAATAGTCAAAGGTTCTCCCACTCCTGCTGTGTTAAAAAATCCATTTCCGGAGCAGGAGAATAAGATGATAGGTTCTTCCTCGAATGCCAGTGAAGAACCCATTTTGATGATGTCTCATGTGAGGATTGCGACTCGATCGCAAGATTATGGTAGTAAGAATCCTGTTGATGGTAAGGAAGCAGAATCTTCTCACTCTAATCCATCAACCTCAGCTCCTGGTTCCGATCCACTACAGATCGAGAAACCTAACCCAGACTTAGTAATTAAACCGCCCGCTAAGGGTGTACTTCGAAGGTCTTCTTTCAATCCACATGCGAGAGCGGCCCAGAATTACAACATTGTTGAGGACTTAGCTGTTTCACCCTCAGCAATGTCGGCGTTAGAAGTGCTGCAATCATGTCCAGCACAACGAAAATTGCTTTTGTCGGCTATAGGAGCTGTTGACATTCAGGATCCGAATCTAATGATCTTCGATCTAGAAAATAGTACACCACGACTCCCCCATCAAATGGCTTTCCAAATTCCAGTGATAGTCAAAAACAGGCCTATTCATCGAACTGTGATTGATGAGGGAGCTTCTACATGTATTATGTCAATTCAATGTTGGAGATCCCTTGGTTCTCCTTCGTTGAACCAATCCCCCACCATCCTTAAGGCCTTTGATGGCCGTGGGTTTCGTCCGTTTGGTATTCTACAGGAATTGCCTATAGGGGTAGAAGGTAAAACCGTCAGTCTGGATGTGGAAGTGATTGATGCCCCTCTAGACTACAACCTTCTTTTGGGTCGAAGTTGGTCATATGCTATGACAGCGGTCGTTTCATCGGTCTTCAGAGTAATTAAGTTTCCACACAACGGTAATATCGTGACTATTGATCAGTTGACATACTTTTCATCCGACCCAGCCTCTTCAGAGAGTATCCAACATGTCGGTAAGACGACAATCCCTTATAGGGACGTTGGTGTAGGTTTAGTTAAGGATTCGAGTTTACTGGGAACTTTTCCTCTCCCTCCACTCAGCGTAGAACCTTCGTTTGCAACGATTCATATGATTACATCAGAAAACATTATTTATGATGATCCTTGGTATGTTCCATCTGACTCTGAGATAGACTCATTCGGTAATGCTATGCCTTTGAGTCCATATGAAATTGCTTATGAAGCTCTTATGTCTTTTACCGACTTTCATTCAACCGAAGTCGACCAAATGAATGTGGTCAGTGAAGAATCACTTTTCACCTCAACCTTAGAACGGATAGCGTTTCTCGAAGTTGTGTCATCTGACGAACAACTTCGCGAAATCCTAAGTGTAGACGATCTACCATGGGAAGATCTCCATCACAGATCTTTGTTTTTACCTAAGGATGATGCATTTGAAAATGATTTTTCATCTATCTTTACCGCTGAATATGTCAAAGACGCTCAGGATCCAACGAAACATTCTGATTCAGAGTTGAATTTAGGGAATATTTCTCGTACTATTCCCATTGATATTTCAGTGAAGCCCGGAATTGAGGAGAACATTCATATAGGTGCCTCATGTACAGAAGAAGAAATCCAAACTTACAAGGCCCTATTCCAAGAATTCCGCGATGTGTTTGCATGGTCTTACGAGGAAATGCCGGGAATCGATCCTGCCATTGTTGTTCATGAAATCAAAACCTACCCGGATGCTAAACCCATTCGGCAACGGTTGCGTCAGATTCACCCTCGAAAAGCGGCTGCGATTAAAGCAGAAGTCGAAAAGCTGTTGAAAGCGGGTTTCATTTATCCGATCCCGTTAACGGATTGGGTATCGAATATTGTTCCGGTCAACAAGAAACAAGGAACAATAAGAATCTGTATCAACTATAGGGATATCAATCGAGCTTGTCCAAAAGACAACTATCCTACGCCTTATATCGATCAAATTATTGATGATTGTGCCGGAAGTGAAATGTTTTCCTTCATGGATGCTTTTTCGGGCTATAATCAAATCAATATTCTACCTGCCGACCAACCAAAAACAGCATTCATTTGTCCATGGGGGACATTTGCTTATTGCAAATTACCTTTTGGGCTCAAGAATGCCGGGGCCACTTTTCAACGGGCGATGTCTTACTTATTTCACGACATCAAGCACATTGTGCAACCGTACCTCGATGATTTGCCTGCTCATTCTTTACATCGAGCTGATCACCTTGACCACTTACGAGCAATCTTTATGAGGTGTAGGCATTATCGAATTCAGTTGAATCCCCACAAGTGTGTTTTCTGTATAGAAACAGGTCGATTGCTGGGATTTGTTGTTTCAAAAGCCGGCATTCGCGTCGATCCCTCGAAAGTCGAAGCGATCATCAAATTGCCTCCTCCTTCGAGTTTGCGCCAACTCCAAAATTTTCAAGGGAAAGCGAACTTTTTACGTCGATTCATCCCAAACTACGCCGAGGTCACTAAAGGTTTTACACGGTTGTTGAAACAGAACGTTCAATTCTTTTGGGACGAGATTGCCCAACAATCTTTTGATGCACTTAAACACGCATTGACCCATGCACCGTTGTTGCATCCTCCCAACTACAACCAGGACTACTTCTTATACCTCGCAGCTTCATATTCCACTATTGGAATGGTGTTAGTTCAAGAAGATGAATTCGGAGCAGAACATGTGATATATTATCTTAGTCGAACCTTAAATCCCACTGAGTTAAAATATTCGCATGTGGAGAAATTGGCCCTGGCAGCCGTTCAAGCTGTCCAGAGTTTTCGTCACTACATTCTTCTCCGTAAAACTACAGTTATTTCGGATTGCAACCCTATGATTTACATTTTGACAAAACAATTGCTAGGGGGCAAGTACTCTAAATGGATCGTTATCCTGCAAGAGTTCGACTTGGAGTTCGAGAAGTCCAAGTCTAAGAAATCCTTAGTCTTTGCGGAATTGATGTGTGATTTCCCGCGTACTGACACAGAGACTGTGGGCGGACGAATCTTTGTCTCTTATCAGTACTTTAGATCCGTGGTTCGGGGATATAATCATCTATCTCCAAACCCAAACCTTTCGGCCTGAAGCTTCCAAAGAGGAACGGCGAAAAATTAGGTTTCAATCCCAGCAATACAAAATTATTGCAGATACACTTTATCGCCGGGGGGCAGACTTAGTTTTTCGACGTTGTCTAACTCACGAAGAGGCTGAGAGAGTTTTGAATGATTGTCACTCTGGAGCATGTGGCGGTCATATGTCTGGGTATGCCACAGCTCAGAAGGTGTTGCGCGCTGGTTACTTCTGGCCATCTATGTTTAAAGATTGTATCATTGCAGTCCGGAAGTGCCACAACTGCCAAGTGTTTGATCGAAAGATGCGCGCACCACCTGCTCCTCTCCACCCTATAATTAAGTGTTTCGTTGGTCCATTCGCCAAATGGGGTATCGACTTTATTACTTGTAACCCTCACTCGACCGGGGGGCATGCGTATATCATCCTCGCGGTTGATTATTTCACTAAATGGGCCGAGGCGCTGCCTACATTCGACGCAAGCGGCAAAACAGCTGCAGTTTTCATATTCAATCATATAATAACTAGGTTTGGTGTCCCACAAGCAATTCTTACTGACCATGGAAGCCATTTTCGAAACACCATGATGACTGAACTTACAAGCCAGCTTGGTTTGCGCCATGACAGCTCTACTCCTTATTATCCGCAAGCCAACGGTTTGGTTGAGTCTATCAACAAAGTTCTGGTTATCATGATCCGACGAACCATTGGTATTCATCGGTCGAATTGGCACAACATGTTATTTTCGGCGCTATGGGCATACCGAACCTCAGTGAAAACCTCAACAGGGTTCACTCCTTTCCAGCTAGTTTATGGCTTAGAAGCAGTGTTACCCATTGAATGTGAAATCCCATCACTTCAAATGGCTGTCGAATTACTTCCAGCTACTTCCGAAGAGGAGAAACGTTTATTGTACTTAGCTAAATTAGATGAGACTCGACGTGACGCTACATTGGCAATCGAGACTCACGCGAAACGAATGAAAGCTCAGTATGATAGAAATGTGACCCCTCGAAATTTTTCGGAGGGAGACCTAGTGCTCTTATATGATCAAGCTAACGATAAGCTAGGTGCTGGAAAATTCGTTCCTATGTGGCATGGACCCTATATTGTAAAGCGAAAGCTAGAAAAAGGGGCTTATGAGCTAGTAGATTTTGATGGGGACTCTTTGGATAAACCCAGAAATGGACTTTACCTAAAGAGGTATTATGCTTAAATGGTGGGTATGGAGAATTTTTAGTTAGGTTAGGTTTTCTTTCTAGCTAGTATGTTTGTTAGTTAGTCAGTGTGCTTAGCTTAGTGAGTGTGTTTTTCGTCGTTATTATGGCTTATCTTGGTTTTGCTCTTGATATTGTAGATGTCGACGCCCCTCCAAACATACATTGGATTTGCTGATGGTGCTTGTCGTAGTACATGGAATATAACTTCCGCAACTTGGGTTATCTATTCACCCTCTGACGAGTTAGTTTCTATGCATGGGGTAAGCCTCGGTCAAACAACGAATAACATTGCAGAATACAGTGCAGTGGTTGAATTATTATCCGAATCTATTTCATTTGGAATTCGACGTTTGATAGTGAGGTTAGATTCTGAACTTGTTGTATTACAGCTTAATAGAGTTTATGCCATTAGAAATCCTGTGTTATTAAGGTTGTTTTTGAGAGTGCGTCTCTTGGAACGTGAATTTGATTATATTGAATATCAACATATTCCAAGGTCTTTGAATACATTAGCAGATGCAATTGCTTCTCGAGTGTTGGACAGACATTTACGATAATCATGCAAGTAAATTTAAAAAACATTTCATCATACATGTTAAACAAGATAAGCCGGTAATAATGATATATATATAGATAGAAGTGTGTCAAAAAATATACATCGTCTTCGATCATAGGTTGAAAAACACCTTATGATCGGCAAAATGATAAGTACAAAAAGTCAAAATGTCATATGTGTCTACAAAGTGACTAGCCAATCACTGGTGGTGCTCCCTGTACGACACCACTGCACGGGCTACTTTGCGCAAAAATCTCCTCAATGGTCCAGGGACCGCGACTACGTAGCGCTGAAGTCTGATAGGAATATCATCCATAGATGTCTCCGGTATATCCGCCGTCAGACGCTGTAGATCATGCTCCAACTCAGTCAGTACCTCTGCAGCCGCCGCGTCCTGTGGGGCCGGTAGCGGTGCAACTGGATGTCGCCTCTCGAAAAGCCGGAGGTTGGCTGGACGTTTTGGACCAACATCTGCATTTTGAAAACTTTACTGTCAGTTTGAGACGATATATATAAAAAACAAAAAAAATACATAATTTGAAAACTCGTGAAAAATAAAGTACCTCTGTCATCCCATTGTTCTCCCTGTGGAAGAACCATGTCCGGATCACCTCGAAAATCTATTCCGGCATACGGAAAGTCCTGAATCGCGAACACCTGGTCCTCTAACCAGTGAAAATAACTGTCAGTAAATCGAACAACTGCCGCACCCTCGTCCGGATGCCGGGCCATCACAGCAACCCATCGTACCAGCTTTGGCTCCTGAGGACCCGAAATATCAACATTGAGATGCTGAGGGATCAGCATTGGTATCCTCTCTAAGGCAAAGCTCACGACTATAGGCCCATATCCAAAGGTCTTTAGTCTGCCGGTCTTTGCCTTGGTCAGTTGGGCTTTCAAGTTAGCCAACAACGCATCACACCAGTTGAAAATGGTGCCTTGGAGACAATCAATTGCCATCCGAAATTGAGACCCAGTAGCAATATGTAAAGTGGCTGAGCCACAAATCCTGGTCACAGTGAAAGCTAAGACCATGAGTTCACGTTGAGAGACATATTTGATCTCTATGCCTTTCTTGTGCTCTCGATCAGGTAGGCACCAATCTGCTCGGAGACTATCAAGGGATTGGCCACCCGGCCTAGTCCCAGCCAGATTGAGTTGCTCACCTCTGTTCGGCAAGCCAGTAAGAAAGTAAATGTCAGCAGGCTCTATCTCGAGTTGTTGCCCGCCGATATAAAAGCATTGTTCTTGAACGTTCCATCTCTCAACCAGCCACTCCAAGAACCTTACCTGAGCTCTCATACCAGGTATGGACCAGTATTTGTATAAACCACATCCTCTTAGGGCATCGAGGGAAGGTTGATGATTGATTGCAGCTTCATCGACCTCCTCATGCTCTCTTTCTCTCCAATCCAGCATGATAAGTGCCCTACACATGAATAAACAGGCATTAAAATTAGTTTTGAGAAATTTCAATGGTTGGTTTGGGAGTTTGGGGTTTCAAAACCCGCGTTTTGCGGAGGACGCACCCCGCGTTTGGTGCACAGTGCGCCGGGACGCAGGTGGCCTGAAGGTAACCTGCGTCCCCCGACCTTTTCCCTGTGTAGGAAAAAGTCGGGGGACGCAGGCCAGCCTTTAGGAAAGCTGCGTCCCCCGCAGGGCGGTTTCCAAAACCCAAAACCCCCCAAAAATAAAAAATGAAACTTAAAACAAAATTCTAAACGGATGAAATTGACAAGGAGGATGTTGTGAAATACCTGGAAGAGACGGCGTTCGATTCTAACGGTCGGATTTTCCGCAGCGACTACGGGAAGTTTCTTGTCAAAAGCTCCTTTTTCAACCTCAACAGTCAAACGGTAAAAATGACATGGTAAAAAGTCTTTTTATAGGTTTTTTGGATGAATTTGTTCATTTTTCACCATGGAAAGATGTTTTTCGATGAATTTTCGCCTATCTTAAACAGGTATGAGTAATGTGTCGCTTTTGTGCAGGACAAAGGGACTTAGAGGGAAAATTGTCATTTTTCACAAACAAAATATCAGAGTCATCTTTTAAGCTCTTTTCTGACTCCTAAAACATGAAAAGATTGTCGAGCGTTTCTTTTACACTCGTTAAAACGGAATTAAAAGACGGTCCCCTTATAGCTCTTTTCTGACCGTAAAATCAGGAAAAGATTGTCGTGTTTTTGTCGTTTCAAACTCGATATGGAAATAAAACGACGTGTCCTTGATCGCTTTTTACTTTTCAGGTCAGTGACACTAATCATGAAAGTAATCCTTGGTCGCAAGATCAAGCGGTTCCCCCAGGTATTATTTTATACTTTTTCGGGCTTGAGGGACACAAATTTACGAAAAAGTTCAAACTTGGAGTTTCCTTAAGTTTTTCAGACTCTCTAAAATTGAAAAACGCCGAGTTTCTCCTATACTGGGCTCGTTAAACATTTCACAGTAAAGGACCTGTTCAATTACAAACAGGAACGAACCACTCCTTCCTAGGGTTCGAATCAAAACTGGGTTGGACTCGTCTGAAGGATGAGCTTATAATCAAGCATATGTTATCCTCCTCAAAGCTTGTTAAAAATAAAGAGGTACTTGCCAGAAATGGTGGGGGAAAAGAGAGAAGAATGAGCCTATTTGTTACCTTTTGTCTCAAAAGAAACTTTATTACCACTCTTGGACACGACACTTTTCATTCACCTGGGTTGGGAAATCTTTTACCTCACAGTCAATCAAACCACTTTTGAAAGTCTTTAACCGGGTTCCGAGGATTAACTTTGAGTTATTTAGCACCAAACCATCTGTCGTGTCGTTATGTGTTCAAGAGGTCTGCAAACAAAACTTTCATCTGCAAAATACTTGTCATCCATTTGACCACCCCTGAGTCAATCCTTAAAGCAATATTTCTTCAACTTGAACAATGATTTCGTGTTGTGGGCTTGCCTGCAACGAGTCTCTTTCTATCGACATCAGCACATTATCTAGAGAGATGACTTAGAAATCGTCAGTGCCTTGAGGTCTGCATGCATCAATGGCAGGTTTCTCGCCTTTGACGTCAGTTTACATCATTGACTTTCGATCGAAGGATTCTGTGAAATGTTCGACACCAACTCATTCATTCACATCTCATGGATTGTACTGGGTACTTTGAGAACCATTGACATTACTGGTGGTCTCTCTCACGCTTGTTAACAGTTCACATCATCGACTGGTAATCAAGTGGTTTCTACCATGTTCGACATCGACTCATTTATTCGCATGGCTAGAATCGTACCAATTCGAGAAGTAGGAATGAAGACCCTGGATCAAATCTTTACCGTCCAGGCTGCGAGGAGTTTTGTATTCATTATCTAAGTAGACTAATCATAAACAGATGGCTGCGCCCATACTGTGTCTACAAAAGTCTATGATTATGATGTACTACAAGATCATTTCTGTATCAGAGTAGTTAGTCTGTTAGTTAAAGTTTTTATCTAAGTATGGGAATGCCTACCTCAGTGATGATATAATCTTATCCATGTATTTTGTGTTGAAAATTGCAGGTTCCAACGAGGTTCTCCATGAGATAATCCTCGAAATGATAAAGCGCTTCACCCTTCCTAGATAATACAAAACCCTAATCTATTCTAGGCTTCGCACTTTAGGGGGCAATCTGTTACACTAAAAAATGTCACCATGGCTATTTACAGTCGGTATGGCTCAATCAACAGTCATACTACCCTTTTGAGCAAGTCTTATGCCTCTACTATTCATATCAAACTCCAAGAAAGAGAGAAAGTCTTTATAAAACATGTTTATCTCTGGGTACGCAGGTTCTCTCAAGCCTTGCCTGCGGGTACGCACCTTTTGTTCATAAGGTCTGCGTCCAAGGACGCTCTGTATCTAAAGGGGCAGGTGCGTCCCTCTGAAAAGGTTAAAATGCGCGAGTTTTATCTTCAAAAACTTACTTTTGGTCACTTCTAGAGCTTTCTAGAAGGTTCTTGGATGAGTATTGAGCGCCTCCAGATGGTTCATGCACTCCTATCAAAGAGGAACTTATCGCATCAATAAGGGAGTGATCCCATCCAAAGAGGGGACTATCCCATTGATGGTGGATCTGATTAACTTCCTCTTGAGCACTATAAAAAGAGGCATTGAGCCAGAAGGAAGAAGGTTGAAAGCTATAGATTTCTAAGGGTAAATGCTACAGGAATTAGGACTCCCATTTAGAAGCTTGTGAGGAGAGATTGTCATCTTTACTTGTTCTATTTGGAAGTGGGTGAGCTTTGTCAAAGTAGAGGAAGACTCTTGTGGACCCTGGAAGGAGCTTGCACAACACCAAGGCTCAGGTTGTAACGGTTCCTTTTGATTACCTTTAATGAAAATTGGTCCATTCTTCTCAATAACTTGTTGTTAATGGGTTATTTCATGTACTCCTTGGTCTATGTGTTGAACATGCTTTGTTTTATGTTATAATCAGGTGCTATTTAATTGTTTGACTGTTGGTGATTGCAGGTTTTGGAGAAAGGGAGGAGCTCATCCGGATCAACAAAGCTTGGACTTCTACAACAGCGTTTGGACAAAGGTAAGAACGAAACACTTGATTTCTCATATCATAATGTATGTTTAGAGAAGGATAGCTCCAGTTTGTTTTGTTTGTCATTAGAATGTCTTAGACTTCTAGGAAGGTCAGCTGTGTCCGCACCCTTGACTGATTCCGTGTGACAATATCACAATGAAATACATGATCTGAGGTTGTAATCTTTGTATATATTTGAGTGTGTTATTAATTTTTTAAATTTATTAGCTGTGTGATGAGTTTTCAATAGATCTGGCTCCTAAAAGAATTTTCACTAGAGCTCACCCAGAACCCAACGCTGCTGAATTTTTAGATAATCCAGAGAAATTAGTGAGAAAGAGAAGTCTTACAGAGAGCCAGGGTAGTAATAGTCCTTTGTCTAGGTTTAAATCTCTTCCTAAGAACAGTCCTTTATCAAGGTCTAACTCTCTTCCGAAGAAGTTTGAAACTATTCAAGACATAGAGATTGATTTTCCTTTCCAACATAGTTTGCTTAGATCAAAATCTAGGAACTTTGTAGATCAGACTGTCATTGATGAAGCTATACTGCAACCATATATACCCCAAACTTAGCCTCCTGAATTAGATCCTGATCTAGAATACCTACAACAATTTGATAAATTACAGGGTCTAGTCTCAGTTTTGGACCAAGCCATTAAAGAAGCTTATATTCAACAATATGTTGAATATTCAGCTTTAACAATTGTAGCAACTTCTTTGTCCACCCAGTATTCCCAGACTGTTAATCTACAACCCCCTAGTCCTACTCATTTTATAGTCTCTACTTATTCACCTATAACAACTCAAAATGTTGATCATACTATCCCTGTAGTTAATACAACTACACCTTCCACAGGTTCATCTTCCAGGAAAATTCTCACACCAGCTATGGCAGCTAGGTATGCACCTTTGGTGTTACCAGGCTAGCTAAATGTTATGCTTGCAGATTATCAATCAAAAATTCTAACGTTTGGTAACACTGGTTCTCATATTGCTCAACAACACGTAGACAGAATGAATAATGTTTTTGACCTTCAAGAAGTATATGAGGTTGATGCTAAGATGAGATTGTTTGTTCAAAGTTTAGGAGGTGACGTCAAAAAATGGTTTAGGATTTTAACTGCTGGAAGTATATCCAACCTTGAGGCATTCCATCAAACTTTCTTAGCTAGATGGGAAATCAAGAAAAATCAACTTCAACTCATGAATGAAAACAAAAGACTTAAAATAAAACCCAATCAAACTATGGAGGAATATTGTGAACAGTTTAACATTGTTTACAATGCAATTCCCACTTACATCAAACCCTCCACTGGTCTAGCTTTAATTGATTTTCCTGATGGTTTTAATGTAGACATGGAGTATCAACTTAGAGAGAGATACCTCGCAAATTTGGAAGAAATGCAAGCCAATGCTATTAAAGTTGAAGCTAACATCTTAGCCATGAAGATCAAACTAAAATATGAACGCAGGGTTACTATTAAAGAAGAACATTCCACTTCTACTTCTGTTCACAAAATTGACAACCTAGTGAGGGTAGTGGAAAAGAAGATGCAAAGAGTAAACATAAATGATCAAGCTCAAATGAGAGAAAATCAAACTACTCCTCAAGATAAGAACCAAAACTTCAAAAGGAATATTCCCCAAATCAAACAACGAGAACAAAAGGGTCTAGAACAACAAGTCTGGTCTCCTTTTTAGGAAAACTATACTGATGATGAGGGTAATATTATTGAAGATTTACATGATAGGCAAATAAATATGATGGGAATAAATGAAAATGAATCTATTTTCTCACTCAAGAGGAGCAAGACATTTTCCTCCTAACTCAAACCAAACTTGACTCTGAGGAATCAGATGAATATAAACAAGGTTTTGAGAATTCCATTATGGAAGTTCATAGGCAGTATAACCTTAGGAGTAAAAAGACTTCAGACACTCTCAATAGTAAAAACCATGAGAATCAGGCTAAGAAATCCTCTGACACTAATGCTAGGAAAGCCACAAATAATTATCCTAAGAAAACTGTTGATTATTCTGGAAAAAAGAAAGTAGAAACTCCTACCAAAAAGATAGGTGATAGTGTTTCTGCAACTACTCAAACTGATATCCCAACCGCAAGTCAGCGAAAAGAATCTATATCAAAAGAAATTATGATCAATCTAATTTTCCCAACCTGATTAAGATTCAAACATCATTCAACATAGAGAATGAATTAGAAAAAATAAAAATTCCTATTCCCCTAACAGAGTTAATGAACAAGAATATGTACAAACCTCAAGTGATGAAAGCTCTAAACATAGGGTAAAACACAAACTCTATTAATTTGAATGATGACCAACCTGAACTGTTATTTGGGCCAGAAGTCGAGGGAAAACCACAAGAAGGGGGTGTTCCTCCATTCTATGTTAGCCTAAATGTTCATGATAAGATCCTCCATAATGATATGTTAGATTCAGGTGCTTCCCACAATCTAATGCCTAAAGTTGTTATGGAAAATCTAGCACTTGACATTACCAAACCTTATAAAGACTTATATTCCTTTGATTCCAGCAAAGTAAGATGTTTAGGTCTCATTAAAGACCTGTTTGTTACTTTAGCTCAAATCCTGACCAAAAGTCTGGTAATGGACATAGTGGTCGTGGATATACCCCGTAAGTATGGCATGTTGTTGTCACTTTCATGGGGAGCAAAGTTACAAGGGACCCTACATATGGATATGACCTTTGCCACCATACCAGTTTTTGGTCAATAAAGAAGATTATATAGAGAAACCTTGATGAAATTCATGGTGAGTAGTCAAGAGAAGCCTCACAACTATCCTCTCTACTCTGTCCACTCAGATTTATACTCTTTCATTCTTTATAATGATGGAGACATCAACACTCAGGTTTCCAGAGCAGAAAATGATATTTCTAAAATAGATCCAAACCAAACACAAGAAGTAGAACAAAACACTCTTCATCAACCTCTTTGGAACATGAGCTTTGATGGCTCTTGTAGCAAAGATGGTTCTGTAGCAGGACCGTGGGTTGAAAATATAGGAAATAATCATGCTGAAGGTCATCCATACAAGCTCAACTTTCAATGTACAAACAACATAGTCGAGTATGATGCTCTTATATCAGGATTGCAATTTTTGAAAAAAATGGGTGCCAAGAGAATCTCCATTCAAGGGGATGCCAAGTTAATCATAAAACAAATCAAAGGAGAGTATTCAGCCAAACACCCTAGATTGAGAGCATACATAAATGTTGTGCTTGATTTTCTAGAGATTTTTGTGGAATATGA
Organism: Pinus tabuliformis; assembly: GCA_031772625.1. NCBI lineage: Eukaryota > Viridiplantae > Streptophyta > Pinopsida > Pinales > Pinaceae > Pinus > Pinus tabuliformis. Next base: position 1,023,617,570 of record CM062819.1, on the reverse strand, counting down.
CCTTTCTGTGATTCCTAGAAATCAAAATATCTTGGCTAATAGCCTTCCTTTTTCAGCTAGATCCTATAAAATGCCTTACCCTAATCGACAATATACAATGGAAGTAAAACATTGACCAGCTATACCAGATAATATGAAGTATTGGCAGGTGTTTGGCACTCATAAACAAATTGAAAGTTTTATGTAGTATGAATATGAAGATGATAGTATAGACTTAGAGTCTGAATTAGAAAATCAAATAGTTGTACATTATGATGTAGAAGGGAAAATAGAAAACTCAGACATAAATATGCACGTAAATAAAGTTGTAAATAAGTTAGAATTGCATGAGATAGATCCAGAGAAGGAAGAGTTTGAAACACTTCAGTTAAAGGATAATGTTTTACCTAGAGGTTTAGTTCCACAGGAATAATTATTTGATTCCAATGGTGTGGCTAAGAAGCCTAAGATTGAGCCCACAGGAGCAACAGTAGAAGAGTGCAACATAGGTAGTGAAAAGATCCTAAAATCATAAAACTATCCAAATCACTGCCAACTACTTAAAAACAAAAATATATTGCTTTATTCAAAGAATTCAGTGATGTTTTTGCCTGGAGCTATGAAGATCTAAAAACTAATGATACAGAGATTATACAACATAAAATTCCAATTAAAGAGGATCAGAAACCATTTAAACAAAAACTTTTAAGAATAAATATAGTCCTGGTGCATCTAATTGAGAAAGAAATTAAGAGAATGTATGACTCTGAAATCATAGTCCCTCTTAGGTATTCTAAATGGGTTTCCAATATAGTACCAACTAGGAAGAAAACAGGTGAAATCGGATTATGCATAGATTTTATAAAACTTAATAAAGTTTCCTTAAAAGATAACTACCCTTTACCAAAAATGGATCATATTCTACAGAAGGTAGTTGGATCTTCTAGGATTTCTTTATTAGACGGTTTCTCAAGCTATAATCAGGTTTTAGTTCACACTAATGATCAAGATAAAACAGCCTTTACTACTCCATGGGGTACCTTCATGTATGTGAAGATGCCTTTTGGGTTAATGAATGTTGGAGCCACATTTCAAAAATAAATGGATATTGCCTTTGCTGATGAAATTGGCAGGTTTATTGTGATCTATCTAGATGACATTACCATTTATTCTAAAACTGATGAAGAACATTTGTTACATCTGAGAAGAGTATTTGAGAAATGCACAAGGTTTGGAATTTCACTAAATCCTAAGAAAACACTTTTTGGCCTTAAAGAGGGAAAATTCCTCGGTCATATCATCTCTAAGGAAGGTATTAAAATCGATCCCAAAAGGATTGAATCCATTTTGAAAATCAACCATCCTAGAAACATTAAGGAACTTCAATCATTTATTGGCAGGATAAAATTCCTAAGGAGATTCATCCCCAACCTTGCAGAACTCCTCAGAAACATAACAAATATGTTGAAAAGAGATTCAAAAATAAGATGGAACATTGAGGCCAAGCAATCATTTGATTAAGTTAAACAGGAATTAACAAAAGCACCAGTCCTAATCAGTACAGATTTCACTAAAGATTTTATAATAGTTTCATTTGCATCTAAACACACTGTTGCAATTGTTCTTTTACAAAAAAACAATGATGGATTTGAACAGCCCATTGCTTTCTTCAGCAAGGCTTTAAGGGATGTTGCATTAAAATATAACATAATGGAAAAACAAGCCTTTGCGTTAATAAAAGCAATCAAATATTTCATAGTGTATATCCCCTATTCTCATATTATTGTGTATGTACCAAATGTTGTGGTCAAGGATATTTTAACTAAAAATGGACCAGATGGTAAAAGAGGCAAATGGATTGCCATCATTTTTTAGTATGACATAAAAATCAAGCCCACCAAGCTTATCAAAGGACAAGGGTTATCCAAATTGATGGATGAGTCTAATTTTAATGCATTAGATATCAACTTTGTAGCTGCATTAGATAATCAAGAGGAACAGGCAACTCCACAATTAGATGAGGCTTTTATGTCACCCTGGTATGCAGACCTCATTTTTGTTTTATTCAATTTAAATGATCCTCCTGGTTTAACTAAGAAAAAGGCTAGATTTCTAAAATTAAAAGTTGTAAAATTTTGTATCATAGATAATGTTTTATATTGGAGATATCTAAGTGGTATTTTACTAAAGTGTCTTTTGAAAGATGATGCAAAAAGAACAATGCAGGAATTCCATGAAGGTGACTGCGGTGGACATCTATACTGGAAAACAAGTGCTAGCAAGATCCTTAGAGTTGGTTTTTATTGGCCTACCCTTTTCCCTAATGTTCATAGTAAGCTAACCTCTTGCCACAAATGCCAAATATTTGAGGGGAAAAGAAAACTATTGCCTCTGCCTTTAAAACCCATATATGTTGAAAGTCCTTTCCAACAATGGGGATTGGATTTCATTGGAGAAATCCATCCACCATCCTCTGCCCAACACAAATGGATCCTCACAGCTACCGATTACTTCACTAAATGGATTGAGGCCACACCTTCCAGATTGGCTACTAATGTTGTTATTATCAAATTTTTGGAAACCAATATCTTGTCTAGATTTGGTTGTCCCAACAAGCTCATTACAGATAATGTTGCAGCTTTTAAATCCAAGAAAATGATAGACTTTTGTAACAAGTACCATATTACTTTGGGACATTCAACTGCTTATTACCCACAGGGTAATGGGTTGGTTGAATCCTCAAATAAGAGTCTAGTAAACATTATTAAAAAGTTGTTAGAAGAGAACAAAAAGTCATGGCACAACAAGTTAATAAATGCACTTTGGGCTGATAGACTCACAACAAAGAAATCAATTGGCATGTCACCATACCAATTGGTTTATGGGATGGATGTTGTTTTTCCATCTTCTTTGGGATTTCCAGTTATGAAGATAATCTAGGAATTGCAGGTTGAGCCTAATGACATCCAGAGGAGGATTGATCAGACTATTTAATTGCAACAATCCAGGGAAGAAGTCTACAATAAAGCTCAGGTCATCCAGGAGAATATCAAAAAGATTTTTGATAGAAGAACTAAAGCAGATGATTTCACTTTGGGTGACAAAGTTTTAAAATGGGATTCCAGAAGAGAGGACAAAGGAAAGCATGGAAATTTTGACAATCTGTGGACAGGACCTTATATCATTGATGCTTTCAAAGGACATAATGCATTTTTTCTCAAACATCTAGATGGAACATAAATGCCTGGTGGACCTGTGAATGGAAGAATGTTGAAGCATTATTTCTCTTAGCAACAAAGGTTTTCTTACATCAAACCATTGTAAATATCATTGTTTTTATTATTTTGATTGGGCGACGTGTTGATAGAAATTGAAGCCCGCAGAGAAGGCCCTAAGCTTCGATTGATATGTTGCCAAAATTATCCAACAACAAAATAAATCATGTGTAAATATTTTTGAAATGGAACACTCAAGGCTACTGATCAAATGTTCTTGGAACCTCACAGGGAAAGTGCCATCCCTAGTTGGAGCCACTATTAGGGTCCTAAAATCTATAGGATCTCAAGGTGATTGAGTATTTTATCTCAGAAATCTCATATTGTAAATAATTTTCAAATTGCAAATGATTTCCGAACAAAAGAAAAAATAGAATAAAAATGAAAGAGGGTAAAAAATAAATAAATAAAAGAGGAAAACAAAAAAAACATTGAAAAAAATAATTAAAGATTGAACCTCATCAAAAGAAAGAAAAAACAAAATAATACTGAAAGTGTTGCAAATCTAAATGCCACTACTGATAGATAGTTTTCTTCATGATTTGATGACTAAAGGTTGTGTGCAGCTTGTTTAAAAATGCCACAATGACTAGTTATTTGTTTAATCATACAGTATAATCATGGTTAAACATGTTGTGAATTTCTGTAAATTAGATTAGAGAATAAAGATTTGCCAAATAGTTTAATCTTGGTAAATCAGTAGTTAGGTAGAAAATGACATTGATTCATCTGTTTCATCTTAATCAATAGGAGAAATAAGGGATAGGATTAAGTCGTTTTTCATTTTATCATAAAAGAAAATAATATGGGTTTTATAGTCTAAATGCACCCCTTTAGAAGAATAGAAATGTCAGCTTAGTTAAATGGTAGGAAGAAATAGTTGGTTTTATAAATATATTTATGTGCCTTTTACCCTAAGTGTCAATGAAATTGTAAAAAAGGGCACGATGGGGATAAACTGTTTTTTACATGTTTTATATTCCAAACATTATCGTAAGTTTCAAAAGCGATGACAAAGGAACATATGGACAAAAGGTTGTTTTGTAGTTTATGGCTAAAGGGGGATGCACTCAAAACATTTGGATTCTCCACCCTTCACAATCCACGACCCTCATTTTTTTTTGTCCCCCCCTCTCCATCCTACTTTTACCGCTGGGTGGGGGGTGTTCCAAAAATGCGGTATTCTCAGCGGGGCCCCATCCATACGTGTCACCTTCCCCTCATTTCGCACCCCCCTGCTGATACCGCTTACCGCCTTCTACCCCCTCCAAAAACTGCCTCCCCCTCATCCACTTTACCGTGTACCTACCCTGACGCCTTCGCCACTCATGTCGCACCATGTTTCATAGTCGTTGCCCAATTAAATGCTTTCCCAACAAAATTACCGTTGGGCATTCAATTTTCCTTCCTGGGTAACTGTTCAACCTTTAACGGTCCTACGCCACCCTCCAACGGAACCTATCACTCTCTCTTTTTAAAATAATCCTGAACAATATTTATTGGCCTTTTTCTTAATTAATCTCTATAATTCACAGTTTTCTACAAAGCAACCAATTTCAAAACACTTTTTGAACTAGATTGAAATTGTTAGCGCTCTGTCTCCCTTTCCCTGATGACTCATAACCTCGAATTTTTCCCAGTAAGATTTCCCTTCATCACGGTTATCATTCAATGATCTAATTATGCCTCTAAAAAGCAAGAACCAGGATAACCCTGTTAATCTATTAATCCCTCCATCCATAGACTTAGATCATATTCCTTTAGCTAATAAGGATTATAGGATCAGTGAAACACAGTGCGACTTTGAATTTTTAGAGCTCTATTGTTGGTTGGTCGAAAAACATGTTGAAAAAATAGATGAAATTAGACTCTGGGAGTCCAATCTTCCTCATTATATTTTCCCTCTGACCTTCCATGCCCCTGAATTCACCAGGAAATGCCAAGCATGTTATGTTCCCAGTCAAAAAGCCATTATGACCCCATCTGGTGAGATCATGTTTACAATTACTGCCCAATCTATAAACCAGATGATGCTAGCTCCCCCTATGGGAAACAATGCCCCATTTTCCTTAGAATCCCTCACCCAAATTTATCATAAGCTTGATTTTGCTGCCAGGGCCAATATTTTTTAGATCTTTTTACCAGAAAATGCCCAATTACCAAAGAAAAATCCTCGATACCCTTCCTCAATCTTCCTTGATCAAGCTAAACAAATTATAACCATAATTTCATACATTTTGGGTTATTATTCTGATAAGTGGGTATATGAACCCATTCTAGGATTCCTTTCCATCTTTTCCACAGATAGCAAACCATCCATTTTGTTTAATTTCAGTCAATTCTTGGTTGATAACATCCATGAGCAGTTTCTGAAATTTCCAACAAAACAGGTGTTTAATTACACTTCAATTTTAATTTATATGTTTATTTATTATCAAGTAGACAGGTTCAGTTTTGTTATGCAGAAGCTAGATGAAGAGGGAAATCAACAACCTGTGATATTTTGAACTTTTTTAGTAATGAAAGAGCAACAATAATTCTCATACAAACAGTTCATTGAAGAGTTTGTTCACCCAGCCATGAATGTTTTAAATAGCTCAGCATAGCCCAGAATCAGTAAAGACATCAAAAGGGTTTTGCATTTGTTAGATCAGGCCAAGGCTAGAGATTGGTATTTATACCAAAATTATACAGAAACCAGAGTTTATGGATGCGAATTAGCACCATATAAGCTCCCAAAATACCTCTCCATGAGAATTTTTGCCCTGGAATACATCATAAAAATGTTAAATTCAAATGATATTCACTTTGTGGTGTGTTGTGGGGAAAAGTATCCGACTCGGATGACCCTATCCCTACTCTAAAGGTGACAGTCTTTAGCAACAACTGAAAGTAAAGCTTTGATGTTTTCCTTTATGAAAGTACAGAGAGAAGGAAGAAGAGATTAACCAACCTGGTGTCTTTCGCTTAGTCGATCCTTATCCTCTCTCTTTGTCTCTTGTTCCCAGCTCCTTGCTCTCTTTGCCGGTCCAGCTACACACAGATCCTGCACAAACAAGAGAGGAAACTACAAGATACAAGTACTCATAACTGATGCATGGATTAGAGTGAATCAAATATACATGTAAATACAATACATCAATGCAATACAAGTATATAGGAGAACATGCAAAACTTTATTGATAGAAGTAACAGGGTTCTGAGAAGGTTACAACCAATGATGGCTCCAATCCAGCGGCACCTCCCCATCAGCAAGAACTCTCCTCTTCACCTCTAGTAAAACAATCACCCAATAGCTCTAACTGTAAACCAACAGCACCTCCTTGCTTTACACAAAATTCCCGCCTCCTTAGACCTCATAGAAGAGCTCTATATATAGGAGAGAAGAAGAGAGGATGAGTCAGCTTGAGACTGACATGAAGCTGCCTTGTGTCCTCTCCCTCTTCAGTTAATCTTCAGTTCTTGAGTCCACTTGGAGATCCTTGCTTACACATGGTGATCAAGTACCTCTTACTCATCACAGGGCGAATCTCATGAACCAAGTGTCAGTTTGGAAGCTTCCTGGGCAGTTGACACCTTGCAGAATGACTGTGCCACTTGGCCAATCTCGCCCAGCGCAGGTAGCCTTCATTAGATTTGACTTCCAGCGCAGGTACAAGGAGGAGCAGTTGCATTCCAGCGCAGATGCTCAGTGGAGCAGCTGACATGATCCAAAATTAGCCTGTTTTGAAGTGTTTTCAGGTGGAGAACTGATTGGAAGTGCTGTTGTTTGATGACCTTGTTCTTTTAGGGGTAAGAACAACATGTTTAGGGACTGAGGATCCCTGTAATTATTGACATTTCATGCTCCATGTCGCGAGGCACAAAAATGTCTATAACAGTTGCCCCCTAAAGTATGAGGCCGTTTATCGGGTGAAATGCTTTATCTAGAGGGTCCGAAGTTCATTCCAGTGCTGAGGAGGCGCCCTGTAATACAATACAATACAATACATTATTTTTCATTCTGTTTTCATGATCTAGCTGAGGCGGGCATTCCCATGCTCAGCTTTATAAATACATTTTGGTACATAGAACAGACGATCGTCTGATAGTAGACTGATAATTCTCTGCTGAAATTATCATCCTTTGAATAGGATGATCATCTGCTGCAATGATGTACATGACAAATGCTTTTATATTTCCTGAATATGTATCGCAGCCCGGATGGATGAAACTATATCCGGGGTCTTCAAACTCGTTCGATCTTCACTCTAAGTACAAGTCGATCCATGTGAGAATTTTGCTGAAGTCGAACATGGAAAGACATCGCTTGATTACCGGTCAATGATGAAAACCGTTAACAAGCGCGAGAGGAATCACCGATAATGATAATGACCCTCAAGGTACTGCAGTACAATTCACGTGGCGTGAATAAAGGACTTGGCGTCGAACGCCACGCAAAATCTTCTGGTCGAAGGTCATTGATGTATACCTGTCGCCGGAAGTGAGAAACTTGCCATTGAGGCATGCAAGCTTCAAAGTACTGATGGGGGTGTTCCTAGATCAACTTCTTGGATAATGAGCTGAAGTCGACAAGAAGCGATCCGTCAAAGGAGGGCCTTAATGAATCCCACATCAATGACACGGAACGGAGCTAATGATTTTAGTGGAGGTGAAAACAAACTGTGATATATGATTCAGGGTGGCGATCATGAATGGATGAAGGATAATGTATGGCAGTGGATGGGACACGGTTGACACTTTAAGAATGACCCCTCTTGAACATATAACGACACTGATGCGATGGATCGGTAGCATTACCCCAAATGTGGATGGTTTGGCGAGGACCATGGTGATGAGACCGGTGAATGAAACAACCCAACCCGATGTGGTACGGAGGAAAAGTGTCATGTTCAAGAGTGACTTGCTACCATTAAACTTTGATGTTCTCCCAATTTTTTCCCCAGTCATTTCTGACCAGTACCTCTTTATTTTTGTCAAGCTTGAGGAGGATAACATATGCTTGTTCTATAACCTGCCCTTCGGGCAAGCCTATCGCTATGATTTATCGAGCTTAGCGATAGGGAAACTCGTTCTCGTCTAAAGACAAGTTTGTCGCTATTTAATCATTTTAACGAGTCTAACGACAAAGAAAACTCGGTCCTTTTCATTTTTAGAGAGTCTGAAAAGGTACAGAAAGTCAACTCCATAATTCCTTTTTCATCATCTAATCCCTTAAGTCCGAAAAAGTATAAAACAATACAGAAGGGATGGGTGTTCGGTACTTTTAACGAGCCGAACAAGACAAGCGCTCGATCTTTTTGTGTAATAATCCCTCAGGTCCAAAAAGATTAAAGTCTAAATGAGGGATAGCGTTCCGGTCGTTTAACGAGCTGGAAGGCCAAAACTCGGCAAACTTTTCATATTTTACGAGTCAGTGAAAAGAGCTCAAAGAAGACTCGTCTTTTGAGGAACGAGTGATAAACAGGGATAGCAGCAGATTCCAGGTACAAATTGGAATTTTCCAATCACGGTAGTGTCACAAGGATGGCTAGGTGAAATCACTCTTTGCAGCTGTTCCTCAAAATGGGTAAACACACATATGGGGGTGAACGACCGGCCAAATGAAATGGAGGTGATGGATGAAAACACGACCAAGGCTTTTAAGGCTGATAAATTTACGATCGCAATGGTTATTTACCGAGATAGGTTCATTTTTTAATGAGCTTGAACTCTGGTGGAAACTTTTGCTCACACTTTTCTATTTTTTAACGAGCATAAATTCCGTGGTAAAACTGCTCGATTCATGGTCAAATTTAATTTTTTACTTTTACTAGCTTTTCTCTTTTCAAATGTAGTACTTCGTCTTCAATTGCTGCAACAAATTTTGTTAGAAATGGACAATATTTGCATGAAAACGAGATTATAACCCTAATATTTAACTTTAAACTGTGTAAAAAGTCATAAAAAGGGGTTTTTACCTCTCATTTACCATTTCATTTGCATTTTGCTTGTTGGAGCTCTGGAGGTGCCTCTTCTTCCTTGATTTTCACCAGCTGATTCCGGGAGATTCTGTGGACGATTTTCGGTGCCGTTTGGACCAGGTAGGAGCTAAACCTTAGCCCTTCACTTTCATGGTTTCCTTTTTTTAGTTTCATGCATGTTTTTCAGGGTTTCTGGGCCCCAGGGGTTTCAACAGGGCGCCCTGGCATCAGCGCAGGTTCCCCTTTCGAAACTTGCGCTGTATTTCAGGCAGCCTTATGGCAGACTGATTCTCAGCGCAAGGGGAAGGCTCTCTGCCTGCGCTGGACCTAGAAAAGCTGACCTTGCATGAGTTTTTTGATGATTTTTCGCCAGATTTTCATCAAAATCAGGAACTTACTCATTCTCTTGTTTGATTGTAGGGAACTTTGAACAAAATGTCCCTTACATGGCGAGAACGAGAACATGAAGCAGAGGACATGGTTGCACTCCATGACCCAGTCACGGTGAACGCGCTTCGGAACTGTGGCCTGCTGAAGTTCTTCCGTATCTCTAGCATGAGAGCACAGATTTCTTTACTGCAGTATATGCTTGATGCTTGGGATCCTGTTAACCAAGTATTCCAGATTAGGGGGAAAACCATCCCCTTGACCATAGAGGACATGTACTTCTTGACTGGGCTGTCAAGGCGGGGTGCCCCCATTTCTTTGTCAGGTACGTTCCGAGGGACTAATTCCACCAGGGACTACATTCGTCAGTATTGCCGGGAAGGTTCACAGCCGAGCAAAGACGGCAAGATCAATATCCGTGACATCACTGACAGGTCTCTCAGGTCCATTCTGTTTACCATTGGTAGGATGGCAGGTAGCGCAGCTTTACATGTTGCCAACAGATCTTATATGCAGCACGCCTTGGAGTGTCTCCAACCGAAAGTGTTTAACTGGTGTGATGCAGTACTTGTTCAGATGAAAAGTCAATTGACCAAGGTAAAGGACGGGGGGCTGAAGAACTTTGGATTTGGTTCTATTCTGACTGCCTTTATCTTGGAGAAAATCCCATTGATGCAACCTCAGTACATCATGCTTGATTTGCCTTCTCCGACCGAGCCACGCATGCAGAGGTGGGTTGACCATATGTCCCGGCATGCTGGTCAACCTCATATCACTTTCACTGAGTCCTTCTTTAGGTGGTTCGAGCGTCAGGAGATGGCATTTTCTGAGTATCCATATGTGGGTATGGACTACCGAGGTGATCCGGACTTGGTGCTTCCGGATGGCGAGCAATGGGGCGCTATTGGTAAAATCTCTGACCATATCACTGTTTATTGTTTTTATTCATGATGTTACTGTTCAAAACTGATCAAACTCTTGGGTGCATGCAGATGTTGGTCCTGTTCGTCCAGTAGTTCGTCCACGATCGCCAGTTGCTGCCCCAGCAGCAGAGCCTGCTAGGAGAGTTGTTATTCGCGACCTTGGTGATACTGAGATACTTGCAGCTGTGCAGGAGCAGGTTGAGAGCCTTACTCGTGGTCTTCCGGATGTACAGATTGACGAGTTACCTTTACAGTTGCAGCGGCACACTATTGGCGTGCCTAGACGATGGACTCGTCTCTTGCGCATGATCGCACAGACCGTGACGTACTTTCATGAGCACCACTAGGCTAGGGTGCCCCCTAGCATCTTTTTGAGTTCTAGGTCGTATGACCAATTTTGTTTTGATTACAGCACATTATGTACAAACTATAAACAGCTTTATATATTTTGATTTTCGGAGTTTATTTCAGTTTATTTGTGATCCACTTGCATAGCACCGATGCATCTCTTTTTATATATGTTGTAAATGTCTATCTAATACATAGTTTGCTAATGAATCTGTTAATGTGTTCAAGTTTCTGGAAATATGTTGGTATTGAATTAAATCAAACTCTCTTTCCAAAATCTTAACCCTTAGAAACATACGATAAATAGCTGGATTGCGGACTGAATATATACCAGTGAGTTGTAGTATCACAAGTTGTGAGTCTAGCCTAACAATTAGTCGGCGTATACCATGAGCGATGGTATCAGAGAGGAGTTCAATCAACGCGCTATATTCAGCGATATTGTTCGTTGACCGCCCAATACACACACCTCTGAAACTCACTAACTCGCCGCTTGGATCAAAAATGGCCCAGGCTGCGGAGGACAAATTCCGCGTACTACGACTCGCTCCGTCAGCATATCCCACATATGTCTCAGAATAATTCGACATCTGCAACAAATGAGAAGGGCGGATTACTTTAACCGAAACAAACATTTTAGCGAAAACAAAATACAACAAAAGCACTCAGGTTACTATTTAGGCATAGTAACGCTTGAGGTACAACCCGTTACGGGGTTGCGCCAGTGGTATTCCGTCATAATCCATTAACTCGTAGGCTCCTTTTGCTAACACCCTTTTAACAATATAAGGACCCATCCATAAGGACTGAAATTTTCCTGCTCCTAATTTGTCGGATTCTTGGTCATAAAGCAAAACCAAGTCACCCTCAGAGAAGATGCGAGGTTTGACATTCTTGTCGAACTGTGCTTTGACTCGTTTCTTATGGGCTTCGTTCGCCAAAGCAGCGTCACGACGGTTTTCATCCAATTGGATTAACTCCAAGAAACGAGCCTCTTCTTCTGAGGTTCCGGGGAGGAGGTCAATTGCGAGTTTAAGAGACGAAATTTCGCACTGGATCGGTAATACTGCCTCTAGGCCATACACCAATTGGAATGGTGTGAACCCAGTGGCGTTTTTTACCGAGGTTCGGTAAGCCCATAATGCTAAGTACAGGATTAGATGCCATCTTCTCTTATGAACCCCGATCATCCTTTGCAACATACGCTTCAGGACCTTGTTGATTGCCTCAACTTGTCCGTTGGCTTGTGGATAATATGGGGTAGAGCTGTCGTGAGATAGCCCTAGTTTGGCAGCTAATTCAACCATCATGTGATTGCGAAAATGCGATCCATGATCTGTCACTATAGCTTGCGGAACGCCGAACCTGGCGACTACATGATTAAAAAAGAAAAGGGCAGCTGTTTCACCAGTGTTATTCAATGTAGGCATCGCCTCGGCCCATTTGGTAAAATAGTCAACAGCGACTATAATATACCCATGCCCCCCGGTCGAGGTGGGGTTACATTTCATGAAATCGATGCCCCACTTGGCGAAGGGCCCAACAGCAACTATCGTCTGTAAGGGTGCGGGCGGTCTTCTGGTTTTGCTATCAAAGATCTGACATGCATGGCAACCTCTGACAGCTATTATGCAATCTTTAAACATAGTTGGCCAGAAATATCCTGCTCGTAAGATTCTTTGTGCTGTTGCATATCCAGTTTGATGTCCCCCGCACGCGCCTGAATGACAATCATTCAGGGCTTTTTCGGCCTCCTCATGGGTAAGGCACCTCCTCAGAACCGTATCGACACCACGACGGTAAAGTGTATCACCGACGATCATGTAGTCTTTAGATTGGTATCGTATACGTTTCCGTTCCGAGTGTGAGGTATTAGGCCTAAATTTTTGGGTTTGGAGATAAACAATGATGTCTCCATACCACTCATCGCTTACTGATATCAGAAACAAATTTTCATCCACGATTGACTCTTCTGATGTTTCATCGTTGGATGACGATGGGAGATCGCATAATAATTCCGCGAAAACTAGAGCTTTCTTCGATTTGGATTTTACAAAATCTAAATCAAACTCTTGAAGGATTGCTATCCATTTTGAATATTTGCCCCCAAGCAACTGTCGTGACAGTATATATGTCATGGGATTGCAATCTGACAGAACGGTAGTTTTCCTAAAGAGGACATAATGTCGAAACCTTTGAATCGCTTGAACAGCAGCAAGCGCTAGTTTTTCAACATAGGAATATTTACTTTCTGTGTCATTTAAGTTCTTACTTAAATAATAAATAGGATGTTCTATTCCATCGACTTCTTGCACTAAGACCATCGCAATGGTCGTATCTGCTGCAGCTAGATACAGGTTAAAATCTCTTTGATAGTCCGGGGCGTACATTAATGATGCTCTTACTAGAGAATCTTTCAGAGCGTCAAAGGAAGCTTGCGCAACCTGGTCCCAGACAAAAGGTACATCCTTTTTCAAAAGACGAGTATAACCTTTGGCAAGTTCTGCGTAATTTGGAATGAACCTCCTCAGAAAGTTTGCTTTCCCTTGGAGTTTCTGAATCTGAAGCAAATTTGAAGGTGGAGGCAAATTAATGATTGCCTGAACCTTACAAGGGTCGAGACGAATCCCGTCCTTAGAGACCACAAAGCCAAGTAAACGACCAGAGCCGATGCAAAACACACACTTGTGCGGATTGAGTCTTATCTTGTAATGTCGGCAACGTAGAAATATTGCTCTCAAATGCCGCGGATGATCAGTCCGCTTCCGCGAATGAGCCGGAAGATCGTCGAGGTAAGGTTGAACAATGTTCTTGATGTCATGGAAGGCATAATTCATTGCCCTCTGAAATGTCGCCCCTGCGTTCTTTAAACCAAAGGGTAATTTTCGATAAGCGAATGTGCCCCACGGACAAATAAATGCAGTCTTAGACTGGTCCTGTGGGCGGATATTTATTTGATTATACCCGGAAAATCCATCCATAAAGGAAAAGATTTCACATCCGGCGCATTCATCAATTATCTGGTCGATGAAGGGTGTAGGGTAGTTGTCCTTCAGACAAGCTTGGTTTACATCCCTATAGTTGACGCACACTCTTATCGTCCCTTTTTTTTTCATAACAGGGACAATATTCAATACCCAATCGGTTAGAGGAACCGGGTAGATGAATCCAGCATGGAGAAGTTTTTCAACTTCCGCCTTAATGGCAGCGGCTTTCTTCGGATGTACCTGTCGACGCCGTTGTCTTACTGGTTTGACATCAGGATACATTTTAATTTCATGTTCAACTATGGTCGAGTCAATGCCTGGCATTTCATCATATGACCACGCAAAGACATCTCTAAATTCGCGAAAGAGAGCACCATATATTTCCAGTTCTGAAGGGGAACAACTTTTGCCGACATGAATATTCTCTACAACATCAGATTTTGTCGAGATGTTTATGGCTACGGTCTCTTCAATATTGGATAGGTTTCACTCTGAATCCACCGTATTTACAGTATTTGTTAGGAATTCAAACACTGAAGGGTGATATAGGTCGTGTTGAGTTTCTTCTTCACACTCTGGAAGAAGGGAACGATGGTGGTGATCATTCCATGGTGCCCCCTCAATCATCATTGATTGTAAGATTCCTTCGTCAGTCCCATGAACTTTTGACCATGGATCTAATGGGGTACCATATTCTCCAGACCTATCTACCCAAACGCTTGACGAGCGTTGATTTGGGCTCGCCTCCCATGCCTGAAATATTGATTGCTACAATATTTCTATAGGGCTAGGTGGCAACACCACTTGATAATCCATGACGACTTTGTCTCCTGCGACCTTTGAAGAAGATACCATGTTGCATGTTGCTACAAACGGGATATTCCCTACATGGAAAGGAGGTGGCAACGTGAAAGTTCCCATCATTGTGGGATCTTTTAGCAAGCCTACTCCGATATCTTGTATTGAATGGTCGCTCCCATGGATCAGGGGAATGCTTCCAGTGACTTGTGAACCATTAGGGAGGAAATTCTGCTGGTCGACGACCGTAATCCCTCCTTCAAACGGGAATGCGATCTTCCTAAAATATGTCGACACTACAGCTGCCATGGCATATATCCATGGTCTTCCCAGTAGGATGTTATAGTCAAGATTGCCATCAATGACTTCAACATCAATTCCCACTGTTTTTCCTCCTAGTTCAACCTTAAAGTTATTTAGGATACCGTACGGAGTGTACGTCCTACCGTCAAATGCTTTCAATGTCGTCGAAGATCGCGACAAGGTTGGAGATCCAAGAGTTTTCCAGCAACTCATCGACATGATACATGTCGACGCTCCCTCATCAATAATCGTTCTATGAACAGTTTTGTTGAGTGCTTTCACTTGAATAAGGAAAGCTAGTTGCGCTGGTAACTGAGGATCATATCCTTTGTGATCAAAGGATACAAGATTGGAATCTTTAGGATCCACTCCACCAATTGCTGATAACAATGCCTGCCTTTGGGATGGACAATTTTGCAGTACCTCAAGAGTCGACATAGCAGATGGCGATTGGGCCAAATCTCCTACTATGTTATAATGCTGCGCCGCTCTGGCACAAGGATTAAATGTCGACTTGTGTACTACTCCCTTAGGTGGCTTTATTGTTAATTCATGCGTGAGGGGGGGTACAACTTCTGCCGAAGTTGTTGTCGAACTACTGGGTTGATCTTTCCCTTTGTCGTTCGACACCGGCGGATTCCCATAATCTTTATTCCTAGTCGAGATCAAAGCATCATTTTGCTTAGAAACCGACAACATAAGCACTTGAGACGGGGAAGCATTTCCACTATCAACCATATTTTGACCTGGGGTGGGGAATGGATCAGTCAACACAGCTGAAGTTTGGGAACTTTTAAAGAACCTCTTTAACTCAGCTTTGAACGGACAGTTCTTTGTCGAATGATTTTCATCGCATATCTGACATGGATAAAATTGTTTCCCTTGCCCAGGAGGGTTTGAAGAAGTTTTTTGAGGGGATGACTCACCCTGTTTCTTCTTCTTCCCTTTGTTTTGTTTCTTCTTGCTTCCTGGTTGATTGGAGTTTTTGCCTTTATCCGTAGATACAGCATTTACCTCCGAAGCAAGAATCTCTTGATTTGCTTTTTGATTCGAAGTCTTACGGGCTTTCTTATTTGAATCCCTTGTCGACTTAGCGTTTGCAGTTCCAATCATGCCATCACCGGCATGAGAGTCACTATTTGATCCGGGAGGAGGAGGGATTGAAAATTCCGGTCTGGGGGCGTCAGGTATCTTATCATAGAGCGTGCCCGACTGAGTATATACTAAGTCCAAATATTGAGCACGAGCAATAACCTGCTCCTCTGTTACGACGCCTCCCTTGGCCACATCTTCTGTTATAGCAGGAAGAAGCGACTTTATAAACCACTCAGCCAATAGCTGATCTGGAACATAGGTCTTTACCATTCTGCGACGACGACGCCACTCATGTATATGATCTGATATATGTGTGGCCGTTGTCTGCTTGAAATTGGTCAAGATCTCTGTTCCAGTTTCGTACCTTATAGGTAACTGAAAGTGTGTTAAGAAAGTCGTGGCTAGGGAACTAAAATTGTCGAAAGAGGCTCTAGGTAATTCAATATACCATTTAGCCGCCGGACCAGTCAATGTCCTCTGGAAAAGGCGAAGCCTTATCGAATCATCATTCAAGGTATTCGACGAACACCACAGATGGAATGTCATCACATGATTCGACGGGTCTTCGCCAGGATTTCCATTGAATTTAGGAATGTCCGAAGGAAGTTTGTGAGGAATCGCTGGCCACCAATGGGCATAGGCGATTGGATCATTCGTTAATCGATGTAAATCTGGTAATTCTAGGGTCGCCACGAATGGCAACTGCTGATTCAGGTTTGGCGAGGCGTACCCAGGATACGATGGAATCGCCTGAGCAGTAGGCCTTTGCATACCAGCATAATGCAACTGATGTTGATATGACTGATACGGCTGGTGGGCTTGGCCACTGTAAAGTGGTTGATTTAACCCGTTCTGAATATAGGGTTGCCCACTATTCGCAAAGATCTGTTGCTCAGATCCTTGGTACACCTGTTGAAACTGAGGTTGTCGGTATTGCACCATCCATGGTTGTGAAGCCATGTTTTGCTGTGCGACACTAACCGACGGACCAAGTTGCGGGGTTATGGTTCCCGTTTGTATCTGTGTCGTCCCGGCAGTTGGCGATTGTGGTTGTGTTGCAGGGTCAATGGGCTGTTGCATTACAACTTGGGGTTGACATACAACAGGCATCGATTGAACTTGCGACACGGTTACAATTGCTGGCGTCGTCGGGATACTAGACATAGGTACACACTGTTGCATGGAATATACAACTCTTGGTTGCTGGGGTAACATAGGTACCCAACCACTCGTCGTTACTTCAGTCACACCTGAATGTTGTTGAAAACTGCCGTATGGATATCCCCCCGGAAGGGGAAGTGAAAGGGCATATTGCCCCCCATACGGTAACAATCCGGAGCTCAAGGGTATAGATTGCCTTTGAGGACTGGATGGCCCAAACTGATTTCCAAAGGGATCAATTTGTCTAGTTTCAACATAAGAATTACCGGAAGAACAAACTGGAACAGACCAAGTTGTCGTAATAGTCCCTGGGTGGACTCCTTCTAACTGATGAGAGCTAGTCGGGACAGCTGGTATGCCGGCAAACATCGTTGGGTTGACAGCAGGAGCTTCTGCTGTCGCTGTGTCATTTGGCACAGTCCTAGATGTCGACGGTTGCTCAGACATTTTAAGTCTATCCAATAAACTGCCTAACGATTC
The DNA here is from genome assembly GCA_031772625.1 of Pinus tabuliformis. Taxonomy (NCBI): domain Eukaryota; kingdom Viridiplantae; phylum Streptophyta; class Pinopsida; order Pinales; family Pinaceae; genus Pinus; species Pinus tabuliformis. The sequence continues at coordinate 1,023,599,871 of CM062819.1, read as the reverse complement.
TACAGGAACTTCCAGTGGCGATGGACAAACTTCTGATGCAGAAGGAAAAAGAGTGGCGCCTACTCCAAAATGAGTTGGAGTATTTGCTTGCTGGTCCTCTACGATTTCCTCTATTGCAATCAGACCAGGAGGAAGAGGAAGACCGTCAGGTCCGTAAAAGATTTCTGGTGCCGAAGAAGGGGTTGCTTCGACAGCGACAGTTGTTTGAACAACAAGACTCTGTGAACCGGTTTCAAATGGAACTGGTTCAGTTATGCAAGTACTTGTCTTCAGACTAGGATCAGTACAACTGTCCCTCTGTTGTTGTTGAACTTCTTCAATAGAGGCAGGGATTCCAGAAATATCAGGAGTGACCAGAATCTCAGATGTCGTCGGAACTGTTGTTCTAACTTTAATGGGAGATTTTGACCCGGTGAAGCGAGTTCGCTTTGTCCGTACTACTCTCGATTCCGGAGACAAAGACGGTTGACTCGCGAGTCTCCTCGAACGACGGAGTTTTAATTGACTTTCCTCCACGGTTGCGGATTACTTAATCAACTAAAATACAAAAAGGGGAATTATGTTTCCGTATTGAATGAATTTTATTAGACGCTTTTAGACACAACTTTGCTTTTTCATGTTTTAAGAGTCGAGAAAAAGCTAAAGATGACTCTAGTCGCCTTCGATGTATTAACGAGCCCGAAGTGACAAATGCTCGGTTGGACTTTTTCAGTTATAGAGTTTGAAAAAGGCCAAAAGAAACTGCTCTGGAGATCTAGGCAGAGGGTGTGCCAAACCTTTCGCGAAACCACAGAATACGTTTTACGGTACGGGTGGTCGATCTTCGTGAATGCTGTGTTCACTACATCGCGATCAGTAGGGCGGCCGACACGGCTTCCTAAGGATAAAGGATAAATGCCTATAGGGGTCTCCCAATATACGCGACGGTACGCGGGAGCACAAGTCCGTATTAGTGCTATCGTCCCTCAGGAGGAATCACCCACCTTCGTAGAGATCGACAGTCACTACATTTAACGACGCCGGAACACGTCTCTACCTAGACCTCTAGAGTGAGCGTTATGTTACAATGCGTTTTTAGATTCATTCAATATATTTTAAGTTGATCTTGTTTAGCAGTTTGTCTTTCAGGATCACCACGAGATGTATTGGTACAAATTCCTAAATGCAGCTAAAATGATAAGCAAGCTTTACAATCTTTTTAGCTTTGAAAATCCTAACTATTGAGGGGAGAGAAAAACATTATCTTTCCACACAGAGCACAAAGCACAAACTAATGCAATTTCTCCTAGATCAATCACGCAAACTTATCAAAATATGCAAATGCAAGATGCATGTATTTCTTTTCTTTTCCTTTAATGTTGATGTAGACAAAAAGGAAATTGTCGTGTAATTTTCGAATTCAATTTGAAGTGTGAACAAACAAGTTTTGTCTAAAATCAAAAGACGCTTTACAGGTACTTGTTTCGACACTAAAAATGTACGAATTCAAACCATAAAATTAAGAACAAACAAAACTCAAACAGCCATGAACAGTAATAAAACTAGCTCTTAAGATCATAAAGACACTTTTACAGTTCAGGATCTAAGAGGCCACAGCTATATTGGTTCGCTTTTCACAATGGGAAACTGTAACTGAAGCAAGAAATACTGAAAGAACAATCACAGTTTCATCACACAACTGAGGCGGAATAATGTCAAGGAAAGTTGGTTTACAGCAAGTACAATGACAAGCAATCAGCAGCAAAACAACAGTGAAAACAGGGCTAAGACACAGTGGGAAACCTTAGGAGGACATAGCCTAACTGGATCAGCGCAGGCTCTGGTCTGTCAAATTGACTCTCAGCGCAGTTCCCGAAGGGAGTACCTGCGCTGGAATGCAGACTGCCTGTGGACAGCCTGCACTGAGACACGAGAGTTGCGTTTACAAGGATTTCCGGGTCATAAAAAGCTCAAAAATGCACTGTTTTTGCTGAAATAAAAAGCTATAGGTCAAGTACAAGCTAAGGGATGATCAAGAGGATGAAAAGCTATCACAAAGAGTAAAGAGTCTTTTGTAGATAAGCTCTTTAAATCATGAATCTGCTCAAAAATGAGCAAGAGTAGCAGCCCCTCTACTTCGCTTTTGATATAGTCAAAAGCTTTTCGATTCGGTACTCTTTGGTTCAGGAAATGAATAGCAAAGATACTACAAACACCAACAAGATACTAGGCTCCCCAGCGGAGTCGCCAGTTTGTTGTGGGGAAAAGTATCCGACTCGGATGACCCTATCCCTACTCTAAAGGTGACAGTCTTTAGCAACAACTGAAAGTAAAGCTTTGATGTTTTCCTTTATGAAAGTACAGAGAGAAGGAAGAAGAGATTAACCAACCTGGTGTCTTTCGCTTAGTCGATCCTTATCCTCTCTCTTTGTCTCTTGTTCCCAGCTCCTTGCTCTCTTTGCCGGTCCAGCTACACACAGATCCTGCACAAACAAGAGAGGAAACTACAAGATACAAGTACTCATAACTGATGCATGGATTAGAGTGAATCAAATATACATGTAAATACAATACATCAATGCAATACAAGTATATAGGAGAACATGCAAAACTTTATTGATAGAAGTAACAGGGTTCTGAGAAGGTTACAACCAATGATGGCTCCAATCCAGCAGCACCTCCCCAGCAGCAAGAACTCTCCTCTTCACCTCTAGTAAAACAATCACCCAATAGCTCTAACTGTAAACCAACAGCACCTCCTTGCTTTACACAAAATTCCCGCCTCCTTAGACCTCATAGAAGAGCTCTATATATAGGAGAGAAGAAGAGAGGATGAGTCAGCTTGAGACTGACATGAAGCTGCCTTGTGTCCTCTCCCTCTTCAGTTAATCTTCAGTTCTTGAGTCCACTTGGAGATCCTTGCTTACACATGGTGATCAAGTACCTCTTACTCATCACAGGGCGAATCTCATGAACCAAGTGTCAGTTTGGAAGCTTCCTAGGCAGTTGACACCTTGCAGAATGACTGTGCCACTTGGCCAATCTCGCCCAGCGCAGGTAGCCTTCATTAGATTTGACTTCCAGCGCAGGTACAAGGAGGAGCAGTTGCATTCCAGCGCAGATGCTCAGTGGAGCAGCTGACATGATCCAAAATTAGCCTGTTTTGAAGTGTTTTCAGGTGGAGAACTGATTGGAAGTGTTGTTGTTTGATGACCTTGTTCTTTTAGGGGTAAGAACAACATGTTTAGGGACTGAGGATCCCTGTAATTATTGACATTTCATGCTCCATGTCGCGAGGCACAAAAATGTCTATAACATGGTGGCAAAGAAGAAGTCCTAGTTTCGAATAAAGACACAAGTGGGCCCTTTCATATGCAATACCAGGTCAGCGGGAGAAGAGGGAGACAAAATTCTTAAAGAGATGAAATTTAGTTTGAGTTTTAAATGGTCTTATGACCCTTAGGGTATCATTTCCAAGTTGAGAGTAGAAAACAAAACTACTCCATATATCCATACCTCAAGGCCTAAGATAGAAAAGTATGCAAATCAGTCAAAGTGGGCAGAGAATACATTGCAAGAAGCTGAAGAACAATTGTTTTCTACTTCAAATTTATAGACTCCCTCCTCAGGAGAAAATAAGCAAAATACAAAGAGAGGAGGGATCATCATAAACAACTGGTAGTGAAGCCAAAGATTTCAGAATTAGTTACAAGAAAAGAGCAAAGATCACGCCTAGGACAGATGTAGAAAAGGAAATAGAAGACCAAGTTTCCATCATGATTAGAGATTCACCACCTACAAGCAGCAAGTTTGTTGCATCTTCTACTGGACCTTCAGTTTCACATGGTCAAAAGGAAATAGAGCTATCTTCACAAGATGTCCAAGGAGAAAAGGAAAAAAGTGTTTTTGATAAGTACCAAGAGATCAAACTTAAGAATGAAATTATAGAACAGTACCTAAAATCAGTTTTGGAAGCACACTTCCAACTCACAGAGCAGGTTATTATCATTTTTTGACACATGGCAAGGAAAAATGCAGATGGCCTTCCTTGAGGCTCAAATTACATATCCTAAAACACCAACATATTACAAGAGTACAACATTTGAATTCGGCACCAAAGATATCCATCCCATTGATCAAATGGAGATGCATAAATAAACTAGTGGGATGATTTCCTCTACATTAACTAATATTGTCATGTCACTGTGAAAGTTGTAGGTTTCATATGCAAACATTCAGTCTCAGTTGAAAATGAAAAATGTATATTCTTTAGCAAAGGACAATAGGATCAAATAATTGGAAGATTTGGTAGTCAAGATATGATATGATCCTAAAGATATTAATGTTGCAAAGGAGATCATCAAGAAGAAAAATCTTGACATTGGAGCATTGAGAAAGCAACTGAAACTGCCAGCAATAGAGGATCCCTTGACTAAAGACATTGAAGAAAATGAAACACAAAAGGCTGACATGATGAAGCTAATCATAGAGCAGAATATTCAGAGCAAAGAGATGGAGGCATAAATGGAGAAAATGATCAAAGAGAAAGAACTAAGTCAAAGGATGGCCTTAGTCCCCCTGGATTCCATACCCTTCACTCAGCTCCCAGCTATAGGAACAGCAGTTGCAACAACTTCTTCAACTCAAACTACAAGCAATGAACGTTGCTTCAGTCAATCTCCGGGTTGGTTTATGAACTGAACATCTGACTTACAAAGCATTCTAAGTGCCCTTGTGGTAGCTTAGAGCCTCATCAGATCTTACCCTTATGATTTGTTTTTACTGTCCATCATTACTCAACCTAAATCACTGAACTTAGCTGCAAGTTTTGAGCAAAAACCAAGCTCAGTTTCGCTCCCTCGTCCATCGCACTATCTGTAACTGTGCAACCTGGATGCATCGCACCTCCCATGTGTTGCAGGTGAGATGCATCCCTATTTCCCTATGTTGCAGGTGCGATGATTGAGTGATATTATTTTTCTTCTCTGAAATTTGGTTTTTCCTCCTTGTTTTCAGATTTATTCAGTAGTTTTGTTGTTCATGATCAGTACCTTCTTGCTGAAACCATCTTCCTTCACATTATTTCAGCCTCCATCAGTTAGGAATTGTAAATGTTTTTGTGTATTTGATAATCATTTATAGTCTTCCTTTGTCGAAAGTAGCCTAATCGAACTGTCGTTTTTGGTGCAAGTGTCGTAATTGTCATTTTAAATCAAAAGTAGAGTGTCGTAAAGTCTTCCTCTTCTAGATAGTTGATTGTACTTTTTTCATTGTACTTGATTTGAGTTATTAGTATTTGAAGTGTCGTCTTACAGTTTTCATTTCGAAATCGAAAAGTGTCATCTTAGTCTTCCTTTCATTTTGAAAAGAAAATTGTTAGTCTTGTCGCTTTGAAAGAAAATAGTTCAGATCTATACTTAGCTTTCCTTTTGCACATTAAGGAAGCGGAAAACAAATACATGCATGTGTATCTACATTTTGACTACATGCGAAATTTGATTTAGGAAAGTGCATTTAATGTGTGCTCTATGCTCTCTACTGAAAGAAAAGCATTATCTTCTTTCCTTTGTAGCTAGGATTTTCATTGCTAAAAGAACATAAACGACTATTTATCATTTTAGATTGCATATTTAGGAATTTCACATCTACATCACGCGGTGAACCTTGAAAGACAAACTTCTAAGAAAGATCAACTCTAAAATAAACCTCAATGAACATAAAAACACTTTGGAACCTAACGCAACACATCTAGAAGTCTAGGCTAGAGACGTGTTCCGGTGTCGTAAAACCTAGTAACTATCGTTTTCAACAAAGGTTGGGTGATTCCTCCTCTTTGATACGAAAAGTGCCAGTACGGACTTGTGCTCCCCGTACCGTCGAGTATATATTGGGAGACCACAATAGGATGATATCCTTTATCGTTAGGAAGTCGTGTCTGCCGCCCTATTGATCATAATGCACTGAACACAACATTCAGGAAGATTGATTGTCGTTCATAAGTCCTTGGTAATTTCTCTATCATTTATCACCAAGGTGTATTTTGCAGTTTTATGATCAGTTTGGTAAACCCTCTGTCTAGACTTCCAGAGCAGTCACTTTCATTCATTTTCGACTCCTTAAAAGAAAAGGTCCATCTGAGCACTTGTCACTTCAGACTCATTAAAAATCGAAGGCGACTAGAGTCACCTTTAGCTTTTTCTCGACTCTTAAAAATTGAAAAAGCAAGTTGCATCAAAGCATCTTAAAATTTATTTTAATCGAAATAACATCCGTGTTCCTTCGTTGATCTGAGGTTGAGATAATGGAGTCTACCAATCAAGGAATCCCCCTTGGAGGGAATCCTAGTCCTTTTTCCTCTTGGGGAGATATTGGTTCTCCATATATGGCTACATTGTCCCTTCCAGGAATCACAATCGGCCTACCAGTATGGCTTTTCTCGACCTCTGTCGTTCAAAACACCATAATTCCTCAACAATCTAATCAGAAACCAGATGATACTGAAGTTACCCCTTCACCTTCTACTTCATTTGTTTCTCCTTCCCCTTCTTCCTCTTCGCTTGGTGAAACTAGTGACACTAAAAACCAAGTAGCTGAGAAGAAAAAGAAAGGGAAGGAGAAGAAGAAGAAGCCAGCTAAACAAGGGAACAACAATGCATCATCTGGCGAAAATCCACACACTAAAGTTTCCAAACCAAAAAATCCATGCGTAATTTGCAAGGAGAGACATTACCATCGAGATTGCCCTTGCATCCCACGGATCTTGAGGGAATGGTCTCCCCGGTTGCACCATTCGGTGTCATCAACCCCTGACAGTCAGGTTGACAGCACACCATCAACTAGTGAAAACGAAGTCAATAGACAAAAAGGAAAAGTTAGAGTTCCATGTAGGTTATGTGAAGGTGATCATACTCTTCACCATTGTCCTTTTCTGGATGAAGCCAAAAGAATTTTGGATAACCGTCCTGCTTCACCGCAGCAACTTCCACCTGGATACAAGAAACTCTTGTCAAGTCCTTCGCTAGTTGAAAACCCGATTGACATAACTCAATTGTCAATCGAATCACCTATCATCAAAAGTGAACCTTCTGAGTCCATACCAGACCAAAGTCAACTGGTCGAGATGGCAGTCGACCCAGTCTTGCCTTCAGAAAATCCACCTTCAGATGATATAGTTTCCAAAGAGGATGAGAAAGACACCATTAAAATTCTTTTTGTTGATACAGAGTCTAATGAAATTGGGGGCAATCCACCCATTCCTTCACAACAGGAAGAGACCCCCCAGTTCATGAAACTTATCCAGACATTTATCCAGTACCTCCTCCGAGCAGTCTAGTCATTTTATTTGATTGGAATCAACTAGCGAAACCTTGCCTTCCATTTAATATACCATTCCGAATCATTGTACAAGTTTACAAAATGATCGTGTCTGGAACAATCATAGATGAAGGGGCTTTGGTGAGTATCCTTTCCTCAACTTCTTGCAAAGCGCTTGGTTCACCATCGCTTTTGCCTGAGAAACAAAATTTGTCAGGCTTCAACAAAGGAACCAGTCGACCATTAGGGATCCTTCTAAAGTTGCCTATAACTTTGAGAAAGAAAATCGTTCATTTGAACGTGATGGTAGTCCAAGGTCCACTAGATTACAATCTACTCCTTGGACGTGATTATATATATAGCATGGAAGCTATTGTTTCCACATTCTTTCGAGTGATGTGTTTTCCACATGAAGGTAGATTGGTGCAACTTGTCGACCAACTTTTCGACCAGCTTTCATTTCCTGGTTCAAACTTAGCTATCAATCAACCATCATCCCTAAATGGTCTCTTCTCATCAACAATGTCTCTTCAACCTTCATCCCATCCACCTAATTACTGCGAGTAGTTTGGTGAGTGTGATGAATATTAGGGGGCATGCACCCTAGTCTACTTCGGCAGGCAAACCCAGAGGAAAAGAGAGATTTTCTTGAAAGGTCATAATACTTGGACAGAATAACATTCCCGTATAGGTTATGTGATCAGTCTGACGCGATTATTTCCTTTGTACGATTGTGAGTGGAAGTTCACAGCATTCACCTTCGTACGTTATGTGATTGGAAGCTCACAGCAATCACCTTCATCTATTTCGATGGACAAAGCAAAGGAAGAGTTTTTGTTTGATGATAGAAACAATCCTGCCTAACCACAGGGACTTCCATTTGGTAACCTGGAAACTCTTCTTTTACTGAAAGACCTGGGGGCATGCAAACCTTTGCATGCAAGTGAAAAGCGACCTTTGATTTTCTTAGTTTGTAGGTTCTCAACCCTTTAACCTCATAACTCGGTCATTTCTAGCTTGCATAAAAAGGTCATGAGCACATGTTATAGTAGTTTTCAAGCTCATTAAAAAATAAATCTAACAAGAGACATTATCAAAAGACTGGTAAGAGCAATGTTCCCGCAAGGTTCAAGCTCATTAAAAAATCAACCTGCACTGAGCACATGTTGGCACAAGGTTCAAGCTCATTAAAAAATAAACTCGCCTTTGGTAAATAACCTTTGCGATCGCTTTGCTAACTGCCCTTTTGAGCCTTAGTTGTGTTCCTTCAGTCACCTCCATTTCATTCGGCTGACCATATGCTTCCACTTGATTGTTTACCCTTTTGAGGAACATCTACGATGAGTGATTCATATTGCCACCCTCTTCACAGTGCCATGTTTTGAGAAGTTCCAAACTTACCTAGAACCAGCTGCTACCCAGAAATGCCACTCGTTCCTCAAAAAATGAGCCTCTTTTAAACTCTTTTTAGACTTGTTAAATATAAAAGATTGTCGAGCTATTGGCCTTTCCAGCTCGTTAAAGTAAGGGGAATGCTATCCCTCTCATATATTTTAATCTTTTGGGGCTTGATGGATTATTAAACAAAAAGATCGAGTGCTTGTCTTTGTCGGCTCGTTAAAACTATCAAAAAGTCATCCCTTTCATATTATTTTACAGTTTTTCAGACTTAAGGGATTATGCCACGAAAAGGGATTGTTGGAGTCTCATTTTCATCCATTTTCAAACTCTCTAAACATGAAAAGGACCGAGTTATCATTGTCATTAAACTCGTTAAAAAAATAGCGAGAAACTTGTCCACCCAGACAAGAACGAGTCTCACTGACGCTAGGCTCGCTATACACAAAGCGATAGGTTTGCCCGAAGGGAAAATTATAGACCAAGCATATGTTATCCTCCTCAAGCTTGTCAAAAATAAAGAGGTACTGGTCAGCAATGACTGGGGAAAAATGGGAAGAAAACTTGAAGAAATTTATTGGTAGCAAGTTGCTCTTGAACATGACACTTTCACTCCATCACCATGATTGAGTTGGGTTGAAGACACTGGAGAATATTTCAATCCAGTTATAAGAAATTAAGACATTGCAAGGGCAACTCAAAGCTCTAGAAGAACAAAAAACTAGAATTGAAGCTTCTCGTCCAGTTGAAGTGCAGAAGTCACAAAGGTTGCTAGAGAGGTTACAAAAGGTCGAGAAGGATACATCAATTGGTTAAACCTTGGCCCAAGCGAAGGAAACCATTTGGATGGGTATTCTGGACTCCATGAATGAGATTTGGCCATGTATCCAAATTATTTTTGAAGATAAAGAACTGATACAAAAGGCCACTGAAACAATTGTTCAAGTAAGGGAAAATTTGGGAGACATGCCTTCAGAAGCTTCCAATATCATCAAATTCCTAAATTCAAAGAACAAGTATGAACTTGAAGAATTAAGAATTAGTGACAAGACTACCACCATCTTGGAAGTCAAGAAATTTTTGACTAAAAGAAATCTCATTGATCAATTAGAAGAGAGATGTGAAACACTAGAGTTGGGAGTGAACAAGTTTTCCAACAGGATTGAAGCATTAATTTAGAAAGGATTGCCCAGCATATATGTGATTAATGATAAACTGATTACTCAAGAATATTATGTTCTGAAGATGAAGGAAGTGGCCAGAAGCAGCATCAAATTCAGTGGTATAAAAGGCAGCATGACAGCAAGAGCATTCTTAGAGACTATGGAAAATGACTTCTATATCTAGAATGAGGTGAAACATGTCTTCACAGTAAAGCCAACTTTTGCAAAGTATACTAAGGTTGATGAGATTTACCAAAGGGTAATTAAGTTAACCATTCCAGATGAAAAAAGGTGGGAGGAACTATGTGATTTATTGGATTAAAATTAATTCACATGTAGTTAGATACTAGCCAACACAGCAGCCAGCACAACACCCAGCGCATCAGCATAGCACAGTTTTAGGCTGATTTAGCAACCGAATCCACCAAAATAGAGCCACCTCTTCATGAAGTTGTCTACTTTTCCTATCTTTCTGCCAAATATCGATTTTATTGTTTAGGAAAATGTTAATAATACATTGTCAGTTGAGACAGTGCTTTTGTAAATATTTTTATAAATACTTCACGGTTTGAAGTATTAAGGGTTGGTTGTTAAATATAATTTCCTCTGCAAATTGTGATTTACAAGTTGCTAGAAGCATCAATAATACAAGGAAATTCTTCACAGGGTTCATGTGGTGTACGAATTGGTGATGTTTTTCTTTTGTTCATGTGTTTAATCATTGTCTCTTTTCTCAGTCATTTCTGAAAAGCTTAATTACATAATAGAAATTGTGATGAATAGGATATGTTATACATAACACCCTATTCTAGCTGTTAGTAATTTGTATGTTTTCCGCTGAAGTCAAATTAAGGAATTCTTCATTGCTCCTTAGTTTCTACTGAATATTATATTTCTTCTATTTCACAATTCATTTAAAATTATGAAAGATCCAGCTAGTGCAACCTAGCTTGCCCAATGAAACTCCTTCAAAGTTTGATGCAGATCCAATTAATCTTCAGACTCCATAGCCCAATGGAATTATAGCAATTTAATCAACCAAGCAATCCAATAAAAAAAAATAAGTACAGTAATAACTAGCCTAAAATTTACACCAAACATAGCTAAATTTTACAGAGAGATCCCTCTCTGAAGCTAGAAGGGCTAGATCCCAACTTCCAAAGTGGTTTTGAATGTCCTATGTGTTTGCTCCCTCAACCTCAAAAAATACAGAATGACAACATCTGGAAATGGGAACAAGATTACAAAGTTTTCATGAGAAAATATGCAATTTTGGGATATAACTCAGGGGATACTACCCTATTCTGGGAGGAAGCTTGGAAGCAGCATCCTTGTCTAATAGAAAATACCAACCTTTTGTTGAGAAGTTTATAGGGCTATTATTAGAGTGATTTAACTTTTCTTGATAACTGCTTCTGATGTGTTTTTACTTTCTCTTACTTATTATCTTCTTTAATTATTATTATGTTTGTATATCATCAAACAGCTACCAAAAACAAGAAGAACGAGAACACAGGATATAGGTTGCAAGCCATGTCCAAAAGTTCTCCACTTGAGAGGAAACCCCACAAATCTCTTCTCTTCCTTATAGATTCTTCAATTGACAAATTCCAAGACCTCTAGACCAAGAAAAATACCCTCCAAGACCAAGTCCAACCCTTATGGATGATGTGCTTTCCTTGTTCAAGTCAAACCCATTCATATCTCTTCCAGTAGCACAACTTCAAACCCCAACTGCAGAATTTCTTCCTTCACTATAGATCTGAAATTCTTGGCCCTTCTCCAGTTGTTGTTGCCACATGTGTGAGCTTCTTTTAGCCTCCCAAGGATTCCTCAGAACTTTGCTTCGCTTTCTCTTCCTTCTAGAGCTTGAGGATGGATTCTTGTGACCTTCACTTGACCTTCTTTCCTATCCTTCTTCAAGATCAAACCTATAGAATAAAACCCTAGATCAGCTACAGAAACCCTAGCCATCCTTCGCATGTGTGAGAGACAAATAGCCGAAAGACAAGTCTCCTTCATCCTCTTCCTTCTTTATTGCCTTGTTCTTCTTCCTCCTTCGCTTGGATGAGTGAGTGATGAATGTGATCCAAGGAGGTCGAGTTTCCTAAATTATATAGGCTTCTCAAGGTAGATTTTGCTCCTCAAATTAGGTTGACTTGGTCTTGAAGGGTATTTTGACACTTGTAAGGACAAAAATAATTTTCTTTACAAGTTATAATGTGCTTGATGCGGTCTTCAACTTATGACAATGACTCTTTTGACTTCTTGACCCATGACCAACCCTACAAGCACTCAATGGGTGCTTGACCTATAAAATAAAAGACTTTGAGTATGAAACCCATGCTCCAAAAATAATAATAATAATTTTCTTTCATTTTACGATTTACAAGAATCAATGAGTACATTTCATATTTATGTAGACCGAACCTAGTTACACATTTTTCAACAATCCCTCTTAACTAGGGAGGTATTCATAAATGGTACATGGAAATTCTCAATCTAAAGGGATATCATAGGAGTCAAATTGGTAACCCATTTGTTTAGCATCATATCAGTCAGCATTGTCATATATCAAGGCTTTGACTAACAGTTTTATCTCTCCACAAGATCGGAGCACAATGCTGGCAAGGCCAATGATTTATAGACACCATCATCATTGTCTCTCAAGGTACATACCCCACCTGGGTGTTCATAGGGTATGACCTTCTTTGGGCTATTCTTATCTCGGATAACTAGTCCTCAAAGAATATCGGTCCACAACTACTCTTATCTTAGATTCCCTACCACATCCTCAAATAGTATCGGATTCCAAATGTTCACTCAAACCTCCATTTTGTCTTCCCAAGTGAAGACAAGAATGATGTGCCTGTCTCTCCCTCTCAAACAGGGAGGATACATCAACCAAACTAAGCTTGTCTCTCAAATATATAAGCTTCTTATTAGGAAGATATTTTTTCAATATGTCAGCTACTTGCTTATCGGTGGAGTAGTTGTAGCACACCATCTTGTACTAGCTTACGAATGTAGTGATACGTTTTTTTGATATGCTTTGTCTTTCCATGAAATAATGGGTCTTCAGACAACCATATACAACTGGTGTTATGACAATGTATCACTGTAGGGTCCATTGGTCCTTCAATAGATATGATAGCAATTTCCTTAACCAGACATCTTCTCTGCTTACTTCATAGGCTGCAATGTACTCAGCCTCAACACTACTCAAAGAAACCATATATTGCTTTCTTCTCATCCATGAGATCATGGAGGATCCCAAACTAAAAACATCCTCTTGTATTTCTCCTTCCATCCTGCTCACTGCCTCCAATCTAAATCTGTATATCCAATCAAGTGGACATCATTCCTCCTATCATATTTTAGGCAGTAGTGGATTGTTACTTGTAGATATCTCAGTATATGTTTTGTTGTTATCCAATGATAATGCTTTAGCTCCACTTGGAATTGACTGAGAATATTTACTACAAAACATATGTCTGGTTGATTATTCACCAAGTACATCAATGATCCAATCAATTGCCTATACCTCAAAGGATCCACAGGGATTGTTTTGAAACTCCTTAGCCTTTTCAAGTTTGTGATCATCAGAGTTTTCATTGGTTTTAAATCCATCATGTAAAAACTCTTCAACATCTTGATCACATAATTCCCTTGACCTAGATAGATCTCATCAGATCCTTGCCAAACTTCCATTCCCAAATAGTAGTGCATCAACCCTAGATCCTTCATGTCAAATTTCACTGCTAGTTGTTTCTTACATTATTCAATTCGACCTTCCACACCTGTCAAGAGAAGATCATCTACATATAGAAGAATGATTATCGACTCTCCCTTTACAACCTTAATATAAAGGTTTGGATCAACATAACTCTTTTAGAAGCCTAATCTTTGTAGGTATGCATCCATCCTAGCATACCATGCCCTTGGTGCTTTCTTGAGGTCATATAATGCCTTCTTCAATCTGCAGACATATGCCTTTTTGCCTTTAACTTCAAATCCCAAGTGTTGCTCTATATAGAATTCTTCATCAATTGTGTGATTTAGGAATGCAGTCTTAACATCCATTCGGTGTATGTTCCATCCCATTGATGTTGCCAAAGAGACCAATGAATGAATAGTTGTATACCTTGTTGTTGGAGAAAATGTCTCTTCATAATCAATGCCTTCTTGTTGAGAGAAGCCCCTAGACTCAAATCTTACCTTATATTTATCAATACTTCCATCTGTTGCATGTTTGATCTTGTAGAGCCACTTGGAAGTTACCACAAATTTGTCTTTAGCCTAGGTGTGATCTCCCAAACTCCATTCTTCATTATAGATTGATATTATTCATTCATGGCATCCTTCCACTCTTGGTTATTGACAACTTCTTCAAAAGTGGATGGCTTTGATTCAATTAGTTTTGTCATGTAGGTTGCATACCCAAAATATCGTTTGGGTGTCTTGCTTGCCCTTAACGTAACTTGAGTTGATCCATGACCTTCTACATCTAGAAGTGTAGACTTTAACCAGTTAGGTATTTTTCTAGTTTTGAGAATCACCATAGATTGTATTGGTTCACAAGGGCCTTCATCTTCATGGTTTGATTCTTCTTCTTCCATGGTAACTTCTTCTTCAAATACGGGAAGTTCTTCATCATCAGAGTCCATAGGGAGATCCTTTGATTTCTTGAATGCAATACTTTTGTCAAATATCACATCTCGACTGACTTCTATTTGGTGTCCTTCCTTTATGTAGATCATATAGGCCTTAGAAGAGTTATTGTAGCCCACAAATGTCTCCTTCATGCCAAATGGATCCAACTTCTTTCTTTTGTCCTTGGGTATATGTATATAGACAAGACAACCAAAAATTCAAAGATGATCTATGGTTGGTTTCTTTCCAGTGAATACCTCTTCGAGAGTCTTGTTATCTAGAGATCTGCGGGGACTTAAATTTTGTATGTATACAGTTGTCTTTGTAGCTTCACCCCACAAAAAATTTGGTAAAACTTGATCATGTAACATTTCTTTTACACTTTCTTCAATGGATCGATTCTTTCATTCTGCAACTCCATTTTGTTCGAGATTATATGGGACTATTAGCTCCCTCTTAATCCTAGACTCCTTACAAAAATCTATGATTTCATTGGATGTATATTCTCCTCCATTATCAGATCTTAATATCTTGATTCTTCTTTCTGTAAGGCTCTTTACTTCAGTTTTGAATTCTTGAAATTTAGTAAATACTTCATCCTTAGATTTCATTAAGTAAACCCAAGTCTTCCTTGAATTATCATCTATAAATGTGACATAATATAGATTACCTCCAAGTGATTTAGGAGTCATGGGACCACAGACATCGAAATGAATAAGATCCAAGATTTATTTTGACCGTGAAGCACTGCTTCCAAATGGTCTCTTGGTGTTCTTACCCAATGCACATCCCTTACATACTCCTTCATGATCTTCATTCAGATCGAGGATTCTGTCTACTATAGAACTTAGAGTTAGAAGAATTTTGAAATGTAGATGACCAAATCTTCTATGCCAAAGTTCACATGGGCTTATTTCAATGTGAACTAAAGCGTGAGAAAGAGGGGATAGCAACCTGTAAAGTCTTCCTTCACGAATTCCAATTACTCTAGCATTTTCTGTGCTTGAGTTTTTACCCCATACTACAACTTTTCCATCAATGAAAGCCACTCTATCATATGTATCTTCTATACTTGAAACGGAGAGTAATTTCTTATGAAAACCTGGAACAAATAGGATGTTGTTAAGATGAATATTTCCTCCATTCTCCATCTCTATTGAGGCTGATCCAATTCCTCTCACAGGATAGATCTTATCATCTCCAAGCTCTACAGAGTAAGAAGACTTTCCTTTTGACAATGTTTTTAGTTGCTTGTGATGTCCAGTCATGTGCCTTGATGCTCCACTATCAATTACCCAAATCTTCTCATCTTGAAATGTGCCAGAGAGAGCTTAGAAGAGTCCTTCATCCTTTTTCTTGGCTACTTTCTTCTTTGGAGTAAATAGGAGATTCCATGTTATTTTGATACCTTTCTTGAGATGACTTACTACCTTTGAACACTTTTTTAGAAACGTCTTCAATGTAGTAGAGATCTTCATAATGCCCTCTAGAAACCTTAGCTCTGATACCATGTTGAGAAATCTGTAGGGCAATGATTAGAGTGATTTCTCTTTTCTTGATAACTTCTTGTGATGTATTTTTACTTTTTCTTACTTATTAGCTTCTTTACTTATTATTATGTTTGTATATCACCAAACAGCTACCAAAAACAAGAAGAACAAGAAAACAGAATATAGGTTGCAAGCCAAGGCCAAAACCTCTCCACTTGAGAGGAAAATCCACAAATCTCTTCTCTTCCTTACAGATTCTTCATTTGACGAATTCTAAGACCTCTCTACCAAGACCAATACCCTCCAAGACCAAGTCCAACTCTTATGGATGATGTGCTTTCCTTGTTCAAGTCAAACCCAGTCAAATCTCTTCCAGTAGCACAACTTCAACCCCCAGCTGCAGAATTTTGGCCTTCACTATAGACCTAAAATTTTTAGCCCTTCAGCAATGTTGGAAAATGTAACTAGGCTCGGTCTTCATTATTGTACTTGAGTCCAATGTCATATATTTGTCAAAAGAAAGTGAAAAGAATTTTATTATAATTTGATTTGACTTATTGAAGGGGTTTTATGCTTGGGTAAAATGTATAGGTCAAGCCTCCATTGTAGGATTTAGGTTATTGTCAAAGTCATTTATTGTTGGGTCAAAGGCTCCTCCATCAAGTCATCATCTTCAGCAAATTACCTACTCGAAGTATTCAAGTCAACCTCAATTAGATCATCTACAAATCAGCTTCAATTAATATAACTCAAGTCGGCCTTAACATAAATTGGAGACACATTGGTTCATGATGATCATGTCGCCTTATTTTAGGATGGCAAAACCACTATATATAACCCCCTAGTATCTTTGAATTTCACCATTTTCAGAGCTCGCGTTCACAGAGAAATTTTGGTGATCACAAAGAATATTTTTGGCATATCTCAGTTGGAGTTTCAGTGATATCTCAGAGGGAGTTTCGGTGCTGATTACAGTGAGGAGTTCAGATCTTAGTGAGACATATCCTTGTTGTTTCCACACTTAGGGATGCAAGTTTTTGGAGTTTCGGTGTTGATTACAATGAGGAGTTCGGGTCTAAGTGATACATATCCTCGTCATTGTCACAGTTAAGGGATGCAAATTGTTCAGTCTAACATAGTTCAGTGCCTTGGTGTAACTACAACATGTGATCTCGATGCCACCACAAAATTAAAGTCTATCATTCGTATGACCTCAGAGATATTCCAGTGATCATGTATTCGATGGTAACACAGTGAAAGGAAGAAGGGTGACTTGATGGAGGTAGTCTTGAATGTAAGGTTCTTGGTCATCTCATCTTTGAATCTACTGAAGGAAGAATTTATGACTAGGTTTTCCCCTCGAAGGGGTTTTTTCCCTAGAAGCATGCTTATATCTTGTGTTCTCTTCTTTTTTTGTTTGGCATTAATCTTGATGATAAGAAAGTATAATTAAGAAATCTAACACTAATAATGAAAACATCACATGTTAATGTCATAATAAGGGAAAATCGTTTTAACTACCACCTCTATTGATTTTCCAACATGGTATCAAAGCTATGGTTAAAAGTCAAAAGGCAATTTGAAGAAGGGCAGTTCTGGGCTAATGGAGCTAAGACTACAATGGGCTAAGACACCTTAAAGAAAGATAATTTTTCTATACATCAAGGTGATAAGTCAAAGAATGAAAAGTTCAGGTATTAATCTCAGTCACAGTCAAAACATATCAGAGAGAAAGGGTCAATGATCTCACAGTCTAGAAGAAAAATATGACTTTACTCCATAGGATTATAATGAACTCAAGACATCTAGTATCACAAGTATAAGTGTAAGCTACAACGAGACAAATCGATCACTTCAAAGATTGGGTTCATAAATTTTTGGTGAAGTTACAATCATAAAAGAATTTTGGTTCTATGGTATGTGGTTAAAGTTTTGATAGGATCATAGGCTGGAGCATTGATATTTATAAGAACAGTGACAAGGGTTAACCATAGCAAGAATCTTTTGATGCCACCACATTGTCATAATTGATGAATTGTGTCACTTCTTCTACAAACAACGAAGATTGGGATTACTGTGTACAAACCAAAGTGGACTATATCATCACATAAACTATCTGAAGTCTGTCCTTGCAAACTCAATCACTCTTTTAGGATCTGAGTACAAGTAAGTATTGTCACTGCAACAAGGTTAATAAGGTCTCAAGAATCAGAGGTATGTAAAATTCAAGGCAAGTATAATCATAAATATTTTCAAATGCTACATAGTTAGTAATCCCTAAATAACATATTAAATCTCATATTAGAATCTCGATCCTCATCTTCTAGAAATTACAAGTAATCTAGGATTTCAAATAAAGGTCCTTTATTAAAAGAAGGAATAATATTTATAGGATTCCATCCTCCACAGTTATGTAGGAGATCTAACTTGAGAAGTTAAATCATGATTCTTGGTATCCCATGTTTTTCTTGAAAGTATGTCTACAGATATAGAAGATCATGACTTGCTGAACACTCAAGAAGTATGAAGGAGGACCTCTCAAGACAGGGTTTTCCAAGAAATAAAGTTATGCTTTAAATACATTAATTTCTTTATATTGAAATAATTATACATTTGACAATCTATTACTAATATTGTTATGTCTAGCTATATCGAATCATAATAATTCTTGTTTTGGGTGATCCATCTCTTGATAAATCTACCCACCCCGCTCGTATTCTTAACTGATTTTGTAGAATCCTAGACAGGTTCTGGAAAACCCTAACCGAAGGGTATGCTAATATGAATATCTGAAACCCTAAACTGTTTAGGGATATTGTGAAATATTGTTTGAAGTTTTTATTGATAATGGCATGTTTGGGATTTTGGTATGATCATGAAA
The DNA here is from genome assembly GCA_031772625.1 of Pinus tabuliformis. Lineage (NCBI taxonomy): Eukaryota > Viridiplantae > Streptophyta > Pinopsida > Pinales > Pinaceae > Pinus > Pinus tabuliformis. Next base: position 1,023,580,993 of record CM062819.1, on the reverse strand, counting down.
ACCTAACTTGTTAGGGTTGAATGATAAAGTCTAAAATCTCGAACCTTTGAAGTTTTGGTCATGTTGGGTTTTCTATGTTTCTACATTGAAACCCTAGCTCATTAGGGTTTGGTGGAATGTGTAAGAAATGCCCTTATAATGTCTTAGAAATTATTTCCTTCGTATGGGTGTGTTTGTCTGATCAAACCCTAGTGTAATCAAGTTTGTATGTCTAACTCTTTTTTGGTGAAGTTGGGTTTGACTAACACATGATATGAAATGTATTTTCATGATGATGAAATCTAGGCATATACAAATATGTCCTTTTGGTTGAAACCCTAGCTTGGTCTAGGTCAGATGTATTAATGTTATCAAACATATGATATGCTTATGTATGGTTATGAATTCCTAGATATGTGTGTTGACCTAGTTATCAATGGTCATAAGCCTTAAGATTTAATGGAAGTCCTTGTCTAAGATTCTAGGATGATGATATTTGGAAATCTAGGGTTTTGCAGCTAAACCCTAGTAGTAGTTAAATTGTCTAGTATGTGTGATATAACAATTTGAGATGTATTTATATAATGATTGATTGAGATTGTGAAAATGGGATTCTAGGGTTTGGAGTTGAACCATAGTAGAAGTAGAAATCTTTGATGTATGATGACTATATGATAATTTGATATTTGTGTAAGATTATTGAAATCTGATTTTTTGGTTGGGATTGATGGTTGATCAGAAATATAGGGTTTGAAAATAACCCTAGTGGAAGTTGTTCATGTTAGTGACTAAGCTATGATTGGTTATAATTTATTCCTTTGTATGAAATCTAGGATTTGTAAGAAACCCTAATAAGAAGTCTAACATGTGAATTTTGAAAGGTTGTTAGATGATTTATATTTGTCTGAATTATTTCTAGGGTTTGTTATACGTTGTAGGAAGGTATGTCATACCTTTGGAAGTAACATTGAAACCCTAGATGGAATGAAAGTTGTTATAGTCTAGGGTTTGTAACTAAGTCCCTAGAAAGGTGATGAAGAGTATATGTCTCTTGTTTGTAATTAAGTTTGGGTATCTGATATGTATAAAGATCAAAATGCTTTTGTGATTCTGATATGGCTAACTTCATGCTACTATAGATTTGGTTGTACTTGTTATCTACGTTGTGCAGGTACACAATCTTCAACTTGGTGAAGATGCTCGATGTGACAAGCATGATGAGGATGATGATAACTCTAATGAAATGGTTGGAAGCCACGAAAGATTCTTCAATGACGAAAAGAAGAAGTTGATTTCCCGAAGGAAGCATGCATAGAAGAGATCTCCCCAAGATTAAGAGGAAGTCTAGATGAAGAGGTGCTTCATGGTTGAGAGAGAGGGCATAGCTTGGTTTTGATTAATGAATTTTGGAGGATAAGTTGTTGCATGAGAAGTAGGAAAGGAAAGTATTGAGGAATCTTCTGTCAAAGATTCGGTTGATAGTCCTACTGAGTTTAGGAGCAACATCTAGAATGACCCTTGAGGTTTTTATTTGATTAAGTACATGTGAAAGTATATAATTGATTGGGGTTGCGTTTGTAAAGGTGAATCTCTCGAAAGTTTCAATAGCATGTTGGTTACCAATCAATTTGATAGGGAGAGACTAATCATCCATGATCTGTTGGATCATAGGTGTTAAGGCTTTGTGAGTGAAGCATTGGCTGGGAAGACATCTGGTCGACACTTTGTGTTGATATCTGGATCTCGAAGTTGGAAAGGTGACGTTGGTCATTGAGCTATGTTAAGCACCTGGATTCTTGGGTTGATGGTTAGCAAGTAACCCTGATGGTACCTAGAGAGGTTGAAATCTTGAGTCCATCTTAGTCCCACCTGGATAGATTTCGCTGGTCAAGAATCTATTCTGTGGCATTGCGGTGCCTAAATTTTTTAGAGACTAATGGATAGATTGCCCTGGTCAGGAATCTAGTCCATGGCATTGCAGTTCCTAAATTGTTTAGAGACCAATGGAAAGATTTCCCTGGTTAGGAATCTAGTCCATGGCATTGTGGTGCCTAAAATTCTTCGTAGATGATGTGGTTTGAGATCTTCCATGTACCTCTTTGGTTATATGTAAATATGAATACCTCCCTAGTTAAGAAGGAGTGTTCGAAAATGTAACTAGGTTCTGTCTTCATTATTGTACTTGAGTCAAATGTAATATATTTGTCAAAAGAAAGTGAAAAGAATTTTATTATTAATTTGATTTGACTTATTAAAGCATGGGTTTCATGCTTGGGTCAAATGTATAGGTGAATCCTCCATTGTAGGCTTTAGGTTATTGTCAAAGTAATTTATTGTTGGGTCAAAGGCTCCTCCATAAAGTCATCATCTTCAACAAATTACCTACTCGAAGTATTCAAGTCAACCTCAATTAGATCATCTACAAGTCGACTTCAATTAATATAACTCAAGTCGGCCTTAACATAAATTGGAGACACATTGGTTCATGATGAATTTGTCGACTTATTTTAGGATAGACAAACCACTATATATACCCGTCTAGGATCTTCGCACTTCACCAATTTCAGAGCTCACAATCAAAGAGAAATTTCGGTGATCACAGAGAAGGTTTTCGATATATCTCAGTTGGAGTTTCGGTGATATCTCAGAGGGATTTTCGGTGTTGATTACAGTGAGGAGTTTGGGTTCAGTGAGACATATCCTCATTGTTGTCACAGTTAAGGGATGCAAATTGTTAGAGTTTTGGTGATATCTCAGAGGGAGTTTCGGTGTTGATTACAGTGAGGAGTTCGGATCTCGGTGAGACATATCCTTGTCGTTGTCACAATTAAGGGATGTGAATTGTTCAATCTACCACAGTTTGGTGCCTTGGTGTAACTACTACATGGTGGGCTCGATGCCACCACAGAATTAAAGTCTATCGTTGTTATGACCTCAGATATATTGCAGTGATGATGTATTCGATGGTAACACAATGAAAGGAAGAAGGGTGACTTGATGGAGGTAGTCTCAAATGTAAGGGTCTTGGTTGTCTCATCTATTGTCGCTTTTTCTAGCACTTATAGCACAAGTGCTTCAGGCGATATAGAAGCTTCCTACAGATAGCCTTTGGGTTGATTGTAGACCAGTGCCTAGGACATCTTAAGAGAGGAGTTCTTTTGAATATTATCAATGGGGCTTTCCACTGCACTCCAATTTTCATGTAGTTTGAAAAATATAATGAAGGGGGGCTTGGTTCAATGGTCCTTCATCAAGGTAAACTCAAGCGAATACATGGATCTAAATGCTCAAGGGGTAAATCGAGTTGATCTTAGAGAGAAATGTCTGGTTCTGGTGGCCGACACACAACAATAGGCAGCTTTAATATTGGCGTTGTAGTAAAGTGAAGAGGAGGAAAGAGAGGAGGGAATTCGATGCATAGGACTAGAAACAAGACAGAATCCTAAGCAACAACGTTTTGGTAGAAGTATGGAAGACTAAAGAGGTCATTAGTGGAGCACTAATTAAGGTCCCAAGATCTATACATCATGAATACATTTTTTACTAATTAGCATATGTAAATCTGTGCTCATACAGGTATTGTAGGCTATCGAATAACACAAGTAAATCTATAATTACCACAGGTATTGTTACTACTTAGCAGCAAAATATACAACCATGAATAAGAGTGAAACCGACAGCTTCATTACATTATTTCAGAGGGAGAAAACATACATGAAGTGATAAACAAAGGGGAAACATATTGTATATTACTCTGATTGGAATCACCAAAGAGTTTCATTCATCCTTCAAAATGAGTCCAATTCACTAGTCCATTTACATTCAGCAAGGTATCGCTCAAGTCCCTCATGAACAGGAAAATAGAACCAAAAGTGGAATCACAGAATTTGGACCACTCGGGTGTAGAATTTCGGAACCTCTATTAAGTGTTTCTTCCCCCTATTTATAAGGAGAGGGGGAGCTTTGAATTAACAGTTACAAAATATCTCAGCCAGAGCTCCAGTTGTCTAATTGACTAGCTGTCTCGACGTGCGATATCATGCTGCCCAAAATGATTACAAATGATTTGATTCCTTTCTTGAAAATACACAGAAATTACAGAATAAAAGAAAAAGGAAAAACTCAATGATGATAAGAGGAAAATATCCCTATGCCATTCTTGATATTTCCCCCAATAAGGCCATGTGTTTGCCTTGGTGTGCCTCTCTTATTGCTCGAATGGTTCTCGTTGCTTTCACCTTAACCACTTGAATTCCCACCTTTTAGAGTTGGGATTGATAAGTTGTGATGGCCTTAGTGGTATCATGGAATCACAGTTGTTGACTCATCCAGCACATAAATCCCTGCCTTTCACTATCAAAGTGTTATATTCCTAGTAATATAGCCATACTGTTATATCGAAGTTTTTGCTTTGTCAAGGCTTTTACTCTAAAAGACAATACAAAATAGTGATTAACTGTGGTCCTGGGCCCCTTTTATTTAGCCCCTTTCTACTTTCTTCATCATATGACCGGGGGTAGTGACCAAGTGCTCACCCTTAAGGCGCTAAAGCGTTTAGACTCCTGCCAACGGCTATCATCCCTTTGTAAACTATTCTCTGCCCCTGGTTCTTTAAGTCCCTCGCGACCGCGTGCCAACCCTTATATCGAAGCCCCTCAATCGGAGGATTTCAATCGAAGGTTTTACTTTGATGTAACAACAAGCCTCAACCTACGAACGTGATTTGCAATCTGACGTCATCCTTTGCCATGTGGCACCTCTTGAGTGGCGACATGTGTAACCCTTTTTCGACCTCTTATGACCCCTAAAAATGTTGAATTTGCCTGCCACGTGTCCAACATACTACCACGTCATGATGACATCAGCCACCACGTAGCTTATCGGAACCAATCACTATTCAACATGTGTCCCTTATCGGAACCAATCTCTGTTCACCACGTGTCCCTTATCAGAACCAATCTCTATTCACCACGTGTCCCTTATCGAAACCAATCTTACATTGCCATGTGTCCCATTATAGGAGAGAGAAAAGGCTTGAACCTGCTCTAGTTTTTCACTAAAATCCTTTGTTAATTCATCTTCTATCTTTCCCGATGCTTCAACACTGAAGGAACAATCTTGATGATTTAACACTATCGGTGTTCTCCGATCGCAACTTTGTTAAGGTTGACATTTTGAAAACGTCGATCGTCAATATGTGATATGGCCTGAATCTGCGATCGCTGATTTGACCTTGTGCCTTTCCTCTGATATGCGGGACCTCCAAGGTGCAGGACCTATAATTTGCAAGACCTTCGATATTGTGATCGTTGATATGCCCTTCTCCTTCCTTTCAAAGGTGACAAAACCCCCAACTTCAACAAGACATATCTTCTGATCCAAAAGTCCATTTCTTGTGTTCTCGTCTTTTGCCTTTTGGCATTAATCTTGATGATTAGAAAGGATAATTAAGAAATCTAACACTAATAATGAAAACATCACAAGTTAATATCATAATAAGGGAAAATCGTTTTAACTGCCACCTCTATTGATTTTCCAACATGCAGTTATTATTGCCACATGTGTGAGCTTCTTTTAGCCTCCCAAGGCTTCCTCATACCTTTTCTTGGATTTCTCTTTCTTCTGAAGCTTGAGAGTGGCTTCTTGTGACCTTCACTTGACCTTCTTCCCTTCCCTTCTTCAAGATCTAACTTGTAGAAGAAAACCCTAGATCATTTGCAGAAACCCTAGACTTCATTCACAAGTGTGAGAGAGAAAAAGCCCACAGACAAGTCTCCTTCGTCATCTTCCGCCTTCATTTGGATGAGTGAATTATGAATGTGATCCAAAGAGGTCGAGTTTCCTCCTTTATATAGTCTTCTCAAGGTGGACATTGCTCCTCAAATTAGTCTGACTTGCCAGTTGTCAAGTTGACTTGGTCTTGAAGGGCATTTTGACACTTTTAAGGACAAAAATAATTTTATTTACAAGTTACAATGTGCCTGATGGGGTCTTCAACTTATGACAATGAATCTTTTGACTTCTTTACCTAGGACCAACCCTACAAGCACTTAATGGGTGCTTGACCTATAAAATAGAATACCTTGAGCATGAAACCCATGCTCCAAAAATAATAAGAATAATTTTCTTTCATTTTACAATTTACAAGAATCAAAAGTACATTTCATGTTTATGAACACCGAACCTAGTTAGACATTTTTCAACACCTTTGCTCTATCTAATCCTTTACTTATGCATTGGGGGTCGTAAAAGTTTCAGAATTTTGGCAACCTTCTAAGCAAACTATGCTTTGGAAATGGTGAAAAGAAAAAGATGCTTGGCCCTAAGCTCCAAATGACCTTCCTTGGGAGGATTTCCATAAGACTTTAGAGGCTCAGAGTATTCAGTGTTCTCAATGACATGATGTTTTACGATGGGGACATAAGCTAGGAGGTTCTTTTTTTGTTAAAGAGGCTTATTCTTTTATTGTTGATTTCCAGAGTTTGGAACATACAGTAATATGGAAGCATCTATAGGGGAGATGGTGGTGGCCTAAGGTCTCTACCTTTTTATGGTTAATTATTTGAGGCCGCCTGTTAACCTAGGATTGTATTTGAAGGAAGGGCTTTGAGGACCCATCAATATGATTTTTATGCTTTGAGGAAGAAATGGCAAATCATATTTTCATCTCATGTGATTTCTCTTGGAAAATGTGGGATATCATTCATCTTTTTGGTCTAAAACGGCCATCCTTGGAGGATATCCATTCCTTATTGGATCAATGGTATTGCCATAAATTTAAGAACCCCATTATTTATTGTGCTTGGGTGCTTGCATTAGGATTTCTTCTTTGGAACTTGTGGAAAGAGCGAAATTATCATATTTTTGAATCAAGGAATCAATCTACTCTAGTAATTAGAGATGTGGTTCTTAAGAATATTCGGGAGATTATCCTTGCATTACCATGGTCTACTGATGATTGGCAAGTTGAAGAATCTGAAGCAGGTATTATGGAAAATTTTATTATTCATCCTTCAATGACTACCATATCACGATCGCTAGTGTCGGATTGTTGTCTTGCCAGTTCTGACTCATATTTGCCACCTCTACAATCTTTTATTAAGTTAAATTTTGAGAGGGTTACTAAGGGAAACCTTAGAATTGCAAGTTGTAGTGGGATTTTTCGGGATGAGCATTCCATGCCACTGAGAGTTTTTCCCATGTCTTGTGGGTTTCCACCAATAACTTGGCGAATTTTTGGCAGTACAACAAGGTTTAAGAATTGCTCTCAAGGAAGGTTATTCCTCATTGCAGGTGGACAGAGATTCATAATTGGTAATTCAATGTATTCAAAAACTATTACATGGTCAATTGGTACATAAAACAATACATAGTTGGATATTGGAAGATGTAGTTGCCAGTATAAATGATTTTATTCCTAGGTTTTCTTATATTCGTGTTCATCGTACTAAGAGAGGTGGTAATCGGGTGGTGGATTTACTCACAAATTGGGGATGCACTTGTGGCAACTACAACCTAGACGAGTCATGGCCTCTTACCACCAAGCATAGTAATATAAACCTTTTATAGCAACGGTTGGATGAAGATTATACAATATAGTATGGTGTTTTCCCCGATGGGGGTGCCTCTACCTAACTTCAATCTATAATCAATGCAACCTTTGGAGTGCATACCTTGGTTGGACTCTATCATTAATGCAACCTTTGGAGTGTGTACCTTGGGTGGAAATTTGGCGTATGGAGCAGCGGGCATGGAATAAGGTAAGAGTGAGGAGTCGAGCCTGGTCCTAGACGTCCCTTCACTTTAAATTCTCCTGTGTGGGGTGGCGAAGAACATGGGTGCAATACAGGGGAAATGAGGTATGCCACCACCTTCCCCCACGTTTGTGGCTTCACGATTAGTTTCCAGGTGAATTCAATGGTGATGTATCATTTAGTTTTCATGTCATTCTGAATGTGGCGGTTCTGCGAGGCATTATCCCTTCACTGTTATCCATGGTGTTTTGTAAGGGACGCCTATGTATTTTGTGCTTTTCTTGTGAATTTTTTACCCGTGCCCAGTATTGGCTTACAATTTTTGGTATTCTGGTTATGAAACTTGGTCTTTATTTATGAAATGGGTGCAATTACAATATATAAGTTGGGTTCCATGTAATGGTTGGTTGTATTTTCAAACCCTATTACTTGACTTGTCCATTGTAGCATCAAGTATTAACTTTCTCAATTACTTGTCCTGGTCGAATTTTCATCTTATTCTTGTCTTCTGGTCATATTCTAATAATGGGTTGTTAGAACAATGAGATTGTATTGGGGTTCATTGGGCAGTAGCTCTTCCTTGGCACCCTTCAACTATCACTTGGGTTTCGTACAAACCTAAATTTCTCTGCCTGTGGTTGGATTCATTTTACAATCCTCTTCTTTGGTCTGTTGGGGATGATACTATTGTCTTTGTTAGTCCAAAGTTGTTCAAGGAGTCTTGGGTCATTGTCTTAAAGTATTATTTTTTTGCTTGTTTCTCACTAGTTTTGTTGGTGTCTAAAGTCATCAGTCGTCGGGGTGGTAATCATTTTGTTGGGGGACGAGGGAGTCGTCATCCTGTAGGTGGCTCCTTTTGTCCTTTTTCAATGCAGTTTTACTTGAGGTGTACAGGGACATTTTATTCGTAGAAGCTATGGAATCTTAAGAACGTTCTTATTACTCAAATTTAGAGATCCTCAGAAAATTTAAAAGGGCTTCCAAACCCTGGTAAGACGCGTAAAATGAGGGTGGTCGTTCTAAACTCCTTGGTTGCACAGTTATAGATGGATGCTTTGCTTCGTCTACTTATGACGAATAACCAAGTGACCAATTACAATTTGTTCTTTAGCATAGAGGACATCAAGAGGATTCTAAAAAATATCAAGTTTAAGGTAAATGACTTGGATGGTCATTTGTCTCGTGTAGAGAGAGCTTTGTTATCATATTATGATTCTAGGGACCTTACGGACCCTCCGGGAGATCCCACTGCAACACCTTTTGCTAGCTCTTTGGAACCCTCTATTCCTATGTCAGATTAGTTGATGTATGGTTGAATCTCACCTGGTGTAATTACAATGTGTGCCAGGCTTATTTCTTATGTTGGTTTTGGGAATACTAATGCACAGGGAGTAGCGATCTCTGGTTTATGTGTCTCTAGTTGATGTGTTTAATGTTTAGTTTTTAGCAATAAAGGATGATGGTTGTTGTTCATGCAAAGTCTCCTCGGTTACTAGTGGATACACGATTATCGTCCTAATTTTTTGTTTGTTTCATCTGTAGATAATTTTGTAATGGTTCCAACTTTCAATTTCCAAGTGGCTAAACAAAATAGTCTAAACAATTATGTACTGGAATTTTGATAAGTGTTTTCAATTAGCAAGCAAATCCAAGTTATACTCATATTTCTCTATATAACCATATAACTTTATTTTCATAATACAATAAAAAAAATATTTATTTATCTTAAAAAAACATTAAACATTAAAAAAAAATACAAAACATCCAAAGACGGCTTAAAATCTTCAACCTTTTGAAAATAATGCTAAAAAAGAATTTTCTTATCCTAAAAATAATCCCATTACAATGACTTCGACTTCATCAAAACAACCTTAAAACACAAATTAAAAATATATATATTAACGTCAACCTCACTAACTCGAACAGATTTCATTTGTAACCTTTAAATTACAATTAATATACATTTTTTATTATTTTAAATCAATAAAAGCTCTCAAACAATTTACACGGCATACGAGTTAAACAAAATGAAAGTCAAAACAAAACCATAAAAAACAAATAAAGAGTTGCTTTAGAATCGAGTATAAGAGTTTAAAACTTATTTAAATCTGATTTTAGTAGGAAAGATTATGAAATATTAAATTAAATAATAATAATAATAATAATAATAATAAACATAATTTTCACTTAATTAAAAAGTAATTTATAATATGGTAAAACATTTTTTTCTAAAAAGTATAAAACATTTTTTTCTAAAAAGTAATTTATAATATGGTAAAACATTTTTCCCAAAAACAATCATTATAATATGATGTTATAATATGATATTAAAGTAAAATTTAAATAATAATAATTATTATTAGCAATTATTTCCAAACATATAATTAATTAACATATAAAAATTTAATTAATTTAATTAATAAATATATAATTAAGAATAGAATATTTCTAAATAAAGAAATGTAAAGTTTATATAATATAAATGGAAATTATGAATTATTAACCATATAAATTAAAATAATGATTCATATTTATAATTGTTTCATAGTGGAAAAATCTATCATAACTCAATGGTCATTAGAAGTGGGGATAGTCATCTATCCACAAATGCAGGTTGACTAATCACTCTCATTCAAGGAAAATTATGTCACCTAGAATTACCTGCAAATGCAAGTTGACTAATCATTGTTATTCAAGGAAAACTACATCACCTAGAATTACCTGTTGGTGGTTCGTAAGAGGGCGGGTTTTTACTCTTGCTAGATGCCTCTAAGTCTTTGACCATTAATCTATTTTGTTATGTACAAGGAAGACAAGCTCTTAGCCAAGCAGAAGCAGTTTTAGTTTTACACAATGGGAAAACATATCATAACTCAGTGGTCAAAACAACAGTGGGGACAGTTGGTGGTTCGTAAGAGGGCAGGTTTTTACTCTTGCTAGATGCCTCTAAGTCTTTGACCATTAATCTATTTTGTTATGTACAAGGAAGGCAAGCTCTTAGCCAAGCAAAAGCAGTGTTAGTTTTACACAATGGGAAAACATATCATAACTCAGTGGTCAAAACAACAATGGGGACAGTCATCACTGGTTGCTATTTGCGCATCCAGGCTGACTCATCATTGTTATTCAAGGAAAACCACGCCACTAGGAATTATCTACTGGTGGTCCTCAGGATTTGACTCTTATTGAATGCCTCTGGGTCTTGGGTCGTTAACTTGTTTCCTTATTTTCGAGAAAGATGAGCTCTTAGTCAAGCATAAGCAGTTTGTTACATTTTAGAACTTTATATTTAACTTTAATTAATAAATATATAGAGGAGCTCTTAGCCAAGCATAAACAACTTGTTATATTTTAGAACTTTATATTTAAGTTTAATTATCATCAATGTTATGCATATTAAGTAAAAAAAAAAAAAAAACACTTGAGGGTTAGCTCAATTGGTTGAGTTATCGTCGCTAATGAGAGGTCACAGGGTCAACTCTCCTTGATGCACCTGCAGTTAGGCTTTGCAAATAAATCAGTAGGATGTGATCCCTTCAAATGGATTCCTTGAGGAAAAAAAATACAAAACATGTCAAAAATATACTACATATATATGTATTATCAAGTTTTAATAAAATTAAAAATATGAATATTTCTATATATATAGAAATGTGAATATATATATATATATATAACCAGACAAAACATGTCAAAAATTATACTACATATATATGTATATTAAGTTTTAATAAAATTAAAAATATGAATATTTCTATATATAGAGATGTGAATATATATATATATATATATATATATATATAAATAAATAAATGTGAATATATATATATATATATATAAATAAATAAATGTGAATATATATATATATATATATATATATATATATATATATATATATATATATATATATATATATATATATATATATATATATTAGTAACCAACATAGACCTATCTTAACTCTCAATTTACAAAGGGTCAAATCTCTCAAAATGTAAATCTTTCTTTAAGTTTTGCACTCAAAAAGAAATTAGCATATGAAAATATTTAACCCCTCTCGGTGTGTTGAAAAGTGTAGCAAGAGAAGGTCTTTTGGCTCGTGCCTTAGCTAGAAAGACCGAGTTTGTCTTTCCTTTGACCATGGACGAGTTCATGGAGATTAAGATTTCATGTGAGGAGTTGAAGGGTCAGTTATGTGGACCTTCAAGTGGCAATTCGAGTTTGGAATAGGACGAGTTGGGGGTTGTAGTTTCGATTGAGGCAATGACAAGTTATAACTCCAAATTATGATTGCAGAGAGTTTAGTTTGAACCCAGTTAACTTGTCAATCACAATTGTTGTTCTAAACTTGTTAATTGCCTAATTTTAGCATGGATCAAACCTATAAAGGAGGGATGAAGGCACATATTTATTCATTCTTGTATGCACAAGTTTGTGTGTCTGAGAGCCTTCTTGTGAGAGCATACCTTGGAGGAGCCAATACATTGTGATAGAGAGACTTCTTGCTGCCAATTTTGTGTTAGGATTTAGAAGGTTTTTCCTAAATAATAGGGGCCAAATCTGCGCTAGGAAATAGGAGGAACTAGCGCAAGGAAATAGGGCCTAGCAAGTTGCAAGTAGGAGCATAGGTCGAGGTTTGGCAAGTTGCTAGTATAGCATGAGGATTAGTTTATTTATCAATGTGATAAAATGCCCTATAGGAGATCAGATTGCTCAAAACTCTATCAATAAAATTCTATAGCACAGAAGCGGGTTTTTCCAGTTGGGTTTTCCAATAAAAATTATTGTCTCTCTTCTGTGACTGTGTTTTTATCTGTGTGTTTATTCTGTTGGTTATGTGTGTTAAAAAAAAATGTCTTGTTGAAAAGAAATTTGTTTCAAATTGTTCATCATAGCAGTTGCAGAATTTCAAGGAATTTAACATGGTATCAAAGCAGAGACCAGTGTAAAGACCAGCACCAGATAAAACAGTTAGTGAACAACACATATCAAGCAGAAGGCTTGCGCTAAAGTTTGAAGAGTGGTTCTTTGGATAGTAGTATTGTGTTCCTAGTTCTGTGTGCGCTAGAGTTTGAAGAGTGGTTCTTTGGATAGTAGTATGGTGTTCCTAGGAATAAGGGAAGATCACAATTTAGAGGGAGCCTCGAATTTCTACTCATGGAAGGAATGGAGCTCAGTGGTGTTGGAAGATAATGGGGTGCCAGAATTTGTGGCAAATCAAATAAATCCACCTCAATATTCTCAACAGTTGATCCTGCATAACTAGAATGACAACAAGGCAAAGAGGATCATTCTTGAGGGGGTTCAGAGACCATATTATCCCTCATCTCCACGGGAAGAAGACAACATATGTGATGTGGAAAGCCATCTTAGATTTGTATTAGGATTGTGATATTAGGAAGCTCGCCATGAAGGAGAAGCTAAGAAGTATCTAGTTGAGCAAATGAGAGCCCATCATCGAGTATCTTTCAAAGTTCACTTAGATTCAAGATGAGCTAGGTGGAGTGGGCGTGATTGTAGCAAATAATTACCTTGTGAGTCTTACACTTCTAGGACTTAATAAGTCTTGGGAGAATTTCCAGGATGCAATCAGTGGCAAAGAGAATATTCCCCGCTTGGGAAGTCTATGGAGTGATTGCATCCAAGAAGAGATCTAGAGAGGGACAAAAGTTGGGAGATCAACTCCCACAGAGGACAAAGAGAACTTTGCCCTAGCAAGCAAAGGTGGAAAATTTAAGGGCCAAGGAGAGGTCGAGCCCAGTCAAAAGGGTAAGAAGAAGAAGAAGGATTTGAGCAAGATCAAGTGGTTCCATTTCCATGAGTTCGAGAACCATGCCACTTGTCAAAAGGGTAAGAAGAAGAAGAAGGATCTGAGCAAGATCAAGTGCTTCCATTGCCATGAGTTCGAGCACCATGCCACTTAGTGTCCTAATCATAAGAAGGGGTCCAATAAGGATCATGTGGCTACATCAATTGAAGTAGATGTGTTTTCTTCTCAATTCAAGAAAGATTTCTCATTGATAGCTTGCATGGAAAGCTCAGTAAGCAGCAACGTATGGTATATTAATTCAGGAGCATCTTTCCATGATTGATAACAAGGAAAATTTCAACCCCCTAAAAGAGAAGGACATGCAGTTTCATATGGAGCTAAGAGATGATGGCAAGTACACAACTAGGGGAGTTGGTACTATCAGTTTTGAGAGGAAGTCAGGTAGATCTATCCATCTCAGAGATGTCCTCTATGTTCCAAGCGTGAAGAAGAATCTTGTTTTAATTGCTACCCTAGAGGACAAGGGTTATGATGTCATCTTTGGCAAAGGTAAGGCTTACCTCCAACACATAGCTTCTGGATGTAAGAAGCAAATAGGTGTAAGGAAGAAGAACTTGTACCTGCTACAAGTTGAGACAAGCACAACCTTGAGTAGCAAAGCAGGAAGTGCACATGGTATAAAAGTGATGGTTGAGCAAGAGTAGGATAGAGCTCTCAAAATGGAGCTTCATACATTTTCTTAGTTTGAGTCTCGAATAGTTGGCAATTGGGCCGGCCAGTAGGATGATGAAGAGCAGATCCAAGGGCAAGTGGAGGTAACCAATCAAGCAATGTCTCCCAGTATAGGGAGAGTTCGAGCCAAGTGCGCAGAAGATTTATTTGAGATCGGGAGAGAGTTGGATCTTCTAGTATTACCTTCAACTAAAGGAAACAGAGATAGAGGTATACAAGGTACATGTCACTTATGACTAAAGTGACTAACTCGCAGAACATGGCTGGAAAGAACAAGTCTTCAGATCAGATTTCGCAGAAGAAAGCAAAGAAGTCTTCTAGTTCAGAGGGAGTCATTGCAGCAGCGAAGAACATGGTAGTGTTGGAGATAGATCCAGGTGGACGAGGTTCTTCCAAAAGCACCTTCCTCGCTAAGAAAGAGTGTTGAAAAGTGTAGTGACAGAAGGTCTTTTGGCTCGTGCCTTAGCCAGAAAGACCGAGTTTGTCTTTCTTTTTACCATGTAAAAGTTCATGAAGATGGAGATTTCATGCGAGGAGTTGAAGGCACAGTTATGTGGACCTTCAAGTGGCAGTTCAAGTTTAGAATAAGACGAGTTGGGAGCTTCAATGTTGCAAGGACGAGTTATAACTCCAAGTTATGATTGGAGAGAATTCAGTCCAAACTCAGTTAACTTGTCAATCACAACTGCTATTCTAAAGTTGTCAATTGCCTAATTTTAGCATTGATCAAGCCTATAAAGGAAGGACAAAGGCACAAATTTATTCATTCTTGTATGCACAAGTTTGTGTGTATGAGAGCGTATCTCAGAGGAGCCAATATGTTGTGATAAAGACTTCTTGTTGCCAGTTTTGGACTAGAACTTAGGAGGTTTTTCCTAAATAATAGGGGCCAAGTCTGCACTAGGAAATAGGAGGAACCAGCACAAGGAAATAGGGCCTAGCAAGACACAAGTAGGAGCAGAGGTTGAGGTTTGGCAGGGTGTGTCCAGCTAGTATAGCGTGAGGATCAGTTTATTTATCAGTGTGATAAATTGCCCTATAAGAGATCAGATTGCTCAAAACTCTATCAATAAAATTCTACAACAAAGGAGTGGGTTTTCCTTGTGTTTCCCAAGAAAAAAATAGTCTCTTGTAACTGTGTTTATTCCGCTAGTAGTGTAACTGTTTTTATCTGTGTTTATTCCGCTACTTATGTGTGTTAAGAAATTTTGTGTCTTGGTGAAAATAAATTAATTCCATATTATTCATCATAGCAGTTACAAAATTTCTAAAAATAATACAATTATTGTGTTTGACATTAAAAAAAAAAAATAAGCATCACATAAATTAACTTTAAAAACAAAAACAAGGAGGCCCAACACAT
Source organism: Pinus tabuliformis (assembly GCA_031772625.1). Classification (NCBI taxonomy): domain Eukaryota; kingdom Viridiplantae; phylum Streptophyta; class Pinopsida; order Pinales; family Pinaceae; genus Pinus; species Pinus tabuliformis. The sequence goes on along the minus strand of CM062819.1, from coordinate 1,023,565,395 downwards.
TTAAGAAGTGGAATGCCTCAACATGACAGAATTATATTTGATAGAAAAAAGAAGGCCACGTAGTTTCTTCGTGCATTCAATTAAGGAAACCTTCTATTTATATACATAAGAGGTATTGACATTTCTATATACCAAATAAATCCCCAATTTCAAAACAATAAACCCGCACGCATAACCAGAATACCAACAAATCCTTTTAACCTTTGTAAGAAACAAATTTTAAAACCGAAGTTGCACAAGTAAGCCAGAATGCAAAAGTGCTCCAGAATATTGGTTTATTGACCTGTTTCTCAAAAGTTTAATTACTGCATGTAAGCATTTAAATGAAATGTATTGCTGAGCTTTACGTGAATTTTATATTTGTAAAACTAAAAATACAATATAATAAAAACAGTTGATATTCATTTGATAATCATCAGTATAATGAATATAGTGACGGCCATTGAGAATGGTTTTCACATCAAAACAAAACCAGTAAGAACTGTCCCAATAACGCTCTCATTACATACATGTCTAAAACCAATCCTGTTTGAAAGCATAACTCCAGAATTTCAAAATGTTTTGCCTCGGAGGGATTGAAACCCTTGGCAGCTCAAAAATCCATCAGCCTCACCATTAAACCACAACCCCTTTGGCTTGAAGCCATCCACAACATGGGCAGCAACGCCTCCCAACTAAAGAAACCGTTTAAAAGTGAAAACAAATCAGGTCCATATTAGACAGTAACTGAACATAGAGTGTGGTATTCATCACTTTCCTATATTATTTTGTCCAAATTTTTGAACAAATTGCACTCACTCTTAAACATGCAGAAAGACAAATGAGATGGAAAACAAAGATTCTTGGTAAGTAAAGCCAATAAACAAGGAAAACCCGAAACAATAAAACGAATTCTATCTACTCATGGCTGTTTCTAAATAAACTTCATAGCGTGAAGAATATGAGAATTAATGGCCCTGAGACTTTCCTTAGCTCAATAGAACAACAGAAACAAGCTCTTTTGTAGAAGTCTATATATATATATATATATATATAAACCGTTCAGAATCATTCAACAACCATATATCAATCGATAAAAGCCAGACAACAACATAAGGTTGTTTTTTTACGGAATCTCCATGTATTTTCCACAGATTTGATCCTACTCTGCCAAGGTCGATTTGAGCTCTCCCGACATATGCATTTCTAATACAATGTCACAACCCCCGATCAGCTCACCTTTGTGATACACTTGAGGAAAAGTTGGCCAATTGGAATATGTCTTTAGGCCTTGTCTCACTTCCTCGTCACTTAAAATGTCAAAATACCCAAAGCTCAGACCCTCCTCCCTGAGAGCATTTACAACCTTTGAGCTGAAGCACAACGAGGGGCATCTGGGCTCCCTTTCATAAATAGCATGACAGGAGAAGAATTCACTAAATGTTTCAAACGATTTTCAAGAGATTCTTTGGGCATCACCCCTTTCTCATCCGAAACTTTTTTAAGCTCTCCACTCTTTTGCATGTCTAGCATGATATCTGATCCCCCAATAAAATCGCCTTTCATGTACAATTGTGGATAGCTAGACCAGTTAGAATATGTTTTAAGGCCTTCGCGCACCTCCTTGTCCGTCAGAATGTTGAAGCTTCCAAATTCCAGTCCCTCCTCTCTAAGGATTTCAACAGCTTTCACACTAAAACCACATCGAGGCTCTTCAGGAGTACCCTTCATAAACAACATGATAGGGCTGGACTTAATGATGGTCTCTAGTCGAGATTTTAGGGATTCAGTTATACCCATTGAATCTGCTGCTATACCTCCATTATCCGATCCTGAGAATTCAGCGTCAGATTTTGGTTCAGTTGCAATCTGTTCCACAATTGATTCACCAGCCTTGTCATTATTAGAAAGCAAGCCATGCTGTTCAAACACTTTCTTCAGTTCCCCGCTCTGGTGCATTTCAAGAGTGATATCATAGCCTCCAAGCAGCTCACCTTTACAATACAGTTGTGGAAAAGTTGGCCAGTTAGAGAATACCTTCATTCCCTCACGCACTTCTTCATCGCTCAGGATATCAAAACTGCCAAACTCCACACCCACCTCTTTCAAAACCTCAACAACCTTTCTACTAAATCCACATCGTGGTTGATCGGGGGTGCGTTTCATAAACAAAAAGATAGGTTTGGAGTCAACAATCTGCTGCAGTTTGCCCTTCAACCCCGTATTTGGTCTAGCATTGATGGTATCAACCTGTGGAGACTCATTTATTTCCTTAACTGTCTCAATCACTGTCATACCAGCAGCCATGCCAAGGGTAGCAGGACTAGCTAAGCTCACATGGATTAAGGATCCAGAAACCTTGGACACTTTATTAGCTAATTCTGATGGATTTGCGCCTTCCAATGTATCTACGACCTTTCCATCCTGCATAGAATAGTCTATATAAGGGCACATGAATTATAACGATTTTCCTGAGATTCAAAAAGCTGTAAAACAGTTGCAATAATTACTAAACACCCAGCCTCAGCATGCCAGGGAATAAAACCAAGGGACCATATTTTTTCTTGTTGTCGAAAGTTTATGTCTCCGTAAACATTTATTATCATAGAAACAGAGCCACCATGAACATTAACAAAATCTGCATTTGGGCCTCAAGTTCGGCATCCTAAAGAGGTAGAAAAAAGCATGAAAAAACATGAAAACAAACATCAAAAATAAAAATGCAAGTGCTCAAAAAATAGCAAATAAGATAAATGGAAACGATAAACATTCAAAGTTGTAGGCAATGTAATCAGTTTTCTCCTTGAGTTAAACAATTGACTCAGAGCAGTAGTAATAGGTGATATTAAACTGTGGAGCCAGCAGAAAAATGTTTATATCAAAGTTTTTCACCCAGAAACAGATATTTTTTTCTTGAATGGCCGAAACTAGACAACCTAGAATTACTGGCTTCTGACATTTTCTCCGCCTCATGCTTCTATTTGATAGTCGATCAATCAGCGATTTGGAAACGTTGCTGGGCAGCTTACTACTGAGCTTACAAAGCAAGAACCAGACAAATAATTGTAACCCTAAATCCCATAATAGCATTCCAACTTAATAACCCAAAACAAGTGATAGGTGAGAAACAAGGCGGAGATCTTCTGTCAGAGATCATCTAGGGTTTGAGTTGCAAGCAGACAGCTAATGGGAGTTTGCGCAGCCTAAAATACTAGTGATAACTCCAAACATTTCTAGTTATGATTTCTACACAAATATGTCGCAAGACATTAAGTTTCTATATTTTATTACAATTGCCGGTTTCCCCATGCTAAGAGTTATATCGAAAGCCAAAAACTATGCCAGAGCGATCCAGAAAACACAAATATGGCTTTAAATGCAAAATTATCTGAGGATGTTTCCGAAAAGAATGAGATCCAGCAGTAATCCCATTGTCAAAATTCACTTTATGTAGGGGAGGGACGCCATTACCTATCCGCCCTCCCCTCCACCTCGCCTACAGCCACATGAACAACAGTTGTCGTCGTACGACACATGTCCGACGTGGACTGCGACGTGTTGGGCACCATGTCAAGGTTTCAAAACTCGCTTCTGCACCGTGTCAAGGTTTATTTCCGCCTCATTTCTGTGATGTGTTGTTTCCCTCTTGTTTTTCTATTCGGGTCTGGTTGTTGGGCGAAGCCCCTCCGCCGACGATGGCGCGGGACGGCTCCAATACCTGCGCGCTTCGTCCACCATGGTTGAGCTGATGTCCGCCATTGTTTGTCGATACGCGTCCATGGTTGGAACAGGGTTTATGTTGTTCTTGTGGTTTTCCGCTTACAATTGTTGGTCATTCTAGACCGCCGGTGGTTTAGGGTTTCCTTGGTGGTGGTTTAATTCATGCTATTTGTTGTTTGGGGAGGAGTCTGTTATGAAACCAGCTCACAAAAAGATAGAAAAGAGAGATCAACGCCTTAGAATTCAGCTTCTTCGAGGGGGCAACCTCCTTTGCATTACACAAATGAACAATTCTTGGATGATACAAATGAAAAGACCTCCTTTCTATATATAGGAGTCTAAGGGGTCGTAACATAATCAGAGCCGACATAACAATAATAATGTAAGGGCACAATAATAACAATAATGGGCTTCTATGTGGCACAACAGTAACAATATGGGCACTACATGGGTACATCAATATAATAAGTGGGTTGTACTAATAACAATAAGGGGTTACACTAGTAGTATAGGGGCCTAACATGCCCCTCTCCTTCAAAAAGCCTTGTCTTCAATGCTTGAGTAGTTCTTGATGCTTCTGTATAAAATTCTTGTCCTCCCATGTAGAATCTTCAGCGGGTAAGTTCTTCCACTTGATGAGATACTCTGAAATTGATCGATTTTGTAGCTGTCGGGTTCTTGTTTCTGTGACTACTCCAGGTTCCAATATGATTTTTCCTTCCTCTTCAATTTCTAGCAATATTGTTTGAATTGGGATCTTTTGCAACTTTTGAATAAGTGGCCATACTTCTTCGTCCTTCTTCCATTCATCCCTTGCTTCCTTTATCCAATCTGGTTGTATAATAGAAATAGCACAAAACAATGCTTCCACATCCTCATCCTTGAAGAGTTTTCCCATTCGGTAAGGTCACCATTTTTTAAGTGCATGTAGTATTGCCAACATTTCCTTCTCATAAATAGCTTGCTTGAGATGTAGCAGTAAAAATACCTAATCACCTACATCAAAAAAAAATTCACTACGATGTTGATCTACCTGTTGTTTTGTTTGATTTTGCACCGAAGTGGTGTTATCCTTTAAAAGTTGGAGAACTTGTTGTTGATGCTCGATGTGATCTTTCTTTGCTTGAACCTTTTTCTTCTTGATATGTCCTTCTATCTCTAGAGTTTGAGGAGTGGTAATTTCTTCCAATCCTTTACAAAATATGGTCGGATTCATTTCTTGATGCTCGATGTGATCTTTCATTTCTTGAACATTTTTCTTCTTGATATGTCCTTCTATCTTGATAGTTTGAGGAGTGGTAATCTCAACCAATGAATTACAAGATATGGTTGGATTCATTTCTTCTTTCTCGATGTGATCTTTCACTTCTTGCACCTTTTTCTTCTTGATATGTCCTTCTATCTTAAGAGTTTGAGTGGTAATTCTTGCCAATGCTTTACAAGATATGGTCTGATTCATTTCTTCTTTCTCTGGGGTGGAGTCCTGGCGTATATCCTCTTGTTTTGATGTTTCTTGATCCTTTTCTTCCTCCTCTTCATATTCTATGTAAAATAATTTCTTTTCAGCACACTTATGACCTTTAGTGCATTTGCTATCACAATTGTAACAAAGCCCTTTTTCTCTTTTTTCTTCCAATTGTTGTGGTGTAACCCTTGTAGGTTGTGGAAGGCTGGGAGAAACAACACTTCCATCTTTGTAGTTGTGGAGGGTATGCTTCCTGGTTTCCATAATTTTGCTTTCCACTATGTCACAAAGCCCTTTTAGTCTTTCCAATTGTTGTGGTGTTGCTCTAAAGAAGGTGTTGCTCTTTGTATCCTCATAACGTGCTATCATTTCCTCCGTGAAAATTGACCACGTAACAAGTCGTTTACGAGAACAAAGCCCTTCATACCATAAAAATTGATCCAGTTCTAAATATGGAGATACAATACATACCTTTTGTAACAGTGGTACACCATGTAGATCAAAATATTTCTCCATCTGAAGTATCCAATTTACCGAATCCTTGCCATCAAACTTCCTCATCTTGTTTTTTCTTGATTTTAGGAGCTCGATCTTGAAACGATTGTAACTCTGTACTTTAGGATCTTTAAGTTCTAAAATTGTGACCTGTAGTAGCTCTCTGCATCCTCTTTCCAATGCCACCAGTCTGATCCAAATTGGATTTTCCAAGAAAGAGTTATGCACAATCTCAAAAGATGACCTGATTATAGACCTTTCCAGAAGAGCGAACTTTTATGAAGTGCCACGTGTCACTGTTTTGACCTTTGGCTCTGAAAAATATATACAAGAAACTACAGTCCGTCTACTTTCTGTACCTTCTTACAAAATTTCAATCCAATGCTCAGAGAGAAAGTTATGACGATTTTCCCCAGGTCACTTGTTTGGAATGTAATTCAGGAGTCTGCAAAAAGACCAACTTCCTCAGATCATATCTCTGCAAATATAGCGCGAAAAGCTCTGAAATTCAGACTCGATATTTAGCGCACTTTCTTCTCAAATGGGTTTTTTTTTAGCTTCTGAAACGTTGCAGAAAAAAAGTTATAGCGAACATGCCACGATGACCTGTTTGGAGCAGCGAAACCCTAGAATCCAAAGCTCTGATACCAAATGTTATGAAACCATCTCACAAAAAGATAGAAAAGAGAGATCAACGCCTTAGAATTCAGCCTCTTCGAGGGGGAAACCTCCTTTACATTACACAAATGAACCATTCTTGGATGATACAAATGAAAATACCTCCTTTCTATATATAGGAGTCTAAGGGGTTGTAACATAATTAGAGCTGACATAACAATAATAATGTAAGGGCACAATAATAACAATAATGGGCTTCTTATATGTGGCACAATAGTAACAATATGGGCACTACATGGGTACATCAATATAATAAGTGGGTTGTACTAATAACAATAAGGGGTTACACTAGTAGTATAGGGGCCTAACAGAGTCAGTACTAGTTTCAGCCAGTTCGAGGTCGAAGGTTGCATTTACAGGTAATTGCAGGTTTTTGTGTTTTTTGTTTGGTTTTTTGGGTTTTTTTGTTGTCCAATTGCTAATTTCCAACTTGTTGCAGGTGTGGCGAGCTCCGGAGAAGGTCTGGCGAAGGTGTGGCAAGCTCTGGACTTGGACATGGCTTCTATCCGGTAGGATTTTAATCCTACCAGCCATTTCTTATGTGTTTTTCAACACAAAACACCTTATTGGAATTTTTATTAACTTTTCATGACAGGTTTTGGGTTTTGTAGGTTAGGGGTTTTGATTTTGAGGGCTTAGGGTTTTGTAGGTTAGGGTTTAGGGTTTTGTAGGTTTCCCATCACGTCTCCTCACTCTTTTTTTAGGCAAAATTCTAAATTTTTTAAGCCTTGAAACAACCCCTAAAAGCTCCTCGACACCTCATCCACTCAAGCCTTCTGTTGCTCCTCTTTTTAGCGGCTTACCTCCTCTTCTCCGCTGCCTGTAGTAGCTTCCCTTCCCTCTGCTTCAGCCCCTACCTTTCTTCTTCCTCCATCTCCTTGTCATTGTCCCTTCCTCCTTCTGCCTGTTGCTGCCTTCAACCCTGTCGTAGCCTTGCCTTAGCCTTGCAACAACCTTCATTCCCTCCATGCTGCCTCCTTCTCACCTTAAAGCTGCTTGTAGATAGGCTTGTGGATGTGAATGAACTTAGTAAGCATGTCGATTAGTGATTTTGAGATTGTGTGGATGTGGATGATTGCTTCAGCTTTCCTCATCATTTGAAAAAATTGATAGATCCCAAGCAGTTTAGTAGGTATTTGTCCTCTTTAATCTGTCTTTTGTCAGGGCAGAGGTCAAATTATTTTCCAGAACAAACCAATCCAGTGGAAGTTGTTTCATATATGATAGCGAAGTTGACAAGAGAATATTAGTATGATCGTAAGCAGGAAAAGTCTAGCAATCCTATTATGTATCCTCTGGATTTCGAGATCCCTTGGGGGTTTTTTGATGGGGCCAGTCAAGGACCTCCTCCTCGGTGTGGAGTAAGAATTGTTCTTCACTTAAACTCTTCTCATTTCTTTTATCTCCATTATGCTCTAGGCTTTGGTTCACATATATGATATGAAGACAGAATTTGCTTCTCATATTTTCAGGGGAATCAACACAAAGACAGATAAGTTGTCTAAGGAAGTTTTGTCCCTCCAAGGTAGAGCTTTTCTCTCATGAATTCCTAGATGGTCATTTGATTCAGGACATGTCCCTCTTTTTAGGTTTTAAATTCCTTTGTCCCTTTTGGTTTTTTAGTTTTTTGCTGTCAAAGTCATTTTACAAAGTGGTATTTAGGATATACAAGCTAGACCTCTCTTTTTTGGCTTTTTGTTGTAATTGGCCATGAATGGACTGGAGATAGGCTTGTGGATGTGAATGAACTTAGTAAGCATGTCGATTAGTGATTTTGAGATTGTGTGGATGTGGATGATTGCTTCAGCTTTCCTCATCATTTGAAAAAATTGATAGATCCCAAGCAGTTCAGTAGGTATTTGTCCTCTTTAATTTGTCTTTTGTCGAGGCAGAGGTCAAATTATTTTCCAGAACAAACCAATCCAGTGGAAGTTGTTTCATATATGATAGCGAAGTTGACAAGAGAATATTAGTATGATTGTAAGCAGGAAAAGTCTAGCAATCCTATTATGCATCCTCCGGATTTTGAGATCCCTTGGGGGTTTTTTGATTGGGCCAATCAAGGCCATCCTCCTTGGTGTGGAGTAAGAATTGTTCTTCACTTAAACTCCTCTCATTTCTTTTATCTCCATTATGCTCCAGGCTTTGGTTCACATATATGATATGAAGGCAGAATTTGCTTCTCATATTTTCAGGGGAATCAACACAAAGATAAATAAGTTGTCTAAGGAAGTTTTGTCCCTCCAAGGTAGAGATTTTCTCTCATGAATTCCTGGATGGTCATTTGATTCAAGACATGTCCCTCTTTTTAGGTTTTAAATTCCTTTGTCCCTTTTGGTTTTTTAGTTTTTTGCTATCAAAGTCATTTTACAAAGTGGTATTTAGGATATACAAGCTAGACCTCTCCTTTTTGGCTTTTTGCTGTAATTGGCCATGAATGGACCGGTATAGTAAACATATCAGCAGGATTGGTGTATGATTCAAGTTTACAGAAAAGCACTGTGAGCCACTTCCATTTCCCTGCAGAGGATGTAACATGTATATTTCTCTTTCTGAAATATAAAGATTTTTTCTTTCTAGATTATATATATATATATATATAGAGAGAGAGAGAGAGAGAGAGAGAGAGAGAGAGAAATCCAAGAAGAGAAGTTTGCAAGTTTCAAATTTATTGCACGTCTCAAATTGTGCAAGAATATTAAATGAAGATTGAGAGCAATGGTTGCAATTTGATTTCTATGTACTTTAGATGACGTGTGGAAGAACCATAATGTTGTTAGCATTTCAAAGCAATAAAACAACCTAGGTTGTAAGCCAAAATGTTCCTGTCACAAGAAAAAGACACAATCCATCCAAAATCCACATCATAATGTGGTTACAACCAAAAACATATGACACCCCTATTCTTTATGACCCTAAGAATCTTGTAAGATTTCTACATTATAATAGACTATAGATGTTCCTTCTAAAATGGATTTTGGCTACAATGTTGCACACATTATGAAATAAAACAACCTAGCTTGTAAGCCAAAATGTTTCTGTGACAAGAAAAAGATACAATCCATCCAAAATCCACATCATAATGTGGTTACAACCAAAAACATATGACACCCCTATTCTTTATGGCCCTGAGAATCTTGAGTGCCAAAACTCCCCGAGTTACCTTCTTGAGCCAGGTAGGTTGGCCTACCTGTCAAGGGTTGATTAGGAAATGGTTGATTGTTGCCATATGATTGACTCCAATTTGCAGCTTCCAACCATGGAGGTATTGAGTACCCATACCTCACATTTGCACTACTGACCCCTGCATTAAGTGGAGGTGTGTAATGAGCATACATATAATTGACACCAACTCTGGTAGGAATAAGGCGAGTGGGTAAACCCTCAGTTTGATAGTGAGGCACTTGAATTTTTATGAGATCTTGAAATAATGGCGTATTATCTGCAATGGAGTCCAATGAGTTTGAAATAATCCTGGTTTCATCAGCGATTCTTGTATCATTGTCAACCATATTGATCATCCCTTGTTCCTTTTCAAGCATTTGTTGTGCCTTTCTTTTTGCCTTTTCCTGTCTTGCCATTTGTTTTTGTTGGTCCTTAACTTCCCTTGCTTTATCTCTTTCAATCCTTTCATCTGCTCGACGTTGCGCTGCAACAATCCTTGCTACCTTCTTCTCCTTGACTAGATCCTTCTTTTTATGTTTTAATTCTTGCATTTCAAATTTCTTTTTTTTCAGACTCAACTAACAGGTTTATATAGTCCTCTGAGGTGAGTAACTGTGAGCTTCGACCCAAACAAAGACTACTCGGTGCACCTTGCTTTTTTTTCATTGATACTCTCTCTACTGGTAGCTTTAGGAACCGGCCAAGTGTCTTCTCCACCCCTCCCACCTGCATGTCATTGCTTGGTACTTCCCTTTCAGTATCTGATGGAACTGATTGAACTATATCATTATCTTCATTTGATGCCTCATTATGTGCTTCATCTTCTTCCATTGATCTATTGTCCACAAAAAAATGAACAATTTCACTATTCAATTCTGCTGGTTGTGACGGCATGTTCATGCTTTCTTCATTTGTTGTTGAGACACTATGTGCATTCATATTAATCATTGCTTCTGCTAGCCATGAAGGTGGGGTTACTTGGCTTGGCAATGTCAATTGGTCATTGTCCACTGCATGTTCAACAATGTCATTAACAATATCAGCAACAGGAGTTTCATGTTCTTGAGTTGGTGGAATGATCTCCATGTTACTACGAATTTGTTCATGGTTATATTGTGTTTCACATACAGTTTCATCATCTTCAGCATATAAGTGTCCTTGAGATAGGGAAATCATATTACCAGCTGCAACAACATCATCTTGGTCATCTACTTCTTGCACTTCAACACTTGTTTCAGCATTCCCTTCTTCCTCACCATCCACATGAAACACTTAGCTACAACCAATATCATGCATAAGAGCATAATAGTTCAGTGGCCAGATTCCTATCCTCCTAAAGCCAGCCTTGATATTTGATGGTGTCAAAGCCCTTTTAAAAGCTTTACTTGCAAGCTCTACTAGCTCGAACCTTTTCACCTCAACCCCTGGATTCTTTGACATCCATGCAGCGCGCTCCGACCTAAAATATTTCTTGAAAGGACCAAACACACTAACATCAAAGGGTTGCAATCTGTGAGTGGTATGAGCATGCAATGTCAACAGGTCTGCCTAAATTGTTTGCTTCCTCAATTGTTTGTACAGCCATGTGGTTCCCATGGCCATCTAATATCAATAGGTGTCTGTTATTAGGCGAGACACCACCTAGTACCGATGCAGAAAAGTGAAAAAGCCAACTTAGAAACAGTTCTTTAGTCATCCATGCATGGGGATGTGCAGCGATGCATGCACCTGGTTCACAGTTATGTATATATTTTTTCAGTTGATTTTTACCTTTGAATAGATAAAATCCTGGGATTGAAGTACCAATTGCATTGACACAACATAAAATAGTTATCCACTCCCTACTCTTAGGAAAAATGTTTGGCACATTTCGGCTCCCTCTCCTAGCAATTACCGACATGCCAAAATTCCTCCCTGCCTGTAAACATGTTTCATCACAGTTCCATGTATGGTTTGCTCCATAAGAATGTTTATCGTAAGCACTAGAAAGTGTGTCATAGAAATTTTGCACAACTACAGGGCACAAATTTAATGCTCTGTCTCTATCAAGGCCCTTAGTAGTACGCAATACAAGTTCTAGATGCATTTTTTTAAACCCAAACCACCATGATTTACCAGGAAACCCATATTTGAAAGGGTTTGGCCTCCCTTGACAGATTTGAGCAACTGTGGATTTGAGTTGTAACAACTCTAGCCCATGTCCCAATTGGGCCATCTCTTTACACCACTCAACCACCTCAGCCTCCTCCTCCTCAGTCATAACTGTAAGAGGCCCTCTACGTTTTGTATGAGTCAGTCCATTTATCCAATAATGTATTGATGAGGGAGGAATACCATGTTTTTTTGCAGATGCCCGAACTGAGTATCCATTAAACTCTATGTCGTCAATTGCAACTAACATTTGTTCTTTTGTCCATCCTCTTATAACACTGATCTTTTTAGTTGAACTTGCCCCTTGGATTGTTGTTGACGGTGGTTATGTGGTTGATAGTGTGTTAACATCAGCTACCGTCACATGGTCATCCTCAACAATGTTCCCTGGGGCATTGTTGACATTGACATCAAGTGTCCTGTCCTCATCAGACGATGTGCATGCAGCTGTGCACCCCTTGTCACTCTCCTGCCACTTCTCCTTGTACGAGCAGCGTAACTCCCTTTTTCCATAGATGCAACAACCTGTAAAATTATTGCATGCATTTAGACATTAGAATATTTGTAAATTATGCTTTCATATAAGGCAAAAATAATTCTGCTTTATTACAGGAAATTATCAACATGTATGTTAGTATCTTTGAAAAATCAAATATACAGAATCATTTTGTTGTATGTCTTCAAAATTATCAATGATTGTTGTTTTGATAACTTGTCTTTACACTTAAAATACCATGACTGTATTGATTGGCTTTGTTATGCATTTCCCAATAGAGCTCTTGTTCGGTTTGACTACTTAAAATATTGTTTTGTTGTTTGTTGTTTGTTTTTTTTATTGTTTTGTTGTTTTCTGTAAGTGATTGGCTGACATTGGAATATGTATTATTACAAAAGTCGAAGATTACAAATAGAGTTCTTGCCTCAGCATCCCTTTCTCCAAACCTGTCCTTTGACCACATCCCTACATTTCCACTGCAGTGATGTAACTGGATGGAAATGGAAGAAAACTTAGATTTTTAGTAACAGCATTTACCGAGTTTGACATGAAGCTATTGTTCCCTAAGCGCTTGCAATAAAAGCCTGATATGATCATTATGTTCTCCTCTGAACTTAAAAGTCGTCAAAGTATCATCAAGGAAAAACAAGTAAAAATTTGTTCAACGATTTGCTAATATAGTGTCCATCCAGAAGATAAATGATAAAAGTAGCTGGGGCATTTGTTGCTCATAGTAGCATCTTGTTCAGTATGCTACTATGTTGTCTTGTATATGTCTTCATCTTTGATTTGGTGATGCCGACACTAGAGGACACCCCTGCCTGTTACAATCTCAGTCACTTTAGCACAGCTTGCACTGAAAGCTCAAATACACAGACGAGCATGCACAGAAACAGGAAAAAAGAAATAAACCACACCAGGATTTCCTATGCATTAATTTATCTTGGTAATTGAAATTACAGGGCTTGCTGTGTGAAAGGTTTTTGGTGCTATAACAATTAAAACTTAAAACCACAGCACAATAAACAACCACAGGGCCAACCCCTTTCATACAGGTTGTTACCCCTCATGTTACATGAGGTTTGCACTTGTGATTTTCATCACAACACTAGTGAATTTTTGTCACAAGGATCAAGCTTGCAAGATCACATTGATAGATGTTTTGATGGACAGGGGGTGCATTTGTGTTTTGGCTTATAAATGGTGCTATCTTGGGGTGAAATTATTGCCACGATGGTTGCTGGTGAGTGTGGGATGGGATGTTCTAGCATGTTAGTGGTGGCCTAATTGATGAGTTAGCATGTGCCTAATGGTTTAAACTCTTGATGTTCTAGTGCACCCTCATTATTTGGCAGTGTTGGCATGTTTGGGTTGTCTCAACTTAGCAACTATTAAACACTTCATGCATTTCATGTAGTGGGAACCCATCAACTTAGGGTCTCCCTAAGTTTCAAGTGTTAATAATTTGCTTCTTGGTATGATGGTTAAATTAAGGGTGCTTCACCATGGTTTGGTTGTGATTAATCTTCATTAAGATGGAGCACCCTAGCACTTTGGATGCTGAATTTCTTATGGTTTGCAATTTTGGAGATCATTCTTATTGAGGGCACTAGCTTACTTTCTCATTGTTCACATTGTCTAGATATTTCGAGTTTGAAGTCTCCTAGTTAGAATGTCCTAGGAGATATGAGGGAATTGCACACATGAACCACTTTGTTATGATGTGTCCAACATCCCTTGATGGAGCACTAGCCTTATTGCATGCATTTTTATGGTGATTTGACACTATGTTAACCACTTGAAAGCTTATTAAGGTAGTTCCCTAGCTCATTCGCATGATTTCACACTTGGGTGGGGGTTATTTTGACATATCTTACGGTGGCCACAACAACAATGAGAGGATACATTGTTGGTGGCCACAACTCCTATGAGTGGAGGTCCATATCTGTGTGTTGGGATACTAATTCGTATGCGAGGAATGCATTTCATAGTGATAGCCCAGGTGATAGCTGCATCTGATGAGGTGAGGGGCCTCGATTCTTATTGATTCTGATCATTCATAATACCAATCATAGATTCTGATGACTAGTGCCTCGGGATGGATCATCATTATAAATGTTGTTCTGGGGACTCTATTTTCCTTACTGTATGTTTTCATCTAAATGGACAAAAATATTTTCCTTACTGTATGTTTTCATCTTATAACTCGGTTCCCCTTAACAGTCTTTTCGTTACTATCTATTTTTGTCATATCCTTGTGGTTATATCTCGATGCTCCTTAATAGTATTTTCCTTACAGTATGTTTTCGTCTGATCCTCTTGGTTATATGTCAGCTCTTCTTAAGTAGTAGTCATTTGATTATGCTTTTCACTAAAATCTTGTCGAGCACATCAATACGTCTATAAGTATGAACATAGAAATAGAAATAGGTGAATTGTGAAATAGAACTGTAGGCTGTGTGTTTATTTTCATGAAAGTGAAACTGAATCTGTAAGAAGGTGAATTGTGAAATAGAACTGTAGGTTGTGTGTTGATTTTCATGAAAGTGAAATTGAAACTGTAAGAACTCTGATAAATGAAAACAGAACTGTAAGAAAAATGTGTTGTAATTGATATAACTAACCTGGATATACTGGCAACTATTTTGTGATGTTTTGTCTTCAAGGTTGCTGAATAGTTTGAAAGCATAAAATGCAACTTGAACAGTGGTTGAACTTATTTTATAGTTTTTGGCACTTGAATTTAATTGGTGGACATGGATGGACATGGATTGCAATGGCTTCATTTTGAATGTGTGGTCTAGATTTAATTTGATGTGATCTCATGGTTGGGAATTTGTTATTTGTTGATCCATGTGCTTTGATTTGTTTTAATGAGAAATAAAGTGAGTTGGGTTTCATTTATTGCAGTTATTGGGTTTGGGTGTCATTTATTGAACAAAGTGGGTTTAAATGTTATTGGGTTGGGTGACATTTATTGAACATAGGGGATTTAGTTATTGAACAACACAGCAGTTATGGCTGACATACATTCCCTTTTATTATGTGCAGGTATGGATATTTATTTGGGATGCAAAGCTTCAGTTCTGATGAGTGGGGGTTGAAGTGACCGCTACTTTGTACTTTTGGAATAGACCATTTTGGAAGCATTTATGGTTTTCTCTGTTTTCTAGTTGGGTCAGTATGGTTTGCACTCTTAAGTATTAAGATACTATTTATGGACAGTTGTGGACCCAGTCAATGTATTGGGAAATTTTGGACATAAATTAATACTTATTTATACTTAATGTTATTTATCTTTGTTTAAATATTGGTTGCAAAAGTCTCAATTTCTGGTGGTTTGGTGGGACCAGTACTATATCAATTACTGGTCCCTACACAACATTAGGAATCTCTCCCCTACTGCAACTAACCTTAACGAAGATGAAATATAGCACCGCTGATACAGAGAATGCCTCCAAAATCTCCGGTTGTTGTTCAGCTTCAACCTACGCAATACACAAGTACAGTGAGATGTCATCCATCCCCTGAATAAAGTAGATATATACCGCACAATCCCTAATAAATTCCCTCTCAAAGTAGCTTTTGAAATGACCGGAATAAATGAGTTCAAAGGATCAAACCCTGAGAAATTTAGCATATGGGGTATCTGTACAGAGATGGGAGAAAACTCTATCCATCTGCTTGGATTCTTGGCACCATTCTGCCCAAAAATGCAATATGGTAGGCCCTCCTTCCTTGAGCACGCCATCTAGCTCGGCCTCGGATTGCAAATCCTTCACACTTGTACCCATTTTAATCAATAAATTGCATTTTGATGCCCTAATTCATCTTTCTAGTGTAGTGCAACCCAAAACAAAAGTTACTGCAACAAGTGTTTGACTGAGTAAAGAGAGATGAAAGAATAACCTCACTATTTATCTACATCGGATAAAGAGCCTATCTAATGGGAATAGTAGTTACAGCTTTTTGGTTCAATTTAATTAAGATAGTGTTGAGATTTGAAATCTAAGTCCTTCATCAAATTTTATAACAATTTTATTAAAAAAGGGGTTAATTTTGATAATGATTTGCCAAGTTCAAATTTGAAAAGAATGAGATATAAAATTAAATTCAAAAAATTAACGGTTAAAAATATATGGTTTAAATCACAAATTATAAATTTTAATTTAAAAATAAGATTTTTGGAAAAAAAATAATTTAATTATATCAATATTATTTGTTGGTCGAACGTTTTGAACTTTCTAATAGCAGAGATGCACTTTGTCGTTGAGAAATATAAATTATTTTAATTAAAATAATAATTTGAAGGGAATATTTAGATAATATTATTAAAATATTAAAAATTGGTCAATTAAAAATACTAAGAGATAAAGTAAAGTAATTGTTAGAAAAAAAACAAAACAAAACACTTAATTAATTTAACAATAAATAATTATATATAATAAATTAAGGAAAAGAAAAGACTAAGAAATATAACTATAATGTTATATTTTTTATTTTATCTTTTAAGTTTCTTTCCTAGTTATTAATGTAGTAGTCTAACCAGCGTGCAAATTTGCTATGAAATTGTAGAAATTTCGGTCAGTTTTTGATCAAATTGGCCACGGCTATCAAACTTCAAGATTTTGGGTGCCTCAGGTGCTGAATCCATTTCCACCATCAAAAACATGATTCAAACAACTTCAAGATTTTGGGTGCTCCATATATTTTTGATGTTGTTGAATCCATTTCTACCATAAAAACATGATTCAAACACTGAGACTTTTTGAAATATTTTTAGCCGATTCAGCCACTTTTGATGGTGCTAAATCCATTTCCACCATCAAAAACACGATTCAAACACTGCCTCTACAAGATTTTTTGAAATTTTTTTGCCCGAATTCGGCCACTTTTGGCTGTCTGGGCAATTCGTCCGCCTCAGTAGACAACTCCTTAATCTTTGTCGTAGTCTAACTAGTTGGAGGAATTGCCCTGAAAGTTATGGAAATTTTGGTCATATTTAGAGAAAATTCGGCAAGGATTTTTGTAAATCCAAGTTATAGTTGTTAAACTTCAAAATTTTAGGTGTCCTAGACATTTTTGATGGTGTTGAATCCATTTCCACCATCAAAAACACGATTCAAACACTGCCTCTACAAGATTTTTTGAAAATTTTTTGCCCGAATTCGGCCACTTTTGGCTGTCCGGGCAATTCGTCCGCCTCAGTAGACAACTCCTTAATCTTCGTCGTAGTCTAACTAGTTGGAGGAATTGCCCTGAAAGTTATGGAAATTCCGGTCATATTTAGAGAAAATCCGGCAAGGATTTTTGTAAATCCAAGTTACAGTTGTTAAACTTCAAAATTTTAGGTGTCCTAGACGTTTTTGATGGTGTTGAATCCATTTCCACCATCAAAAACATGATTCAAAGACTGACTCTACAAGATTTTTTGAAATTTTTTTGCCCTGATTCCAGCCACTTTTGGCCGTCCGAGCAATTCCTCCGCCTCGGTAGATGACTCCTTAATCTTCGTCGTAGTCTAACTAGCCGGCGGAATTGCCCTGAAAGTTATGGAAATTCCGGTCATATTTAGAGAAAATTCGGCAAGGATTTTTGTAAATCCAAGTTATAGTTGTTAAACTTCAACATTTTAGGTGTCCTAGACGTTTTTGATGGTGTTGAATCCATTTCCACCATCAAAAACACGATTCAAAGACTGCTTCTACAAGATTTAAAAAAAAAAAATTGCCCGGATTCCGGCCACTTTTACCCGTCCGAGCAATTCCTCCGTCTCGGTAGACGACTCCTTGTTCTTCGTCGTAGTCTACCTAGCTGGCGGAATTGCCCTGAAAGTTATGGAAATTCCGGTCATATTTAGAGAAAACCCGGCAAGGATTTTTGTAAATCCAAGTTATAGTTGTTAAACTTCAAAATTTTAGGTGTCCTAAACGTTTTTGATGGTGCTGAATCCATTTCCACCATCAAAAACACGATTCAAAGACTGCCTCTACAAGATTTTTTGAAATTTTTTTGCCCGGATTCTGGCCACTTTTCGTCGTCTGGCCAATTCCTTCGCCTCAGTAGGCGACTCCTTAATCTTCGCCGTAGTCTAACTAGCCAGAGGAATTTCCCTGAAAGTTATGGAAATTCTGGTCATATTTAGAGAAAATCCAGCAAGGATTTTTGTAAATCCAAGTTATAGTTGTTAAACTTCAAAATTTTAGGTGTCCTAGACGTTTTTGATGGTGTTGAATCCATTTCCACCATCAAAAACATGATTCAAACACTGCCTCTACAAGATTTTTGAAATTTTTTTGCCCAGATTCCGGTCACTTTTGGTCGTCCGGGCAATTCCTCCGCCTCGGTAGACGACTCCTTAATCTTCGTCGTAGTCTAACTAGCAGGCAGAATTGCCCTGAAAGTTATGGAAATTCTGGTCATATTTAGAGAAAATTCGGCAAGGATTTTTGTAAATCCAAGTTATAGTTGTTAAAATTCAAAATTTTAGGTGTCCTAGACGTTTTTGATGGTGTTGAATCCATTTCCACCATCAAAAACATGATTCAAAGACTGCCTCTACAAGATTTTTTGAAATTTTTTTGCCCGGATTCCGACCACTTTTGGCCGTCCAGGTAATTCCTCCACCTCGGTAGACGACACCTTAATCTTCACATTCTTTTTTATATTTATATTATTCCTTCATTTTAACTTCTTTTGATATTTATATTATTCATTCATTTTAAGGAGAATTAGTTATTATTTTTAATTTATTTATTAGGGTTCATCAAGATT
The DNA here is from genome assembly GCA_031772625.1 of Pinus tabuliformis. Classification (NCBI taxonomy): domain Eukaryota; kingdom Viridiplantae; phylum Streptophyta; class Pinopsida; order Pinales; family Pinaceae; genus Pinus; species Pinus tabuliformis. The sequence continues at coordinate 1,023,546,472 of CM062819.1, read as the reverse complement.
TGTCCCCCTTGTTTGGTTGTTAATTCTCATTCTCATTTATATCATGGATTCTTTGTTAATTATTTGTGGCCATGTTTGTTTGACCTATAATTAGTTGATCATCTTTTCATTTTACTTATAGATTCTTTTTGGCCATATTTGTTTGACGTATAATTAGTTGGTCCTCTTTCATTTCATTTTATTTTTTATTTTCATTTTACTTAATGTTATTATTATTATTAATTTAATTTTATGATTTAATTTACCAAATTATCCCTTATTAACAAATAATTTCTCTTCATTCAAAATTAACCATTACTTTCTAGCCGTTACATTTAATTGTCTCTACATCATACTCTATTTAATGTGATGCTAAGATCTAATTTTCCATCTTGTCCTAAGGATGAACCACACTCCATGGTTTGAAATGAATGTTGATATGATCATCTCCAAAAACATTCTTAGTAATCAAGATAGCCTAAATTCTGATATATAATATTACCAACTTAGATCCATCTAACTCTGGATCTATCATGCATGGAGAGGGATCAAATCCCTCGAGATGCAAACCTTTCCCCAAATTCTACACTCCAAAAAGAAGGTTTGCATGTAGAGGGATTTTTAATTGTTTATTTATACAGTTATTTAAAAAAAATGATGAACCACATTATTTAAATGTTTTGTTGAACCCGGAGGCTCATTCTACAGCCCAGTATGATGTGTAACATTGTTTGTTCGTCATCAAAGTTGAAATTTTTCTCATGTCCGCACAAATAAAAAAATTTTAAAAAATAAAAATTAAATAACTATACAAAACATTTAAATAATGTTGGTTCATAAAAAAATTGCACGTGAAGAAATTGGATTCCTCTCAGCGCATGTTAGATTTGTATTTAAGATGGATCTATGTTGGTATATTTATTTAAATTTTTTCATTTTTTTTTTTTTTCAATTTTGATGATGGACGGACATCCTTACACATCATACTGGGTTGTAGAATGCATAGAAAATTTAAAAAACAAAAACAAAAAACAAAAAAATAAATAAATAAAATTTGGTCAAAAATCATTTAAAAATAAATAAAAATAATAATAATAAATAGAAAATAAAATAAAATTAAAAAATATAAATATACAGAGACAAATAATAAAAGTATAATAGGATAATAAATATAACTATATGTCCACGGGGTTTTGGATAGGCGGTGATAGGCACTTCATGATGTGGAGTCATTGGTTCAATTCTTCACCCGATCAGGGTGATATATTGGACATGATGAAGATGTAGTCATGTCAAGCTTACGGAAAGAAACAAAAAAACAAAACAAAAACAAAAACTTTCTATATGAATATGTCAAGAAAAAATACGAATATATATAGATAAAGCACTTCTTGATGTGAAGTCATTGGTTCAATTCTCTGGCCCCGATGAGGGTGATATATTGGAAATGATGAAGATGTATTCATGCCAAGCTTACGAAAAAAAAAACTATCTATATGAATATGCCAAGAAAAATTACGAATAGATATATATATATATATATAAGAGGGAAAAACCTAAACAATCAAGAGGAGAGGGCAGGAATTTAACTCTTACTTAATTTCTAACCATCATCCTTATCGATATTTTTTGTCGGTTTCTCAATTTCAATGGCATCTCTCAACTTCCTATGGTGGAAATGATTAATCGGTGTGATGACCTTGGAATCCTCAATGCAAATATGGTGTTTGGTTTTATCCTCATGTTTGGAAATAGCTGAGAAGCAGGAACGATTGTGCTTAATGTCCATTGCATGTTCTTGAATTCTCAAGTTAATGGAGCGACCATTTCCCCAATGTAAGGAATCCCACAGGAGCAAGGGATTAAGTAAACCCCTTTCATGTCCTCAGGGTTCACCTGGTCCTTAACAACTCTAAGGGAGCTTATGAGGGTATTAAGGGGCTTGAAGGTAGAAGAGACCTTGTTCTTTTTAAGAATATGAGCAATTTTATCAATGATCCCATGGATGAACTGAAGATGAACATTATAAATATGTTCATCGTGAGCTTTTTTAATCTCAGAAACTTTACTGGATTTTTGAAAAGCTACAAGACCTTGATGTTTACTATAGCCATTATTTTCAAAAACCTTCAAAAGATGAGATTTCTCGTCTTCCAGGTGATTATTATCAAAGATCCTTAGAGCTCGGGTAGCAAGAGTATTAAGAACTTTGAATTTTTGCACTGGAAAATGGTGAGAATTGGCATGAAGATATTCTTCTATGTGAATTTTTTTGTGAAACACCTGGTAAGATAAGGAACCATTTTCTATTCTAGAAAGGATAACATCAAGGAAAGGAAGACAACCATCTACCTCAACCTCGATGGTGAATTTCAGGTAGTCAGATTGAGAACGAAGATGAACAAGGAACAAATCCAACTTCTCACGACCATGGGGCTAGACAACACAAGTATCATTGAAAAACATTTTATAGAGTTTAGGTTGAAATTAAGCAAAAGAAAAATCTTTGGTCTCAGAATATTCCATGAATAAGTTAGCAATGATAGGAGAGAGTGGAGAATCCATGGCTACTCCACATGTTTGTTTATAGAATTCACCCTTGAAGCTTAAAAGGTAGATGTTAGGCAAAGACCCATTAATTTAGCAGTATCCTCATTGATAATTTGATCTATGACATTGATGGCTTCATTAATAGGGATTTTTGTGAAAAGAGAAGAAATGTCAATGCTTACCAACAAATCCCTAGGGTCTAACTTAATACCTTTTAACTCCTTAACAAATGAGGTTGAATCCTTAACGAAGGAGTTTGTGTGACCAACCAAAGACTTGAGTTTCTAAACTAAGAATTTAGCCAAATGATAAATAGGTCCACCTATTGTGTTGACAATTGGTCTTAAGGGGGGGCCATATTTGTGAATCTTTGGAAGACCATAAATTATGGGGGTGAGAGGGTTGCTCTCAATAAGCTTCTTACTGAGGGGGTTAAGAGTAATATTAGATTTTATGGCATAAATTACTTCCTTAGAAACTTTTCTAATAGGATTCTTATTGAGTTTCTTGTAACTTCCGCTATTATAAAAGTGGTCTAACATTTTGCTAACATAGTTCATCATTTTGTGAACAGATTTCCAATGTTCATCTTTCGTTCATTCATGGGATCATTGATAAAATTGCTCACATTCTTAAAAAGAATAATGTCTCTTCTACCTTCAAGCCCCTTAATACCCTTAGAATCTCCCTTAGATCTGTTAAGGACCTGGTGAACCCTAAGGACATGAAAGAGGTTTACTCAATCCCTTTCTCCTATGGGATTCCCTACATTGGGGAAATTGGTTGCTCAATTAACTTGAGAATTCAAGAACATGCAACAAACATTAACCACAATTGTTGTTAGGGTCCCACCCTAACCCCCTTATTTATGTAATAGGATCAAGTCATAGTTATACTTAAGTAAAGAGTTAATAAAGCCCATATTAATAAGTGTAAGTGGTTAACCGCATTTAATGAAGGGACCACAGTTAGTTGCAAATGGGCCATGGTATTAGATAGATGGTATTAATAAGAAACATGGTATTGCCCCATGGTATTGCATGTATGAATCCTATATAAAGAATAGAGACTCCCCTCTAGGAGCATCGTGTCTTATTTTATATTAAGCTCAACTCTATTGGAGGTTTCCCCCTCGAAGAGGCAAGTGAACATTACTTTCTGAATAATAAAATACTTGTTATTTCTCATTGTTCTATGTTCTGGGTATATTTCTTCGCATATTTGGTATTCCGGTATCGTCTTGCAGGTTAAGAGCATAACAAGTGGTATCAGAGCGCTTTCCAGGGTCGGTAGGATCTCCAATTTTTAGCAAAAAAAAAAAAAATGGTTAGAGACGTGTTTTGGCGTCTTTAAACCACGGGATCTTTCATTGAGCGCATAAACCTGCAGATTTGGGGAGGCATGCACGCAGGAAATACAAGAGGTGGTCATGCTTGTTGGACTCCCTTGTAACCCCTATGGGTACCCCTTCGAGTAGTAGCGCATTAGACAGAACAACGCACGAACTGTCTTCCAAGTACCCTCTGGGTATATCGAAAGCCCCCTAGCTCCCTTGAAACCTTGCCATAGATAAACCGTCGACCGTCTTGCTGCTACAGTACATCGAGAACAACACTGAGAGAGATTACTCGCGCGTACGATAGGGTAGTCAGGTTGTACGGCTAAGGGTACGGTTGATCCTCCTTGGTTAGTGCCCTGAAAAATTGGGCTGAGTACTATTGTCAGACCCTTATGTATATTGCGATCTGTAGCACCTGACACTCCTAGAGACCATAGTTCCCTTCTCTATCTTTGGATCATGCATAATCTTTTCCAGCTCAGCTCTCGCAAGTGGGGTTTTTTTTTGCAGCAGCAGTAATCAGTTCCACCATTCAGATCTATTAGAACAGCCATTCGGATCTATCAGAGCCGCAGCAGTAATCAGTTCCGCCATTCAGATCTATCAGATCATCCATTCGGATCTCTCAGATCCATCAGATCCGCCATCCAGATCTGAGTAGTTGTGTGGGTTCCTATACCTGGGCGTGATTTTCGCAGGACTTTTGGCAGCATTGACATTTCTAGGATTCGGCTACTGCAGTATTCCTAAGCAAGGAGTAAAACTCCGTTCAGAGTATTAAAAAAAAAATGTCTGAGACCCCCCGGGGCGCTTATTGGTGACTTAGCCCATCAGAATCAGGACAACGAGCTAAGAAAGGTGGTACCATTCAATTGTTAGTGCCAAAAAAATTCGAGCGGTCCCAAAATTTCAAGTACATCGGATCGGTGCATGGTAGAAACTAGAGCTCAAGCTATGGCGAATGAGAGGATCGACAAACTTGAATCAACATTGAATGAGGTCATGACGTTGTTGCAGAACTTAAATACAACACTCTCTAAGGGCAAGGTGGAGGCACATGAGGAGGCCTATATTGGCAATGAAAATAGTGAGGGTGAGTCTAGCCAGTCGTTTCACCTCTCTGGCACCCACCAACAATCCCATCCATGACCACCCAAGCTGGACATGTATAAATTTGATGGCTCTCACCTGGCAGCGTGGATAGCACAAATGGAGCAATATTTCAATCTGAATTACATCCTGGATAATTCGACTCAGCTTTGTGTGGGTATCATGTACTTGGACAATGAAAGATGGCAATGGTGGCGTGGCAATGGCATCAACGTTGCTATGGAAGGCCCTTGACTTGCGAGACATTCAAAAAAGCTCTTATGGATCACTTTGACCATGAATCTGCCTTTTTGGGTCGTATCACTAAGCTCCGACAGACAGGAATAGTGAATGAATATATTACAGCCTTTGAAGCCTTAGCTTTCCGCACTGGAGGTCTACAAGATGAGTTCTACACAAAATGTTTTGTCAGTGGTCTTAAAGAAGCCATACAAGCCCACGTCCGACTACACCACCCTAGCTCATAGCTACAGGCTTGCAGGATAGATCGTGAAGTAGAATGTGCGTTAGTGGCCCAGTCCAATCGCCCAAATTTCATCGCCAAGGGTCACCCTCCATAGGCTCAAAGCACTACCCAAACACTCAAGGTTCAAAAGGTGTCACTGGAAGAAATAGCGGAAAGAAGAAAGCAAGGAATATGTTACCACTGTGATGAGAAATACTCCCCTGGGCATAAATGCAAGGAGCCCAAATTCTTTCAAATTGATGCTACTGATCACAGTTCATCGGAGGAAGCCCCACCACTTGAGGAACCAGAGGAGGAAGAGGACAACTAGCAGGACAATGTAGCTAAAGAACTAGTTATCTCGCTACCTGCTTTGGCAGGGATTTCTTCGCCTCAAACTCTCAAAATCAGAGGTTTTATTAAGCATCACCCAATAGTAGTCTTGATTGATAGTGGAAGTACACATAATTTTATCCATCAAAGAGTCGCAGAAGCAGTGCATTGTTTTGTCCAAGCAGTTTCTAACTTCCAGGTCCAAATTGCTGATGGGGGAACAATGAAATGTGAAGGCCGTTGTGAAAATGTCAAACTTCAAATGGGGGATTATCAGTTAAAGACCCACATGTTTGCCATATACATGGGAGGGTTCGACATTGTCCTCGGTGTTGAATGGCTTCGCACACTTGGCCCAATCACAATGGATTTCCAGGAGTTATATATGAGCTTTCAGTAGAACAACCACACACATACCCTTCGCGAACTCCAGGCGGGAGCTCCCTCTATCATCAGCTCACATCGGATGGAAAAATTGTTAACAAAAATTGCCACCATGGAGTTATAGCTCAATTTAATGCCATCTAGGCCTTCGAACCCAATTCTCTTCATATTCATCCTAAGATGCAACAGATCTTAAATAACCATCTGCCAGTCTTTGACAAGCCTCATGAGCTTCCACCCTCGAGAGGGGAACATGATCATAGCATCTCTTTGGTCCCAGGGGCCCAACCACCAAATGTGCGGCCATATAGATATCCGTTTGCCCAAAAGAATGAAATAGAAAAAATAATCAAGGAACTTTTGGAAGCAGGCGTCATTCATCCCAGCATTAGTCCTTATTCATCGCCGATGGTCATGGTGCTCAAGAAAGATGGGGAATGGCGTATGTGTCCAAACTTTAGGGCCCTTAATAAGTTGACAGTCAAAGATAAATTTCCCATCCCGGTTGTTGATGATTTGTTGGATGAACTAAATGGGGCTCAATTCTTTACTAAGCTTGATCTTCGCTCAAGCTACCACCAAATTCGCATGAAAGAAGTCAACATTCCAAAGACTGTTTTCTGAACTCATGAAGGCCATTATGAGTTCCTGGTCATGCCATTCGGTCTTTGTAATGCCCCATCCACTTTTCAGAGCCTTATGAACCACCTGCTCAAACCATATCTCAGAAAATTTGTCCTTGTTTTCTTCGATGAAATCCTCATCTACAGTTGCACTTGGGCCGCACATCTTCAGCATGTAGATCTGCTCTTGCAACTGCTCCGCAAGCATAAATAATTTGTGAAAATGTCCAAGTGTTCTTTTGGCATGGAAGAAGTTGAGTATTTGGGCCACATTGTGGGGTGTGAAGGTGTCAGGGTGGACCCCAAAAAGATCCAGGCAATGCAGGATTGGCCTCAACCTAAGACCTTGAAGAGCTTGAGAGGATTTTTGGGTCTCACAGGCTACTATCGCAAATTTGTCCACAATTATGGTCGCATTGCGAGGCCCCTCACTCAAATCCTCAAGAAAAATTCATTCCTCTGGAATGATGAAGCATAACAGGCCTTTACAGCTCTCAAAAATGCCATGTGTTCCACTCCAGTCTTAGCACTACCCGACTTCACCAAATCTTTTGTGATTGAATGTGATGCTTCGGGTACAGGTATTGGGGTGGTCTTAATGCAGGAAGGTCGACCCTTGGCCTTCACGAGCCAACAACTAAGTGGGAAGAATCTGGGACAATCTACCTATGAGAAGGAGATGATGGCCATCTTACATGCAGTAGATACCTGGCGACCATACTTATTGGGGCGACGTTTCCAAATCCGCACAGACCATAAAAGCCTTAAATACTTTTTGGAGCAATGCTTATCCTCACCACAACAAAATAAATGGCTCACCAAAATGCTGGGATATGATTATGAGATAATCTACAAGAAAGCGCGCGAGAATATTGTAGCAGATGCATTATCCCGCCAATTTGAGGAGGAAAGTACCCTACTCGCAATTTCCCTTACCATTCCAGAATGGATTGAAGAAGCTCGCAAGGAATGGTTTTCACATCCCTGGCTCTCCCAACTCATTACTCAATTGCATGCGGATCCAAATTCCACAACGGGCTACTCGTGGCAGGATGAGATTCTTCGCTACAAGGACAGAGTCGTAATATCACCAACATCCACCCTCAAAAGCCGCATTTTGGCGAAGTTGCACTCATCTCCCACTGCAGGATATTCAGGCTTTCAGAAGACGTATGCTCGCACTCGAAGATCATTTTTTTGGATAGGCATAAAAAAGGACATTCTTACTTTTGTAGCTGAATGTGACGTCTGTCAGCGCCACAAAGGAGAAACAGTCAAATCAGCAGGCACATTATAGCCATTGCCCATCCCGGCATCAATCCGGATGGAGGTTTCTATGGATTTCATTACGGGTCTTCCAGAGTTAGGAAACAAGTCAGTCATCATGGTGGTTGTGGACAAACTTTCTAAGTATGCTCATTTTTGCGCCCTACCCCACCCTTTTACATCGACTTTGGTCGCTCAATCTTTCATGGATCAGATCTTCAAATTGCATGGCATGCCCACTTCCATTGTGTCTGATCGTGACCGGTCTTCACTAATAACTTTTGGCAGGAACTCTTCTAGCTACAAGGTACCCAACTACAACTCAGTACTTCCTATCATCCACAAACTAATAGTCAAACTGAAGCAGTCAACAAATGTCTGGAAACCTACCTTAGGTGTTTCACTTCAAAAAAGCAACATCTCTGTGTACAGTGGTTACCTCTAGCTAAATGGTGGTATAACACCAACTATCATGCCACCACCAAAATGACTCCATATGAAGCAGTTTATGGTCAACTCCCTCCTTCCCCTACTTCTTATATCAAGGGATGCTCGAAGGTACAAGCAATGGATCAACTCCTACAGAACCGCACAACCATGCTGGCCCATCTTCGGGAGAATCTTCATCAAGCTCAAAACCGCATGAAGCAACAGGTAGATCAACATCGCTCAGAATGCCAATTTCAAGAAGGGGATCAGGTATTTTTGAGGCTGCAACCATATAAGCAAACATCACTCAAAGACAAGGGTTGTCAGAAACTATCTCCAAAATTCTAAGGACCGTATCAAGTACTTGAGCGCATTGGAGAAGTTGCCTACAAGCTAGCTTTGCGACCCACTGCAAAAATCCATCCATTTTTCCATGTCTCATGCCTCAAGAAAGTGATTGGGAACAATTGCAGAATTCAAACCAGTCTACCTGAACTGGATGAAGAAGGGTCAATCTGGCTCCAACCTAAACAGGTTCTGGACACACGAGAACAGCACCTGCGTGGCCGCATGATCAACGAAGTCCTCGTCAATTGGAAAGACACCTCTCCGGAAGATGCAACCTGAGAACCAACCACTATTCTTCAGCAGTTTCCGCAGCTTCAGCCTTGAGGACAAGGCTATTCTTATGGGGGAGGGCATGTTAAGGTCCCACCCTAACCCCTTATTTATGTAATAGGATCGAGTCATAGTTATAGTTAAGTAAAGAGTCAATAAAGCCCATATTAATAATAGTAATTGGTTAACCCGCATTTAATGAAGGGACCACAGTTAGTTGCAAATGGGCCATGGTATTAGATAAATGATATCAATAAGAACCATGGTATTGCTCCATGGTATTGCATGTATGAATCCTATATAAAGGATAGAGACTCCCCTCGAGGAGCTTCATGTCTTATTTTGTATTGAGCTCAGCTCTATTGGAAGTTGCCCCCTCGAAGAGGAAAGTGAACATTGCTTTCTGAATAATAAAATACTTGTTGTTATTTCTCATTGTTCTATGTTTTGGGTATATTTCTTCGCATATTTGGTATTCTGGTATCGTCTTGCAGGTTAAGAGCATAACAATTGTTCCCGCTCCTTAGTAATTGTTGAACATGTGGAGAAAACCATGCACCATGTCTACATTGAGGATTCCAAGGTCATCGCAATGATTGATCATTTCCACCATAGGAAGTTGAGAGAGGCCATTGAAATTGAGAAATGGGTGAAAAATCTCAACAAAGATGATGATTGGAAATTAAGTAAGAGTTGGATTTCTGCCCTCTCCTCATGATTGTTTAGGTTTTTCTCCTTATATATATATATATATATATATATATATATATATATATTATTATATTTATTTGAAATTTTTTTTGGCATATTCATTTAGATTGTTATATTTATTATCCTATTATAATTGTATTATTTATCTTTATATTTTATTTATTTATTTATTCTTATTATTATTATTAAATTTTATGTTTAAATGATTTTTGACCAAATTTTTATTTATTTTTTTATTTTCCAGTTTTTTTATTTTGTGTTTTTTTAATATATTTTTCGATTGTCCATAGGGTTTTGGATAGATGGTGATTGGGTGCTCGATTAAGGCACTCCTTGATGTGAAGTCACTAGTTCAATTCCTCGCCCCAATCTAGTTGATATATTAGACATGATGAAGATGTAATCTTTCCAAGCTTACAAAAACAAATAATATATTTTTTTATCATAATATTTTATTTTAATCCTTAATAACTCTATTTACCTATTTAGTCATTAATCTCATATATCTCTATATTAACCAATAGATTTTTTTAGGTTAGTCAAATTATTAATTTTCTCTTTAAAATTTAACTTTGTATATAATAATATTATATAATTATTTATTTTATTATAACATTATAATATAATTATAATTCTTGGTCCCTTTATTTTCCTTAATTATTTATTATTAATTTAGTCAAGAGTTTTTTATCCTTTCCTATTTTTGTATATTAATTTTCTCTAATTCTTGATTTTTCTATTTCTAAGAATTAGTTTCCTTTACCTTTTAGTATTTTTAATTGACCAATTTTTAATATTTATTAAGTCAATAGGCATTCCTCTGTGGGTTTGGTTAGGCAAATTCAACCAATTAGAGGGTAGTATTTTCGTCCTCCATCTCCCACTAGAAAATTGACAAGTGGAAAAATAACCCCAAGTCTAGGAACCATCAAAATATCATCTTCCTTTACTAAACTCGAACTCTCGCCATGGTAAGCAACAACAATTTTTCTCTTTTCAACATCTTAATTTCATCTCTGTGGATGCAGAGTTTGTCTGGTGGGGGCGCCAAAAATCTCTCAGGCCCATTCTGCCCATCACCATCTGGTCACTTTGGAGGTGGCCGAACCTGAAAATTTTCGAGGACTCTCCTCTATCCGCCGAATTTGTCCTATCATCTGTGTCTGCTCATCTTCTCCCGATCAGCTGAATGGGTTCTATGGTTTTTGTTTTTTGGTCTGTAAATGCTGTAAATCAGGTTCATGTTTTCATGATGGTTATCTGCTCAACTTGGTTTTGAGATGCTGTCTATAGCTACTATAAGGAATTTTTCAACAAACATTCAGAACTATCTGAACATTTTGGTTTTATATTTCCTCAATATATTATCAAGATTTTCTTTCTAGAAAAAAAACACCAAGTGGAAAGAAACAGCGTGGTTGAGATTTGAACCCTCATGATTCTAGAAAAGAAGCAAACTTGCGATGGCAATTGCACTTATCCTTGCAGGATGGGTTTGGTAGTGTGTTGGATGAAGCCAGCATTCCAAGAGCTCGTGAGAAAATTCACAAGCATCCCCACACCTACAGATTCTTTTTTCTGAAATCCCCACAGGCGGTTCCCCAGTGTTCCAAGAGATGAAATTATACCTAGAGGAAAACTACTTTAAACCCAATAAGTTGCATCTGGAAGAACACACATTTCTTTAGCAGAATTCTCTAGGCATATGTTTAGAGGGAGGGACCTGATAGTTGCAACGACCTCCTCACACAATGTATTTGTATATGGAAGCATCATGGGCAATGAGGTGGTGAGCGTGCTTTCAGAATGAGTTCCTCCTCCTGCTCATGTTCTTTGTTTGTCCCGTTTATCTATTTGTAATATTATTTTTTGCAAGTCATAGCCAGGATTATACTCAAGAAATTAAGATGCAATAACAGTTGTCTTTAACCATTTCGGGGAATGGCTCATTCAATGCATGCCCAGGTACCAGAAGTGATCTAAATTCATATTTTTCCATTTTTGTTTCATGTATTAACAATCAAGTAATCATTTCAGAAGTTTATCAGTGAAACAAACTTCAATGCTAAATGAAGGCATGCAATATAGTAACGAAGGCAGCGTATCCTGTTGGATCCCTCATAGGGAATGCTGGCGTCCTGAGATGCAGAAGAGGCTCGCGGTGCTGACTCTCGGTGGCCACCATGAATCTGCGCCCTTCCATGATGTCGAACTCGTAAGCATGGGGTGATGGTTGTCCAAATATCAACCCTAGTAACAAGAAGCACAAAAAATAAGAAGATGTGGGCGAAAGTATTTGAAGGATACTACCATATTTGAAGTAGAAGTTGTGTGAAGAAATAGAATGCAGTCCCGACATTCATTGTTGAAATTCATGGGATGGTTAAGCAGTCCTTGGAGAACATAAGAAGCTACCATCGGAGAAAATAAGAAGACCACTCCCATATCACAGAGAGTCTATTATTGTACAAACAACCTCCACACGGCCATCTTTAGCCACCTGTGAGTACCTTATCTTATTGAAAATTTAATATGAATGAAGGTACTCAAAGGTGGCTAAAGATGGCCGTGTGGAGGTTGTTTGTACAATAATAGACTCTCTGTGATATGGGAGTGGTCTTCTTATTTTCTCCAATGGTAGCTTCTTATGTTCTCCAAGGACTGCTTAACCATCCCATGAATTTCAACAATTAGGTCAATAGTCATATTTACTGGAGGATAATAAATTTATTGACTGAATTTGATACATTATTATTATTTATTTCTCTTGACGTTTGAATTCCTTTGTTTAAAGGACGCAGTTTGAAAAATAGGAATATTAATTCCATTAAACACATAAATTTACAACTTAAATGGATCAATTCACACTGTAAAATTGTAATTTCTATGTCTTTGAGTTGTTTGAATAATTATCATTCAATAATACAAGAGAGGTATATTGTAAGAATAATATTATCAAAAATAGAGGAATAATTATCGATATTGTAAATCAAAGGTAGACAAGACAATATAGGAAGGCAACTTATATGCGATTATGCCTTCATTATTATAATTCTTGTACATCAAAGAAAGAGAACATTGTCATCGTGATTTTCCCTTTGTTGCTCCTTTCCAAGTTACAGGATGAGTAGAGGGAGAGTGAGTAGAATGTTATGGAGTGAATTTTTGTGTTCTTGTGCTATAGTTGTATGAGAGAAGTATGTGTTGCTTCTTGAGTTTGTTGTGTTTTAATAATGGAAATCCTGGTGAGAAATAGGTTTATAAAAACCCTGGAAATTATATGGGACGGATATGATAAATGTATCTAATCAATGAAAAAATTACTCAGAAGCATTTCTTTAAGAAAATGTGAGGACAAACTATTATCTCAAATGTGTGACAAAATATTATTGATATTGACTGCATAAACTTTAAGTAGGCTATTCATTCTTCAAATAAATTTCACATCTTTGTTATCATTGTTTTTTTACTGGGAATTATTTCTTTATTTCTGAAATGGTGGCACTTTGATGTTGATTTATTTGTCTTATGTTTTGTACATTCATATTAATTGTTATGACACGTATTATTTATGATTAAAAGAACCCTATATATAAAAATATGCAGTCATTGGACTGCGTCATATCACAAGTTAAATTTGTTGTCCATATTGGACTTGCGTTGTGCATATGGATCTTCTATTGTATATATAAAAAATTAAAAAATTAAAGGCATCGCTTCCATTTAATCGAAAGAGATAGCATTGAAAGCTTTCAATGATATTTGTTTATTTTAATCAAATTTTAACATGGTTCCCTGTCTTCATTGCGCATTGTGTGGTCTATTTTATAGGCTTTGTCAAGCTTCTCTTTCTAGGGTTATTAGATAATGTTTCTATAGGTAAGTTTATAATATAGTGTATATCAAGTGACACCTACTGCGCATATTAACCACATCTATTAATGATATAGAGGAGAGTTATTGGTCAGAGACTAATCAAATGCTACGATGAAGTAATTAACCAAGGAAACAAAGAGGTGGAGGATAGATTTTAGATCATAGTTCTCTAGTCCTAGCTATGAAATGCCTGGTCATACAGTGAAAAGGTGGAGAAAAGTGCAGTACTTGCAAATAAAACTTTGTGTTCTTTTCTCTCTTCTCTTTTTTGAGGGCACATAACCATGGTAATTATTTGTCTAAATCTTGGAATATTTGAGATCAGAATGCTATCTCTTAGAAAACTACAAGAGCATTAGTATTGTTTTCTCAGGTTTAGCTCCTCTTGTTTTCAATTTTATTACCTAAATTCTAAGAGTGGATCTTTGATCCTTTTCAAGAACAGCCCTGAAGCACCATATAGCATAATCTTTAGGCACAAAATAAATGCACTAGGATAATTTCAGGAAGCCTTTGATATGTACAAAATACTAGCATTGGAAGAAAGATACATACACAAAACTCAAGAGAGAGGGTGTATGCAAATATGACAAGAAGATTGATGGATGACATAATTGTATGCATGTTGCACTATCTATAATCCATTAAGTATTCATAAAGGTCCATAGAGTTCAAAATTGGAATGCCCATGCACAAGTGACATGCAAAAGCTTGTTTAACTTGGCTTTTCCAAATAAATCTCATCCAAAGAAGGAAAGTTGTTAAACTAAAATATGGGAGAATGTGTCCAAAGACAAATGAGATGGAAAGAGAGATGTGATATATTAATGAGTTGCATAATTATAAACAATCATGTTGTATATATTTATCTATTAATAGCGTTCCATTATTCTTGTTAGGAACCGCTCACATAATCTCATTAATAATATTAACATAAATGCCATTTATTATGTATGACTTATTTCTCACTTTATGATAGTACATTGTTACTCTTATACATCACATTTGTTATCCATAGAAAAAATAAACATTACAATGTCTAACACCCTATCTTAATGTTTATTTTTTTTCTCATTACTGGTAACAACTCTTGGAATTTAAGATGGTTGTTACTTGATTTTGAAACTTGAAATAAATCAATTCTATCTCTTTGTTATGCACTTGTTCTCTGATGTAATGATGGTGAATTTTGACATGTTTTATTTTTAAATGATAGATTGGATTCTTTGTCATCTTGATTGCATTTTTCTTGTCACAATGTAATGAAAAAAAAAAAAAATATATATATATATATATATATAGTGGAGGGAAGGTACATGTGGAATTCAAGCAAGAAGAATATATGTTTAAAGAGTATGGTAGTGAAACTGAGGTGATGAAAGACAAATTCAAACTATTTGCTTTACACAGTGATTCCTCTCCAGATAATCCTTAGCGTTGCTTTTTTATCTGGCATAAAAATTGAGGAATCCAACTAGAGGTTGTTGTCAAATGCCAAGTATTCAGGCTATTCTTCTCCACAATTATGTACAGATGGCACAGTTATTTTGTTGAGCGGTTCTTTTGTACTAGTGTGAAGAAGATTAGCTCTGTTTTTCTTTTCTCGAATGGAAGTTGCAAAAACAAATTTATGGGTGTTGTCAAATTTCAAATAGTTGGAGCCACTTTTATTGATAGTTATATAGAGGTGAGGGTAGTTCTTTTGTTCTAGTGTGAAAATGGTTTTGTTGTAAATACTCAATCTTTTATTTCTTTCTTTCTTTTTTATTTGTAAAATGGATTTGTTAAGGAGAGACTTACAATTGTCTACAAATGAGGAAGCCTCAAATGTGAATAGGTAACTAGAGCAAAGGGTGGTCATTGAAACTATTTTCAATATTTCTGAGAGTTAGTTTGTAACGGAATTATTAGAAGGCACCAACCAAAAAAATGTATCATTGATTCAGGGTATCTTTGAGAAGACCTTGCGCTGAGATTCAAGACAAAGAACCCCCTTTGCATGATCAACAGGAAGCAGGGAAAATTTTAAGAACCCCCCTTAAATTTATAAATATAATAAATGGGCGAATCTCCATGGTATATAGGAAAAATGGAAGGCGATTTTATCAATAATATAATATGTATATATAATTTTTTGGCGAATCTCTCACCAGGCATGGCGAATATTTTACTCAATTATAAAATCTTGTAAGATCTTGGCGAGTCTTTCACTAAATAATAAAACTTTGTAAAGTCCTAGTGAATCTTAGCATAGGCTACATGCTGGTTTAATTCCCCCATTTAAATAGGCGTGAATACCATGGGTCAATACCATGTGCCATTTTGGTGAATACCATGGGTCAATACCATGTGCCATTTTATTTTTATTAATTCTAATATTAGGGTTAATAATGGTTTTTTGCATGGTATTAATAACAATCTAGTCCATGGTATTTGTCCCATAGTATTTTGGCCATAGGTTTCACCTAAATATAACCCATTTTTTGAGTGTTCGTAAATATAAGGTGACTGATGGAGTAAATATAAAAAAATATTTTATTTGTTTACTATACCTCTCGTTTATTTATATTTTTATTAATTTACCATATCTCTTTTACAAATATGGTATTTGGCCCATAGGATTCACTTAAATAAAACCTCTTTCTTGAGCCTTCATAAATAGAACGAGGGATATGGACTAAATATAAAAAGAGGATTTATTTATTTACAATACGTCTAGTTTATTTATATTTTTATTTATTTACCATACCTTTTGAATAAGTATAAAAAGACGTTTTATTTATTTACCATACCTCCACTTTACTTATATTTTTATTTGTTTACACCCTTACATGTATATAAGGTGACTTATGGAGTAAATATAAAAAATGTTTTATTTATTTACCATACCTCTCATTTATTTATATTTTTATTAATTTACCATACCTCTTTTATAAATATGGTATTTGGCCCATAAGATTCACTTAAATAAAACCTATTCTTGAAAATGGGTGAATGGATTCACTTAAATAAAACCTATTCTTGAAAATGGACGAATGGAAGGTTGTAAGTCCTAATTTCAAGGGCTAAATTTACCTTTTTTACCCTCTCCCTTAAAATAAGGTGGGCTATTTGAGGTGATTTGTAAAAATGTACTATGATACAAAATATTCGCCCACTAAAAATTTAAAACCCCTTAATTTCGCCAAAGGGCGAACATTCGCCCCTAAAATTATCCTTGACAGGAAGAGAAAGCAATGTTTACATCTACTTTGAAAAGACATTAGCATAGTGGTGATTCTATTAGTGGATTAGAGACCACCCTTCAGGAATTTTGTGATGGTAACTCCATAACATGCAAATAACATTTTTACTGAAGCTAACGGCTTATCAATAGAAAATAGATCTACAAATGAGGAGGCTTTAAATGACAAAAGGTAGCCAAATAGAAAATTATTTTTAGACTATTATTTTTTTTGGAGGAAAAGTTTGTGGCATCAATTTGAAAATTTTGAAAAAAAATCCATGCTTTATTCAGGAAAAGTTTAAGAAGATGTGTAGCAAATGCTTGTTACAAAGGACCTTATTTGAATAAATATCATAGGCAACATGGGTTGCCTATATCTACTTGAAGTTGTTCCAGAATGATCAACACAATTTATCTTCTAGTGATTTAGAGATACCAGATGTGTATAAAGGTAAGTATGTTACAATCAGATACTTTTGTTGTCTTTTTCCTTTTGCAGTAGGTTTTGATGATTTGGAAACTTTATAAGGGACATTTCTAATGAAGTTGACAACTCTTCAAAGATAAATTTGAAATCAAAGGAGAAAATAAAAAGGTCAAAAGGTAGCCTAAAAAGGATCCTTGTCAGTTTCTGACGATTTCTAAACTTTTTTAGATAATTTAGTATACGACATTTTCAACTACTTCGTATAGAATAAATATGGATTTATTCGACGCATTTCGTCATTTTGTAAGAAATGCCTTAGTTTTTGCTATCTTTTAAAGAAATATACATTCAAATGCTTTGCTTAAAAAAATCTAGGAATATGTTCATGTTTGTACAAGATGTGTTTAAGAAAGCATTTTGTAAGTGTTACCTACAGAGGTTCTGACATGAATGGAAACTACAATTAGGAAAAACACACAGTATTGACTCTAGGATTTTTTTAAAGTGATCAGTAAAGTGCTTCATTTATTGGCTTAGATACTCTGGAGAAAGTGACGATGAGGAGCTTTAGGTTCAAGATAAAGAGGTTGTCAACGGATATTTGAATGAAACCTCATAAGGCCATCAATATTGTGTATTTCCCAACACTAGAGGTAATTCATGGAAGGAAGACAGTGTCAAGTGCTGAAAACCCCTGTTAGGGTTTGTCAGTGAATGCTACCTTGGATCCAACTGAAATGTCGATGTGGTCATTGGCTGGAAGGTCAGTGCAGAAAGTAGTATAGGTATAGCCTCGTATAGGAAAGTTCCTCATAACATTGAAATGTGAAGATCTAAATGATTTTAGTTTAATTTCTTGATCTGATTTCAAAAGTAGGTATTCTTCACTTCAAGTTGCTTAAAGTCACATTCTCCAAGCCACTAGAACTAACCAATGGCAGGTGGTCTATAAAATATTCCTTGACATTCTTCATTAATTAATGTTGTCTTTGAGACAACCTTAGGATCAATAACTGAAATACGAGTGTGAAAAACATTATAGATTGCTTGATATTAACATTAAAATGTGAAGATATCAACTTTTAGTATCAACTATAGATGAGAAGATCCCCAAACGTATACGAATATCAATTTTTTAATTACATCATTTTAATGACTCCAGCCATTTTTCAATTTACTTTAGATATTATAGAGTGTGATTGTGTGTTTAAAGGGGGTTCCCTCTGGAAATGCCTTTAAATGCCTTAGATGTTCTTTCCAAGAAACCAGCACATCATTTTCTTTCACCTTCATGTAAATAGTCTTTCTCCAGTGTAAACAAAGTCATGGATTTGATGCTCTTGGAATTGCTTCAAAAATCACATATCATTTGTATGTTATTATAGATTAGTTATTAAAGGTGTGTTGTTATGAAAAATAATTCATATCCTAGAAATTCACAGTTCAATACATATTATTTTGTTTAGTATTAAATGAAGCACGTGAAGAAGTGATTTTTTTCAGACCGATTTTGGTTAGTCTATATAGTCATATGATGTCATTAGGGCGCTAGAAGTAAAATTCATTGTGCTCTTCAAAAGGTAAGGCATTAATATCCTTGTCTTGGTTCTTACCTTCTTCTGTTAGGAAATGTTGTAGCAAAGCTCTTTAAGCGACAAGAAATAATGCATTTCGTAGAACACAAATGGAATTCATGGAAGCAAATATTTTGGTCAAGTGGTGGCAAAGTATCAAATTCGAAGCCTTGGCACCAAACCATGAGATCCATCACCTTTCGGAGATTATTTCAGAGCCCCATGCTCTCTCGGGTGAAAATATAGAACTAATTCAACTATGCTACTGCTGATGATTTTGATCACCTGATTTCATTATTTTGCACTAGCTTTTTCTTACAACTTTTTAATTCTAGCATTTCTGATGTCACAGTGGAAAGCTCTGATAGAATGAGAAAAATTGAGTTCATGCTTTTGGAGATTTGTGAGCTTGCATTCTTCTATAATGCATGTTAAAATTTTGTCTAATGACATTGGTTGGGAAATTGCAGAAGTGGAAGTAGTATTGGAAGAAGCAGCTGAACTTGTTGATGAGTCTCAGCACAAAAACCCAAATTACTATAGGTGAGTGTATTGTATTGTAGGAATTAAGTTATTAGTCTATAGGTTCAAACAAGAGGTGTTGATTTGGTTTCTTGAATATTTTTACATGGTCTTTGTATGCATAGATATTTCATAAAACTTTTCTTGCTTGTGGACAACCTAAACCCATTAAGTTTGGGATGAGAATGGAAAAACATGAAGAGACAAGGGATAAGTCATTTCCAGATTAATTATATGTGGTCTCTTGAGTGGGAATGGAAGGGAACATGGTAGGGGTGAGGAATAGTTTAATCCAGATTGTCCATTCTTTGGTGTCATTTGCAGGGTTTTTTCAAATCAACCTACAAAGTTTTGTATACTATATGGGTTCTAACTCCTCTTAGAACATGGGCGTGTTGATTGTTTCTTCTAACTCAATCACTGCAACTAGAGAGTCTCAATTGATTTCCTGTATTTTCCATTGAGATGAGAATCATTTTGTGTGTTAATATTAGAGTCTAGCTTGTGGATGCTACAATATATTTATCTAATGATACCACATGAATGCGCCAGACAGGCTTGTGGTATTAGTCAGAATTAATTTGTATTGACCAAGGATTAGCCAACCTTTATATGCTTTGACTACTATCTTCAAAGTTGTTGATTATGTTCTTATCCTCTTACCTACTCATGGATTATAAGAATTGAATGAATTTTCAGACATTTTGGTTGACAATCACTTTGTTTCCATTGCCATGGACCAAAATGCAAGATATTTATCCAGATTGAGTTTTAGACTTTGCCAAAATATTTTTGGATTCTTTACAATCTTGAAGATAACATACCTTTGGACACAATGAGGCAATTTTAGAACATTTTTTTTTCGGAACACATTTGGAAAATATGTACCTTCTCAACATTATCATGTGTGGTAGGAGAAACAACCACCTGGCAGGAGAAAACTCGGAAGAATTCTCCCGGCTGAAGGAGATAACCCTTATGAATCTCTTCAGAAATAGGTTTCATGGAAGCATTCCTTCCTTCATTGACCTGCCCAACCTTGAAGCTTTGTAGCTATGGTGAAAAAACTTAGTTGGTTGCATTCCTCGGCAGCTGGGAAAGAACTCTGAGTTGTTGTAGGTGCATTTGTCTTCCAACAAGCTTACTAGATTCATTACTCCAGATCTATGTGTTGGTGGGAAGTTGCAGATGTTGATTCTGTTTTACATCCTTTTTTTTTTACCCCATTCCTGAATCTCTAGGAAATTGTGAGTCACTCACCAGAGTCCAAATGGGCCACAATTACTTGAATGGATCCATCCCAAAAGGGCTGCTAAACCTTCCAAGGTTGGAGATGTTTGAATTTCATGACAACTATCTAAGTGGTAGCATGTCAACTAAAATTATATTGACCTCTAAGTTCGGTCGTTTGAGCTTGTTTAACAACAATCTCATTGGTCCACTTCTAGAGTTCATAGCAAGCTTCTCTATCTTGCAAATCCTTCTTCTCAGTGGCGATGAGTTAATCCTTCTTCTCAGTGGAAATGAGTTAATCCTTCTTCTCAGTGGCAATGAGTTCACCGACAATGTTTGTCATAGATTGGCCATTTGAAGTAGTTGTCCAATATGGATTTCAGTAGTAATGGATTTTCTAGAGTTATACCTACTGCAATAAGTTATTGTAAGCTCTTAGCCTTCATAGACTTGAGTAGGAATGAGCTCAATGGACCCATACCCCAATAGATAACCAAGATGAGGATTCTCAATTATCTCAATATCTCTAGAAACCATTTGGTTGCAAGCATTCCTTTAGAGATTGAAGGCATGTTAAGCCTAACATATGTGGATTTCTCCTACAACTATCTCTTAAGTGCTTATGGGAAATTAAGTTGTATAGTGGATTGTTTGCTTTGCATATTGTATTGATTTGAGATTTATGTATTTGGTGACTATTGATTGATTGGGTATTAAGGTATTATTTTAAATGTATTTAATTATGGGAAATTAAGTTGCATAGTGGATTGTTTGCTTTGCATATTGTAGTTTGTTTTTATTGTATTTATAAATATAATTTGGATGTTGTTTTCACATAATCTAGAGCACTATTATGAGAGTAATTTATTTTTTTGGAGTGTTTTGACAACATGTAGTTGGCCCTCCTACTTGTGCTCTTCACTCATTCCTTCGTCTTCAAAACAATAACGGAATTGGAGCCTCCTCTAGGTCAAAAAGATGTAAAATCAATCAATGACTAGCTGGATGATAATGTTAAGCTCCTCGATGTATGCAATGTCCTCAAGAAGAGATTTGTAGACATGGTGCGCTACCAAATGTTAGTACATCTCGCCCTTTTTGCATTCAAAAGCATCCATGGTGCATATTGATCTACAACTTTTTCCAATCTAACAATCCTATCGACGTACCTTTGCACCTTTTTGGGGCAATTGCTAGTTTAATAAATGTTGACGTAAACTTTCCCTTAACCTTATTATTTTGATTAAAATAATTTATATTTCTCAATGAATAATTCTGAAACAAGGCGCATCTTTGTTATTTAATCCTAAAGATAGATCAGTTTTTTCTTCTTGGTCCTGAGGATGAACCACGTTAAAGGGTTCGAAATGTCGACCAACAAATAATGTTGATGTGATTAATCCAAAAGAAATCTTCAAAAATTCAATATGGATCACAAAAGTCTTGGATCAAATATAAAAAATAAGATAATAAATCTTATTAATATATATTGTTTAAATCACAAATGCAGTTTAAAAAAAATAAAATTTTAATTTTAATTCAAAAATAAGATAATAAAAAAATTATATATATAGATATATAGATATCTATATATGATATATGATATATATATATATATATATATATGCCTTGATTAATTAATATATATGACTTGATTAATTAAAATATAATAAAAATTATAGTAGATTTTGCATTAGTTAAATAAATTTTTAATAACTATTTATTTGATTAATTTCTTTGTTTAGATTTTATATTTTTTTATGTGAGTTTTGTATTTTTGTTTTTTTTGTTAATAGAAAAGATTTATAACAGTGTAGAAAAATTATTATCTATGGCCTAACACCTTGGAACCCAAACTAGAGGCAGTGAAGTAGAGAGTTAAGAACATGCAAAATTAGAGGAGAGTCCATGAAAAACATAGACTAAAACTATATTTTGCTCCACTTAGGGGGAGACCAGCAAAAAGAGACAAAAATAGCAGCGTTGTTGAGCTATAGAGTTTGTGCTAACCAGAAAATTAAGTTGAGCATGTAAGAAAAGGAAAACATAACTATAGCCCAACTTCATTTATTTCATTGCTTAACACCTGCATCGGGGTATTGATATCTTGAGTTGCTATTTCCTGACATTCATGTTTTAATGAGGAAGCGGGAAGGAAAAGAATGGCTAAACATAAAGAGTGTATCACAACCTACGTTAACTAATCGATCTGCGAATTGATTAGCCAATATGTGAATATGTGAGGAAATGGCAACAAAGATTTGAGAAAGGAATTGTTCGATGAGATTCGGAGAGCTTTGCAGTCTCCATATTTTGGAAATTTTGAGAGAGGAGGATCCATAGAGGAGCTTAGTAATTAGGGAAATAATAAGATGAGAGTCTTCTTCAAGGATTATGCAGGAGAAATTGAGGGTGGAGGCAATTCTCAACCCCATTTCAGTAGCGTTGAGTTCCACTGCATTATTACTATTGTGGTCAATGTAACCAAAATACAAATGAATAATGTCTCATGTTTCTAAGCAAAATACTTCCCCCATAGCATATAGGACCAAGAATACCCTTAGAGGCACCATCAAAGTGTAACTTGATAAAATTAAGAGGATGGGAAGACCAATGCAAGGGGGAGGAGGGAGTTGATGAGGGAGGGGGAGAGAGGAGTTGCGTTGGAGAAGAGGGCAGATTGAGAGTAACGAGAATAAGCACCTCAAAGTCTTAGAATTTCTAGTGTGAGGTTGAACAATTGGAGATAAGGATGGTTTCTTTGGGATACGAAGAAAGGTGTTTCAAAGAGAGAGGTTGGAGTCATAAGAGTTGCAGAAGATATGTTGATTACGTTTTTTCCAAAGAATATAGAGGAAAAAGAAAGGTGTAAGAATCCAAGATTTATTGAGAATGGAATTTTAGAATGGGGAAAGAAGACGATTATTGATCAAGTTCAATGAACAAGTCTCTTATTAGAAAGGTTGTCTAAAGAGATTGAATAAGCAATTCCAAATATTCTACCCCTGAGTACAATAGTGGAAAAGATGTCAAAGGTTTTCTTTGTTGGATCGACATAAGAAACAAAGTGTGGGACCAACATAACCCTTGGAGAGAATCTTATCCCAGGTTAATATTTTTCCATGGAGGAGGAGCCATAGAAAATAAGTTATCTTAGGCCAAAGCTTATAAGCCCAAATTTTACACCATACCTATTGATTTGGAGTGTGAGTGTGATTGGCCACAAGAAAGTAAACTTATTTTATAGGGAAAGAACCATGTGGCCTATAACATCCCCATGTTCTACCCCCGCTCTCATAATGATAATTGTGACTATAACGCTAGTGTGGAAGAACCATGCTTGGTTGAACCTCTGATTAAACATTTGGTAATTATAACTTAAACATAATTAAAACAAGTGGAGTTTGGACATCCTTACGGATCCTTGGTATTATGGAAGCTTTCTTGCTCACCAGATTTGCGTAAAGCCACTTGATTTCCCACTTGGTTTAAAAATCCATGACCCATACCATGTTGAATTAAATGCAGTATTTTCTTGTAGCTAAGAGAAGCTATTGTCTACCAGGTTTAATGTGATGTGATTGGAGCAGAACTAGAGTTGGAAACATCTTGTTGATAACTCATTTATGAGAGTTCATTGGCGGTCCTTAGGATATTGTACTAGGGAAATGGAAAGGAAAGTAAGGCCCATTCCCCTTTCTCCTCTCATATATCAAAGAGACAACTATGGAGAGAGATAACATTTGGAAGAAGCCAAGACAAGGTGCTCTCTAAGGTCCGAAGGGATGCTCTCAAAGAAACACGCAGAGAGCAAGCAATTCCCATTCCCCTTTTACCTCTAATATCTTGAAGAGACAACAATTATGGAGAGAGAGAACATTAGGAAGTATCCAAGACAGGGCTCTCTTCTTATCTCTTGCTCGTGTTGGTTCAATAGGTATTTTATATTCGTTTGGGTAACATTTTTCTCCAAGGAGAACAACATGCATTTAAGGAAGATTTTCAGGCATTGTGAAACAATAGAGATTAACGTGACAATGTTGGAGCTGACTTTGAGTCTATACTCTGTGATCCTGAATCATGAGCCTTGTGGCTATGTTTAAAACCATTGAACCCTTTTCTAATCCTATGAGAAGCTTAGTGAATGAATGGACCACTAAGTGCTTGTTATTGAGATGACAAACCACCAAAATAGTGAACTCCATCATCTGATTACTTGAACAATCCATTGGTGTTAATTTATCCCATGTGCAAGCATCCCCTCAAACTTTGGATCAAGCTCGGGGGTGTTCAACTGCAATAAAGGCTACAGTGTAGCTGGCATATGGTTGGGTGGAGCGTGGAAGTCCCCCCTTCAGTTTCTTACTAATCTACTCACTCATATAAGTATTTAATGGTTTATGAATATTTGAATTATGGATGATGATTGTGCTTTACATGTTGCTAGTTGATCTATGGTATTGTTTCATTCATGAAAGAATTCCTAAATCACTATATATTCATGGTTAACAATCTATCTGATGTGTTCATGGTGTTAATGAACGCTTGAACTATGTGGTTACTTCCATCTTAATGAATTGCAAGTTGTTTGATATGTTTATCACTGATGATCTGAGAATTACTCAGGATCACCCTAGTATCTTATAAGTTCTCCCTTACCTTATGTGTTTATGAATGGGGCATCCCATTACCATAATCTTGATTGCAGGCCATATTAGTGTTAAATTTGTCACTGAATTAAACTAAGAATTAGAATCAAATTCTATTCTCATAGCAACTTGTAAATAGTTAATTAAGTTTAATTAACTTAATTAGCTTAGGAATTTCGAGTTGGAAGTCTTTCTGAAGTCATGTATATGTTATCCCTAAGTTTTATGGATCCATGATGAATTTAATTATGAGTTGTAATTAGATAACTCAGTTTACTGAGTTATGTTCAGTTAAATTAGTTCCAAACTGTTTGTGGAACTAATAGAGAATTAACGATCAGTTGGTGCACTAGTGCATCCACAAGTGTCACTCCAGTTAACTGAAGATTCCCTCATCAAAAACTCACGCATGTCAGTTCAAAGAAAGACCCAGTTGAGACTAAATTGTAGATATAGTGTACTATCAGTTGTATGATTTACTGAGTTGTAAATATCATGCATGCAATCAGAGAAGGACCTAATTTTGGATTGCGCAGTTATGGATGAGGAATTTCCCTTTAAATGTAGGCTAATTCTCTCAAGAACTGTGCAAAGAATTAGAAGCTTGGAGGCTTGGAAATTTGACTAAGTATTGGCCAAAGGAAGTTATGTGGCGGAGGATAGGAAATACTTGTGCAGGTTAAGCTCAAGGTTGAGTAGAGCATATTGAATTCATTCAAATTCTTTGACCAAAGGCGCAAGGAAATAGGGGCTTGGAGAGCAGCAGAAGAGGCTAAGGTTTGGCTTGAGCTTGCTTATGAGATGAGAGATTTATCATTCTGAGTGGTGGGATTGTTCTATGTGATAAAAAGCATTGTATTATCATCTTGGATTTATGATTAACGCAATATAGATAGTATGGGTTTTGAGTTGTGGCTTTCCCCGCGAAAACTTATTGTTTTATGTGCCATTGATTTGTCTTCCTCTTGCTATTATTGTTTTCATCAATCGTTATGGGCTTCTGTTGTAAAAGGTAGAAGTAGATTCTTGTCTTTTTATTTAGTACATTGCATGAGCTTGTGAATCTACAAGATTTTCTACATGGTATCGGAGCTAGATTTGTAGAAATTTTCTACATGGTATCGAAGCAGGAATTTTTTCTAGGCTGCGAGTTTGCAGAGAAGATCTAAAAATTTGTGTACAAAATTTTCCAAAAAAAATAGAATATCTGGATTCCTTGCAAAAAATTACCCAAATTCAAAAAACCAATCTGTCGAATTGGAGTTCGGATGAAGGAGATATCGTTGATTTAAAATCAACATTTTTTTTCTTCAGAAAAATCCATGACGGCAGGACAGATAAAACAAATTGGTGTCCTAGCCAAGAACCTGTATGCACTTGAGGTACAAGATGCACAAAAATCCTTGAGGAACAAGGAAAAAGTTAGAGACTTGATGGTTGAGAAGGAGAGTAAATTACCTCTCAACATGCAGCCTCAGAAGAAGCAGTCTCAGACAATTGTGGCGCAACCACAATTGGAGAAGCTAAGAGGAGACCAAGTGGAGAGATCCACTCAAGCAGAGAAGACGCAATCTCAGAAAATTTTGGATCAACCACAATTGGAGAAGTTGCGAGGAGACTGAGTGGAGACATCCATTCATGCAAAGACTTCCAGTAGGGAGAAATTTCGAGCCAAGTGCGTAAAGGGAGCACATGCAACCATACCTTTAGCTGTGAGGTGGGTCGATGTGAAGTGATAGTCCCAAGAAAGCTGGAATTGGGTAGGGTCCATTGAGAGGTTTTACCTCATGTATCGTACCTTGCTACGACAACCCAAACTGTATAGTAGCGGGAGGAATCAGTGGGATTGATGCAGCTAGAGATCAAAGTGATAGAGGCTAGAGCAATCAGATACTGAAGAGCACGGAGAAGGGTTGGCAACAGTGCAGAAAGGTAGATTCAACAGAAGTGTAAAGTTTTCGGTAGATAGAGGCAATAACAGTGAGAGACTTTGATGACAGATGCATCATACTAATTCAAGTTGGATGTTTTTTTTTGTTTCTCGAGTTGTTGGAGCAACAAAACTAGAGAGAAGTGTTGCATGCAAAACATTTCAAAGGTTTAGGATTGAGATCGAGTTGAATTTTTTTCTTGTTGAGAGAGAGTGTTGAAAATAGCAACAAGAAATGTTAAAACAGAATCCAGAAACGCCAATTTAATTTGTCTTTGAATTAAACTAAGAATTAAAATCAAATTATATTCTCATAACAACTTGTAAATAGTTAATTGAGTTTAATTAACTTAATTAGCTTAGGAATTTCGAGTTGGAAGCCTTTCTGAAGTCATGTATATGTTCTCCGTAAACTTTAGGGGTCTAGGATGAGTTTAATTGTGAGTTGTAATTAGATAACTCAGTTTACTGAGTTATGTTCAGTTAAATTAGTTCCAAACTGTTTGTGGAACTAATAGAGAGTTAACACTCGGTGCACTAGTACATCCACAAGTGTCACTCCAGTTAACTGAAGATTCCCTCATCAGAAACTCATGCGTTTCAATTCAAAGAAAGACCTAGTTGAGACTAGAGTGTAGAGATAGTGTACTATCAGTTGTATGATTTACTGAGTTGTAAATATCATGCATGCAATCAGAGAAAGACCTAATTTTGGATTGTGCAGTTATGGATGAGGAATTTTCCTTTAAATACGGGCTAATTCTCTCAGGAATTGTGCAAAGAATTAGAAGCTTGGAGGCTTGGAAATTTGGCTAAGTATTAGCCAAAGGAAGTCATGAGGCGGAGGATAGGAAATACTTGTGGAGGTTAAACTCAAGGTTGAGCAAAGCATATTGTATTTATCCAAATTCTTTGACCAAGGGCACAAGGAAATAGGGGCTTAGAGAGTAGTAGAAGAGGCTAAAGTTTGGCTTGAGCTTGCTTGTGAGCTCGAAGATTGATCATACTGAGTGCTAAGATTTTTCTATGTGAGAACAAGCATTGTATTATCATCTTGGATTTCTGATTAATGCAATATAGATAGTAGGGGTTTTGAGTTGTGGCTTTTCCTAAAAAAACTTATTGTATTGTGTGCCATTGATTTATATTCCTCTTAATATTACTATTTTCATCGATCTTTATGAGCTTCCGCTATTAAGAGTAGAAGTAGATTCTTGTCTTTTGCTTTAGTACATTGCATAAGCTTGTGAATCTACAAGATTTTCTATAGTATTGTGCATGGTATAAACCTACGAGTGTTTATGAATGTGTTGAATGCTAGAGTTGTAAGGCCCACTATTATACCCATGATTGTAATCATATCCTAGAAAGTAATGAATTTGGTTGACTTGGTCTTACGGGCCATGCCTTTCTCTTGGTTCTTGATCCAGATATGGACAAGGGTGCTTCCATTATTGAAGGCCTAGATGGGAACGACATTGGATTTCCTTGAAACTTGGTTGGATCTAGTGAACCAAGAATTAGGGGTGGAAAAAAGTACACACCTTGGTGGAGCCTAAGATGTGTGCCAAGCGGGATCTCCCTCAAATAAAAAAGTGGATCCATAAATACGGTGGTCCGGGAGGGTGAAATACTAATGCAATGTCATAGGATTGGATCAACCGCAAACCAGACTTAACATGGAAGTGCTACCAAATGAGCAAAGGAGTATAGAGTGGGAATGGAGTGGAATCTTGAGTGTTGGAACTCTATCCATCGTGAGTGGGAATGGAGTGGAATCTTGAGTGTTGGAACTCTATCCATCGCTCACCACCGAGAGCTTTGATGTTGTCAATCTATGTTGATGAGCATGTCGTTTGTGTTGATTGAATTGACCATGGTTTCACTGCAGAACCTTGTTCAATGTCCACCACTCACTGCTAGTAGGTGTTATAGCTTTTTGGTGTCACAACGTAATACCCGTGTGCAAAACTCAGCCTGAAGGTGCAAGGTTCATATCTCTGGTCCATCTCAAGTCAAAAGAGAAAATGCATCGGAGATAACCGGGAAAGCTCCATCATCAATGGTCGCAACACCACCAGCGTGATAACGCTGACGTGCCACGCCATGAGCACCAAAGGTACCGACATTTGAACCTGCACACCGATGGATCCAATTTGGGAAGCTCGATCATTTGACGACGTATGTATCTCTGTGCCGTAAAGGTGCACTAGAAATAACATCGGTGGGACGATGCAGAGGAGCCACACATTGCTCTCTTGGGCTCTTTGCATACCTCCAAATTTTTCAAATGTCGAAGGCTCGACTATACGAAATGCCACCACATGGACATCCACGTAGGCAGCCCACTTACCACCTCCACCCCGCATGCAGTCCAGTCATCTGTCACGCATTTGCTCGGCTTGTCCAATCAGCCTCCACGTGTCCGACTCCACCTCTTGTGCACGTCAACATGACGTCAATGTTTCTCTTGACCAACTTGCACACCAGTAGATCCAACGGTGGCAGGGACATTTCATCCAACAATTGCGGGAAATCTACATCGTGCGGTTGGTGCTACATGTCGCCTCTTTGTGCACTCCACACCACCCTGTAAATTTCGAATGTTGGCCCTCTGACCTTGCAAAATGCCGACATGTGGCCTCTCCACGTAGGTTCCCCACGTCCAACAACTGCGCCTATCATGTTGCCACATCCGCCTAGTCGCCATACATAGTCAACCCTCCACCCAGCAGGCCCCACATCCTGATGACGTCACCTAGTCTCCTCCCAATCATAAGTTTCCACGTGTCCAAGTCAACTTTATATATATATAAAAGCTGAGTAATCCCAATATTTTGTCATTTTTCTCGAGTTGTCTCGCTATTCTATCTGTGCACCCACCTAAAAACTTGCTCAATTCCTTGAATATTCGAGCGTGAATTGAAGAATTTAAATCGTCATTCCTATTTCCACTGCAATATCAGTCTTTTGCAAACCATTTAGGTGGTAAAAGCTTTGAAACTCAGAATTTAGAGCTCGCCTCGAGAAACCTTGTTGGACCAATAAATCCTGATTACTCATAAGTAAATCCGGCCCAAAAGCTAAATTAGTTGTAAGGGAGGTGATGAATAGATTCCTATTGAAATCCTTTCGACTTGAGCTCAAAATTTGTCTGAAAAACCCCAATCCCGCCTTCCTGTGCACGTTGTTTCCTTTGACTTCATAAATTTTGAAAGATACTCCCTTCTATTTTTGGCCAAACTGGTTTTGCCACGTCGCGCATCCTTACTAGGTTCTTAAATCACCTGAGAGTCTTCCATTTTTCCCTATCATCTCTTTCCAGTCAGTAAGTTGTTTCCAACAAGTTCACCCTTTTCCAATGGCATATTCATCAACTAAGAGTTATGCTAATGTTCAGACCAAAGGAAAGGCCAAAGAACCCGAGCTTATCGACGAACATGCAAATGTTCGAGATCCAATATTAACCACACATGATATGAAGGTTTATATTCAGGTAGTGCTAAACACTAGTGAAGTGCTAAAAAATAACAATAACATGCGCTCATCTAGTCTAGTCTTTGTAATTCTTCCACAGGTTTTCCATTGCTCAGAAATGGTGGCCTGGTGGGCCGCAATATACCTACCAAAAAAAAGGATAATTGCACCATCCTAAGATGACAAAGAAATAATTAGAGTGACTACAGAAGTAATTTCGTCCATGTTGTCATTTCCCAATAGGACCGAGTTATAAAGGTTAAATAAAGAAAAGACTGAAGAGAAGTGGACTAGCCTAGCACGAGATGTCTAGCAACAAGTAGTTAATAGTTGTCTCCAAAAGGGAATGGTGCCTCTTTTTGGTTAACCTCCTTATCATATCTCAAATTTTGAACCTTTATCATTAGTATCTTTCTCCGTGATTTCCCAAGCCTTGGGTATCAATATTGATATCTTTGTAACTAAAGCCATCTTGGCTCTCTTGGTATCCTTGCATCATCCATCTACCAAAGCCTATACCCAATTTGATTTTCCTCAACTCTTATTGGATGAAATACATTCCCATATGATGGAGTTCGAGGAAGGGAAATCCTTTCATTACCAAACCTATTTATTCAACTTGTTCATTCATCAACAATATCCCTACCTTGAGCATCTTAAGCCTGAGATGGTTAATGAACATAAATCCATATTACTATCTTATAAATGGTTACCCATGGTCTGTAAGATGGAAGGTAACTAAGGGCTTCTCAATTACATCTCTTCCTTCATGTCAGTTGTATACACCCTTCTGCATGGTCAACCTATGCCTAGAGTCCCTCCCTTAGGGAGACATTTCAATTCACCCCATATACCTGACTCAGTGACTTGTACATTTTCAAGGACTGCATGGTCATCAAATTATATGGTTTTGAAGGACATTTGTATCAACTGCATGCATTCCTCACATCTCACATCTTTTCTTTGGAATACATCTGACATAAATTGGTCAGTGACAAGGCGCACTTTGTCTCAAAGAAAGCAACAGTACATTCTATTTTTCTCGAAATGAGGGACCTTTTTGTGTGAATTCAAGGAATTCTCTAAAGATCGTGGAGAAGATATTAGAAAGTTTCAACTTCCTGAAAGATGTAGCATGGAGATATGATCCACACAATATTATCTATGAGTTGATAAAGGATAAGGATCGAGAAAATCATAAGCATCATCTAAATCTTATGGTACATGAATGTGCGAACAAGGTTACCTAGGAAGAGGTCAATGCCATTTTGCATTTGACTAAGTTAGAGTTTTCTCATCTCTCTAAGCAGAAGCGGGGCACTTCTAAGCCCATGGAGGTGGATGGAGGAGAAGAGTCGGGCTCAAAGAAATTCAAGACAGGTAAGGCCCTTGGAGATGAAGACGTTGAAGATGATGAAGAGACAGAGCCTCAAATTCTAATTTTATATAATAGCCACCTGGCCACCCTCTTGAAGCAAGTTTTTACAGTGAAAACGTGGCCTTCTGCCATGTCAAAATCAGAGGCAAAAACACCAGGAGAGGTGTCCAAGCCTAAACACATGTCAATTGTAGAGAAATTCGCAAATATTTCCAAACAAATCTCTAAGGAAAGGAAAAAGGACATCAAGATAGCAGAAAATTAGTTGCTCCCTCGCACACAACTCAGGAGTGTTTTTTATTATGAGAAGGGCATTTTCAAGATGGTGGTGTTGTAAGTAGCAATAGAACCCACTGTTGTGCTGCGCGCGTTTGCCTGAACCGCGTGCCTCTGAACACCGATCTTCTTCGGCCTGGACCTTGGCCCAGCCATGGACCCTACAGATCAGTCCCACGAGGATCCTGATCCACAAAGAGCGTTCTCTAAACTGGTGAAGTCCCTCCCCCCGCAACGACCCAGACCTGTTACCACGAAATTTGTCAAGAAACTCGATGTGTTGCAGGAAGTTCAACTTCCGCCAACTATTCCCCATATGGCATCACTTTCCCTTGCCGAGAAAGGATTAATCGGGCAGTTTACAGGGCTTTGGCCATCGCCCAGAACAGTTCAAAGATGGGTCGAGCGAAATTGGTCAGACAAGATCCAAGGGAAAATATCCATCAGATTTTGTGGCAAAGGGTATTACACATTTCATTTTGAATCAAAGGAGGACAAAGATCTGATATTCAGGAACGGGCCATACTTCATGGACTCAAGGGGACTCTATCTCAACAAATGGACCCCAGATTTCGACCCAGAACTGGATATCCCAAGTGTTGTTCCAGTCTGGGTTCGCCTACCTCACCTTCCTCTGCACTGCTGGGGGGATGATTCAGTCAAGGCAATAGGGAATGTTGTTGGCAAGTACATCGATCGCAGTGAGCCCAAGGACAACATGCAAGCATGCGCAAGGATCTGTGTTGAAGTGGATCTAGGTCGAGGATTGCCGGAAGCGATAAAGTTGAAAGTGGACGATTGGAGCCACATCCAGCAGCTGAACTATGAAAAAATTCCTTTTAAATGCAAGGTATGTCACGAATACAGACATTTCGCTAATAGATGCACAAAATTTGTTAATGTAGACAATGAAGAACAGGATGGCCACTGGGAAACTATCAAAAAGAAGAAACCATCCCCCCCCTCCAAGCCTTCTTTGGATCCTGAAATCCCTGGACCATCCAATCCACGCCCTTCCTCCTCTTCCCCTTTACCCTCAGATCTTCAACCCCCAGAACCGCCCCTTCCTCCCTCTACCAATCCCTTCGCTATCCTCTCTGAGGTAGAATCTGCCCCAGACAACCCCTCCTCTAAACCTCCAATCTCTCAGCAACCTCCTTCCTTCTCTTCTCAGCCCCCTCCTGATCCTCTTTCATCCAGAATCACCAGAAGTTCTTCCAAGAAACATGGAACAGCTAGTGATGTTTTGAAAAAACAGGGACCGGGCAGAAAATCAGCCAGGCAACAGAGGGATGAGAGCGCCCAAAAAGATATAGCTATGGGCACACAAACCCCAATAGAATCCTTCATTCTTGGGCATCAGGAAAAAGAAACAAGCAGTAAAGGCCAAGAGAGGCGAGCACCTCTCCACACGCCCAATGTCTCATGATGAAAATTCTTTCTTGGAACAGCAGGGGTTTAGGGCACCCCTCCAAGCTAGCTGCCCTCAGAGAACTAATTCACAATGAAAAACCTGAAATCATGCTAATACAGGAAACAAAACAAGATCAGCATGAGATGAAAAAAATAATAAGCCAGCAGAGACAGTTTTTTGGAAGCATCAGTGAAGCCAGAGGAGCTTCCGGAGGCATTGTAACCATATGGGACAACAAAAAATGGGTTTGCAGCTCTACAAACATTCATTAGAACTGGATCAAAACCACCCTCGATAGCAGAACAGGCAGTCAAATAGTAACCATTTACAACGTTTATGCTCCCAACCATTACAGAGAAAAAGAAATCTGTTGGGACGATCTGAAGGCAAGCATAGAAGGGGAACAAAACAACAATCTCATAGTTGCAGGAGATTTCAATCTGATCCTTCACGCCAATGAAAAAAGAGGAGGAAATTTCACTCCAAATCCTTCCAGAGGTCGGCTAGAAACCATCATCCAGGAGTACGATTTAGTTTTTGTTATCCCCAAAAATCGCAGATACACCTGGAGCAATCGAAGGATCGGTGTTGGTAACATAATGGAACGATTAGATAGATTTCTTATCAATATAGCTTTCCTCTCCTCTTTCTCAGCGGGATACGCTAATATTCTCAACACATCGGCCTCTGATCATTACCCTATTACGTTGACTCTGCAAAATCACTGCCCTCTTGGTCCCATCCCCTTTAAATACAACCCTCTTTGGAACCGGATGCCAGCAACTAGAGAAGTGGTCCAAACGACATGGATCAAACATGTCGAAGGCTTACCAAGCTTTATTTGGGAATCAAAGCTAAAAAGAGTCAAGCAGGCGCTAAAAGATTGGGCTAGGGACAACTATCAGGAACCAAAAGAGAACAAAAAGAAAGTCAAAAGAGAGCTAGAAGATGTTCAGCAAAAAATTGAAGCACAAGGACTATCTCAGCAAAACAAAGATCACGAAGGCAACTTATATGCACAGCTAAGCCAAATTAACAGGGAGGAAGAGATAAAATGGCGCCTAAAATCTAGGCAACTTTGGCTTCAAGCAGGAGATAAAAATACAACATACTTCCACAAACAAGCTACTGTTAGAAAGCTCAGGAATACAATAAGCATAATCACGGATAATGAAGGAAATCGATATAGCACTTAGGAAACTATAAAGAAAGTTGCCATCAAGCATTACAGGGATCTACTAACTGAAAGTAAAGAGGAGGAAGACTATTCAGATTTGCTCCAGCATCTGCCCAAAGGGGTTACTCAAGAAATGAACAACAAGCTCAGCAAAGATATAGAGGAAGAGGAGGTCAAGGCAGCTATTTGGAGCTTGCATCCTGACAAGGCTCCAGGTCCGGATGGATTCCCCATCTGCTTCTTTAGGGAGTATTGGACAATGATAAAAAAAGACCTGATAAAGATGATCCGTTGGGTGATGAAAAAAGGAAAGATAGGAGGATTCACTAACTCCACTTATCTTGCTCTCATACCTAAAGAAAATCGCCCCTCCTCCTTTTCTAGATTCCGACCCATTTCTTTATGTAACTCGTCCTATAAAATTATATCCAAAATCTTAGCAACCAAGCTCAAACCTCTTCTTCCCTCCTTGATTTCTAAAAATCAAGGAGGCTTCCTGCCCAAAAGGCATATCACCGACTCCATTCTTCTTGTCCAAGAAACCATCCACTCAAGCTTAACTAGGAGAGAAAAAGGGTTTGTCTTAAAACTGGATCTTGCAAATGCCTTCGACAGAGTAAGACACTCCTTCCTTTTTGTTGTCTTATACAAAATGGGATTCAAGCCATCCTTCATCACCATGATTGCAGCCTGCATTTCTGGGCCCTGGATATCCCCCCTGATCAACGGGAGGCCCTGTGAAGCTTTCCAATCCTCTCGGGGGCTAAGACAGGGCTGCCCCCTATCTCCTTACCTGTTCATCCTCATGGCTGAATCCTTCAGCCAAGCCTTAGATTACAATCGCAGAGTAGGGCTCATTACTGGCGTCAAATTTGGGAATGGAGCAAAGAACATTAACCATTCTCAATTTGCTGATGACACCTTGCTAATTGGGGGATCATCTACCACAATAGCAAGGTGATTCAAGAAACTCCTAGATCAATTCATGGATTATTCCGGAGGCAAAGTCAATCAGCTCAAAAGTTGCATCTATGGATGGAACACTGCAAATCATGTTATACACAACATTGCAAGCATATTTGGAGTCACATGCAACCTGGAATGGACCCACTTTTCCTATTTAGGTATGCATGTAAGCATGGGGCCCTTGAAGGCCGAAACCTGAAATGGAATCCTTGACAAGATTAAGAGGAAAGTGCAGCAATGGGGTACAATGTGGCTTAATCCAGCAGGCAGGCTTATCCTCCTTAAATCAGGTATTGCTTCACTTCCTATATATCGCTTTTCTTTATATCAAGCTCCAACTATTTTTCATCATAAAATGGAAGTTGGTCTTAGACATTTCCTCTGGCAAGGGGGGAAAACTGATAAGAATAATTTCAACTTAGTTAGCTGGAAAAATGTAATCCAAACCCAAGACAGAGGTGGGCTTGGCATCAGATCACCAAAGCTCCTAAATCTGGTCTTTGGCGCAAAAATTATATGGAGACTGATCACAGGACCTACAGTGTGGTGGAAAAAGGTACTGGAGGTAAAATACTTGAGCTGTCCAAGACAACAACTTTTAGACACCAACATTCCTAACAGAGAATCCACAAAAATCTGGAAACTTTGCAAGAAGGCTCTTCCACTTATGCATCAAAATATCTCGAAAGTCCCTGGCGGGGGAACCAGCATTAAGTTTGGAACAGACAAAATTCTGGGGCAGCAACCTCTGGGCATGAACGCAGAGGCAACTCCTGTTATAAATTGGCTTAACAATAAAGGTTTATACGATTTGTCTCAAATCTCAAGTTGGGACTCCCTCTCCCATGTTTGGATTGGCTGGAATTTTCCTGAGCTTCCCAATGCATTAGAATCTAGTTTCAACTCTCTGAAGATGCTCCTTCACAGCAAGGCTCCCATTCAAGAAGGTGAAATGGATGGGTTTCGATGGGATGCATCTGGAACAAATTATACAGTTAAAGTTGGTCATCAATACCTCTGTAATAGCATCTATCAAATAAGCCTTTGGAATCATTGGAAAATAGTATGGCGAGCAAAGGCTCCTCCAAAAATAAAATTCTTCATCTGGCTCTTACTGAAAGGTAAAATTCTAACAGCTGAAAATCTAAGAAGAAGAGGCATTATTGGTCTATCCAGATGTCCAAACTGTTGCAAATTAGAGGAAACGATGCACCACTTATTCATAGAGTGTCCAATTGTTGTTGGCTGTTGGGGGAAAATGGCCTTAATTGGAAATATAAATTGGGAGCCCCAGCCCACTATAGTAGAGACAATATATAAATGGAGGAAAGATTGCCCCTGGAAAGAAAAAATAAGTAGTTTGGTGAAGAGAGTATGGAACAACCTCCCACTCACTCTACTTTGGCGCATCTGGCTAGCTCGAAACCATAAAGTCTTCCAGGATAAAGGTTCGAGCATACATAAAATTTTCTACAAAGCTAAAACACTCGCTCTTGAAACGATCTCAAGTAACACCACCGGCAACATTGATGCAGCAAACTATAGCATAGAGGAGCGAAACTTAATCAGTTATATCCTGGAGAACAATCCCAATGCCCAGGAAGCCCGCAGGAGGGAGACTCAGGCAAAAGGAGAAGTCAGCACATGGAAACTGAGACTAAAAGAAGAGGAATTTGCTAACTGGATATGCAACTGTAACATCTTCCACTTATTTTTCGATGGGGCATCCAAGTCAAATCTGGGTCTAGCCAGAGCAGGAGGGCTGATTTGTAATGCCAATGGAGAATGTATTCTCCATTATGAATGGGGTCTCGGGAAGAACTCTAACAATAGAGCTGAAGCATTAGCTCTGTTCCAGGGCCTCACCCAGTTAAGTAAGCTAGGAATAAAAAAGGCGAAGGTTTTTGGGGACTCCTCAATTGTTATTCGTCTCATGGTGCATCAACAAAATACGCCAAATACTCTCTTTCAGCAAATTAACAAACGCAACCATATCCTCCATCAGGCAATGGAAGATATCAAATACTATCATATTCTCCGTAAACTGAATAAAAAAGCGGATGAGCGTGCCAACAAAGCATGCGAAAGACCCATCGGCACTCTGAGCTGTAACTCCAGTGAGTCCTTCCAACCCTTGCCATGACTCAGTCACATCTCCTCAGCAACAAGCATTGCATCACTGGCAGAATCACTGAGATGAATCATGCGAACTGGGCCGATAGCATAACAACTTATGGTAAAAAGATTATGAATAGATATGAGATTCGTGAAACGCTCAAGGGCATTGAATGTATCAATATCCCAGCCGGTAAACGTCTTCTTGGACCCGATCCTCAAGCCTTGCAGGATACGCTCCAGTCCTTATTGCAGATACACCATATCTCCAACGCAATAAGCATGACCCCTTCCCGCCTTCGATCTATGCACTCTCCTCCTATTTATTGTTCCTCAAATCACTCTTTTCATCACTTTGTGCTTTGTTACCTCTGCGAGCAACGGTTCTTTAAAGTCCCCTCTATCTCGTCCTCTTCATCGATTTTTTGCGTTTCCCTCAGAAGTTATCCCTACTCCCTCCGCGCCTATCAGAACCTCTGGACAACGCCTCCCTTCTCTTGTTTTACCATCAACTCCTTCAAGCAAGCTTGTGCTCCCCTGTTTTTTGTTTCTTTTATTGTTGCAGGGATTCTGGATAGCAACAACCCTGAAGCAAGCATGACCCGCTCCGAGGATTGCTTCCATTGTGCGGACCTACAAGCGGAACTGGAGGAAGTAAGGGCGCAACAGCGCACATTGGAGAATCCGGTCAGGAACTTGGAGACCAGAATGGAGGATCAATATCGCACCATTAATGATAAATACATAGCAGAGATAGATCTCTTTCTGCATAGGGTAGCCTCTCTCCATGTGCAATTTAGAAATCTGTCGAACCGTTGTAGTCATGCTGAGGAATCCATAGCAATACTGTAGTATATGATGGACAAAAAGAACAAGGCAGCAACTAGTTCCTCCAGTGCTAAGCAGATAGAACCGGACCCAAATCTAGAAGAGTCCACGGCAAGGCAGATAAGCCACATAGAAATAGATTAAAGATGTTATGCAATTGTAAATTTTGGTCATTTCAATATGTAAGAATCTATAGCAGCTCAGGAAGCTTTAGAGGTAAAACCAACAAAACAAGGATCAAGGAAATATCCCATTTTGTAATTCCTTTGATCCAAATCACCAAGAACATATTGTACTCTAGGAGAACTGACTCCTCTTTTTTTCAGCCTTTAATATAGCAATCAAATTTGTCAAAAAAAAAATGGTGGTGTTGTAATCCAAAGTAGAGAACACAATGTTTATGTCAGATTACCAAGTACATCAGGTGTCTTTACATGCAGACAATATCCCATATACCAACATCATGGACTTGAACCTGCAAGTGACGCACTTGGTGCATAGGAAAATGCACTACACCAATGTAACAACCAAGAAGTTGCAATATATGTATACCAAGGCTAGTGCTCAGCTAAAATACTAGAATATGGTTGGTTGGGAAAACATGATAAAGATAAAACATGTGGAAGATAAAATCATACATTGGACCACATATCCTAAATATTTTCATAAATATAAGCAGTTGTTGGAAGAAAATAACACGGAAAATGCCTCAATGATAAATCAGCTTAAAATCCCAGACACGCACCCTATACAGACTATAGAGCTAGCAGTATAGAAAATGAGAGTCAATAATTAAAAGTAAAACTACTTCGGGCCCTCACAAAGAACAAATAATATCAAGATCTTATCACACTGTTGGAGATTTATATCCAAGGTGTTATCGAGAA
This sequence comes from Pinus tabuliformis, assembly GCA_031772625.1. Classification (NCBI taxonomy): domain Eukaryota; kingdom Viridiplantae; phylum Streptophyta; class Pinopsida; order Pinales; family Pinaceae; genus Pinus; species Pinus tabuliformis. The sequence goes on along the minus strand of CM062819.1, from coordinate 1,023,506,730 downwards.
ATCTAGTGTCTATGCACAGCTGCTAGTCCCACTAAGGCTGGTAGCTACCTTAGAAACAAACAAACTAAAACCACTTTCGTTTTCCTTTATGAGAAGTAGATAAAAGAGGAAAGAAGGAGACCAACCTCTGTCTTGCGCTTGGTTCCTTGCTTGATTCCTCTCCCTCCTGATAGATCTTTGCCACTCTCTTCCTCGTCTACCCAGCTTCAAAGAGCACCTATAGAATCAAAGCAGCATAACACTATCCAAGAACATAGATCTACTATCATAAACAATATAGGACCAGATATATATTGACCACACAAATGCATATATCATCAATCATACAAGAATGTGGAGGAAAACTTGAATAGCTTTATTAATAATCAAGAATAGCAAAGAGGATTACAACCAATTGTTCTGACCCAACATCATCCTCTCAGCCAGAAAGCCCTTCTTCACCTCATGAAAAGCTTAGATCATCCAACACTATGATGTTACACCAAGAAACCAGCAACACTTCCTTACAAGATCCAAAATTCCAACCTCTGGATCTCTGGGATGAGGGATCCATATATAGATGTTTGCAAGGGGGGTGAGTCAGCTTTTGAGATTTGATTAGTGTCCTCCCTCTGATAGTTCTTGATTCCGCTTGGAGATTGATGATCTCTTACTCATCCCTGGGCGAATGCAGAGAGGCAAGTGTCATAGGATAAGTTTCTAGAAGATTCCATGATCCTCCACCTTGCAGATTGACCCTGCCATTTGTCCACTCTCGCCCATTGCACCTCATAGAAGGGATTTTTAGTATGCATCGCACCTCCTGTGTGTATTTAGGTGGGATGCAGCGCACTTTGACCATGGAGCAGGTGAGATGGTCCAGTTTTGACCAGTTCTGAGTAGTTTTTCATGGAGAACTTCTGGGAGAAGATGTAATCAATTAACCTTGTTCTTTTAGAGGTTGGAACAAAACTTTTAGGGACTTAAGAGCACTTGGTTTATGGACATTCATGATTGGGGTTGCAGTGCCCAAAAATGTCTATAATAGTTGCCCCATAAAGCATGAGGTCTTTAATCTGTTGATGTCGGGTGAAATGCTTTATCATGAGGATCCGAAGTTTTTTCGAGCTGGAAGGCGACCTGTAATAAGATACAATACAATACATTGTCTTCATAATATTTTCATGATCTAGCTGAGGCGGGCATTCCCATGCTCAACTTTATAAATTCATTTTCATGTACATAAGACAGACAATCGTCTGAGTGCAGACTGATGATTCTGGTAGAGCCATCATCCCTCGGATTGGATGATTATCTGTGCAGTAATGATGTACATTTGATGTCTTTATTTTCCTGAATATATATCGCAACCCGGATGGATGAAACTAGATCCGGGGTCTTCAATCTTGTTTGATCTTCACTCAAAGTACAAGTCGATCCATGTGAGAGATGTTCTGGAGTCGAACATGGAAAGACATCACCTGATTACCAGCCAATGATGTAAGCTGTTAACAGGCGCGAGAGGAATCACCGATAATGATGATGACCCCCAAGGTACTACAATACAATTCACGTGGTGTGAATAAAGGACTTGGCGTCGAACACCACGCAAAATCTTTCGGTCGAAGGCCATTGACGTAAACCTGTCGCCGGAAGTGAGAAACTTGCCATTGAGGCATGCAAGCTTCAAAGTACTGAAAGGGTTGTTCCTAGATCGACTTCCTGGATAATGAGCTGATGTCGACAAGAAGTGATCCGTCATAGGAGGGCCTTAGTGAATCCCACTTCAATGACACGGAACGGAGCAAATGATTTTAATGGAGGTGAAAACGATTTGATGACATAAGGTTCAGGGTGGCAGTCATGAAAGAATGGAGCGTAAATGTATTGCCGTGGATGAGACACAGGTGAATTCTCTGAGCGACTTCTCTTGAACATATCGGCGACACTGACATGATGGATTGGTAGCGTTAACCCCAAATATGGATGGTGTGATGGACCAATGGTGATATGACCAGTGAACGGAACAACCCAACCCGACTCGGATGTGGAGTGAAAGTGTCATGTTCAAGAGCGACTTGCTACCAAGAAAGTTTCTTCAAGTTTTCTTCCCAATTTTTCCCCAGTCATTGCTGAATAGTACCTCTTTATTTTTGTCAAGCTTGAGGAGGATAGCATATGCTTGTTCTATAATTTTCCCTTCGGGCAAACCCATCGCTATGTTTTAATGAGCCTAGCGATAGTGAAACTCGTTCTTGTCTGTATGGACAAGTTTGTCGCTATTTGGGTTTCAACGAGTTTAACGACAAAGATAACTCGGTCCTTTTCAATTTTAGAGAGTCTGAAAAAGGGACGTAAAGAAAACTCCAATAATCCTTTTTCGTCATATAATCCCTTAAGTCCGAAAAAGTATAAAACAATACAAAAGGGATGAATTTTTGGTACTTTTAACGAGCCGAACAAAACAAGCGCTCGATCTTTTTGTGTAATAATCCCTCAAGTCCAAAAAGATTAAAATCTAAAGGAGGGATAGCACTTCCGGTCACTTTAACGAGCTGGAGAGGCCAATTTCTCAGCAATCTTTTCATATTTTACGAGTCAGTTGAAAAGAGCTTAAAGGAGACTTGTTTTTTTAGGAACGAGTGATAAATTTGGGTAGCAGCTAATTCCAGGTAAGGTTTGGAATTTTCCAATCATGGCAGTTTCACAAGGATGGCTAACAGTATCACTCTTCACAGCTATTCCTCAAAAAGGGGTAAATAATCAAATGGAGGTGAATGATCGGCCAATACAGAGTGGAGGTGATGATGAGAACACGACCAAGGCTTCAAAGGCTGATGATAATACATTCACAATGGTTATTTACCGGAAAATGGTTCATTTTTTAATGAGCTTAAACTTTGGGGGAACATTTTCTCATTGCTTATGTTTATTTTTTAACGAGATTGAATTCCGCGTTAAAACTGCTCGATCCAGTCGTATAATAAGGATGTCTCAAAAAATGGCATTTTTCAAAGCTTTGCCCCGCATCATTTCTTTATGCAAGTTAGGAAACGACCAATCCTACGAGTTTAAAGGGTTAGAGGACCTACAAATTTAAAAAATAAATGGTCGCTCTTCGCTTGCATGCCAAAATGTTTGCATGCCCCCAGGTATAGTGAAGTAGGGTTTCCAGGTTACCTCTCAATTTGCAGACAAAACATTTGTTTTATCGGGAAAGGCCTACCTTTTAACAGAGGTATCTTATTCCAGTCTAACACCATTTTCCTAAATGGACGGGTGTGTCAACCAGTCATATATCCTTCGCGGAAACCTACCCTATACCCAAGGTTTTCCTGTCGAAACAGGCCAGGGTGCATGCCCCCTGGGTTTCAGTCATATCCTCTGAATCACTTGCGCTCATCAAGAGGATGGATTGGGGATTGATGAGACATTCCTTTCATGAAAAGACCATTCAGGGATGGTATATGACTATTTGCTATGTGTGAACCGGGGAATGAAAGTTGGTCTACGAGCTTGACCACTCTTCCTTCATGCGGAAAACACATTACTCTAAAGAGTGAGGAGACAATGGCTCCCATGCAATAAATATAGTCACGTCCAAGGAGTAGATTATAATCCAGGGATCCTTGGACTACCATTACGTTCATATGAACGGTTTTCCTTCTCAATGTTATCGGCACATTGGGAAGGATCCCTAACGGTCGACTGGTTCCTTTGTCAAAGCTTGTTAGATTTCTCATTTCAGGCAAAAGCGGATGTGAACCAAGTGATTTCCAAGCAGTTGAGGAAAGAATACTCACAGAAGCCCCTTCATCTATGATGGTACTAGCCATGACCATTCTGTATATTTGAGCAATGATTCAAAATGGTACACTAGCCGGTAAGTGGGGTCTGCCTAGTAAATTCCAATCGAAGGAAACAACTAGGTTGCTTGGAGGTGGGACCGAATAGATGGCTGGATACGACTCTGACTAACTTCCTTCCTGCGGTAAAGGAATGGGTAGACTGCCCCCATGTTCATCGGAGTCTGTGCTTACGAAGAGAATTTGGACGGTGTCGTTCTTTTCTTGTTCTCTTCGGTGACTGTATCATCTGAAGATGGATCCTCTGAAGGCAAGACCGGGTCAACTACCGCCTCGACCTTTTGACTTTCGTCTGGTGTGGATTCAGATGGTTTATCTTCAATGATAGACGCTTCGGTCGACCACAATGGCGTGTCAGCCGGATTTTCAACTAGTGACGGACTCGGCAAGAGTTTCTTATATCCAGGAGGAAGCCGCAACGGTGAAACCGGACGATTGTCCAAAACTCTTTTAGCCTCGTATAAGAAGGGACAATGGTGGACGGCGTGATCGCCTTCACACAGTTTACAAGGAAATTTACATTTTCCTTTTTTTCCAGGTGCTTCACTTTCACTAGTCGACGGTGTATTTTCAACATGATCATCAGAGGTTGATGACACCGGATTGTGCAAACGAGGAGATCAGTCCCTTAAGATCTGAGGGATGCAAGGACAATCTCGATGATAGTGGTCTCCTTTGCAAATGACACATGGCGATTTAGGCCTGGACGGCGCAATGTGTGGATTTTCACTAGACGATTCCTGGTTGCCCCTTTTCGCTTTTGGCTCCTTCTTCTTCTTCTCTTTCTTCTTCTTTTCCTTCTACTTCTCGGTCACTTGATTTTTGGCTTTACCAGCTTCATCAAGCGAAGATGAAGGAGGAGAGGAAGAATTGGATGAAGTAGAAGGTTTGGGGGTAACTCTGATATCGTTTAGTTGCTGATTTGATTGTTCAGGAATCACGGTGTTCTGAACGACAGAGGTTGAGAAGAGCCATACGGGCAAGCTGATTGTCAATCCTGGAAGCGACAATGTGGCCATATGGGGTGCACCAACATCTCCCCAAGAGGAGAAAGGGCTAGGATTTCCCCCAAGGGGAATTCCTTGGCTGGTGGACTCCATTTTTCTCAACCTAAGACCAACGTAGGAAAGGTGATATTTGTTCCAATTAAAATAAATTTTAGACGCTTTGACACAACTTGTTTTTTCAATTTTTAAGAGTCAAGAAAAAACAAAAGATGACTCTAGTCGCCTTCGATTTTTAATGAGCTTGAAGTGACAAGTGCTCAGATGGACCTTTTCCTTTAAGGAGTCTGAAAAGGAATGAAAGGGACTGCTCTGGAAATCTAGAGAGAGGGATTACCAAACCAATTGCAAAACTGTAGAATACCTTTTACGGTACAGCAGTCAATCTTCCCGAATGTTGTGTTCAATGCATTGCGATCGATAGGGCGGCAGACACAGCTTCCTATGGATAAAGGATAAATCCTATTGTGTTCTCCCAATATATACTTGACGGTACGTGGGAGCACAAGTCCGTATTGGCACTTATCGTCTCAAAGTGGAGGAATCACCCAACCAACAATGAAAACAACAGTTACCAGGCTTTACGACGCCGGAATACGTCTCTAGCCTAGACTTCTAAATGTTGTTCGTTAGGTCCAAAGCATTTTTAGATTCATTAAATTTATTTTACAGTTGATCTTGCTTAAGAAATTTGCCTTTCAGGTTCACCGCGTGATGTAGATGTACAATTCCTAAAATTCAATCTAAGATGATAAACAATCGTTTAATCTTCTTTTTCCAATGAAAATCCTAGCTACTAAGGAAAGAGAGACGATATTCTTTCAACATAGAGCAGAGAGCACACACTATATGCACTGTCCTAAATCAAACCAACAAACAGTCTAAATGCAAATGCACATGCATGTATTTGTTTTCAGCCTTCTTGATGTGTGAATGATAAAAAGAAAGCTAAAGTGCAAATATGAATTATTTTTCAAAGCGACATTACTAACAAGCTTCTTTTCAAGACAAAATGAAGACCATGACAACACTTTGCGATTTGGAATTGAAAACTTGCTTTCGACACTTGAAAAACTACTAATTCAAATCAAACACAAGAGTAACAGTGTAATCGACTATCTAGAACAATCGGATTCTCTTCTATGACTGAAAACGACACTTGCGACACTTTCAAATCAAGAGACAACAGTTCAATTACGCTACTTCTTTGTAAAAGAGAACTGAAAATGGATCACAATACATAAAAACATTTACAGTTCTTTGCACAATGGAGGCGGAATAATGGTAAGGAAGGGGGTTTCAACAGAGGTATACTGACTACAGATAGCAAAACTCCTAAATAGAGCTTAAAAGAGTGAACACAGAAACCAAAATCCAAGAGCAGAAGAGGCCTTGTCTGATCAGCGCACCTGTAACATAGGGAAAGCGAGATGCAGCGCACCTACTACACTCGGGAAGTGCGATGCATCCAGAATCCATAGAAGAGATAGTGCGATGGTCCAGGGACGAGACTTCAACTGGGTTCCAGGTCATAGTTTGCAACTCAGTTCAGGGATTTAGGCCGAGCAAGTGGTAATCAGTAAATAAATCACAGGGGCAGATCTAAGGAGGTTACTAGAGCCACCACAAGGGCAATTAGAGAGCTTGTAAATCGATTGTTCAATTCATAAAAAAAACCCGGAGATAGACTGAAGCAGCATTGATCTACTTTGCACTTGCATAGCAAATGCAGTTCGAAGGCTAGATGGCTTGACTTCAGGCTCCATCTGTAAGTTTATAAATCAAACAAATATAGACAAACAAACACTCTATTCGCTCCCTAGTGGAGTCGCCATTTTGTTATCGGGAATTCTAGTGTCTATGTAGAGCTGCTAGTCCCACTAAGGCTGGTAGCTACCTTAGAAACAAATAAACTAAAACCACTTTCGTTTTCCTTTATGAGAAGTAGATAAGAGAGGAAAGAAGGAGACCAACCTCTGTCTTGTGCTTGGTTCCTTGCTTGATTCCTCTCCCTCCTGATAGATCTTTGCCACTCGCTTCCTCGTCTACCCAGCTTCAAAGAGCACCTATAGAATCAAAGCAACATAACACTATCTAAGAACATATATCTACTATCATAAATAATATAGGACCAGATATAAATTGACCACACAAATGCATATATCATCAATCATACAAGAATGTGGAGGAAAACTTGAATAGCTTTATTAATAATCAAGAATAGCAAAGAGGATTAAAACCAATTGTTCTGACCCAGCATCATCCTCTCAGCAAGAAAGCCCTTCTTCACCTCATGAAAAGCTTAGATCACCCAACACTATGATGTTACACCAAGAAACCAGCAGCACTTCCTTACAAGATCCAAAATTCCAGTGTCTGGATCTCTGGGATGAGGGATCCATATATAGATGTTTTCAAGGGGGGTGAGTCAGCTTTTGAGATTTGATTAGTGTCCTCTCTCTGATAGTTCTTGATTCCACTTGGAGATTGATTATCTCTTACTCATCCCTGGGCGAATGCCGAGAGGCAAGTGTCACAGGAGAAGTTTCTGGAATATTCCATGATCCTCCACCTTGCAGATTGACCCTGCCATTTGTTCACTCTCGCCCATCGCACCCCATAGAAGGGATTTTCAGTATGCATCGCACCTCTCGTGTGTATTTAGGTGGGATGCAGCGCACTTTGACCATGGAGCAGGTGAGATGGTCCAGTTTTGACCAGTTCTTAGTAGTTTTTCATGGAGAACTTCTGGGAGAAGATGTAATCAGTTGACCTTGTTCTTTTAGAGGTTGGAATAACACTTTTAGGGACTTAAGAGCCCTTGGTTTATGGACATTCATGATTGGGGTTGCAGTGCCCAAAAAACAAGGGCTAAAACGAGACTATGCAGTCTCAACACATTCTTGACATATTAATACGGTAGGTAGAATCTTTGACAATGTCTAAAGATGCGAATAAGTTGCAAGCCTTACTCACAACTTAAGATGAATAATTGAAGGCTAAAGAAAAGGAACTCAAAGGGACCAAAATAGAAATGTATCGAGCCTATGATCATGGTCAAAAGTTTGAGGTCGAGTTAGATGTTCGGAGAAGAAAACACCCTAGCAAATCAACTTTGAAATCTATTAGAAGGAATATTTAGGAAAAAATCATAAAGCTAGTACAAAAGCATTGGGGACACTTGGAACTGATCCAAGAAAAGATAGAAGTTTTCAAGCTAGATCATAGAGAAATGAATGCCCTCAAGAGTTCCATCGAGGAAACTCCAGCCAAAGTTGGAACAATTATAAACTATCTTAATTGTATAACCAAAGAAGAAGTTACAAAGGTAGATCTGAATAGATCTCGTCTAGTATCCTGGGCTAATCAGCTGAAGAGGAAGCAGAAATTGATAGAACTTGTGGAGAAGAAATAGGAAGCCATGGTAAATGAGGTACATGATTTCAAAAATAGATAATAATATTTTTTTTGGTTAATTAAGACTTTTTATTGAATCATCGGGGGAGAGAATGATAGCCAGGGTTTTCATGAGTGTTTTGCACCAGCATTTTGTCGTAGAGTTTATGCTTACCCCACTATGCATGATGGCTCAAATGGGTGTGAATGGTGTCTTTCTCATGTGTCGGGTCTAGATCCATTTAGAAATGTGAATTCCCTTGATCAGATATTGATTCATTTCCCTCTTTTCATGTTACACGTCAATTTGTTGCATTCAGCAAATGAACATCGGTTTGAATCTTTTGCTATCCACAAATGTGTCCCAAGAGCATTCCCCTGTAAAGTTAGAATCTGAATCATCCCAAAGAAAGTGGAATTCTTGGATCCCATGGTACAAAAACCCTATTTTTAGCTACATGCGCAGTTCTGTAGTTAATTTCTTCGCATATGCAGAAAAGACCATTAAAAGATGCGCATAAGTACCACTGTCTTACACTATGACTCAATGAATGTAAAATTAAAAGGTAAATTGTAGAAGCATTATTGGTAGCACATATCCCAAACAACAAGCTTTGAATGTGTGCCTATTCAGCCCCAATCCCTCCCATCATGGAGCAACTCCCCTTCCTTTGTGGAATCCTTGTCCCACTATTAGTGGATCTCATCCCTTGGAGAATGGATCCAAAACTTCCCATTCTTGGCCTATAAAGATACTATAGGTATGAGGACTGGGAGATGATTGTTGGAATTATTTTTTTGTTGTTGTAATAAGGTTGGAAGGCCATTCATGCAAGGGAAAGGGTTGGAAATTATAGAAGGGACTTGTAACATCAAGGCTACATGGTTGTAAGGATTTTCTCCAGTTCATTAATATAAAGGCAATTGTTCTTTCTGAATTACATTTTTGTTGATCTAATTTGTAGGATTCCTTGATCACCTACATAGATTGTGATTGCATATTGATCATCTTATGATATGTAATTAATTAATTAGTCCATTTATCTCTTTGGTTATGTGTTGGATGCTTTGATCTCTTATTTTTCTCTGTCTATGCATATCTCTTTCAAGACATTATGGAGAAGTCGTGGGGAGAGGATATCTAAAGCATCGAGGAGCGAATGGTCGAAAGCTTTGAAGGGGACTTCATCAATCATTTCATTTAATCGGTAAGAGGCCTCTATCATTGTATTTTCTTTCAGTCAATCATAGTCTAGAGAAAGGTAGTAGTTCCTGTTTTTTTGTTACTAGGTTCTAGGGAGATCGCTCTTGTTTGCAAGAGGAATAAGTCCACATAACAAATTGGTGACCATATTGGGGATTCGTCTCAGTCTCCATAAGTTTTCCTTGTTTGACATTTTCAACCTGCTACACAAGCCTTCCTTGAGTGTCTAAAAATTTTAGAAATTTGGATTTTGGGCCAGATTTGATTGATTTTTTATTTTTTCTAAATTTCCCGCCGTGTGCACTTAGAATTTAGGCATAGTGCACGTTTCCCTTTCAGCAACACAACTTATTCACACTGGTTTACTCTAGATCCTACAGATATAACTGTAATTTTTGAAAACTTAGTGATATCCTCTTTAAATCCAAACTTTTTTGTTTTTTCTTGTTTTTTTACACTTGTTTGAACCTCTTGTGAGTGTTTTTCAATCTAGATAAGTGTTTTATTGATATTTTCTTGTGGTTTTCTTGTTTTTACAAATTAGGGTAGAGTCTCGTGTAATGAATGGTTGATCTATCAAGGAGATATTTGTTGGTAATGTTGTGTTGAGTGTCTATCTTTCTTCTGTCGATTAGATCAGGCTTTGAGTCCAGCTTTCTCTTTTGAAAAAGTTTATTTTGAGTGTCAAAGTGAATGATTTAAAAGGTTAGGCACTGTTTATGAAAATACATCTTATGCATATTCTGAAATGAAAAGTTTTTTTTCTTTCTATTTTTGAAGTGTTCATGAACTGTATTTTTTACTGCAAGTAAATTCATAGCATTCAATTAGGGAAAATTCACATTTAGTGATTATTGGTTTCTTGTTGCATTTTTCGAATTTCTGAGTGATTATATGAAAAGAGAAATTTCTTGATTTTTGTGTTAATGGGCAAAGTGAACATTTGAAGCTATTTTTCAATATTTGGGTAATTCGAAATTGGATAGCTATATTTTAGGAAAAGGAATGTAATGGGAGTTAGAGTTTTGTTTATATTTCAGTTGAAAAAGTGAAAGACTCACTCCTTACTTTAGATAGATTTTTCATTGAAACAAAAAGATTACATTTTCATTTTTGACAACATTAGGATTTCTGTCAAGTCATAATTTCATCAGTTTCACATCCATCACCTTTGAGTAAATGAGAGCTCATAAAATCAATGCTAACAAAATCAACCGAGAATTTGTTTTTGTTCTAGGGATTTTTTCCGCCTACAGTAGATCAGGTTGTAGAGCTTTGGAATAGGGAAGCGAGTAAACTTTCCAAAGCTGAAAACAAACAATAAAATCTTGTGATAGGGAGGAAAAATCATTTACTACAAATTTTCTCTGGGAATATCCCCTTACAAAGGATTCAATCAGGAGATCATATCAGACCCAGTGAAGTGATCAACCCCACTTCATTTGCTATGGTAGAGAGATTTACACGTACTAAAAATGGTGTCGAAAGGTACTTGGTAATCACTTGAAAGTAAAACTCAATTTAACCATGTTGAGGAACTTTCAAGGGCATTGAGATTTGTTACTATGCCATTGAGTGTACGTCTGATGTGCAACTGTCCCCCTAGGTTGAATTGTTTTAAGTGGTGAACTTAGTGACCATATTCTTAGGGCTTTAACCCAAGGTGACAACGGAGGGGAAGTCTCTATTGTACCTGGAACAAACTTTGGCTAGACTCACTTGGAAATTTCTGAAGGGTACTCTTCATTCGAGATGGCATAAAAGAAGTTTACTTGCACCAAGTCATGTACATTAAGAAAGTTGTCAGGGTAATTGGTTCCACCCACTCTATCTATAGCCACCTTTTACTTTGATCTCTGCAATGTTGGATTTCATCACCAACTAGTGAGATCACCGTGAAAAGCTTGTTTGCATGGTTTGAACCCTTAGATTTTTTAGCATGTGTTAATTGTTTGTTTTTAATTTTTAGAGACCTTAGGATTGCATTATGAATATTATTTGATTTTGTGATAATTTTTCATCATGGAAGAATCACCAAGGCAGTCACATAGAATGAAAGGTAAACTACCTAAATACACACCTAGTCAATTGGAAAAGATAAAAAATGAAAGGTCAAAGTCAACAGGATATAAAACCTTAGAAGAACCTGAAATATAGACAATTTTACAATATGAGACAGTAGAAACTGAAGCGAATCCAACACAAGAAGTAGAATCGGGCTTAGTTCATTTTGGCCCTAAGATTACCGAAGTAGTTCAACCTGAATTTTATATTGGTGAAGTTTCAGACACTTAACTAACTGAACCAGAAATAAAACAACCTAAATCTGAAGTTTCTCAAATTGAATCACCTTTGGTTGCTTTAGCTCCTACTGATGAGCCACCTTCACCTTGAAGGAAGCTGATAATTACAATTGAATTACCTCCTGGGTTAATTAGCATTGAAGATATTACTAAAAATGAAGAGGCAGAAACACCTACTTCTCCATTTACCGGTAGTGAATCTTTTGACCCAAGAGTCCCTTTCTTTCCTTTCCAACCTAACCCTTGGTATTCTACCACTTTAGCCTTTTTAGGTCATAATTTATCACTGCCACCCATTCCTTTTTATTCACTAGAGAGAACTATCTTAGATATTCCTATTGGGATCCAACCCATTGATTCATCCATGTTTACAAGCTCCCCATAATCATTATTGTATGGTGGTCCATTAGTTCCTCTTGGATACCAGTCACTTACTAGGAATTTTTCAGGAGCTGCTTCTTCTCCTCAACTTTCTACTTGGTCATCTAGTTTATCTACGTCAAATTTTCATAGCATGACATCCATGCCTAAATTTCCTCTGGCATCAAACCAACAAATTGACAAGGTCTATGGTAACTCTAGTAACCCTCAAGTGACCCCAACTGGTGTTTATTACCCACCTGGGGGGAAACCACCTTATCATCCACATGGAGGAGAACATGTTGTTTGTTCTTTTCCTACGGTTGGGGGTCAACCTTTTACCATAATCTATGGTCAGATACCTCAGCTCGGTCAGGGTCAACCTGTCATAACTCAACCTTTGCTTGGTACTCCTTACCCTAGGATAAACATTATTTGAAATCCTATTTTTACTCAACAGTTTGGTCTAGTTTCTCCACAAGTGCCACTTTATCAACCTATCCAACCTACTTGACAACATATTCTTCAAACACTTGTTCAGTAACCTATTCAGAGTACACCTCAAACACTTGTTTTGCTGTCAATTCCAAGTTCCCCCGATACACCTATCCCAGGAGTATGACAAATGACCATTGTAGTTACCCCTCAAATATATGTTCCTCAAACTACTCATGCAATCCCTCAAGTTTATACTTATCAAACTGTCCCTACAGTCCAGTCTATACCACAAATTCCTATCGAACATCCCACTATAGGAATAGTGCAAGCACGTTTTATAGGTCAAGCTTTCCAAAGCCCAGCTTTTCAAGGTCAAGCTTATCAAGTTCCACCTTTTCAAGGAAAAGTTTTTCAAAGTCCACCTTTTCAAGGTCAAACTTTCCAAATCCACCTTTTCAAGGTCAATTTATTCAAATTCAACATGTTCAAAGTCAATTTGTTCAAGGTCAACCTTTGCAAGCTCAACCTGTATAGGGGCAATACTACTTAGGTCAAATGGGTCAAGCTCAACCTTTCCAGATTCAACCATACCTCGGTCATACTTATCAAGTCCCTGTTCAACCTCAACCTAGTATGGTTCACCCTGGTTACCCTGGTGGAATTCCAATTCCAACTACATAGGCTATTCCAAGATATCATGGATATCCTCCTCCAAGGGTTGGTCTCATCCCACAAGGTTATCAAACTTTACTACAAGACCCTAATGGTATTTACCATTTATTTTAACCCTGGATTTACCTGATTTATCCTGGTTAATGAACAATCATATTTATTATTATCCTTATTGGTCAGCGATTCCTACCAAGTTACCAAGTGACATATCCAAATTTGAATGAAAATCAAGAGAAGACCCATCCAACCATGTGATGACATATCATCTTTGGTGTGCATCAAATTCTTTCAATGATGATTCTATCTGTCTTCGCCTTTTCCAACGAACATTAATCAGTTCCGAATCCAAATGGTACATTGAGATACCTTGTGCCTCTTTCCATAACTTTAACTCCCTTGTAACAATGTTTTTAACCCACTTTCAGTTATTGATAGGTTATGATACTGCTACCGAACTATTGACTTCTTTAAAACAATCAAAATCGACTCACATTTCTGATCATATCCATGAATGGAGACATAGACGTCGATTAGTCAAAGTTTTTATTCCATATCAGATTTTAGTTGAATGGTTTACAAAGTCACTTCTTCATGTTCTTACTGAGGATGTTTCTAAGGGAGGTGTTGTCACGGAAGATCAGTTAATTTCTTGTTCCCAGTATTTAGACTTAGTATACGCTCAATCTGGCACCTTGTATGAGAAAATTCTGAATTTACCGCACCCTACAACTGATCCAATAGTTACTTCTCCTACAGGATCTAATGTTGTTGATGGTATCATAAGTTCTATTAGCTAATAGTCTAAGGGGAAAAAGAAAAATTCTAGAAATACTCATACTTTGGCCAAACTGCATTCATCATCTAAAAGCATTTCTCTAGAAGTTCTTTCTGAAATTAATGTCGTGGAATCATCTACCATCATGTCCAAATTGACCGAAGGTAAAAAAAAAAAGGGAAAGGTAAATCGAAACAAAATTCTTCTTCAAAAGAGAAACCTACTAAAACTAAATCTAGCGATGATAAATGTAAACCTCATTGTCCTTGCCTTATTTACAATGAGGATCATTATACAAAGGAATGCCCACATGAGGCCGAGGTTTCCAAATTCATTAAAGATTCTCCAACTCCAGTTATTTTGAAGGATCAATTTCCTTCTCAAGATAACAAAATGGTTTCTCATAACACATATTCCTCTTCCACATCGCAAGATATCATGATGATGTCTTCACAACAAGTTATGGTAGCTATGAGATCAAAATATTGATTTAAGGGCCATGTTAATAGTACAAATGAGGCTAGTTCATTTGGTCAACTTTCTGGTTTGATTCCTCCACCTCCTTTTGAACCATTACAGATCGATAAACTGAACCCTGACATGATGATTCGACCACTTGCCAAAGGTGTGCTTCAAAAATCAACTTTCAACCCACATGCTAGAGCTGCACAGAATTATAACATTGTTGAAGACTTGGCTATGTCTCATTCTGCAATGTCAGCTTTGGAAGTGTTGCAAACATTCTTGGCACATAGGATCTATTGATTCGCAGGATTATAATCTAATTATCTTTGATCTTGAGAATCATATCCTAAGACTCCCTCATTAAATGGCGTTCGAAATTCCAGTTTGTGTTATGACCATATGAGTGTTTCGCATAATTGTTGACGAAGGAGCTTCTACGTGTATTATTTCAATAATGTGTTAGAAAGATTTAGGTTCTCCAACCATAAATATGTCACCTACCACTCTGAAAGCCTTTGATCAAAAAGGTTTTCATCCTTATGGAATCCTTAACGATCTACCCATAGAACCAGAGGGTAAAACAATCGCAATTGAAGTTGAAGTTTTTGATGCTCAACTCAATTATAACATTTCTCTTGGTCAAATTAGGGCCTACGCTATTTCAGTAGTGGTATCATCCCTTTTTTTAATGATATAATTTCCTCAGAAAGGGAATATTGTTAAAGTAGACAAGTTGTCTTACTATACTTCAGACCCTAACTCTACGAGTAGCATACCATTTGTTAGTAAAATGAATGCTCTTTATGAGGATGTTGGTGTTGTTTTGCTCAAAGACTCATCACTAATGGGAACCTTTGCACTCCCTCCACCTAATTTCCTTCTAATTTTGTTGAGGTTAACATGATTACATCAAACACTATCGAATCATTTGATCCCTGGATAGTGCCTTTAGAGTCTGAATTAGCCTCCTATGGCAATAAGATGCCTTTAAGAACCAAGATATTTTTCTTAAATATGCATAAACAATTACATATTACAGAGCATGTTAACCAGGTAAACTAAAAGCACATAAAATGAAGAGGAAAAACATAAGCAAACATGAGATCAAGACACAATAATTTCATTACGGAGTTCACCCAATGTGGGCTACATTTTTGGGCCCTTCTCAACAGTGGGGAGGTCTTCTTTTTCTAAGTGGCATCAAAGAGATCAAGTACAAGAAAAAATTTAAAAAGGACCCTTATACCTCCAAGCTGGAAGATGGCCTAAAAATTGAGAGCCTAGTTGCTGAAACTGACGTCACCACTTAATTCCTTGAGTGAAAACGTCCAAAAATGACTATCAATTCGTCAAATTTTGACACTACCTCCTTTTGCACCCGAAGGAATGTTTTATACCCCCAATATTCCCTTGGACAAGGTTTTAGCCTCTTCTTGGCTTGTGGTTTCACTAGTCCACTCTCTGGTTCGTTGGTTCTCCCCTAAGCATCTGCGAGAAGGTGGGTTTATATGGTCGAAGGGTGGCAAACTTTACAAATCCGCCACCCATGGCGGAGAAGTTTGGCGGAGGATTTGTGGTGGGGAGATTGGCGGTTCCATCCATGTCAACCCCCCTACCTTGGCATATTGTTTTGATTGCGCGTTTAATATGAGCACGGTTGGTATAACCGTTGGGCTATTTGTAATCACATGAAACGTTTTCGTGGATGGTTCCTACCCGTATATATATATATATATATATATATATATATATATATATATATATATATATATATATATATATATCTATATATATATATATATATATATATATATATACAGATATATACATACATACATACATATATATATATATATATATATATATATATGTATGTATATATCTGTATATATATATATATATATATATATATATATACAGATATATACATACATACATATATATATATATATATATATATATATATATATATACATATATGTATATATATATATATATATATACATATATGTATATATATATATATATATACATATATGTATATATATATAGATATATATATCATGGTTTGTTTGGCCGGTGGGTGGGTCTGTCAGGGGTGGCCTGCCCAACCAACCACACATTTTTTTATGTTATATATGTTGGTACCCATTTGCGGGGATGGCAGTGGTGGCATCCCACCACCTCTATTATTATATATATTTTTGTTTTGATACAACACCCGTGCATTTTTAACTTTATTGAAATTAAGGGTTCTTAGACAAATTAATCACCTAGCAAATTCGCCCGTTCTCAAGAGCCAGATTGTAGGTGTCGGTCCTGGTCAATTTGTTGCCTCCTGAAGCTTGCCAATTGTCCACTTTGACCAAAAATTTGACCAGCCATAACTCATCCAAACGAACTCGAATTTGAGTGTCGTTCACACCATTGGAGTCAAAACGACAAGCACTTCAATCTAGTTCTAGATTTTTTGCCATCTAATGACTTTGAGTTTTGAGCTATTTTTAAGGCCCCTTGTACTTTGAGATCCTCTTGGATCATTCCTCCCCACTTAGGATCTTTTGGACTACCAAAAGCCATATTAGTCAATTGGCAAGTGAGAGAATTGTTCCCTCACTTTATCCTTTTCCATTGATCGTTCTTTTCTTGGATGCATTCCTTTGAAGCCAACGTGAAGATAATCCATGTCTCCCCGTCTTGAAGTCTTGATCCTCTTATCGAGCATGATATATTCTGGTAGCTTGTCTAGATATTCTAGTGCAAAATTGTCCACTGTAGGAATCTGTCCAACCTCTTCAGTGTCCATGATCAATGGAGGCTCATAAATCTTCAGATTTTCAACGTTCACCATTGAGTACATCTACCTGTATGCTGGAAAATCAAGACGAAAAACATTGTCTCCAATCTTCTCCAATATGGTGAATGGGCCAGATCAGATTGGTCAAAAGTTATTTACTTCTCCCTTCATTTTTTCCTCGTTGATTTGGAGCCACACTTTTTCCCCAACCTGAATTTGGTCGTTGAGTTAGTGTTTGTCATGTCGAGATTTATATCGAGCCCGACTCTTCTCCAACTACTCATGCACTGCCTGGTGAATCAGTTGTATCCACTAAATTAACTTTTGTGCTTTGTCCCTATCATCTCGCCCACTGGAACATTCATTTCTCCCAAATACCATGTCTAAGGGATCCCTTGGTAAATATCCAAAGCATGTTTCGAACGGTAAGATTTGTGTGGATGAATGCACTGTTATGTTGTATGCATGTTGCACATAGGTAAAGTGTTCATCCCACAACTTGGCATGTTTTCCACAATAGCCTTAGAGTAAGTGTATCACTATATGGTTGATGACCTTTGTCTGTCTGTCAATCTGTGGATGAAATTTTGTGCTCCTCTTCAACTTGGTGTGCATCATTCTCCACAAACTCGTCCAAAAATATCCAAGAAAGTGAGAATCTCAATCAGACACAATGGATGTTGGCAGACCAAAGTGGACCCATGCAAATTGGAAGAAGAGATGAGCAGTGTGCTTTGCGGTGACTTGCATTTTACAAGGCATTAATACACACACTTTTCTCAATCGATCCAAAATGACATACAAATAGTCATGACCTCTCCTAGACAAAGGAAAATTGCCTACAAAATCCATTAACACATTTTCCCATGGATGACTCGGAATAGGGAGTGGTGTTTAGAGCCCAATTTTATATTAGTGGGAATGCTAACTGAACACAACACACATCCCTTTACATATCGAGTTACAATATTTTTCATGTGAGGCCAAAAACAAAACCTCTTTAAATGACATAAATTTTTTTCGACACCAAAATGACCTAACACAAGAGAGGTATGAGCCTCTATGATTACATGTACCCTTTCATCTGTGGGTATACACAGTTTCCAAGGTGGTACAACAATTTTCCCTACAAGTGATAATTGTCCACCTATGTTCCATGAGTAAGTTTTGCATAAATGTCCTTAAAATCATCATCGTCAGCATATTATTCAACATAACTTTCAAAAGATAAAGAAGAATTTTGCAAAACTATAGATGCAGAAATAGGAGGGCAAGAAAGAATATATGCCACTTTGTTGTTGGTGCCCTTCTTCTATTTTATTACCAGATGAAACTGTTGGGGGAATCCCATCCATATGAAATGATGTGCTTGTTGAAGCGTGGTCTGTGATTGAAGGTACTGCAAGGGCTGGTGATCTGTATGGATGATGTCTCCTTTTTTATCAGGTAGTGTTTCCACTTCTTCACACTTTGAAACAAGGCGTACAACTCCTTGTCATAAGCAGGATAGTTCTCAACAGTCTAGGAGAATGTCTCTAAATGTTAACACACAAGTTTTCATTCCTACATCAATACAACTCCCATGGTTTATCCACTCGCATCTGTCTCGATCTCAAAAGGTTGTTGGAGGTCAGGTAAGGCCAAAATTTGTGTGGTGCTGATATTCTCTTTCAATGTATCAAAGGCTCTCTGCTACTTTCCTCCCCACTGAAATGTTTGCTTCACACTCATCAATGCATGTAAGGGGGATTCAATAAAGAAGAAGTTAGCAATGAACCTCCTCCAATATTGTATTGCACGCAAAAAACTATGAACATTTGTAACATTGGTGGGTTTAGGCCACTTTACAATCACATCAACTTTAGAGGCATCTATTTTTAATTGTCCACCACCAACATTGTGGCCTAAATAAACCAAAGATGTTTTTCCAAACTCACATTTTGACAATTTTACCAATTTTATCAATTTTTCTCTTTTCAAAACATCAAGAACTTTCTTAACATGAAACACATGTTCATCCCATGTCCTACTAAAAATAAGAATATCATGCAAATACATGAGTACAAAATCATCAAGAAAAGGCCGAAAGAGATCATTCACCACCCTCATGAATGTGGTTGGAGCATTGCACAATTTGAATGGCATCAAAATCCATTCGAACAACCCCTATTTTGACTTGAATGCAGTCTTCCATACATCATGTTCTGCAATCCTGACTTGGTGATAACCACTGTGCAAGTCCAGATTTGTGAAATAGATAGCATTTTTCAACTGGTCTTACAAATCATCAATGTGAGGGAGAGGGTATCGATTTTTCACCGTTATTTTGTTTAGTGCTTTGTAATATATGCACATCGTCAATGTGCCATCTTTTTTTGGCACCAACACGATCGGTGAGCTGGATGGAGAAGAACTTGGTCTGATGACCCCTTGGTTCAGCAATTCCTACATATATTTCTTGATCTCCTCCATCTCGATAGATGACATTCTGTACATACCAATGTTTGGTAAAGGAGAATATTGCTGCAATAAAATCTCATGTTGGATTTCCCATTTTGGGGGAAACCCTCTTGGTTCCTAAAATAGCTCATCATAGTTAGAAACAATTTCACATAATTCCTTTTTATGAACAATATCACAACCTTGGAAAGCATCAGATATCTCTACATCTTTTGCTCTCACAACCATGAGCATGCACCCTTTGCTGGAATTCACCAATCTCTTCATCTAACCTGCACTTACAAGGCTGGCACTGACTTTGGTATGATGAGCTCTGACAATGTATTCTACCCCATCTTTTGCGATGTGGTATTTGTTCTCATGTGGAAATAAAATTTCTTTCTTGTCATACAAATACAGGCTCCCCAATACAATACCACAAATATCCAAAGGTACAACATCAAGATCTACCTCATCAACTAGTTTGGAAGAAATCATAAATCTAGCTCTACACTGCTTGTTTACATGTAATTTTGCTTTATCACACACCCAACCAAGCGGGTATGGTCTCAGATGAGGCTTGGTATCTAAGCCTAACTTTTTAACCAAGGATTTTGAAATTAAGTTTGCTTGTGAACCTGAATCAAACAAGGTTTCCACTTTAGTATGTTTTATAATGACTTTCATGTGGAACAATTCAATTATCTTCTGTTCATTAGTAAAAGGATCATTCGAAGAAATTGTACTTGCATGCGATTCAGAATTAGCATGAAGAGAAAGAGTGCCTTGTGTACCCACTGTTGTGATCAATGTCTCATCACCGAAATCAGATCCAAGGTCTACTGCGTGGTTGCCACCGTCTTCTACTTGCCCTTTCCACCAAATCTCTTTGGTTTCATTTCCGGATGCAATTTCCAACAATGGTCATCATCATGACCTTCCTTCTTGCAATGAGTGAAAGATGGCTTTGCTCCTTCCTCTTTCTTCATTGTTGTTGTCTTTTTCTCCTTTCCCTTGCCTTTCACTTTGAACTTGCCATTCTTAGTTTTGAAAGGCGATTTCTTGGCTTGATCATCTCTATCATTCTTGCCCCTACTTTCAAGGTGAATGACCTTCACACTAGCCGCATCAATAGTAGTAGGCTCAAATAATAACAATGAATGTCTTATGTAACTATGTAAAGTACCAATATACTTAGTTACATTCTCGGGTGAATCTAGTGGAATGCCCAAATTCAATGCTTGTTTTCTAAATTCTTCAGTGAAGCTTTGCACATTTTGATCTTTTCATTGTCTTAAATATTTCCATTCCATTAGTGCCTTTTATTTATAACCCAAAGGGTAAAACTGATCTTTCAATGCATAAACAAAATTAGACCAAGAAGAAAGAAGTTGGTTACCCAATTTTTTGTTGTCTTTCTGCAACTTGCTCAACCACCAAATGAGAGTGGTACCACTCAATCGAAGAGATGCTAATTGGATCTTTGCCTCATCTTCCTCGATCTGCTGAATTCAGTAATAAATTTTGATTTTTCTAATCCATTTGTTAAGTTTTTTTGCATTACATTCTCCATTATACATGGGAAAATCAAACTTTATATCTAGCTTATAAAATGGTTTCTTAGATGTATGTCTATGATGTCTAATAGAGTGATGGGAGGAAGAAGAAGAAGAAGAACTATCACTAGAATATGGAGAGGGAGGAGGCTCTTCTTCACCTCCTCCATGATTTATCGATTCATGGTCATCTGGCTCTTTCTTCTCAGACTTGATTGTCTTCTCATACTATGCAAATAGCTTGTCAACTTTCTCTGCCATGTTATAGAAAACCTTGTGATAATTTCACTCTTCTTCCCAACAAGCTACTTCGTCTGCCATGTTCTATCTTCGTGGTGCATGCCCCACTCCGAGATCAAAGGACTTAAGATTTCCTTCGCCTCTTTAGATATTGTTCCTGGTTAGCATATACTCATGCAATTCGCATTGAAAAATAGCTTCTCTTGTTGAATTGAGGCTTCTGTGATCCATAATATTAATACGAAGAGCTTCGGCGTAAATCACATAAAGGGAGACATTTGTCGACGCGTTTCGAACCAACCAGTGTGGTTCATCGTCAGGACAAGTTGAAGAAACAGATCCAGCTTAGCAAGTTAAATAGACAGAGCAGAGCCTCCAGTGGCTAAAAAGACCAACAGCTACTTTGGACTGGTTACCAGGATCAAAACCCCTTTTTTAAGGAAAAAGGTACTCTAGGGGGACCAATCCCTTAAAATAAAATAAATAAAAATAATATCAAGATAGTTAGTTAAAAAAATTAATAAATAATTAAAATAATAAGTAAAAAATTAATTCATGATAATAGTTAGTTAAGATAAATAATTAAAAATTATATTTAATGGAGAAAATTACCCTCGGGGGACCAATCCCTAGAATAAAATAAATAAAAATAATTTTATGAATAAAATTATTAATAAATAGTTATTAATTTAGTAAAATTATTATAAATAACTAATTTTATGATTATAGTTAGTTAAATAATTGCAAAGTTATGCTAAATTAGTAATTAAAATAATTCAGTTAAAATAAATAATTAAAAATTTTATTAAAAAAATAAAATAATATATATATATATATATATATATATAATAATAAAAATTACCCTAGGGGAGCAATAAAATAAATAAAAAAATAATTTAATGATAATAGTTAGTTAAAAATTATTATTAAAAAATAAAAAAGAGTTAAATTAGTAATAGAGGAATTAAAAACAAGACTATAAAGATAAATAAAAGAAAGAGAAGGTATTAATGAAAAATATTTTATTAAAAAAAAAAAAAAAAATAATAATAATAATAATAATAATAATAATTAAATTAAATTAAATTAAATTAAATATAAAAATTAAAAAAATAATAAATTAATTAATTAATAAAAGAAAAAATAAAAAAGAAGAAGAAAAGTGACTAGGACGAGAGTGCTGGGACCCAACACCGACTGATTTTCCAGCCATCATCTCTATTGAGATTATTCGACCTCTTTTCAATCTCCAGCGCCTCCCTAAATTTCCGATGATGGAAGCGCGAAACCTTAGCATAACACTAGCTTCCTCAATACAAACATGATGATTGGTTTTCTCAATATGCTCAGCTAAAGCAGAAGACTTAGTTCGCCTATGCTTAAGGTCTGCTGCATGCTCACTAATCCTCTGATTAATGGAGCGACCAGTTTCCCCAATGTAGGGGGTCCCACAGGAACAGGGGATCAAGTATACACCTTTCATATCTTTAGGGTCGATAGGATCCTTAGCTGATCGGAGGGATATGCGAATAGTGTTCAGGGGCCTAAAGGTCACAGGGACACTATGCGTCCTGAGAATCCTACCAATCTTATCAGTATCCCCTGAACATAAGGAAGATGGACACCAGGAACTCGCCCCTTTGGTTCCCGTTGAGACAACGAATTCTTGGAAGCTTTAAGGAAAGCCCTCTGACCCATGAATCTACTATAACCATTCTCAACAAAGACATCAAGGAGATGGTATTTTTCTTTCTCAAAACTCTTCTTATCTGAGATCCTTAGAGCCCGGGTAGCAAGGGTATTGAGAACACCCATCTTTTGAGCCGGGAAACGATGGGAACTGGCATGAAGATACTGCTCAGTATGCGTTTTCTTCCAAAAAACTTGGTGGCCGAGGGAACCATCACTATTCTTAGAAATAAGAATATCGAGGAATGGAAGGCAACCATCGACCTCCTGCTCCATAATGTTATTGCTAAGGTTTCGCGCTTCCATCATTGGAAATTTAGGGAGGCGGTGGAGATTGAAAAGAGGCTGAATAATCTCAATAGAGATGATGGCTGGAAAATCAGTCGGTGTTGGGTCCCAGCACTCTCGTCCTAGTCACTTTTCTTCTTCTTTTTTATTTTTTATTTTATTAATTATTATTATTTTTTTTTTAATATTTAATTTAATTTAATTTAATTATTATTATTATTATTATTATTTTAATAAAATATTTTTCATTAATACCTTCTCTTTCTTTTATTTATCTTATAGTCCTGTTTTTAATTCCTCTATTACTAATTTAACTTCTTCTTCTTCTTTTTTTTTTTTTTAATAATAATTTTTAACTAACTATTATCATTAAATTGTTTTTTTATTTATTTTATTGCTCCCCTGGGGTAATTTTTATTTTTATTTTTATTATTATTATTATTATTATTATTATTATTATTATTATATATATATATATATTTATTTATTTATTTATTTATTTATTTTTATTATTATTATTTTATTTTTTTAATAAAATTTTTAATTATTTATTTTAACTAACTATTATCATGAATTATTTTAATTACTAATTTAACATAACTTTGCAATTATTTAACTAACTATAATCATAAAATTAGTTATTTATAATAATTTTACTAAATTAATAATTATTTATTAATAATTTTGTTCATAAAATTATTTTTATTTATTTTATTCTAGGGATTGGTCCCCCGAGGGTAATTTTCTCCATTAAATATATTTTTTAATTATTTATCTTAACTAACTATTATCATGAATTAATTTTTTACTTATTATTTTAATTATTTATTAATATTTTTAACTAACTATCTTGATATTATTTTTATTTATTTTATTTTAAGGGATTGGTCCCCCTAGAGTACCTTTTTCCTTAAAAAAGGGGTTTTGATCCCGGTAACCAGTCCAAAGTAGCTGTTGGTCTTTTTAGCCGTTGGAGGCTCTGCTCTGTCTATTTAACTTGCTAAGCTGGATCTGTTTCTTCAACTTGTCCTTACGACGAACCACACTGGTTGGTTCGAAACGCGTCGACAAATGTCTCCCTTTATGTGATTTACGCCGAAGCTCTTCGTATTAATACCTTCTCTGCTACCAAACTTGATCCAAGATCTTTTCTTAATGTTGCATAAAGAATTACATATGACAGAGCATGTTAACTAGGAAAACTAAAATCACATAAAATGAAGAGGAAAAACATAAGCAAACATGAGATCGAGACACAAGAATTTGATTACTAAGTTCACCCAATTTGGGCTATGCCTTTATGCCCTGCTAAACAGTGGGGAGGCCTTATTTTATTAAGTGGCATCAAAGAGATCAAGTACAAGAAAAATTACAAAAAGGACCCTTATACCTCCAAGCTAGAAGATGGCCTGAAAATGGAGAGCCCAGCTACTGAAATTGATGTCATCATTGAATTACTAGAGCGAAAATGTGCAAAAACGACTATCAATTCATCAAATTCTGACACTGCCTTCATCTGCACCCCAGGGAATCTTTTGATATCCCCAAGGTTTCTGCCTCTGCCTGGCTCATGGTTATGCATGTCCGCTCTCCGGTATGTTGGTTCTCCCTTGAGCATATGCGAGAAGGTGGGTTTGTATGGTCGAAGGTTGGCAAACTTTACAAAGCCGCCACTCGTGGCAGAGAGGTTCGGTGGAGGATTTGTGGCAAGGAGGTCGAGGGTTCCAACCTCGCAGACCTTCATACCTTCACATATTGTTTTGATTGCATTTTTAATATGGGCATAGTTGGTATAACCGTTGGGTGATTTGCAATCATGTGAAAGGGTTTCGTGTATGGTTCCCGCTAGTGTGTGTGTATATATATATATATATATATATATATATATATATATATATATATATATATATATATATCGTGGTTTTTTTACTTGGTGGGCGAGTCTTTCGGGGGTGGCTCGCACAACCAACCACACCTTTTTTTTGTGTTGTATCCATTGGTACCCATTTGTGGGGGTGGCAGCCTGCCACCCCTATTATTATATATATTTTTTTGTTTTGACACAACAACCGTGCATTTTTAACTTTTCCAAAATTAAGGGTTCTTAGACAAATTAATCACCCAACAAATTCGCCTGTTCTTGGGAGCCATATTCCAGGCACTGTTCCTAGTCAATTTG
Organism: Pinus tabuliformis; assembly: GCA_031772625.1. Taxonomy (NCBI): domain Eukaryota; kingdom Viridiplantae; phylum Streptophyta; class Pinopsida; order Pinales; family Pinaceae; genus Pinus; species Pinus tabuliformis. The sequence goes on along the minus strand of CM062819.1, from coordinate 1,023,481,080 downwards.
TTGCCTCCTTAAGCCTTCCACTTGTCCTCTTTGACCAAAACTTTGACCATCCATAACTCTTCCATACAAACTCAGATTTGATTGTCGTTCACACTATTGGGTCAGGGCGACGAGCACTTCAGTCTGGTTTTGGTTTTTCTTCCATCTGATAACTTTGATATTTGAGCTATTTTTAAGGCCACTTGTACTTTGAGATCCTCATGGATCAATTTTAGGCCTTTTGAATTGGATTATCAGGTAGTTCAACCGTTTTCTGACCCATCATCTTTTGAAATTGATCAAGTGGATATGATCAATGATGATTATTCTCCTTTACCTTGGTTATAACCAGTTTCACTTCCTAATCCTTTCAACTGTACATTTCCAACTAACTAAAGTGTCATGGCGGTCATGACTTTAGATGAAATGCCATGGAACTATTACCATCATTTTTCATCTTTTCTACCAGACCCTGATAAAATCGAGAATGATTTTTCAACTATGTTTTCACCTGAGATTGTAGATACTCTGGAATGGCCCATTTTAGTTCTTCAAGTTGAATCCGAAAGGAATTTGGCTAATATATCTACAACAATTGCCATAGATATATCAGTCAAAATAGGAATTGTTGAAAATGATCATGTAGGTCCTTCATGCTTAGTTGAAGATATTCAAACATATAAAGCTATAATTCAAGAATTCCGCAACATTTTTGCTTGGTCCTATGAGGAAATGATAGGAACTGGTCCAAGCATTTTTGTTCACGAGATTAAGACTTACCTGGATGCCAGCATTCATCTTCCCATGGGGAACTTTTTCTTATCGATAACTCCCATTCGATTTGGAAAATGTCGGTGCAACTTTTCAACGAGATGTCTTATACATTTCATGATATCAAGCATATTGTGCAACCTTATCTCGATTACTTGCCAGTTCATTCACTGAGATAGGAAGATGTTACACAAAAATATCGTCACCATGATTATTTGCAGTCAGTATGGGTCTATCATCACTTGTACTGTCCTCCTAAGCAAGTCTCAGACCTCAGCTCTTCAAGTCAAGCTTTGAAAATGAGAGAAAGACATTAAAAATCAATGTAACTCTGGTTCCGCACTTTCTCTCACTGTCACCTGCGGTCCCGCACCTTCTGTTTACAAAAACTGTGGACCTGCCCGCTCTGTCCCTAACGGTGTAGGTGCAGACCCCTGTGAAAGTCAAAAGGCGCAAGTTTTATCTTAAAAAACTCACTTTGGGTTAATTCTAGAGGTTTCTAGAAGGAATTTTGATGTGGATTGTTCGCTCTGATGTGGTTCATGCATCCCAAAAGAGAAGGAGATAATCCCTTGATGAGAGGAGCTATCCCTTTGAAGGAGGGCTTTATCCCTTTGAAGGAGGACCTAGTAACCTCCCTCCATTGCACTATAAATACAGGCATTGGGCTGGTTGCTAAGGAGGTTAGAAGCTTAACATTTTTGAGGGTAAATGCTGGTGAAATCAAGACTTCCTAGTTGAGCTTAAGAGGAGAGATCACATACCTTTTTGGCTTCATTGGGGAGTGAGTGAAACTTGTCAAAGTAGAGGAGACTTCTTGCTGGACCCTGGGAGGAGTTTGTACAACGTCAAGGCAAAGGTTGTAAAGTTCTTCTTCTTTTGAATTAGTACAATCAAACTCATTTTTTCTCAACAAGTATCTCATGTTATTTGTTTCATGGACTCCTTGACTTTCATGTTAAATATGTTTTATGCAATTGGCTTTTCAGGTGCTATTTAATTTGTTTGCCTTGTTTGTGTTTGCAGATTCGCGACAAAGGAGCTCATTTGGATCGAAGGAGCGAGGGCATCCACAAGCTTGCGTTGGACCTAAGGTAGGCCCTAAAAACACTTGTTTACCATTGTTTATCAAAGCATATTTAGAGAAAGATAGTGTCTGGTTGGTTTGCTTGTCATTAGGTCTTCTTTAGATTCTAGGAAGGTCTATGTTGTCCGCAAGATCGACTTATTCCGTGTGACAAAATGGCGACTCCGCTGGGGACTTGATTGTTTTCCTTGTTTTTACTTTGACCGGAGAAACTGTGTTTTTGTTTCTGTTTTTGGCTTGTTGTGTGTAAAATTGGGTAGAGTTTGTAGATCCAGGGTTATTTTTTGTTTTTCATAGCTTTGGGAGAGGACCGCACCCTAGCCATTTGACACAGTGCGTACCTACCCACAGCTTGGCTTTTAGCACAAAGCGGGACCGCACCTGTGTCAACTGTGGCCTGCGGACCCTGTCAAAATTTTGAAAAACCCTAAGATTTCCTCTGTTAGTCAGCTTAGTGTTTGTTTAGAAATTGTTATCCACTGCCTAGACCTACATATAACTTGTCAGAAGCTTTCCTTCGATTGATTTCGTTAGTGTTAGGGTTTTAAGTGAAATTCCTAGGAGTTTTTCTTGTTGGGTTTGTTTTTTCATTTTGGTTGTGTAGTGGCTCTGAGCTTAGAAGCTGTAGGGACTTCAGATCACCTTAGTGTCTACCAGCTTTCTTATGAGTCTGACCATTTATGAAATCTCCCCTTGTTGAGGAATCCGCTTTGAGTTTTCTCTTTACAAAACTTCGAAAAGCTTGTGTTTGAGAGTTTGGATTTTCATTTTCAAAAAGAAAACAAAATTGGTTGTTCTTGACTTATTTGTGATTATGCATAAATTGGTCCTTAGCTTACATCTAGCTAAGTAAAACATCCTTAAAAAAGACTTTTAGTAGGCTTTGACTTCAAATAGGTTTTTATAATTTGTAAATCTCAAAGTTAGTCATTTTCATAGTTTTGAGTGTTTTATAAAAAATATAAAAATCTCTTTTGGAAAAAGTTTGTTTTGTAGTGATTGAGTGCTTTGAAACGAAAAAGGGAAATTTTTGTGAAATAACTAGTTGTCTCGTTTTGAGTGCATTGGAAAAGGACAAAAAATCTTCTTTTAATTTGTTGAATTGAGAAAGATTTGTGTTTACAAAGTATTTGCATTCTCAAACTCTTTCTTAGTTTAGACGTTCATCGAAGAGAAAAAGATTGTTTAAATCATCTTAGGTGCAATTTTAGTGATTTTGAGTCGAGTCTTCATACCACGAGTTTCGTCTCCGCACCTTCGGACTTAAACAAAAACCACTAAAATTAACGCTTAAAGTAAAATTCACCTAGTAACGTTTTTATTTCTAGGGCTCTGATACACCAACTTAGCTTAGGCTAGTGTCTTGGAGTAGGAGAGTAATTAACTCTCCAAGATAGTAAAAACAAACAAGTAGTTGTATCTTGTGGTAGGGAAGAAATCCAATTGTTGCATTTATGCTCTGGGAAAGCTCCTCTTAAAGGAGAAGCACGAGATTGTGTCTAAACCAGTGTGGGAATCAATCCTTCCTCATTGGGAACGATGCCAGATATTCACGTATTAAAAACGTTAAACCTCAGATTAACCATTGTCGAGGAGCTTGGGGTCACTTGTTGGTAAACCTTGGATTATGTCAAGGAGCCTTCAAGGGGATTGAGCTTGCTACTCTGCCCTTGCGTGCGTATCGGATCGTAGACTGTTCCCCCAGGTATATTTGTTTCAGTTGGTAACCTTAGTGGCCATATTCTTTAGGACTCTTCCTGAGGTGACAGTGGGGGGAAGATCCCACTGTACCTGGAGCAGACGTCGGCTAGACTCACTTGGATATTCTGGGGGGTTCTCTTCACTCGAGACGGTTAAGTGGAGGAACTTGTGCCAGTCTATTCATTAAGCAGGTTGCCGAGGTAACTGTTCCAACCGCCATTTCTGTATTGAACTCTATGACGTTGGATTTCATCACCAACTAGTGTTTTCAGTACGGAAAGTTACTATTTGTGTGTGTTTGATCTCCTATATTATTTAGGCGTGTGATTCAAATTTGTTTGGTTCTTTAGAGACTTTAGGTGCTTTTCATTGAGATTTTACTTTGTTTGCGTGTGAAGTAGTTAAAAGTTTTCAACTGTGGCTGAATTACCAAGGTAGTCCCATAGACTTCGGGGCCAGTCTCCTGAGTTTGTAAACGTGGCTGAGTTACTGAGGAAGTCACGTAGACTTCGGGGCCAACCTCCTGAGGAAGTACCGAGCTAGCTTGAAGGCTTGAAAGTCCTCATAACTCCTAGAGACAGTAGAGTTGGGTCACCTGAGGAAGGAGAATCTTCTTTGATTGTACATCCTAATTTTCAACCGTTAGTGGCAGATTATAATCCACAGTCAATGTCTGTTTTTGAAGTTACTGGTAGCTTTTCATCTACTAGTGATATAGGTGAGGAACTTGAAATATCCGAGCCTGAAAGTGAATTTGCTGCTACTCCGACATCGGGATTTGTTTCTCTAACTTCTAGTGGTCCTGGTTCACCTAGGGTAGAAAGAGTAATCACCCAAGATCTTCCTTATGGACTTATTGCTATTGAATAACTTGCTCCGGAAGAAGAAGTAGGCATCCCTATCCCTGAACATCAACCCGTTATTGAGCTAAGGGAGCGTGAATCAATTTTTTACAGTCCACCTAGGAGCAGTTCTTGGTATCTTTCTTTGACTAATTTTTTAGAAAACTCAGGGTTAAGTTTTTCACCACCTCGTGCTCCTTATCACCCAACACCTAGAGGTTTTTATACTCCCGTAAATATGTCAGGACAGTCATCCATGTTTACTCAATCGCCCGAATCCTTTTTGTACGACGGTCCTTCTGTTCCCTCCGGGTATCAGTCACTTTCTGGTACATTTTCAGGAGCATCTCCTCAACCCATTGAGCAAGGGTTATTAACTGGAAACAATGGTACTAAGCCGTTAAGCGTAGAAGACATTCTCATGATGTCAGGTTCTATTCCCAATCCTCAAGGTGGCCAGTTACCGCCTGGCGGGCAGCCTCAATTAACGCCTGGGGGGCAACCTCAAGGTACACAGTTTGCATCTGGGGGGCAACCTCAAGGATAGTACATACCTATGGGACAGTATGTTCCTCAAGGTGAACCCCAGACTCAATATGTACCCCAAGGTCAACCTCAGTATCAATTTATACCTCAAGATCAACCCCAGTATTAGTACGTGCCTCAAGGGTATCAACCCCAAGGTCAATACTCGAACCAAGGTTTCCAACCACCTTCCGGTCAAACGTATGTTCAAGGAACAAGAAATGTACCTTTCAATTATCAATCCTACCCTCAACCCGTTATGGTCCTCAGTATTCTCAACCAGTTATGGGTCAGTACCCCGGAATGAATATAGTGTGGGATCCATCGCAAGCTCAACAGGTGTTGCAGCCAAGTGTACAGTTGTCATCTCAAACTGGGAAACCCTTAGTTTTTGGTTCACCCCAGCAACCAGTCCAGTCTAACATTCAAACTTCTGTACCTTCGGTAGTTTCTCAGCCTGGGCCTTGTACACCTCGTACTCCGCCTCAAACGACTGCTACAACTGCCGCAACATCTGTTCAATCTACCCCACCTACTTCTGGAATATCGACAGCTCTGGTTTCTACTGTTCCTGTATCTACTCCTCAGACATCTTTACCACCATTTGGATCTATGATTCAAACTTCGGTTCAGATACCTGTAGGACAACCTGGTTTAAGTACGGTTGTCACAAGTCAACCACAATTTACTTATCAACCATACCAGGGACAGTACCAATTCAGTCCTGCTGTGCAGCAGCTAGTCTATCAGTATCAACCGTACCCTGGGTACACTTATCAACAACCTCAACAACCCCAGTACGGTCCGGTTAATCCTGGTTTTCCGGGAGGATACAATATCCCGAACGCAATTCCTATTCCTAGTTATCCTGGATATCCTCCTCCTGGGGCTGGTCTTATGACCCAGAGTTTTAGGGATCCTAATCGGCAGTTACCGTTTATCGCAACTTTGGACTTACCTGACTCGTCGCGCCTAACGAACAATCCCATTAATTATCTTCCGTTTTGGCCGCCAATGCCGAATAAGTTGCCCAGTGACATTCCCAAGTTCGAAGGTAAATCAAGAGAGGACCCGTCGAATCATGTGATGACTTACCACCTCTGGTGTGCGTCTAACTCCATTACAGATGATTCAATCCGTCTTAGACTTTTCCAGCGCACTCTAATTGGTCTCGCGGCCAAGTGGTACATTGAGTTACCGCGAGGCACTTTTTATAATTTTAGTCAGTTAGCTACCTCGTTTTTAACTCATTTTCAGTTGCCAGTCCGATATGACAATGGCACGGAATTGTTAACTTCGCTAAAACAATCAACATCCACTTACATTTCAGATCATATTCATGAGTGGAGACGTCAACGGCGTTTAGTGAAGGTATTTATTCCGGATCAGATCTTGGCTAAGTGGTTTGTAAAATCTTTGTTGCCAAAGATCACTAAAGATGTAGCTAAAGCCGGAGTTGTTACTGAGGAGCAAGTGATTGCTCAAGCATAGTACCTTGACTTGATCTATACTTAGTCAGGTACGTTACACGAAAAAATCCTCGATCTTCCCAAGCGAAATCAAATCACTGCAGCTCCTTCGGGATCACATACCGCCGATGGTATGATTGGCACAGTTAACACTAAAAGTATGAAGAAGTCTTCCAAGAATTCTTCCCCTATCATAACCTTGCCTGATTCCCCAACAGGAGACTCTTCTGCAGAGATCTCCACCGATATTCACGTTGTAGAGTCATCTACAGCCAAATCAAAATGCGGTGGGAAGAAGAAAGGATAGAAGAAGAATAAAATGGACAAAAGTTCAAAGGAGAAACCTGAAAAGGCAGAATCCAATGATGAAAAGTGCAAACCTCGTTATCCTTGTCTCATTTGTGACGATGAACATTTTACAAGAGACTGCCCTCATCGTGCAAAGGTTGCAAAGATTGTCAAGGGTTCCCAAACTCCTGCTGTTTTGAAGGATCCTTTTCCGGCTCAAGATAGTAAGATGATAGGTTCATCCTCGAATTCCAATGAAGAACCCACACTGATGATGTCCCATGTTATGATTGCGACTCGATCGCAAGATTATGGTAGTAAAAGTCTTGTTGATGGTAAAGAAGCAGAATCTTCTCATTCTAATCCATCAACCTCAGCTCCCGGTTCCGATCCACTACAGATCGAGAAACATAATCCAGACTTGGTAATCAAACCGCCCGCCAAGGGTATACTTCGAAAGTCAGCTTTCAATCCACATGCGAGAGCGGCTCAAAATTATAACATTGTTGAGGATTTAGTTGTTTCACCCTCAGCAATGTCGGCTTTGGAAGTGCTGCAATCATGTCCAGCACAACGTAAATTACTTTTGTCGGCTATAGGAGCTGTTGATGTTCAGGACCCGAACCTAATAATTTTCGATCTAGAAAATAGTACACCGCATTTGCCTCATCAAATGGCTTTCCAGATACCAATGATAGTCAAAAACAGGCCTATTCATTGGACTGTAATTGATGAGGGAGCCTCAACGTGTATTATGTCGATACAGTGTTGGAGATCGCTTGGTTCTCCTTCACTAAATCAATCCCCGATGATTCTAAAGGCCTTTGATGGCCGTGGGTTTCATCCTTTTGGCATTCTACAGGATTTGCCTATAGGGGTTGAAGGAAAAACCGTTAGTCTAGATGTGGAGGTGGTTGATGCCCCGCTAGATTACAACCTTCTCTTGGGTCGAAGTTGGTCTTACACTATGACAGCGGTCGTTTCATCAGTCTTTCGAGTAATAAAGTTTCCACATAATGGAAAGATCGTAACAATAGACCAGCTGGCTTACTTTTCATCCGACCCAACCTCTTCAGAGAGTATTCGGCATGTTGGTAAAACGACTATCCCATATAAGGATGTTGGAGTAGGACTAGTTAAAGATGTCGGTTTACTGGGAACTTTTCCTTTTCCTCCAATCAACGCATCGTCTTCATTTGCAACTATTCATATGATTACATCAGACACCATTTTTTATGATGATCCTTGGATCATTCCTTCTGAATTTGAGATAGACTCATTTGGTAATGCCATGCCTTTGAGTCCATATGAAATTGCCTATGAATCTGTGCAGTCGTTTGCCGACCCATGTTCAACCGAAAATGACTTAATGAATGTGGTCCGTGAGGAATCACTTTTCACATCAACCTCGGATTTAACCATGTTTTCTGAACTTGTTCACTCTGATGAGAAAATTCGTGAAATCCTATGTGTAGATGATTTACCATGGGAAGATCTCCATCACAAATCTTCGTTTTTACCTGAGGATGATCAATTTGAAAATGATTTCTCATCAATTTTTACAACTGAATATGTCAAGGAACCTCAGAATCCAATGAAACATCCAGATTTAGAGTTAAATTTGGGAAACATCTCTCGAACTATTCCTATTGACATTTCGGTTAAGCCCGGAATTGTTGAGAACATTCATATAGGTGCCTCATGTATAGATGACGAAATTCAAAAATATAAGGCCCTATTTCAAGAATTCCGCGACGTGTTTGCCTGGTCCTATGAGGAAATGCCAGGAATTGATCCTGTGATTGTTGTTCATGAGATCAAGACTTACCCGGACGCTAAACCCGTCCGGCAACGTTTGCGTCATATTCACCCACGAAAAGTTGCTGCAATTAAAGCATAAGTTGAAAAATTATTGAAAGTAGGTTTCATTTATCCGATCCCGTTAACGGATTGGGTATCGAATATTGTTCCGGTTAACAAAAAGCAAGGAACAATAAGAATATGCATCGAATATAGGGATATTAATCGAGCTTGTCCAAAAGACAATTACCCAACTCCCTATATCGATCAGATCATTGATGATTGTGCCGGCAGCGAAATATTCTCCTTCATGGACGGTTTTTCTGAATACAATCAAATCAATATTCTACCTGCCGATCAACCAAAAACGGCTTTCATTTTTCCATGGGGGACATTTGCTTATTGCAAGTTACCTTTTGGACTTAAGAATGTCGGAGCAACTTTTCAAAGGGCGATGTCTTATGCGTTTCATGACATCAAGCACATTGTGCAACCCTATCTCGATGACTTGCCTGCTCATTCATTACATCGAGCTGATCACCTCGTCCATTTACGAGCAATCTTTATGAGGTGTAGGCATTATCGTATTCAGTTGAACCTACACAAATGTGTCTTTTGTATAGAAACAGGTCGATTGCTGGGGTTTGTAGTTTCGAAAGCCGGCATTCACGTCGATCCCTCGAAGGTCGAAGCTATCATCAAATTGCCTCCTCCTTCGAGTCTTCGCCAACTCCAAAGTTTGCAAGGGAAAGCAAACTTTTTACGACGATTCATTCCTAACTACGCCGAGGTTACAAAGGGTTTCACCCGGTTGTTGAAGCAAAATACTCCATTCTATTGGGATGAGATAGCTCAGAAATCTTTTGATGCACTCAAACACGTGTTGACCCATGCACTGTTGTTACATCCTCCCAGCTACAACCAGGATTACTTCTTGTATCTCGCTGCCTCTCATTCCACCATTGGAATGGTCTTAGTTCAGGAAGATGAATTCCGAACTGAACATGTGATATATTACCTTAGTCGAACTTTAAATCCAACTGAGCTAAAATATTCACATGTGGAGAAATTGGCATTGGAAATTGTTCAAGCTGTCCAATGTTTTCGTCACTACATTTTACTACGTAAAACTACAGTAATTTCGGATTGCAACCCTATGATCTACATTTTGACCAAGAAATTGCTAGGGGGCAAGTACTCTAAATGGATCGTTATCCTGCAGGAGTTCGACTTTGAATTTGAGAAATCTAAGTCTAAGAAATCTTTAGTTTTTGCGGAGTTAATGTGTGACTTCCCGCGTGCTGACACGGAAACTGTGGTGGAGGAGCCCAGTGCGGACGAATCCTTGTTTCTAATTAGCACTTTAGATCCGTGGTATAGGGATATCATCGTTTATCTCCAGACCCAATCCTTTCGGCCAGAAATTTCAAGGTCAGAACGTCGAAAAATTCGATTCCAGTCCCAACAATTCAATATTATTGGAGATACTCTTTATCGCCGTGGGGCGGATTCCGTTTTTCGACGTTGCTTAACTCACAAGGAAGCTGAAAGGGTTCTAAATGACTGTCACTCTGGAGCATGTGGCGGTCATATGTCTGGGTTTGCCACAACCCAAAAGATATTGTGCGCTGGCTACTTATGGCCGTCTTTATTTAAAGATTGTATTACGGCGGTCCGAAAATGCCACAACTGCCAAATTTTTGATCGTAAGATGCGCGCTCCACCTGCTCCTCTCCACCCTATAATTTCCGTTGGTCCTTTTGCCAAATGGGGTATCAATTTTATTACATGTAACCCTCACTCGGCCGGGGTGCATGCGTATATCATCCTTGCGGTAGATTATTTTACTAAGTGCGTCGAGGCAATGCCTACATTTGAGGCAGACGACAAGACAGCTGCAATTTTCGTGTTCAACCACATAATTGCTAGGTTTGGTGTCCCGCAAGCAATAATCACTGATCATGGGCGTCATTTTCGAAACGTTATGATGACCGAACTTACGGGCCATCTCGGTTTACGTCACGATAGTTCAACCCCTTATTATCCATAAGAAAATGGTCTGGTTGAATCCATCAACAAAGTTTTAGTTATCATGATCCGACAAATCATTGGGATTCATCGGTTGAATTGGCACAACATGCTATTTTCAGTGCTTTGGGCATACCGAACTTCAGTAAAAACATGAACAGGGTTCACTCCTTTCCAACTAGTCTATGGTTTGGAAGCTGTGTTACCCATTGAATGCGAAATCCCGTCACTGCAAATGGCCATCGAGTTACTTCCAGCCACTTCCGAAGAGGAAAAGCGTTTGTTATACTTGGATCAATTAGATGAGAATCGACGTGATGCTGCATTGGCGATCGAGACTCACGCAAAACGAATGAAAGCTCAGTATGATCGAAATGTGACCCCTCGAAATTTTTCGGAAGGAGATCTAGTCTTAGTTTATGATCAAGCTAATGATAAATTAGGCGCTGGAAATTCGTTCATATGTGGCATGGTCCCTATGTTGTCAAGCGAAAGCTAGCCAAAGGGGCCTATGAATTGGTAGACTTTGATGGGGACTCTTTGGGTAAACCCAGAAATGGCCTTTACTTGAAGAGGTATTATGCTTAAAAGAATGGGTATGGAGATTTTTTAGGATAGTTTTTCTTTCTAGCTGGTGTGTTTTAGTTTAAACAGTGTGCTTAGCTTAGAGAGTGTTTTTCGTCATTATTCCTGCTTATCTTGGTTTTACTCTTGATATTGCAGATGTTGATGCCTCTCCAAACATACATTGGTTTCGCTGATGGTGCTTATTGTAATACATGGAACATCTCTTCCGCAGCTTGGGTTATCTATTCGCCCTCTGACAAGTTAGTATCTATGCATGGGGTAAGCCTTGGTCAAACAACAAACAACATTGCCGAGTATAGTGCAGTGATTGAGTTATTATCTGAATCTATTTCATTTGAGATTCGGAGTTTGATAGTGAGGTTAGATTCTGAACTCAGTGTATTACAGCTTAATAGAGTGTATGCCATTAGAAATCTAGTGTTATTAAGATTATTTTTGAGAGTGCATCTCTTGGAACGTGAATTTGATTATATTGAATATCAGCATATTCCAAGATCTTTAAATACATTAGCAGATGCAATTACTTCTCAAATGTTAAATAGACATTTGCAATAATCATACATGTAAATTTAAAACCGTTCCATAACATGATTTACAAGGTAAGCCGGTAATAGTGATATATATATAGGAGTGTGTCAAAAAATACATCGTCCTCGATCATAGGTTGAAAAACACCTTATGATCGGCAAAAATGATAAGTACAAAAAACAAAAATGTCACATGTGCCCACAATAGGCGATCATCCTATCACTGGTGATGATCTCTATAAGAAACCACTGCACGGGCCACCTTGCAAAGGAACCTCCTAAAAGGTTTCGGGACCCCAATCACATAGCGCTGAAGTCGACGAGGAATGTCATCTATAGTGGTCTCAGGAATATCTCCTATCAAGCGCTCGAGATGACCCTCCAACTCGGCCAAAACCTCTGCTGATTCGTCCTGTGGGACTGGCGTGGGTGCAACTGGTTGCTTCCTCTCGTAAGGCCGGAGAGCGGCTGGTCGCTGTGGACCCACATCTGCATTTGAAATTTTTTACTATCAGTTTTGAGACGATGGAAAAATAACAAAAAAAATTAAAATAGAAAAAATGTTGAAAAGGATTTTACCTGACTCATCCCATTGCTCTCCTGGTGGAAGAACCATGTCTGGGTCACCACGAAAATCCATCCTAGCGTAAGGGAAGTCCTGAATAGAAAAACCTAGTTTTCCAGCCATTGGAAATACTCAGGTTTGAATCGAGCAACCTCTGTCCTCTCGTCCGGGTGACGGGCCATAACTGCGACCCATCACATCAGTTTGGGCTCTCGAGGAAGCCCAGCTCCAACAGTAAGGTGCTGCGGGATCAGCATAGGAACCCTCTCCAGGCCAAAACTCACGACCAAAGCCCCATAACCAAAGGTCTTTAGTCGTCCGTTCTTGGCCCTGGTCAGTTGGCCTTTCACATTGGCCAACACAGCATCGCACCAGTTGAAGATGGTGCCTCAAAATCAATCAACTGCCATACGCATCTGGGATCCGGTGGCAATATTTAATGTGGCAGCTCCGCAAAGTCTGGTGACAGTGAATGCAATCACCATGAGTTCAGGATGGGATATGGTCTTTATGTCTATCCCTTTGTCTCTAGCCTGGCTGTTGCAGTACTCTAGCCTAAGGCTATCGACAGACTGGCCACCTACCCTAGCCCCAAACAGAGTCAAGTCTTCGCCTCTCTTAGGCAAACCAGTAAAGAAATATATGTCCGCCAGCTCGATTTCGAGCTGGTGGCCACCAATGAAAAATCACTGGTCCTGTATGCTCCATCTGTCAACCATCCACTGTAAGAAATTCACCTGAGCCCTCATGCCAGGAATGGCCCAGAATTTGTACAAGTTGCACGCCCTCAAAGCATCAAGTGAAGGCTGATGATTCCATACGGCAGCATCCACGTCCTCATGCTCTCGTTCACACCAATCTAGCATGATGTACACTCTGCATCAAGTATAAGGATAAATTAAAATGCTAGAAATTATTTTGATTGGTCCATTTTTGAGAATTTTTGGGTTAAAAACCCTTGCGACGGGGACCGCACCCTCCAGGTTAGACACAATGCGTGGGACCGCACTTTGTCTACATGGAAGGTGCGGACCCCGAGCTTTTTCCCAATGGAGAAAAATTCGGGGTCCGCAGGCCAACAGTGGTAAACCTGCGGGCCCCCGTGCGCGGGTTTTATGCCTAAAAACCCTCCCAAAAATGAAATAAATGATTAAAACAAAAAATCAAACGGTTAAAAATGAAGAGTAGGATGATGTGGATTACCTGGAGAAGACAACGCTTGATTCCGACGGTTGGATTTTCCGCAATCTTCACAGGAAGTTTTCTGAGCAAAAGCACTATTTTCTCACCCAAACTCAAACAGTAAAAATGAATTGACAAAGGCCCTTTTTATAAGTTTTTTGAGTAAATAAATTGCAAATTTGTTTATGTTTCACTTTGAAAAGGTATTTTTGCAACATTTTTATCTATTTCAAGTATGAGTAATGTTTGTGTTTTTGTGTAGGATAACGGATTATTCAGGCGAAATCTATCATTTTCAACGAAAGAACATTTAGAGTCACCTCTAAGCTCTTTTCTGACTCCTGAAACATGAAAAGATTGCCGAGTGTTTCTTTTAAACTCGTTAAAATGGAATTAAAAGACGGTCCACTTACAGCTCTTTTCTGACCGTAAAAACATGAAAAGATTGCCGGATTTTTGTCGTTTCAAATTCGATATCGGTTATAAAACGACGTGTCATTGATCGCTTTTTTACTTTTTCGGGTCAAAGGCACTAATGACGAAAAGTACTCCTTGGTTGTAAAAGATCAAGCGGTTCTCTCAAGTATTATTTTATACTTTTTCGGGCTTGGGAGACACAAATTTACGAAAAAGGTCAACCCTAGAGTCTTCTTAAGTTTTTCAGACTCTCTAAAATTGAAAAATGCCGAGTTTCTCCTATACTAGACTCGTTAAAATTTCACAGTAAAGGACCTGTTCAATTACAAATAGGAACGAACCACTCCTTCTTAGGGTTCGAATCTAAACTAAGTTGGACTCATCCGAAGGATGAGCTTATAATCAAGCAAATGTTATCCTCCTCAAGCTTGTCAAAAATAAAGAGGTACTTGCCAGAAATGGTGGGGGAAAAGAGAGAAAAATGAATCTGTTTGTCATACTTTGTAACCACTCTTGAACACGACACTTTTATTCACCTGGGTTGGGAAATCCTTTGCCTAACAGTTGATCAAACCACATTGAAAGTCTTCAGCCGGTTTCTGCGTATTAACTTTGGGTCAATTTTCACCAAGCCATCTGTCGTGTCGTTATATGTTCAAGAGGTCACTGCCAATAAGCCATTCATCTGCAAAATATCTATCATCCATCTTGACCATCCCTGAGTCAGTCCTTGCAACTAAATTTCTCCAACTTGATCTATGATTTCGTGTTGTGGGCTTGCCTACAACGGATCGCTTTCTATCGACATCAGCTCATTATCTAGAAAGATGATCTAGAAATCGTCAGTACCTTGAGATCTGCATGCCTCAATGGCAGGTTTCTCGCCTTTGACGACAGTTTACATCATTGACTTTTGATCAAAGGATTCCGTGACATGTTCGACATCAACACATTTATTCGCATCTCATGGATTGTACTGGGTACTTTGAGAGCCATTGACATCACTGGTGGTTTCTCTCACACTTGTTAACAATTTACATCATTGACTGGTAATCAAGTGGTTTCTACCATGTTCGACATCAACACATTCATTCGCATGGATAGAATCGTACTATTTCGGGAAGTAGAAATGAAGACCCTGGATCTAGTTTCCACAATCCAGGTTGCGAGGAATTTTGTATTCATTATATAATGGACTATTCATAAACAGATGGTTGCGTCCATACTGTGTCCACCTGAGTCTATACTTGTGATGTTTTACAAGATCATTCCTATATCAGAGCAGTAGTTAGTTTTTCTAGTCAGTTTTGATCTGAGTATGGGAATTCCTACCTCAGCGATGATATGATCTCATATATATATCTTGCATTTGAATGTTTTTACAAGTTCCAACCGGGCTCTCCACAAGATGATCCTCGAAATGATAAAGAACTTCACTCTTCCTAAATTATCAATGAAATCCTCATCTACTACAGACTTCGCACTTTAGGGGGCAATCTGTTACACAAAAATACCGTCACCATGATTATTTGCAGTCAGTATGGGTCTATCATCACTTGTATTGTCCTCCTAAGCAAGTCTCAGACCTCAGCTCTTCAAGTCAAGCTTTGAAAATGAGAGAAAGACATTAAAAATCAATGTAACTCTGGTTCCGCGCTTTCTCTCACTGTCACCTGCGGTCCCGCACCTTCTGTTGACAAAAACTGCGGACCTACCCGCTCTGTCCCTAATGGTGTAGGTGCAGACCCCTGTGAAAGTCAAGAGGCACAAGTTTTATCTTAAAAAACTCACTTTGGGTTAATTCTAGAGGCTTCTAGAAGGAATTTTGACGTGGATTGTTCGCTCTGAGGTGGTTCATGCATCCCAAAAGAGAAGGAGCTAATCCCTTGATGAGAGGAGTTATCCCTTTGAAGGAGGGCTTTATCCCTTTGAAGGAGGACCTAGTAACCTCCCTCCATTGCACTATAAATACAGGCATTGGGCTGGTTGTTGAGGAGGTTAGAAGTTGAACATTTTTTAGGGTAAATGCTGGTGAGATCAAGACTTCCTAGTTGAGCTTAAGAGGAGAGATCACATACCTTTTTGGCTTCATTGGGGAGTGAGTGAAACTTGTCAAAGTAGAGGAGACTTCTTGCTGGACCCTGGGAGGAGCTTGTACAACGTCAAGGCAAAGGTTGTAAAGTTCTTCTTCTTTTGAATTAATACAATCAAACTCATTTTTTCTCAATAAGTATCTCATGTTATTTGTTTCATGGACTCCTTGACTTTCATGTTAAATATGTTTTATGCAATTGGCTTTTCAGGTGCTATTTAATTTGTCTGCCTTGTTTGTGTTTGCAGATTCGCAAGAAAGGAGCTCATTTGGATCGAAGGAGCGAGGGCATCCACAAGCTTGCGTTGGACCTAAGGTAGGCCCTAAAAACACTTTTTTACCATTGTTTATCAAAGCATATTTAGAGAAAGATAGTGTCTGGTTGGTTTGCTTGTCATTAGGTCTTCTTTAGATTCTAGGAAGGTCTATCTTGTCCGCAAGATCGACTTATTCCGTGTGACAGAAGACCATCCAAAGAATTTGAGAGTAAACTTTATCAAATGTCATCTTTGCAATATTCTCTTGAATCCACATAAATGTGTCTTTTGTGTGCAATCTAGTCGATTGTTAGGATTTTTCATTTCAAAGGAAGGCATTCATGTCAATTTGTTGAAGGTTGAGGCTATTTTGAATCTGCCTCCTCCTTCCAATCTCCGCCAACTCCAAAGTTTGCAAGGGAAGGAAAACTTTCTACATTGCTTTATCCAAAACCACGCCAATTTACTTGACTTCTAAAAAATGGATTCTCATTTAATTAGGATGAAGTGGCTCAAAAGGCTTTTTATGCACTTAAATATGCGTTGACCCATACATTGTTGTTACATCCTCCCGATTATCACCGAGACTACTTTTTATACCTAGTCGTGTCTGATACCGCCATTGGCATGGTTCTAGTTCAAGAAGATGAATCGAACGAAGAGCATGTGATATATTACTTACGTCGTAATTGGACAACAACTAAAGCAAAGTATGCACATGTGGAGAAATTGGCCTTGGCAGCTGTTCAATTTGTCCAACATTTTTGTCACTACATTCTATTACGCAAAACTACTATGGTTTCTGATTGCAACCCCATGGTTAACATTGTTACCATACAATTGTTGGGGGGCAATTATTCCAAATGGATAGTCATCATACAAGAATTCAATTTGGAATTCATTAAATCCAAATCTAAGAAATCGTTAATATTTGTTGAATTATTATGTGACTTTCCCCATACTTAGATGGAAAACATGGTAGAAGGTTCTCTTCCAAACGAATCTCTCTTTCTTATCAGTACTTTAGATCCATAGTATGGAGATATTGTCATATATCTTTAGACCCAGATATTTCGGCCAGAGCTGAGTCAAACTGATCATCATTGTATCTGGTATAATCTCAACAATACAATATTGTTGGCGATACACTTTATCGTCATGGTGTCGATTCCATCTTCAGATGATGTTTAACTCATGAGGAATCTGAAAAGGAATTAAATGAATACCATTCTGGAGCATGTGGCGATCATATGTCAGGGTTTTCCACTGCTCAAAATATCTTATGTACAGGCTATTTTTGGCCTTCTATGTTTAAATAATGTATTACTGTAGTCCAAAAATGTCATAATTGTCAAATCTATGATCGAAAAATGCATTCACACCCATATCCTCTTCACCCAAACATTGTTTTCGGTCCTTTCACTAAATGGGGCATCGATTTCCTCACATGTAGCCCTCACTTGGTCGGGGGGCATGGGTACATTATCCTTGCGGTAGATTATTTTATGAAATGGGCCGAGGCGATGCCCACATATAAGGATGATAGTGAAACAACATCGATTTTCATGTTCAATCATGTGATTGCTTGGTTCAGAGTTCCACAAGCCATCTTCACGGACCATGGTAGCCATTTTCGAAACTTTATGATGACTAATCTTACCATGAAGCTAGGCTTGCGCCATGACAATCCTACTCCATATTACCTACAAGAAAATGGCCAAGTAGAAGTTGTTAACAAGGTCTTAACCACCATGATTAAACAAATTATCGGGACTCATAAATGATATTGGCATCTAATGATTTATCCAGCCTTGTGGGCATACCGTACCACAACAAAAAATTTGATAGGTTTTACTTCTTTCTAGCTCGTTTATGGCATGGAAATAGTTCTACCAATTGAATGTGAGATACAATATTTGAAACTAGAAATTGCATTTCTACCAACCACTTCTGCTGAAGAAGAACATAACATGTACTTAGCACTTCTTGATGAGACTCGTTGTGATGTTTCATTAGCTAGCGAGGCCCAAAAGAAACAAGTTAAATCACAATATGATAAAAATGTCAAACCTCATTCGTATTCAGAAGGTGATTTAGTCTTGTTTTATGATCAATAGCACGATAAGTTAGGCGTTGGTACGTTCGAGCCAATGTGGCATGGCCCTTATGTTATAAAACGTGCACAGGAAAAATGGGCCTATGAACTAGTTGATTATGATGGAATTCCATTGGAAAAGCCTAGAAGTGGTCTTTACCTAAAGAGATATTATGCTTAGATTGTACAATGAAAATTTTATATATTATTGTACCATGGTTTACGTGTGGCAAGTTTTTGTAGCTTTTTACAATTTTCCGCTGCTTGTCCCGCTTATCTTGTGTTACACTTGATTTGCAGATTTCAGTGCTCCCTCAAACTTATATTGGCTTCACTGATGGTGCTAGTCGTAGTACTCAGAATTTTTCTTCCATGACCTAGGTAATTTATTCACCCACAGATGATTTAGTTTATATTAATGGGATATACCTTGGTCAAACAATGAATAATATTACAGAATATAGCGTAGTGATTGAGCTATTATCTAATGCCATTTAATTTGGCATTCGTCGATTGATTGTTAGATTAGATTCACAACTCATAATATTACATTTGAAGGGTGTTTATTCAGTTAGAAGTGCTTCTATGTTAAGAATGTTTTTGCGAGTTCCTCTCTTGGAAAGAGAGTTTGATTATATTAAGTGTCAACATATTCTGAGAAATTTAAACACATTAACTGATGCATTGGTTATTTATGTGTTAAATTAGCATTTGTAAAACATCTGTAAATAAATTAAATGCAATATTCATCCATATATTGTAGAAGATATAGTGAAATAGAAGTAGTATCTTTCATTAGATAAGTGTCTGTAGAAAGTTTGGCTTTTACAAAAAATGTCATCCAAATACATGAGGCCTCATGGCCTTTATTTTCTGAACATGTCGATACATCATCAAAAAATATAGCCATCAGACTAGTGACTAAGTGTGATAATGATCATGGTATGTTATAGATATTTTTGTGCCTTACAGCATAGAGCATGAAATGTCAATAATCTAAGGGATCCAAAGTCCCTAAACATGTTGTTCTTACCCTTAGAGGAACAAGGTCAGCAAACCACAGCACTACAAATCAGTTCTCCACTAAGAAACACTCAAAAACAGGTCAATTCTAGATCAAAGCAGCTGCTCCAAAGGCTACCTGCGCTGCATAGCAAGTGCAACAAAGGCTACCTGCGCTGCATAGCAAGTAGAACAAAGGCTACCTGCGTTGGGCGTACTTGGACATGTGGAGGAATCTTTTTCTCAATGTGCCAGTGCCCAGGAAGCTTCCAAAAAGACACTTGATCATAAGATTCGCCTAATGATGAGTTAAGAGCTTCTAAAACTCCAAGTGGAAGACAGAAACTCCGAGTGAAGAACTGAAGAACAACTGGGGTTGAAGAGGACAACAAGTCACACATCAAGCTGACTTATCTTCACTCCAAAACTCTATATAAGGATCTCATCCCATGGGATCTAGGAGGGGGGAATTCAGTGCAAAGAATCGTTGTTGGTTTGCAGTTGAGAGTATTGGGTGATTGCTTGAGGGAGGTGAAGAAGAGATTTCTCTCCGTCGGGAAGGTGATGCTGGATTGGACCTCTCATGGTTGTATCACCGCCTGAACCTTACTTCCATATATTAATAAAGCATTTGAGGTTCTTCTATTCGCATGTGTTTCAATGGTGAATTGTCTTACTTGCGTCTTTGATTTATGCTAATCCTTGAATCATTTATGCATGCATGCCTCTTGTAGTTTCCTTTTCTTGTCTTATTTGCAGGATCTCGTGTAGCTGGGCCCGTGAAAAGACTTGGAGCTGGGAGCAAGCGGCAAACAAAGGAGATTGGATCGACCATTTGCGCAAGACATCGGTAAGTGGATCTCTCCCTTTTATCTCTTGCATGTCATAAAGAAGAAAATTTAGATAGCTTCGCTTTCAGCTGTTGCTAAGGAACTGTCACCCTTAGAGTGGGTTAGGGTCATTCCGAGTTGGATACTTTCCCCCACAACAGACTGGCAACTCCGCTGGGGAATCGTGTCTTGTTGGCAGCTTGTGTTTCTTGCTATTCATTTCTTAAACAAAGGAGTACCGAATCGAACTGCATTCGAGTCCTTCGAATGCAAAGTAGAGGGCAACTACTCTAGCCCAGTGCTGGGCATGTTTATGATTTGAAGAGCTGATCCACAAGGACTCTTTTTAGCTCTTTGTGATAGTGTTCATCTTCCTTTAATCATCCTCTAGTGTATACTTGACTGATAGCCTCTGATTTGGCCAAAAACCATTGATTTTTGAGCAAACTGTGACCCGGAATCTGAGAGAGACGAGAGTTGTCTCTTCAGTGCAGCTGCAACAAAGGCTACCTGCACTGCAACGCAGGTCCCGAAGGGGCTACCTGCGCTGCATCTCAGATTGACAGTGCAGCACCTGCGCTGATCCAGTTTTTCCTTGTGCAACTGGGATTCCCCACTGTCTGTTGCCCAGTTTTCAGTATTGTTTTTGCAGCCTGTTGTCAACCTGTATACCCAGCTGAAACTACCTTTCTTTGCCTTCATTCCGCCTCAGTTGTATGAAGAAACCGTGATTGTTCTTATTGTATTTCTTGCTGTCATTCACAGTTTCCCATAGCGAAAGTGAACTAGTCTTGCTATGACCTCTTGGATCTAGACCTATGAGAAAGTGTCGTTGTGATTCTAAGAGCTAGTTTATTGCTGTTCATAGCTGCTTGAGCATTTTCTTTCGTTCTATGGTTCGGATTTCAGTATTTCTTGTGTTGAAACGAGTGAATCTTAAGGTGTTCTTTTGATTATTGGACAAAAACTTGTTTACTTTCGCTTGAAATTGAATTCGAAATTATACAACAACTTTCTTTTTGTAATACATCAACATTAAGGAAGAAGAAAAGAAATACTTGCATTGTGCATGTGCATTTTGACAGTTTGCATGTCGATTTAGGAAAAGTGCATCAGTGTGTGCTCTATGATCTGTTTGAAAAGATGATGTCTTTCTTTTCCTTCAGTAGTTAAGGTTTTCATAAGTTGAAAGAATTGAAAAAGCTTGCTTATCATTCTTAGACTGCATTTAGGAGTTGTATCATACATCACGTGGTGATCCATAAAGGCAAACTGCTAAGCAAGATCAACCTAAAAAGAACTGAATTTATCTAACAACGCTTTGAAACATAACGAAACACAGTAGAGGTCTAGGTAGAGACGTGAACCGGCGTCGTTAAACATAGTGACCGTCGATCTCTACGAAGGTGGGTGATTCCTCCTGAGGGACGATAGCACTAATACAGACTTGTGCCCCCGCGTACCGTCGCGTATATTGGGGGACCCCTATAGGAACAAAGCCTTTATCCATAGGAAGCCGTGTCGCCCGCCCTACTGATCGCGATGCAGTGAACACAACATTTACGAAGATCGACCACTCGTACCGTAAAACGTATTCTGTGGTTTCGCGAAAGGTTTGGCACACCCTTTGCCTAGAACTCCAGAGTAGTTTCTTTTGGCCTTTTTCAAACTCTATAACTGAAAAAGTCCATCCGAGCATTTGTCACTTCGGGCTCGTTAATACATCGAAGGAGACTAGAGTCATCTTTATCTTTTTCTCGACTCTTAAAAAGTGAAAAAGCAAGTTGTGTCTAAAGCGTCGTCATATAAAATTCATTTTAAACGGAACATAATCACCTCATATTCCTGCGTTGATCTTCGAAGTTAGTCTTTTGGCATCGTAAGTTCTTGTAGAATCGCTAAGAAATCTTTTGGATAGACTAGATATGTCTGAACAACCGTCGACATCTAGGACTGTGTCGTCTGACACAGTAGCAGCAGAACCTCCTCCTGCTACTCCAACAATGTTCGTTGGTATACCATCTGTCCCGGCAAATTGTCAACAACAAGCCAGAGTCCAATCGGGGGCGACAATATGGTTAGTTCCTATTTCTTCATCCGGATTATCATCTGGTACTTCTTATGTTGAAACTCAACAAACTGATCCAATGTGTCTTCAAAGGCCAATTTACCCTTTAAGTACTGGATTTCCACCATATGGAGGGCAGTATGCTCTTTCATTGTTCCCTCCCGGAGAAAAACCCTATGGGAGTTTACAACAAGGTTCAGGTCAAACTGGAATTACATCCAGCGGTTGGGTACCAATACTGCCCCAACAACCAGGAGTTGTATATTCAATGCAACCAGTACACCCTGCGTCGAATATTACCACCACACCTGCTATGGCGAATGCGTCGCAAGTACAAGCGCTACCTGTTGTAATACAACAACCTCTTGTCTCAGCGGCTCAATCACAATCTCAGGGTAGTGCCTCCTTATCTGGAGCGACTCAGGCTCAAACAAGTACTGTGACTCCTCATCTTGGTCAATCATCCAGTATTGGTCAACAGCAAATGGTCCAACAACCAGAGCTGGTTCAATCTCAACAACCGCCATTCCAGCAATCATATCAAGGACCTGAGCAACAAGTCTTTGTAAGTAATGGGCAACCATGCTATTATGGTTATGCCCATCAACTTTGTCAAAGTTGTCAGCATTATGCTGGTCTGCAAAGACCCATTGCTCAGGCGATACCATCTTATCCTGGATATGCTTCGCCTAACCTGAACCAACAGTTGCCCTTTGTAGCAACTCTAGAATTGCCAGATCTAAACCGGCTAACGAATGATCCAATTGCTTATGCCCCTTGGTGGCTAGCGATTCCGCATAAACTTCCATCAGACATTCCTAAATTCAATGGAAATCCAGGTGAAGACCCGTCGAATCACGTCATGACTTTTCATCTATGGTGTTCATCGAACACTCTAAACGATGATTCGATAAGACTTCGCCTCTTCCAGAGGACATTGACAGGTCCAGCGGCTAAATGGTACATTGAATTGCCAAGAGCCTCTTTCAACAATTTCAGCTCCTTAGCCACGACTTTCTTAACCCATTTTCAATTACCGATAAGGTATGAAACAGGAACAGAACTCCTTACCAACTTCAAACAGACAACGACCACTCACATATCTGATCATATACATGAGTGGCGACGTCGTCGTAGGATGGTGAAAACTTACGTTCCCGATCAGCTGTTAGCTGAATGGTTTATAAAGTCGTTACTTCCGGCTATAACGGAAGATGTGGCCAAGGGAGGAGTCGTAACAGAGGAGCAAGTCATTGCTCGTGCTCAATACTTAGACTTAGTATATACTCAGTCGGGCATGCTCTACGACAAAATACCTGACGCCCCTAGACCTGAATTTTCAATTCCTCCCCCTCCTAAATCAAATACTAACTCTCACGCCAGTAATGGCGTGACTGGCAAACGCAAAATTTCTAGTCAAAATGCAGATGAGGAACTTCTTGCCTCAGAAGTAAATGCCATGTCGACCGACAAGGGCAAACGACTGAAGCAACCAGGGGGCAAGAAGAAAAAGAAAAGGAAAGGGAAACCCCCGACAGGGTGTCATATATGCGATGAGGATCATTGGACGAAAGATTGTCCACATATAGCTGAAGTTAAGAAGCTCTTTAAGAGTTCGAAAACCCCAGCAATATTGACTGATCCGTTTCCTAATCCAAGACAAAATCTGGTTGCTAATCAAAATGCTTCCCGATCCCAAGTGCTTATGTTGTCTACCTCAAAGCAGCAGAATAATGCTTTGACAAGGAAAAGAGATCACAAGAATCCAAAGCAGTTGAACAACAAGGCAAATAAACAACCTAGTAGTTCAACAACAACTTTGACCAAAGTTGTGCCAACCAACGTTCCTAAACCAATGATAAAGTCGCCAAAGGGAGTAGTACACAAATCGACATTTAATCCTCGTGAAAAAATAACACAGGATTATAATATAATAGAGGACCTGGCCCAATCGTCGTCCGCTATGTCGACACTTGAGGTAGCGCAAAATTGCACCTCCCAAGAGCAAGCTTTATTATCAGCTATAGGTGGGATTGGCCCAATGGATTCCAATCTTGTGGCCTTTGATCATAAAGGATATGACCCTCAGTTACCAGCTCAACAAGCTTTCCTTATTCAAGTGAAAGCCCTCAACAAAACTGTTCATCGAACAATTATTGATGAGGGGGCATCTACATGTCTTATGTCGATGAGTTGCTGGAAAAATTTAGGCTCACCACCCTTGTCGAAATCGTCAACGACGTTAAAAGCATTTGATGGACGATCATACACTCCATACGGGATTTTAAATAACTTGCAAGTTGAACTGGGGGGCAAAACAGTAGAAGTTGATGTTGAAGTAATCGACGGAAACCTCGATTACAACATCCTACTGGGAAGGCCTTGGATATATGCCATGGCTGCAGTTGTGTCGACCTACTTCAGGAGGATTGTATTTCCTTTTCAAGGAAAAATTACAATCGTCGACCAACAAACATTTCTCCCCAACAGTTCTCAAGTTACGGGAAGCAGCACAATGATCCATAAAAGTAATCAATCACTCCAAAATATCGGAGTAGGTCTCCTAAAAGACCCTGCCTTAATGGGTACTTTTGCCCTACCGCCGGCGAGTAATCTGGCGGAAGTAGCCACAGTGGAAACCTACAATATGAAATCTTCTATGTCTAACGGATTCGGAAGATTCCTAAATATTTTGTCAGCATGGATCATCGCCCTAATGGAAATACTGTAAATACAGTGGGCCCCGAGGAAGGTTCTTATCTCGTGTCAACCTCGTTAAAAAATGAAACAAGGAGTCATGAGGATAGTTCTTTTACTATGTCAACCTCATTAAAAAATGAAACAAATCCCCTTTTCAAAATTCAAAGGTAAACCTTCATTCCAACCACCAAGTTGAATGCAATGAAGCTTGGGGGGCACCCTCCTTTGACATGCTTTATTATGATGCTGGGGGCATGCAAAAGAACGAGCAGTTTTGGCAAAGTTCATGCTCGTTAAAAAATAAACGCAAAACGAGCATTTTTGGCAAAGTTCATGCTCGTTAAAAAATAAACGCAAACCGAGCAGTTTTAACGCGGAAATTTATGCTCGTTAAAAAATAAACATAAGCTAGTGAGCAGGCTTCCCCCAGAGTTCAAGCTCATCCAGAAAAAATGAACCGGTAAATAACCATTTGAGACCGTAAATTCATCAGCCATAAAAGCCTTGGTCGTGTTTGTGCACCGTCACCTCCACTTTTCATTTGGCCGATCATTCACATCCACTTGATTGTTTACCTATTTTGAGGAACAGCTGTGAAGAGTGATCCCACCTAGCCATCCTTGTAATACTGCCGTGATTGGAAAATTCCAACCTGTACCTGGAATCTGCTGCTACCCCTGTTTATCACTCGTTCCTCAAAATACGAGTCTTCTTTGAGCTCTTTTCACTGACTCGTAAAAAATGAAAAGTTTGTCGAGTTTTTGGCCTTCCAGCTCGTTAATAGGACCGGAAGAGCTATCCCTCCTCTAGATTTTAATCTTTTTGGACCTGAGGGATTATTGCACAAAAAGATCGAGCGCTTGTCTAGTTCGGCTCGATAAAGATATCGAACATTCATCCCTTCTGTATTTTTTTATACTTTTTCGGACTTAAGGGATTAGATGACGAAAAAGGACCCCTGGAGTCTACTTTATGTACACTTTTCAGACTCTCTAAAAATGAAAAGGACCGAGTTGTCTTTGTCGCTAGGCTCGTTAAAATATTAGATAGCGACAAACTCGTCTTTAGACGAGAACGAGTTTCCCTATCGCTAGGCTCGTTAAAACATAGCGATGGGCTTGCCCGAAGGGCAGGTTATAGATCAAGCATATGTTATCCTCCTCAAGCTTGACAAAAATAAAGAGGTACTGGTCAGAAATGACTGGGGAAAAATTGGGAAGAACCTCAAAGCTTAATGGTAGCAAGTCGCTCTTGAACATGACACTTTTTCCTCCGTAAATATCGGGTTGGGTTATTATCATTCACCGGTCCCTTCACCATGGTCTCGCCATACCATCCATACATGGGGTAATGCTACCGATCCATCACATCAGTGTCGTTGTATGTTCAAGAGATGTCATTCAGAAAGTGTCAACCGGGTCCCATCCACTACCGTACATCATCTTTCATCCTTCCATGACCGCCACCCTGAATTATATTTCACAGATCGTTTTCACCATCATCACTAGCTCCGTTCTGTGTCACTGATGTGGGATTCATTAAGGCCCTCCTTTGACGGATCACTTCTTGTCGACATCAGCTCATTATCCAAGAAGTTGATCTAGGAACACCCCCTCAGTACTTTGAAGCTTGCATGCCTCAATGGCAAGTTTCTCACTCCCGGCGATAGGTATACATTAATGACCTTCGACCAAGAGACTTTGTGTGGTGTTCGACGTCAGATCCTATATTCACACCACGTGAATTGTGCTGCAGTACCTTGAGGGTCATCATCATTATCGGTGATTCCTCTCGCGCTTGTTAACAGTTTACATTATTGACTAGTAATCAAGCGATGTCTTTCCATGTTCGACTTCAAGAAATTCTCACATGGATCGACTTGTACTAGAGTGAAGATCGGACAAGTTTGAAGACCCTGGATCTAGTTTCATCCATCCGGGCTATGATATATATTCAGGAGATAAAAACATAGACATGTGCAGCAGATGAGCATCCTACTAAAAGGATGATAATTAAAAGCAGAGAATTATCTGTCTATTATCAGACGATCGTCTGTTTATGTACAGCAAATGTATTTATAAAGCTGAGCATGGGAAATGCCCGCCTCAGCTAGATCATGAAAAGAAAGTATGAAAAGATAATGTATTGTATTGTATTTTGTTACAGGTCACCTCCCGACGATTTGAATGAACTTTGGATCCTCCTAATAAAGCATTTCACCTGATAAACGACCTCATACTTTAGGGGGCAACTGTTATAGACATTTTTGTGCCTTACAGCATAAAGCATGAAATGTCAATAATCTAAGGGATCCAAAGTCCCTAAACATGTTGTTCTTACCCTTAGAGGAACAAGGTCAGCAAACCACAGCACTACAAATCAGTTCTCCACTAAGAAACACTCAAAAACAGGTCAATTCTAGATCAAAGCAGCTACTCCAAAGGCTACCTGCGCTGCATAGCAAGTGCAACAAAGGCTACCTGCGCTGCATAGCAAGTAGAACAAATGCTACCTACGTTGGGCGTACTTGGACATGTGGAGGAATCTTTTTCTCAATGTGCCAGTGCCCAGGAAGCTTCCAAAAAGACACTTGATCATAAGATTCGCCTAATGATGAGTTAAGAGCTTCTAAAACTCCAAGTGGAAGACAGAAACTCCGAGTGAAGAACTGAAGAACAACTGGGGTTGAAGAGGACAACAAGTCACACATCAAGCTAACTTATCTTCACTCCAAAACTCTATATAAGGATCTCATCCCATGGGATCTAGGAGGGGGGAATTCAGTGCAAAGAATCGCTGTTGGTTTGCAGTTGAGAGTATTGGGTGATTGCTTGAGGGAGGTGAAGAAGAAATTTTTCTCCGTCGGGAAGGTGATGTTGGATTGGACCTCTCATGGTTGTATCACCGCCTGAACCTTACTTCCATATATTAATAAAGCATTTGAGGTTCTTCTATTCGCATGTGTTTCAATGGTGAATTGTCTTACTTGCGTCTTTGATTTATGCTAATCCTTGAATCATTTATGCATGCATGCCTCTTGTAGTTTCCTTTTCTTGTCTTATTTGCAGGATCTCGTGTAGCTGGGCCCGTGAAAAGACTTGGAGCTGGGAGCAAGCGGCAAACAAAGGAGATTGGATCGACCATTTGCGCAAGACATCGGTAAGTGGATCTCTCCCTTTTATCTCTTGCATGTCATAAAGAAGAAACTTTAGATAGCTTCGCTTTCAGCTGTTGCTAAGGAACTGTCACCCTTAGAGTGGGTTAGGGTCATTCCGAGTTGGATACTTTCCCCCACAACATGGTAGCATACAATAGCACGTGCTACTCATCGTAGAAAACGGATAATAGGTCGAGGAAGCCCTCTAATATGCCTCTGGTAGTGGAGAGGCAAATCATCTATCATGGCATCCGGGATGTCCAAGGACAACCTCTCAAGGTTGCACTCTATTATAAGGTCCCACTTTACCAACCATCAATAACATAGAGAAGTAGAGGTCACATTAATCATTAATACTCAATTTTTTGTTTGTTTGATTGTAACATTACTAACTTAGTTATCATGTAATCATGTTCCTTCATCTATTTCAATATAAAAATCTCACATAAGAACTCAGGAATATTTTTCCCATAAAACCAATTCCAAAACACATTTCTCCTCAAGTTTAAAACAACCATGTGCTCTTTTCATACTTATATGTGAGCTCTAAGTAAGAATGGAAATAAATTCCACCATAATGCCATGTGCGAGCATTAAGTTAGATCAACCTATTTGATCTCCTAGATTATGCTAAATAAGTTCTAATTATTGACTCTTGACATCATAATCATAAAAGTATGCCACAAGAACCTAAAATAGAATGCTTCTATCACATATAAGGGTAGGAATATTAACCTACTTGTAACAAGATAACTAAAGGAGGAATATCCCTCTCTTCATCAGTAAATCTAATAAATATGACATGTTTATTGATTCATTAATTAAAAATTCCCAATAGCATTGCTTCATTCATGAGACTCGTATATTGAATGTTACATCAAGAGCAACAACTGTTACAAATTCATAAGCATATTATTCTTCAAAAGTGTGAAATAAAATAGTGAACTTGCCAAAATCGGGCACACTAGTTGTTTGCTACAGTCATTAAAACATAATATTTCACCCATGAATACATGCATCTCAGACGAAACTTATTATGCTTATTTTCACAAAATCCTACGTAATTAGTGATTGTAAAATTGTTTCTAGCAACAACCCTTTTTGAAATGAAAGCTTTAGAATATAAAAGTAACAACTATTCTATTCTCTATTCACACTCCAACAACTTATTAAATTTAGTTCCACATTCATACAAAAACTTGTAGACATAGGAAGCTACACCCATTAAATAGTCTATTCATAAATTTTCTAGTACATAAAAAGCTACAGTAAGTAGGGCATTTACTCTAACAATTATATGCACAAAAACTACATCCATTGAAGTTTTGAAAAACACTTTGCAAGCATGCAATCTACAAGCTACATCCATTGAGACCTTTTGGAAAACACTTTGCAAGCATGCAATCTACAACCATTGAGGCCTTTTGACAAACACTTGCAAGCATGCAATCTACAGCCATTGAGGCATTTTGTCAAACAGTTGGAAGCCATAATCTCTTAAGGCAATTTGACATGAATCTAAGATTCTTCCTCAACCTATTTAGCTCATAAAATTTATAAATTAATTCTTCAAATGACAAAATATTAAAACAGGGACTAAATCATCTTATTCTTTCACCCAAAACTTGACAACAGGTGCACACAGTTGGCAGCAACAATCTGCAAAATCGCCCAGATTTACAATCTGGGTTTTGAAAAGCATTTTTTTGGAATCAAGTTGGGGGTTACAGGGACAATTGGTATGCATATCCCTTGATTTTGTCCTGAATCATTACGAAAATTCCCATGGATGCAATTGTTTAAACTAGCAAATCTTCTAACTCCTAGAATCTCATTTACAAATTTTGTCAAATAGATGGCATGCAAACTTGAATCTATAGCCATGAATAAAAAAAAAAATAGTAACACATAATTAAGTTATAATTCCGTATGTATTTCCAAAATACTTTTCTAAATCATTTCATCTATTGTAAGTGAGTTGATGGGTTTTGAGATTCATCAAGCTTTATTTTCATTCAACCATTCCATCAAACACATGACAAGCATCCTTAGTAGTTAAGAATCATTCCAAAATAACAGTTAACCAATGATGATTATTTTAATGCATTATGTATCCTTACTTGTCATCTACATTTGCAAGGATTGTAAGCACATAATGACAAAAAATTACCTCAATTACTTTCCTTGAAACTCTTGGCTATCATTATTTTACATTTTTGTTCTAAGGGTTGATCCAGTGATTCCTCCAGGTATATGTTGGGTATGTGTCACTTTCCTTACTTCTCCTGTAGGCTACAAGTTAGCACTTATTCATGCATCATAATTTGCATGTATAATAAAAATAATAGCATTTCCCATTTACGAAATTTTCCAAACACTTTGCAACATATCCTGAAACCATTTCTAAAACATGTATCTAGTTACCTATTTTAATTAAAATGAAACAAAACCATAACTCATGAAACTCTTACCCAAGTCCTTTGTAAATTCTTTATTGGAATTACCTTCAGCAATATTTGGCTTTCCTTTCTCAAATGCTACAATACCAAGGTTAGTACCATAAACTACACCAATAATAATTCCAATAATATTCTAAATAACATAAGCTTAAACCAAATTAGATGCTTACAACACTAAAATTTCAAGACAATTAAATTTATACCTGATCAGATGTGCAACTCCAATCATTGAGAATATGATCCATCTCTGATTCCTTAACCAACTCATTTGAACCATTTGGTTTTCCACCCAACCATATCTAGGGAGAACTTCTCCCCCTAGAACCCCCGAGCTGTAAGAGCTCACAAGCAGTACCAAAATATAGTAGTAGAGAGATATACAAGGCAAGTTGAGGAAGATAAGATTTACTTCCTCTCAATACCACTCATGTTCAACTCCATTGGGTAGAGATACTTAGTAATTTAGATTAGCATTTGGCTACTCTCCAAATCTCTCCCTCTCACAAACTTCTTCAAATCTCTCAAACTCTTTGTATCACCATGCACCTCTCCCAAGTGAGAATACATGAGACACATATATAGGAGGAGCAACAAATTCTTGTCATAAAAGATGAGTAATATGCATGCCTTGTATTCCATTTAGAGGAGTGTAACTCATGCCATTAAGGAGAGGTATGCATGCCTTAGTTAATGAGAATGTGTTAGGCCCCTATACTACTAGTGTAACCCCTTATTGTTATTAGTATAACCCACTTATTATATTGATGTACCCATTTAGTGCCCATATTGTTACTATTGTGCCCCATAGAAGCCCACTATTGTTATTATTGTGCCCTTACATTATTATTGTTATGTCGGCTCTGATTATGTTATGACCCCTTAGACTCCTATATATAGAAAGGAGGTCTTTTCATTTGTATAATCCAAGAATTGTTCATTTATGTAATGTAAAGGAGGTTTCCCCCTCGAAGAGGCTGAATTCTAAGGCGTTTATCTATCTTTTCTATCTTTTCTTGAGTTGGTTTCATAACATTTGGTATCAGAGCTTTGGATTCTAGGGTTTCGCTGCTCCAAACAGGTCATCGTGGAATTTTCGCTATAACTTTTTTTCTGTGATGTTTCAGAAGTCACAAAAAAAACCCATTTGAGAAGAAAGTGCGCTGAACCTTGGGTCCAAATTTCAGAGCTTTTCGTGCGATACTTGCGGAGATATGATCTGAGGAAGTTGGTCTTTTTGCAGACTCCTGAATTACATTCAAAATAGGTGACCTAGGGAAACTCATCATAACTTTCTCTCTGGGGATCGGATTGAAATTTCGTAAGAATGTACAGAAAAAGGACGGACTATAGTTTTTTTTATATCTTTCTCAGATCCAAAGGTCAAAACAGTGACACGTGGCACTTCATACAAGTTCGCTCTTCTGGAAAGGTCTATAATCAGGCCATCTTGGGATATTGTGCATAACTCTTTCTTAGAGAATCCAATTTGGATCATACTGGCGGCATTGGAAAGAGGACACAGAGGGCTACCATAGATCTCAATTTCAGAACTTAAAGATCTGAAAGTACAGAGTTACAATTGTTTCGAGTTCGAGCTCCTAAAATCAAGAAAAAGCAAGATGAGGAAGTTTGATGGCAAGGATCCGGTAAATTGGATACCTCAGATGGAGCAATATTTTGATCTACATGGTGTACAACTGTTACAAAAGGTATGTATTGCATCTTCATATTTAGAACCAGATCAATTTTTATGGTACAAAGGGATTTGTTCTCGTAAACAACTTGTTACGTGGTCAATTTTCACGGAGGAAATGATAGCACATTATGAGGATACAAAGAGCAACACCTTCTTTAGAGCAACACCACAACAACTGGAAAGAGTAAAAGGGCTTTGTGACATAGTGGAAAGAAATATTATTGAAACCAGGAAGCGTACCCCTCACAACTATAAAGATGGAAGCATTGTTCCTCCTAGCCTTCCACAACCTACAAGGGTTACACCACAACAATTGGAAGAAAAAAGAGAAAAAGGGATTTGTTACAATTGTGATAGCAAATGCTCTAAAGGTCATAAGGTGTGCTGAGAAGAAATTATTTTACATAGAATATGAAGAGGAGGAAGAAAAGGGTCAAGAAACATCAAAAGAAGAAGATATACGCCAAGACCCCACCCCAGAGAAAGAAGAAATGAATCAGACCATGCATTAAAGATAGCGTAAGAGGAATCTTTTATGACATGTCTTTAATGAGTGTAAGAGAAATATGCCATTCTTTGATGAGTGCATAAAAGAGAGTGTAATGTATTATTAAAAAAGAGAGAGATTTACATAGAGCCATGAGAGTCATCAAGGAGAGAGGTGTGAAGTGATTGAGGAAATGAAGGTGAATTGTAATTCCCTTTTAATAATAATATCATAGTCTCATAAAAGATAATAATATTAATATTAATATTAATAATATTGGGGATTAAGTTGAGATTGAACTATTAGGATTGAGTAATGATAAGTTAAGTGATTTTCCTTCAACTATACTTGATTACCCATTGATTAAAGGTGATTTAATATTTTTGGAAAGTCATACTTGAGATGTTAGACATGACTTTCTATTTTTAGAAAGTCACTCCAAAATTATCAGAAATGAGATTTTATTAAGGAAATTCATCCCTAAGTTGCCCATGAGTGGTATTTTTCTTCCAGAGAATAGGGATTCCATATCCCTATTACATACATCTTCATGCCTTAGTAGATTGAGGACTACGCGCCTTGATCTACTCCAAGGATCCAAGATTACACACCTTGATATTTTAAATATTTAGGACTCCGTGTCCCAATCCTTTTATTATAGATCTAAGATTCCACCTCTTTATCCTTCATGGATTTAGAACTTTGCGCCCTAATCATTTTATTATAGATCCAAGACTCCATGTCTTTATCTTTCATGGATGTAGGACTTCGTGCCTTAATTTCCATGGATTATCATATACTCTACTTTGAAACTCCATGTTTCACCTTAAGGTATTGATTGTGAGCTCATACCCATCTGATGGTTCGTTTGTAAGGCCTTGTTCCAAGACCTGCACACATCACAATCTCATAGATCCAAGGAATCAAATTAATTTCATAATTAACTTATTCACATTTTACTAAAGATTGTGCATGAATTCCACAATCATTTTGGTTATGGAGAAATGACTTCCACAGCCATGTATAATTTGAACATCCTTGTTTGCAAATAACCATGTCCCTTGTCATGTCCTTCTCAATACAAGATTAAGCATATATAATCATAAAAATCATGTATCATGACTTCCACAATCATTTATAATTTGAGCATCCTTGTTTGCAAATAACCATGTCCCCTGCCACATCTTGCTTAATACAATATTAAGCATATATAATCATACAAATCATGTATCATGACTTCCATAGTAATTTATAATTTGAGCATCATGGTTTACAAATAACCAAGTCCCCTACCACATCCTGCTTAGTACAAGATTTTGCATATATAATGATACACATCATATGTAATCCATTAATAGTAATTAACCATATGTTCCACATAACCATGATCATTCATGGATCTATGTATATCAATATTGGATCACCATCCATGTCATAGACATATGTCCAAACTAGGATACCAAAATAGAAAACATCAATAATATGCTCTTAACAAAAATCAGTTCTTATACACACAACCATAGATATTATCATAAGCACATAGCAACCAGGTGATAGAAACTAGGTCTATAACATACAAACATGTACATAAGTATGTCATGCATAATCTTATATCATTACATCAAAATCACCCTCTCTAAGTGTCACAAAACTAACCTTGCCAAGGTGGGACACTACATACTCCCCCATTGGGCTAAACTTAGCCTGAAGTTTTTCCTTCTGTCATAAGAAACTTAGTAACTCTTTTTTATTCTCCTATCAAAAAGGTGTTAACCTTTTGTATATTTAATTTATTTATTTTTCTTCATGCCAATCCATAGTTTAATGTTTGCTAAATTGGAAACAACTCCATGAAAACCAAAACATACCATTCTTAATTAGGTATAGAATATATCCATGCCATATTAGGCATGTTTTGATATAAAATGCTAAATATTTCTATATCAAAACCAGCCATACAATTTATAATACCATATCAAAACACTATTTTATGTAATCTACTTAAGTTATCTATAGCAATTTAATATTCTACATGTTTTTCTTTCTCATAGTTTGCATGAATCCTACATGTGTCATCTTCTTGGTTCTATAGTATGTTGAGCTTGACAAGCTATAAATTTCTCACACATTGGTTGTATAAACAACAATTATGGTCCATCCCATCTCACAATCAAATTTGCATACAAGAAGCATAAAATCATCCATATACAATTGTCAATGAAACTACACACAATCATGTCAAACAAATCATAGGAATTTCATTCTTCCTCATTAACAATGTATTCCCAAATCATATTTTAACACATCAAAATAATGCATATACATTACTCGTGAATCTACATTCACAGTTAAAAGTGACATCCTTCAAGGTAGCTTATATTAAGTTTCCATTAGTGTAGATAAGAAAAGAGTCAAAATTAACATGATGAACTCAATCATCATGTTAATTGAATCTCAGTCGTACACTTGTTACACATTCCCAAAGCATACATGCCAAGGTCATCATACTATAGTCCAAATTAAGCCAATATTTTTCTTGGTAGATATGATTTCAGCAAGTAAAGATGACTATGATTGATAATGATGCATTAAACATATATGCAACCATGCATGCACTCCACATCTCTCACTCACCCATTTCTAATAGTTTGTCTTAACAAAAACATAAAGGAATAGATGAAAACATTATTTTTCTTTCATGAGTTTCTAAATGACATAATAATAATAATTCCCCCTATACAACCAATATGCTTTCAAGTCAACATACACAACATTTCAACATGCATGCAAAATCAACATTCAAACATCATCAACCTACAAGCACGCATGTTGGCCCATTAGACCCCAGTGTTGTAGCTGGCTTTGCTACCATTGTAAGTTCCCACCTTACCAACCATCAATAATATAGAAAAGTAGAGGTCACATTAATCACTAATACTCAATTTTTTGTTTATTTATTTGTAACATTACTAACTTAGTTATCATGTAATCATGTTCCTTCATCTATTTCAATATAACATTATCACATAAGAAGTCGGGGATAACTTTCCCTTAAAACCAATTCCAAAACATATTCCTCCTCAAGTTTAAAAGAACCATGTGCTCTTTTCATACTTATATGTGAGCTCTAAGTAAGACTGGAAATAAATTCCACCATAACGCCATGTGCGAGAATTAAGTTAGATCAAGTTATTTGATCTCCTAGATCATGCTAAATAAGTTCTACTTATTGACTCCTGACATCATAACCATAAAAGTATGCCACAAGAACCTAAAATATTATGCTTCTATCACATATAAGGGTATGCCTATCAACCTACTTGTAACAAGATAACTAAAGGAGGAATATGTCTCTCTTCATCAGTAAATCTAATAAATATGATATTTTTATTGAATCATCAATTAAAAATTCCCAATAACATTGCTTCATTCATGAGACTCGTATAATGAATGTTGCAGCAAGAGAAACCACTGTTACAAATTCATAAGCATACTATTAGTCAAAAGTGCCAAATAAAACAGTGAACTTGCTAAAATTAGGAACACTAGTTGTTTTCTACAACCATTAAAACATAATATTGCACCCATGAATACATGCAGCTGAGACGAAACTTATTATGTTTATTTTCACAAAATCCTACAAAATTAGTCATTGTAAAATTGTTTCCAACAACAACCCTTTTTTAGATGAAAACTTTAGATAATAAAAGTAACAACTATCCTATTCTCTATTCACACTCCAACAACTTATTAAATTCAGTTTCACATTCATACAAAAACTTGCAAACATAGGAAGCTACATCCATGAAATAATCTATTCATAATTTTTCTAGTACATAAAAGCTACAGTAAGTAGGGAATTTACTCTAACAATTATATGCACAAAAACTACATCCATTGAAGTTTTAAAAAACACGTTTCAAGCATGCAATCTACAAGCTACATCCATTGAGGCATTTTGGAAAACACTTTGCAAGCATGTAATCTACAGCCATTGAGTCCTTTTAACAAACACTTGCAAGCATGCAATCTACATCCATTGAGGTATTTTGTCAAACCGGTGGAAGCCATAATCTGTTAAGGCAATTTGACATGAATCTACGATTCTTCCTCAACCTATTTAGCTCATAAAATTTATAAATTAATTCTTCAAATGACAAAAGATTAAAACAAGGACTAAATCATCTTATTCTTTCACCCAACATGCGCACACAGTTGGCAACAACAATTTGCAAAATCACCCAGATTTACAATCTGGGTTTTGAAAAGTACTTTTTTGGAATCAAGTAGGGGGTTATAGGTACAAATAGTATGGATACCCCCTGATGTTGTCCTGAATCATTACAAAAATGTCGACTGATGCAATTGTTTAAACTAGAAAATATTCTAACTCCTAGAATCTCATTTACATTTTTTTTTCAAACAAATGGCATGCAAACTTGAATCTATAGCCTTGAATAAAAAAAATAGTAACACATATTTAAGTTATAACTACTTATGTGTTTCCCAAATACTTTTCTAAATCATTTAATATATTGTAAGTGAGTTGAAGGGTTTTGAGATGCATCAAGCATTATTTTCATTCAACCATTCCATCAAACACATGACAGGCATCCTCAGTTGTTAAGAATCACTCCAAAATAAGAGTTAACTAGTGATGATTATTTTAATGCATTATGTATCCTTACTTTTCATATACATTTGCAAGGATTGTAAGCACATAATGACAAAAAATTACCTCAATTACTTTCCTTGAAACTCTTGGCTGTCATTATTTTACATTTTTATTCTAAGGGTTGATCCAATGATTCCTCCAGGTATATGTTGGGTATGTGTCACTTTCCTTACTTCTCCCGTAGGCTACAAGTTAGCACTTATTCATGCATAATCATTTTCATATATAATAAAAATAATATCATTTCCCATTTACGGTTTTTTCCAAACACTTTGCAACATATCCTGAAACCATTTCTAAAACATGTATCTAGTTACCTATTTTAATAAAAATGAAACAATACCATAACTCGTGAAACTCTTACCCAAGTCCTTTGTAAATTCCTTATTGGAATTACCTTAAGAAATATTTGGCTTTCCTTTATCAAATTCTACAATACCAATGTTAGTACCATAAACTACACCAATAATAATTCCAATAATACTCTAAATAACATAAGCTTAAACCAAATTAGATGCTTACAACACTAAAATTTCAAGACAATTAAATTTATACCTGATCATATGTGCAACTCCAATCACTAAGAATATGATCCATCTTTGATTCCTTAACCAACTCATTTGAACCATCCGATTTTCCACCCAACCATATCTAAGGAGAACTTCTCCCCCTAGAACCCCCTGAGCTGTAAGAGCTCAAAAGCAGTACCAAAATATAGTAGTAGAGAGATATACAAGGCAAGCTGAGGAAGATAAGATTTTCTTCCTGTCAATACCACTCATGTTCAAATCCATTAGTTAGAGATACTTCGTAATTTAGATTAGCATTTCGCTACTCTCCAAATCTCTCCCTCTCACAAACTTATTCAAATCTCTCAAACTCTTTGTATCACCATGCACCTCTCCCAAGAGAGAATAAATGAGACACATATATAAGAGGAGAAACAAAATCTTGTCATAAAATGTGAGTAATGTGCATTCCTTGTATTCCATTTAGAGGAGTGTAACTCATGCCATTAAGGAGAGGTATGCATGCCTTAGTTAAGGAGAGTGTAACATATGCATTAAAGAGAGAGTAAGAGGGATCTTTTATGACATGTCTTTAATGAGTGTAAGAGGAATATGTCATTCTTTGATGAGTGCATAAAAGAGAGTGTAATGTATTATTAAAAAAGAGAGAGATTTACATAGAGCTATGAGAGTCATCAAGGAGAGAGGTGTGAAGTGATTGAGGAGATGAAGGTGAATTGTAATTCCCTTTTATAATAATATCATAGTCTCCTAAAAGATAAAAATATTAATAATATTGAGGATTAAGTCAAGATTGAACTATTAGGATTGAGTAATGATAAGTTAAGTGATTTTCATTCAACTATACTTGATTACCCATTGATTGAAGGTGAATTACTATTTTGGAAAGTCATACTTGAGATGTTATACATGAATTTATATTTTTAGAAAGTCACTCCAGAATCATCTGAAATGAGATTTTATTAAGGAAATTCATCTCTGAGCTGCCCATGAGATGTATTTTTCTTCTGGAGAATAGGGATTTCACATCCCTATTGCATACATCTCTGTGCCTTAGTAGATTGAGTACTTCACGCCTTGATCTACTCCAAGGATCCAATATTACACACCTTGATCTTTTAAATATTTAGGACTCCTTATCCCAATCATTTTATTATAGATCCAAGACTCCATCTCTTTATCTTTCATGGATTTAGGACTCCGCGCCCTAATCCTTTTATTATAGATCCAAGACTCCACATCTTTATCTTTCGTGGATTTAGGATTCTACGCCCTAATCCTTTTATTTAGATCCAAGACTACACATCTTTATCTTTCACGGATTTAGGACTTCGTGCCCTAATTTCCATGTATTATCATCTACTTTACTTTGAAACTCCGCACTTCACCTTAAGGTACTAGTTGTGAGCTCATACCCATCTGATGGTTCGTTGGTAAGGCCTTACTCCAAGACCTGCACACATCACAATATCATAGATCAAAGGAAACAAATGAATTTCATAATTAACTTATTCACAGTTTACAAAAGATTGTGCATGACTTCCATAATCATTTTGGTTCTAGAGAAATGACTTCTGCAGCCATTTATAATTTTAACATCCTTGTTTTTAAATAACAATGTCCCCTGTCACATCCTACTCAATACAATATTAAGCATATATAATCATAAAAATCATGTATCATGACTTCCACAGTCATTTATAATTTCAAAATCCTTGTTTGCAAATAACCACGTCCCCTGCCACATTTTGCTCAATACAAGATTAAGCATATATTATCATACAAATCATGTATCATGACTTCCATTATCATTTATAATTTGAGCACCATGGTTTAAAAATAACCAGATCTCCTGCCACATCTTGCTTAGTACAAGATTATGCATATATAATCCTACAAATCATATGTCATCCATTAATAATAATTAACCATATTTTCCACATAACCATGATCATTCATGGATCTATGTGTATCAATATTGGATCACCATCCATGTCATACACATATGTCCAAACTAGGATACCAAAATAGAAAAGATTGATAATATGCTCTTAACCAAAATAAGTTCTTATACACACAACCATAGATATTATCATAAGCACATAGCAACCATGTGACCCAAACTAGGTCTATAACATATAAGCATGTACATAAGTATGTCATGCATAATATTATATCATTACATCAAAATCAGCCACTCTAAATGTCGTAAAACTAACCTTGCCAAGGTGGGACACTACATCTATCTCTGTCAATGTCTTTGACGCATAAGAGTTTAGCACTATGGGAGTTACTGGTTTCACACCACGCCTATCATATCTACATAATCCACCTGGTCTAGGTCCAAGAACCCCTGTAGTATGCTTC
The DNA here is from genome assembly GCA_031772625.1 of Pinus tabuliformis. Classification (NCBI taxonomy): domain Eukaryota; kingdom Viridiplantae; phylum Streptophyta; class Pinopsida; order Pinales; family Pinaceae; genus Pinus; species Pinus tabuliformis. The sequence goes on along the minus strand of CM062819.1, from coordinate 1,023,440,896 downwards.
TAGTAGCAGAGAGGAAAATCATCTATCACGGCATCTAATATGTCCAAGGACAACCTCCCAAGGTTGTGCTCTATGTATGTCGATGTCTTTGTCGCATCAGGGTTCAGCACTATGGGAGCTACTGGTTGCTCAACACGCCTATCATATCTACATAATCCAACTGGTCTCATTGGGGCCACATCAGCATGATCATTTCAGATAATTTCTTTTGGATGCCCAAAAATAACAAAGAAATGAAAATTTTCAAAATTCAACCAAAGTGTGAAGCTTTACCTATATCTCCCCACTACATTCAAGAAGGAAGTGGCATGTCCGGATCTCCTGTGTAGTCCATCCCTGGATATGGAAAATTTTCAATCACAATGATTTTATTTTCCAACCACTCGAAGAAGTCAAGAGTATATCTAATCATTGGTCCTTCACCACCTCCATGGAGTGCCATAAGTGTAACCCATTTCAGCATGCAAGGGTCATGAGGTCCTCCCCTCTCTATAGCTACCTATGGAGCTAGAAGAGGAATCTACTCCAAAGCAAATGAAATAACGAAGGCACCATACCCAAAGTTTTTGAGTTTGCCTGTTCTGACCCTCGTTAGTTTCCCCTTCAAATTGGCAACTACAACTTCGCTCAAGTTGAATATGGGAGGTTGCAAATACTCTATGACAGTTTGCATATGAGCCTTCATGAGAAAATTAAAAGCTTCACTACCACACAGTCGTGAAAAATTGAACCTAATATATTTCAACGGAAGTTGTGCTATGGTCTTGATGTCAATTCTCTTATCTTTGAGAGCATCCCCTCGATTACGATGTTGTAGCAAATAGGTGGCATTTGTTTCGTCACCTTTCCTATGCCCATACAAATTGATTTCTATCCCATAGCGTAGAATTCCACTCAGGAATTAAATGTCATTAGCATCAACGACAATTCTATGGTCTCCAACTATGAAACATTCTTCTTGAACATTCCCCTTGCCCACTATCCATTCTAGCAAGTCTAATTAGGTCTTCTTGCCTGAAATGGTGAAAAATTTGTACAAGCCATAATTTTTCAAGGCCTGTATGGTTGTTGGATGGTTTAGAGTAGCTATGTCTTGCTCTTCATGCTCACGTTCTCTCCATTGCATATTTGCAGTTCAAAACCCTATGAATAAAAATAAACTCTCATTTGAAGTAATCATGGAGAAAATTAGCAAAAAAATCGAGTGTTTTCCATTTCATTTTTTATCCCTCGGCCCTGTTTGTAGCGGACTATTATGAACACTACGCATGTGCACGGTTCCTTCCTTAGAAACTGCGCACATAGTGTTAAAAAATTAGTCAATCTGCGCATGCTCGATAATGGCGACCAATGCACATTGAGGGTGAAATTTGTTTTGAAAACCCTCCCCAAAAAACCAAAATCTACAGTGAAACGCTAAATAAAGGGCATGGAAATGAAAATCTTGGAGAGATAATCTACATGGAGAAGACGACTTGTGATTTTTCCCAATGGTTTCCCTAGAATCAACTTCTCAAGTTTCTAGTGAAAATGACCTCTATCACTCTCAAAATGTTAAAAACACAAATGGTAAAAACTTTTTACTTTTTGGGTTTTTATAAGTTTTTCAGGCCCATTTAAATATTATTTTTTGCCTATTAACTTTTAAAATCCAATTTTACAATGTTTTTCACTTTATTTTTTAGTAGAGATAATTAGTTCAAGTATAAGTGTGCAAGTCACAGGTCATTAACAGAAAAGGAATCATTTTGGTAATGAGAATATTTTTATCACTTTTTCAAACTCATTAAAAATTATGAAAAATAAAAACCCTGGAGTTCTCTTTATGCCCTTTTTAGACTCCTTATACACAAAAGATCATCGAGTACTTGATTGTTCAAACCCGTAAAAGTAAATGAACAACCGTTTATTCAGTATAAGTTTACCTCTTTTACAGATTGAACCAGACTATTTACGAAAAAGGTATACATTGACTAATCATGATCAATAGAGTTCTCTCCTACATTATTTTACCCTTTTTCGAGCTTGAGGGGCTCAATTTATGAAAAAGGACATTGTGGAGTTTTCTTATGTTTTTTTCTTACTCCCTAAAACTAAAAAACAATGCACTTTACTTTCTATGGGCTCATTAAAATTTACAATGAAAGAACTAAACGAATTTTCTTTTCATGTCTTTTCAAACTCTTAAAATATCAAAACGACGTCAAGTTACCCCTTCACTGGACTCGTAAAATCTAAACAGTGCAGGACTCGTTAAGCATGATAGACCGAATCACTCCTTCTTAGGGTTCATTAAAAATACTTCGAAGGACTCAGTTGAAGGATGAGCTTACAGGACAAGCACATGTTGTCCTCCTCGAGATTGCAAAAAATAAAGAGGTACTTGCCATAATGGTAGGGGAAAGGTGAGAAACAATCTTTGTTTTTGTTTTATAAAAGGCAGTATGTCGCTCTTGAACATGATACTTCGTTACTTTTATCTCTGGGTTGGGAAATCTATTTGCCTCTCAGTTGACCATACCTCATTGAAAGTCTTCAGTTGGTTTTGGTTTTGTTTTCATTCAAATGATACCAATTCATCATGTCGTGTATTTGATATGTTCAAGAGAAGTTCAACCTCAGTTAAATTACTTTGCCAGTCTTAGCCCTCAGTTGCATCGATCATCCCCGAGTCAATCATGGATTACTCTAAACTATTATTCTTCAAAGCTTGACATGATTTTTGTGTCATAGGCCCTCCTACAATGGATCGCTTCCTATAAACTTCATCTCACTCTCTAGGAAGTTGATCTAGAAACCTCCAGTACCTTGGATCCTGCATGCCTTAATGGCAGCTTTTTCGCCTTCAACGACAGGTTCTCACCATTGACCTTTGATCGAATGATTCTATTAGTGTTCGACATCAACACATTGATTCACACCTCATAGATTGTACTAGATGTACCTCGAGAGCCATTGTCATTATTGGTGGTTTCTCTCACACTTTTTAACGGTTCACATCATTGAACGGTAATCAAGTGGTTTCTATCATGTTCGACTTCAAGACATTCACTCGCATGGCTAGATTCATACTACGGATTGAGAGATGGAGATCAAGACCTTGGATCTAGTTTCATCCATCTAAGCTACGTGGAGTTATTAAATATTCATGATTGTAAACATATATCCATTGATGGTTGCGTCCATACTATGTCATCTTTTGACATGGATCTTCAGATGTATTTTTTTATTGTTCTATGAGACATTTATTTTCTAAGTGTGGGAATGCCTACCTTAGCGATGACATTATATATTGCATTGTAATGTTTGATTGATTGTTTCAGGTCTCCGACTATAGTGTCTAACCCAAACCTTCGCATGATAAATCACTTCAGTCATCATACATCTTTTCTGACTTTGCACTTTAGGGGGCAATCTGTTACATGTCATTTTGTCACATTAGGCAAATTACCATCAGTTTGAATCTTTCGCTATCCACAAATGTGTCCCAAGAGCATTCCCCTACAAAGTTATAATCTAAATCATCCCAAAGAAAGTTGAATTCTTGGATCCCATGGTATAAAAACCCTGTTTTTGGCTACCCGCGCAGTTCCCTAGTTAATTTATGTGCATACACAGAAAAGACCATTAAAAGATGCAGGCACTGTCTTACACTATGACCTGCGAACATGACCCAAAGAATGTAAAAATAAAAAGTAAAGTCTAGAAGCATTGTTGGTAGAATCTATCCCAAAACAATCTTTGAATGGGTGCCTATTCAGCTCTGATCTCTCCCGTCATGGAGCAATTCCCCTTCTTTTGTGGAACCCTTATCCCACTATTAGTGGATCTCATCCCTTGGAGAATGGATCCAAAACTTCCCATTAATGGCCTATAAAGCTACTATAGGTCTGAGGATTGGGAGAGGACTATTTGAAGTAGGATTATGCTATCAGAATAAGGTTGGAAGGCCATTCATGCAAGGGAAAAGGTTGGAGATTGTAGAAGGGACTTGCTACATCAAGGAAACATGGTTGTAAGGCTATTCTTGAGTTTATTAATGTAAAGGCAGTTGTTCTTTCTCAATTACATATATGTTCATCTAAGTTGGAGGATTCCTTGACCACTTACATATCTTGTGATTTCATATTGATCAATTTATGATATATAATTAGTGAATTAGTCCATTTATCTCTTTGGTTATATGTTGGATCCTTTGATCTCTTATTTTCCTATGTCTATGCATATCTCTTTCAGGACATTATGGAGAAGCTTTGGTGAACGACGAGAGGATCTCTAAAGCATAGAGGAGCGAATGGTAGAAATCTTTGAAGGGGACTTCATCAATAATTTCATTCAATCGGTAATAGGCCTCTATCATTATATTTTCTTTCAATCAATCATAGTTTAGAGAAAGGTAGCAATTCTTGTTTGTTTGTTACTAGGGTTCTTTTAATTCTAAGGAGATCGCTCTTGTCTGCAAGAAGGATAAGTCCACTTAACGTTTCACCACAGGGAAAGCATTGGTGAGATCAGAAGGCAGACTCTCAGTTACAGTAGAGGATTTGTTAACTAAAGAGGTTATTTTTGTGGATTTGTTGTTAAAACATCTAGATCTAGAAGCTCTCAATTCTATGAGTAAAGTGAGTTGCCGAAATGGAGGAGTAGTTGTAGATCTGTGGTGCCTTGTGACACCATTTGACATATCGGTGTATTTCTTCAACAGATCGAGTGGTATCAATGGTTTGGATTTCGTTTATGAAGTCACTTTTTTCATTGCAGCCTCTTCTAATCCTCTCAAATCTTTACTTTGGTGTAGATCCAGTTGTTAATTCACGTGAGTGTCAAGTATGGACTCTAGAGCTGGGATCAAATATACCTTTCCAATTTCTTATTAAAACCCCATATGGAAACTCAATATTATTTTGGGTTCGGGCTTCAAAGTGCGTCAAACAATTGAAGCAAAATATCTTTCACATTATGGGTATCCCAATGCTCCTACAAAACCTGATCTATGGAGGAAAATAAATGCACGAAGACTAGAGGTTACAAGATTATAAGGTTAGTCCATCATCTACCATCATATTAAATTTGAGGCTTCAAGGAGGCTCTTCTGGATCAAGAAATCCAAAGGGAAAAGGGGGCGTGTCTAGATCTGGTCTTCCCAAAGGAACAACGTTGAATCAAAGATAAGTAAATGGAGGTCCTTCGTTCAAAGACATCCTCAAAGGGAAGTTTGTTGCCTCAGCCAAACTAAATCAGACACACAATATACCCAACCCCTATATAGTGGAACAACTGAATCAAATCCCAACAATGATTGTAGACCTTTCAGAAACAAATGATCTACGCTCAACATATGAATCTCAGGCAGTTATATGTAGATTCAATGGTTTCTGGCCAAAACCAATGGATCTTTTTCATTGGATTTTCACAACTTGGACAATAAATTGTGAGATTCACCTCTGCTCTAGGGGCTTCTTCATAGTAAATTTTGCATCATCGGAGGAACGTGAATATATACTACAAGAGGGCCCATGGTTATGGGGCATTGCGAGACTTTCTGTCACCCTATGGTTCCCAAAATTTGATGTCAATACAATGGTGGTATCAAGAATGTCGGTTTGGGTTAGATTGCATAATCTCCCCCTTCATTTTTGGAACCATAAAGTGCTAGAAGGCATTGGGAACATCTTAGGGTGATACATAAAGACAGATACACAAAGAGTCAAAGAACAAATCTACACTTTTGCCAGAATTTGTGTGGAGGTGGACCTTAGCAAATGATTGTCATATCGTATCCTCCTGACACATAACAAGCAATACTGGATACAATTTCTAGATTTTGAGAACATGGCTTTTAGATGTCGAATATGCCGATAAACAGGACATCTAAAAAATACATGTATTGATTCCACGAAAGAGCCACGAAGGAAGAAGAAACCAAGAAAGCAACCCAAGGGATGGAAATTTCCACAACATTTTCCTGAAGACGAAGAGGATGATGAAGAAATGGATCCCCCTACCAATGAAGAAACCCATTATCCACAAGAAAGTGCGGAAAAGGGAGGAGAAAATAATGAATTTTCAGGAACCCCAACCCACACATCACGGTCGGAGATGATCCCTGAAGCAAAGGAGACGGGGATTCCAAACGTCATCATGTATTTGAGAGTTTGGATTCAAATAAGGAAAATCCAAAAATGAATGAAGAGACCTAGCTAGCACTTATAACTATAACACCCCTCCCAAGTCTACCCAATTTAACCATGTCAACCAAGGTAAACATGAGAAGAGAGGATATTATGATCCAATTCAACCTCCTATGTCACATTAAGGAAGTGAAATCAATGGAACATCACATAAAATCATCTAACATCATGAACAGATCCCTCAGGAGAGAAGTCGGCCATGCAGACAGCCTACCCTTAGGTCCCACTGTTATTTTTCTGCTCTTAGGCCTCATTCGCTCTCATGCAATGGGAAAGGGAGCAACCAACAACCTAAAGTCGCTCTCACAAGCCTGCCTTCCAGTGACTGTGGTCCAGAATTGCTAGTTCTGTGCCAACAACCCTCAGATTTGAGCCACTTTTCTAGCCCAGAATCCTAACCTCTGCCTAGAACTTGTTGTAACTTTCAGAAATGATTAAAAACATGATAACCATGCTGATCAACAAAAAATCACCCTCAGGACAAAGCCTGAGCATCCCCAACCAGGACTAACATTATGTCAAACACTTGGCATCAATGCAACCTACGGGTCTAGGATAAAAGACAAAGCATAAATGATTGAAAAACTTCTAAAACATAACCAGAAGGATCACCTCCTTCTCCATTGAACTACTACATCATCAACTAGGTATTGCATCCATCCATTTAACAGTTACAAGTAAATATATGAAATAACCATGACATGAACCAATGATTCAACCATGCTTATAACCAGCATAAAACCATATAAATATCAAAGATATTATAGCCATTAAATCCACATATAAATCAGTACAAAAGTAAGAGAACTCAGCTTTTAATAATCATAGGAAAATTCGACCAAGTTTAGGACTTCCACATACCACCCAACCATAGACATGGCTGAACCAAATCTCTCTTTCAGTCAGTCACCACCATGTCATATTCTAAGCATGAATGTGGGATCTCATAGAAAAACCAATCCAATAAGAATCAACGGAATCTAGAGGTTAAACCACCTCCACCCTCATCCAACTGTGATCACACCAAAATTGGTGCTCAGATCACAACCGAACAGAACTTGGAATGCCATCTGAAATCCACCACTATCCTTGAGGAATTTTCCGTCTCCTTGTCTCTCAGACTTTACTGCAATCCAAACCTAGATCACTAGGTCCTAAACCGAGACTGATCCCTCAAGTTTTACATGTGTCCCACCAAAACCATCCAAGGGATTCCTAGGCCTTTGGGAATGAACCTTGAGACCACCTCCACCCAGGATTCTGAAATCCATCTGCCAATTCCAAAGTTCCAAAATCGAAATAAACATCCCAACATACCATGGCATCCGGAAAAAGGCTAGAATAGGCTAAAATCCACTATCATAACCCAGCAAGACCATGCCACCAACAACAAGAGAACGATACACTAACATGCAAATCCATGCATGTCCAAACCAACTAGGAAAAACACATGCAAAAGGTTACCTGCAAGTATTCCTGATGAAGCTACTTGATCTTGCTTTCCTTTCCTTGTTCCTTGCTTGCTTTTCCTTTCCTTTCCTTTCCTTGCCTTCCCTTCCCTTTTCTCCAAACTAGAGTGCTCCAAGAAAATTCTAAGTGACCAAGAAAGTGAGAGAGAGAGAGAATAATGAGAGAGCTCCAAACTTGAACTTGACAAAAGCTTAACACTGACCAAGCTTGAGGCAAGATCCTAACACTGAGAAACCTGCCAACTAATCCTAATGGGGCCTCTAATTTCTTCATTTTCCATTATTTTCCTTCATTTTCCACCTCACATGCAACATGTGACCTTTTACCTTTCTTTTCTGCTAATTTCCTTTATTTTCATAAATAAATGTGTCAAAAATGCCTTTTTTCCTTTTAATTCCTTTCCCTTAGCCTTTGCCAATTTCCTTAGCCAAAAAACACATCCAGTGATGTCCACTGGGATATCTTTGCCCAACATTCAGTTTGGAATATGTGTCCCTTAGCTGTGGTGTTATTTTCTTTTGCCTTTATTTACATTATTACATGGAATTTGTCACCAAGGTTGTTATAGTAATGACCACTCCATCCCAAGGAGAATGGTGGATGGTGGAAAAGAAAAAATGGAGAAAAGGGTAACATGTTTACTTCCATTTTTGAGCAGTTTGTTTCCTCTGTGAACACCAGAGATGAAACTTAAAACCTGACATTCATATTACTTGCGCACAAATATACCTCTCATCCCCAATCGGAACAACTAAGTTGACTTGGCTTGGAATGTGTGCAGTCCAATGAAGAGCATGGCAGGTGCTACATCTTTCACTCAAGCTAGTGTGGAAACCATGATGATCAAATAATCGAACAATACTTCCGGAGGAGTTACACTTGCGTTTCACGAAACAAGGTCCATTCAGAGAGTTGGAGTTATACTAGTGTGTCACCAATGTTGTAGCGGCTACAACCATCTTCTAAATTTTTTCCTTAGATTCATTTCAAGGCCTCCCTACCAACCACCCTTAGCGGCATGTCTTGCACCACCAAGTACTTATGCTTTCAGTTGAGTTTCTTTGGATTATCAACTTGTGTTCGCTAACTTGTTTTCCTTTCACCCGCAAGCTGACCTCCCTGACTTAGTTTTCAACCGGTTCTTGCGCTAACTTGGATAATTGCAAGAAGCCTTTCTCTCCAAAATTACGCATAATATCTAGGCAACCAGCTACTCTCCAAAATTGCACAAAGTATCCAGGCAACTAGCTACTCTCCAAAATTTCGCATAGCATGCAAGCTGCCTTCCCCTTGAAAATTATGTAGAGCATCCCATCACTGGGCTTGCTCTCATAATTTGCGCAGCTTTGGTTGGCAGCCTTGGCTTCAGTCCAGAAATTACGTAGAGCTTGAGGGGCAACCAGAGCCACTCAGTCCAGAAACTGTGCATAAGTCATCCCAAGTCTTATTGTCTATTGCAAGTGATCACAAGTTGATCGGTTCTCCCTAGGACCATGCAATCTTGCCTTGCATGCATGCCATCTTTTTCCCAAAAAATCAATAAGTAAAAAAAAGAAAAAAAAGCATACTTAGATCTTAGGGATCTATTTTTAGCAACTAGGGGTTACATTCAAAAGTCGTTTTAGAAACCTCCTGCCAAGTGTTGCTTTTTCCTAGAATTTTTGCATGTGCATCATCAGCCTCGATCTTGTCAAAACTATTTATTCAATGCTTCAGAACTCATTATTCACTTCGATCTTGGAGCTCTAGCATTTCCATCGCATCTAGGAACCTACGGTACACTCAACACAACTTTTTCTGGGTAAGTCTGCTATTCATGTCTTTTACTACTTTTCTGTCGCTTTTTGTATTTTAGTTGGTGTGAGTGTTGTTTACTTGGTTTTAATGAATGTTTGTTGTCATTTTAATGCATGTTATCTTGTAGAAGCATTGTTTCAAGTTTTCCATTGCATTTCCTTGTTGTCGCATGCATGACATTGTTTTTACACTAACAAGTTTTCGTTGTGGCAACTCGCTTCACACACTTCGTTGTTTTCCCTTCTTACTGAATCTTGCACTTACTAATTGCATGCATGTTCATTCACTCATGTCTACACCCAATTTCATACATTCATTCAATCCTTATTGTTTTCAGTTGCCCATCAGCGATTTGATCTGCCTTGGCCCAAACCTTGCCTTGCCCAGTTTGCACTGCTAATTTCTGGGATGGAAGGCCTTTCCTTGCTCCTAGAAATTGCATAGAGCTTTCCTCACACTAGCCTCCTAAGGTGTGCTCTATGTAATTATGAGAGGCAGTGCCTCAGTTGGCCCCTGGAATTGCGCAATGCAATTTTCCCAGGTTACAGTAATGCTGACTGAAACTATGCATTGCACAGTTCCAGTCCTCAGCAGGCTAAGCTATACTGTGCTCTACACAATTTCAGCAATTAGCTAGCTCACTGGTAGTATGGACTGTGATTTGCACATTTCTAGCAGTTAGCCTCCCAGAGAAAAATGCGCAAAGTTTTCAGCCAGTCACAAGGTGTGTTGCATGACAGTCCTCAAGTTGCTTTTGATTTTCCACTGACAGTTTGCTTGCCATGAGTGTTTCTCTGTCTCCAAGTATTGCAGGTGTTCATTAGTCCCTTAGCATTATAGGTACAATGGCTTCCAAGAGAGCAAGGTCAAAGGACACCATTGAGAGCACAACTAGAGATGTGGTAAAGAAAGTGTCTATGAGCTTGCCCATCTATGAAGACATTAAGTTGTTCATAGACAACGAGATCTAGATTAAATGGTAGGACATCAATGACATCTTCTCAGGCACCTTTGAGGGGAATCTGGAGGACCACAGAGTTTATGTCAACATACACAAGTCTGTCTTGTACTAGGTTGCATGTAGGTATCCCGCATTTCCATGCGCAGACATGATCCACTGGATTGTCTCGCAAACTGATCCAGAGATAATGGCGTTGAGCAGTGTCAGTGAAATAGAACTTGTTAACTTCAAGGGAGAGGAATTTTAGGAGATGTATCACTTGTCCCAGTCGATGAACACAATGGATACACTCTTCACTAGTCTCAGTAGCAGTACGAACTCAAGAGACATCTTGCAGAGTTGGGGGAGAGAGTTGTCTAAGTTCAAGACAACAACCAACCAAGTATACAAGATGAATACATTGCAGAAGTCTTATTAGTTCTTGATCATATTCGCATGTTGCTTATATGGCCAAGAGAGTACATAGACCTTCCCACAGAGTTGGGTGAGTGTGTTGGATCAGCGGCGAATGAAGGAAGACCTTTCAATTGGTCTGACATGTTGGCTCTCCAGCTGAAGGGGCAATTAAAAAATGCCTGAAATTCACCAAGGGTCAGCAAGCAAAGATTTTCATGTCCACTTACATACTTGATGCAATTTGTGCCCATCAGTAGTTCCCTGGCTTGGGTTTGGCATGGACACCTTCAAAAACCTCTGTGCACATCTATTGCAGGTTATTCTCCAAGTGCAGTTTCCGTGGAGTTATACTACAGCTATCAGACCACTTCGACACTCTGGTGTACAGGATGATCTTTGAACAGGACCCGCCTTGCATGTCACAGGAAACAATGGAGGCATAGGTAAACATAGAAGATTGGTATGTCTCACCCCATGGAACCTGCATCTGAGTGTACAACATGGAGAAGGCTTTGCATGTGTTACCAAAGTTTACCAGGGATAAGTTGGTCATGCAAGAGGTTACATACCACACCTTGACAGGGTTGTCCACAAGAATGTATAGGTAGAACAAGGCACCTTAGCCCGATCTTCCTTCGCAGATCAGGTTGTATGAGATCCATAATCTCAAGCATGTTGAGGCCAAGATCGAGGAATTCAAGAGATTCACCTTCGACGCCAAAAGTTTCAATCCATATGACTCGCATCGCTTAGTGGAGGACCATTGTGCGAGACTGTATCATCCGTGGATCTATGGGGCATGTCATTGGCCTGAGGAAGACCTATGGAGATATTGCTACAACTCCTCAAGGCTCAATGGACCAATCAGAGTAGCTATATAATGGTTAGTAGCACACAAGGTAGCAGCATCTCAGAGAGCAACAACATCAGCAGCAGCAGAGGGCAACCGACTTGCGCATGACAAAGGAAAGAGGAAAGTTGTTGATAGTGCAGAGGCATAGAAAAGCTACAAGTTCAAGGCAGACCCACTTGTAGCAAAATAAACTTTGGAGATTGAGGCAAAGAAGCAATAGCGCAACAGAAGGATTGCACAAAGAGAAAAGGAGAAGCAGAAGCTGGTGTAAGCAGAGAAGAAGTTGAAGGAAGTGAAGCCACAACTGAGGGAAGAATAAGAGCTATGTAGAAAGGAGAAGGAAGCATAGCAGGAATAGGAACAATAGGAAGCATTGTGTGCACACATACATGAAACTACACAAATACAGGTTATTGACTCATCATAGCTGGCAGATAGCAAACAGGATGAGCAGTCATAGGAGTAGGACTTTGCTCAAGAGATTGAACATATGTTGGAGCAGATGGATACGGATGTGGTTCAACCAGAGCAGGATCATGATACAGATCTCATGCCCAAGGGCCCAGAGATCACTCGACCAGCTTCACAAGATCCGGGAGCAGAGCAAGTCCCAAGTGATCAAGGAGACACTGAAATCCTTGAGGACAATCTAGAAGCAGATGTGCACAACATATACTTTGACGAGTCACAACATAGAGTTTTGAAGTGGAGCAGAGTTCCCAATCTAGATGCCCATGCATCTCCTGTACATTTTTTAGAATGAGTGATTGTGTTCGATATGCACAAACATCCAGCTGCATTCGTTGATGCTACAAAAGCATATTCTAAAGCCACCAGCTCAAGTGTGAAATTCTTGATAGTTGAGAACGAGCGCATGGCTAAGGAGTTGCAAGTGGCCAAGCAAGGAGAAGAGAAAGCTACAACATCCACCAGAGCAGAGTTGAAGAAAGCAATACTTGATGGAGTATCGTCTCTCAAGACAATCATGCAGAAGTTATACTTCAGGTTCGTCATCGTCCATAAGTCAGTTGTCCATCTTAATAGTTGGCAGTAGCACTATGCTAGGGGAGAACGCATCTTGTCAAACATACATACTATTGTTGATCATGAAGATATGGACAATGAGGTACAAGGGAGCCCCATTGTACTTGCCAAAGATGATGAAGCCAAAGGCAGTGGAGTTGAAGGCCCGCATCTGGAGTCAGATCCAGAACTATGAGGAACTCACACATCTCATCACCATCTTACAGGCTTCACATGCACGAGTGTTCAGGAGCATGGATGTCATTGTGCACACACATGCGATCCCATCCATTGGTACACTCACCAAGGTGAAAGAAAACAACCAAGTCCGACTGGATTTGGACATGTACTTCAAGCAGTTGATGCACATAGCCACCAACACAGATTTACAGATGAGCGCAGGCACTATGCACCAGTATGTCGTTGGTCCGGCTGCACGTAAGACCATGATGCACATGTTATATGAAGAGTTGGATAGAGGTGCCAAATCATTGTATCTAGATGCAACGGAGTCAAGACTTCGCTTTCAGAAGGATGTCACCATGGAGTACACGGACACCATAGAAGACTACCAAGCTTGGCGTCAATTTGCTACCATCGATCATCAATAGGATGTCGAAGAGTTAGTATTCCCATAGCTGTCTAAGTCTCAGTGATGTCTTGTATGGCTTACTCAAGCCCATTTTTGTCTCAAATTGGTACATGTGCAAATTGTATTGTAAACATGTTGTAAAGTGAAAGACCAAGTGTCAATAGTAGAATGTAAATAGTCATGTGTAAGTTGAAGAGTCACAAAGGGGAATGTCAAGGGTCACCCCACACTTTGCTATATATAGAACCTCATAACTCATTGTAAGGGCTTTTGGGAGTCGAGCTTCTGATAGGTATAACTTAGAGAAAGCTTGGAGTGTATTGTAACGAGCCTTGTCTTCTCCACAGTGCAAAGTGAGTACATCTCTTTAGAGGAGTACGCGGAAATGACTGTAATGTTCCACTATTGGGGCTAGTGGTTGTCATGGTTGTGTGTACGATTAGATATTTCACTCTTTTAATACAACATAGTCAAAACCTTTCATGCATATATTGTTATTATATTTCGGCTATCCTCGTTACTCTAACGATGTATGTAGTTGTAATTTACGCATGTATGTATGGACTATCCCATACGTGTCTGTATGAATCTTATCGAAGTGTGTTGTTGGTATAACTCATCACTTTGGATTGTCGGATATCCTACTTTCCATCTCATGATGTCTTTCAACTCATGTGTTGCCTTTCAAGTTTTGTTCTATCACAGGCTTCTAAGGGGTGCACTCCTCTCCCATTTCATGTGTTAGAGCCTTTCATGCACCTTCCCTGACTTTTTGCAAGGTCACACCCTTGCTTCCAACAAGGAAACCTTACTCACCTCTATGCACAATCGCAATCAAGGCGATACTGTACGACCCACTGCTGGGACTCCTACTCCAAATGGTTTAAGGTCTAGTTGGGACTTCTTACCAAGGAGATCCCCTGATATTTTGGTAGGTATAGCACCGTCAACAGGCTGCTATTTTTCCCCTTAACCCTAATTCTCAAAATAGATCTACAATTTAACATAAATTTGTGTTGAATTTGAATGTGATTCATATATTATTTTGTTACTTTCTTTGAATAAACGTGATGAATATGGAATGTAGATGATGTACAATTTTTCAAGGTTATAGTAATATGAGTAGTTGATTTGTTTGTTTGCACTCAACACAAAAATGGATACACATGAAAAGATATTTAGACACTAATTCAATGGTTGTGATAGTTCTTCATGTTACTTTTCTTTCTTGTGACAGTTTATAGGACAATATAAAGTACATGATCCTTGAACTTCAACTCAACTTCGCAAAACAGTAATTAGATTCAAAAGAGAACAACACAGTCATTTAATAACCATGCATTCACAAGAACTATATTAATATATGGTCTTATTTTCTACAACCTTTGGTCATCAATATTTTCTTATTAAAGTTTTAGGCCAAGAACGAACGAGCTAGAACATTAAGCCTAAAATTCACAAAAATACAATTAGTAATATCTAAAATGATGAAAGGTGACTTTATGTGTAGATTCAAATAGAATATAATTAACATAATAACAAAATAAGATCACATTTAGATGCTCCTACTCTTTGCACTACAACACAATGTAGTGTGACTCTGGGGTCCCAACAGAACCGAACATCCCTTGTGGAGGTGGGTAGCTCATGAATATGTAATCATGAGCATGGAACTCCTACCATCGCTCTCCATCCACCACCTAGTTTTGAAGATTTATTAACAATGAGAGAAGAGTCATGACAATCTAACATTACATGGGTCTGCAGACCCCACTGGAATTCAGATATGGGTTAAAATGTGTTCAACACGAAAAGCCCTGTAAATACATAAGGGGAGGAACCAGTGGGGCCCACACCTGAGATGACATGGCAGCACCATGCTGACGTGGACACATGTCAAGTTGACGTGAAAATGAAAAAAGGGTCACACATGGGTGCCATATGGCAGGTCAATGTTGATATGCACTTCCTTGATTAACCAAACTTCAAGAGAGCATAACTTTCAACATGTGAGTCAGATTGAGATAAAAGTTATGCCACTAGAAATCTCTCAATGAGCTTACCACAGTGGTGGCACTGGTTTCGAGTTTTAACAATAATGGAAGGAGAGGATTTATGTAACCAAATCTTCATGATAGACCCTCATAGTTTGGGTTAAAGTTAGTAGGTAACACCTCTCATAGCCCAAGAAATTACAACAGAGTCAGAGGGAGCACTATAGAGTGGTATTAGAGTTAATTGTTAGGTCAATAAAAAGAAAAAGAAAATTTTGGGTACCCCATGACCTTCATAAGTTATTGAGAGAACTGGGTATGTTACATAGTTGTATCAAAACGTTGGTTCAAATGTTGGGCCTGGAGGCCAAAAATACACCATATGAATCAAAGGTTCGACACTTGGACTAGGTGGGCCTTTAACGAGAAATTTAGAAGCTCTGATAAAGAGTGTTAATAGAACATAGGTTCAACATTGGACCGAAAGAGTCTCGCATGCAAATTTAATACAATAATCTAATTATTTCATATAAGTTTCCTTGGATTTGTAGCTAATGGGATTTCTAACCTTGGTAGAATTCTTACATGTCTTTCATTTATGTAACTAACATGAGTTTTAGATGTGTGAACAACATCAGGTCAACATGCCTTATATCAACATGCTTAGTGTTGGCATGACAAGGTAACAAATTAATATGTGTGTGCTAGCTATGTATGAGTGTGATAACACATAAGAAGATACAATTTGCAGTAGGAAATAGAGGAATGGGAAACGTTACGGTACAACACAACATGGAACAAAACTATCGTGAGAAAGAAGACGAAATATCTCCTTATGGAATAGATACCCTTAGCAGCTTGAGAGCTAAGTTGAAGAGTTGCAAATCAGAGAATGCAAGACTCGTTAAAAAAATAAAAAATAAAAAACCATGTAAAATCTAGGCACATGAACCAACAATCACCAATACCGAAGGAAGTAAATCAAAGATGAAGAGAGATGAGGGAGCATCCCCACAAGTTCTCTAAGATACTAAAAATTCCTTTTGAACTATTTAGAAGGATTGTAATGTTCCAAACTAAGGAAGATAGTTCTATGAAAATCAAATAATAAAACCAATGCCATAAAATTGAAACATTCAGTGCACACCCATAAAAAGTCTAGGAATATCCAACAATTGAGCCATTTTATTATAATATGGGAGAAAAGTACAATAATGTGGAAGTGGTGCACCCAGGCTTGCCTCAATGGCAAGCATGATCAAACCTAAGTGGTAATATGTTAAGCCCATATGGCACAATAACTACTGCAATGATGCCATGCGTTTCCCTTGCGAAACTATGTTATCTGCTGCAAGGATGTTCCTGGAAACCCCACCTCTTGTGCTCCAAAAATTACAGGGAACTAACCCCGGCCTCTCCACCAAATACCCAGAATAACACACAAAGGAATTGGCCAAATGTTGACCTCGAAATTTTGGCCCAAATTCCCCTTAGCTCCTCTAGCTACCAGCTGAGTTGGGACCCCTGTTTAACCCCTTATACTTGTCCAGAAAAATCTATAAAATTAGGAGTGTGATCCTTGCCCAAAACCCAAAAAAACCCAGAAAGGGTTTCCCTTGGATCCAACCTTAAAAAATCGATCCTTCACAGTTTGGTCATCTTCCAATTTCGAATTCTGTTGTTGTGACTGATCCTGTCAAACTTTTCTCTCAAAACTCCATCAATCCTCCTCAAATGGCCCTCCAAGTTATCTCCTACTTCTCCCAGCTAGCTCTAGCTATATAATTCCTTCCTTCGACAACCAACATGAGCCCAATGATGGCTCTTTGTGCAGGCCCAAGTGACTGTAAATTGAACTGCTCCAATGCAACAACCTCCTACTCCAAAACTCTCTCGGAAGTTTGATCCTCCACTATAGCTTCAATGCCTAAAATCCCCAGGCAGTTTCATTCCGGATGAACCCACAAGCAATGCCTGCATCTTCCCCTTCTGGTCCTCCAGAAACATGCACTGGCTAAGACAAATGTTGAATGATATGATTGTGAAACTCCACTAGCTCTCCTCCAAGGTAGTATGAATTGCCTTCCTAGGGTGGCACTCGAAGTCCACTGAAGCAAGGGTTGAGATCTTCGCTCGGAGACACTCGTGTGCTAAACAACACAGTAACCTAGCTAAGCAGATCGAGCAACTAAGGTTGAGTTCAATATGTCAAAAGATAAGATATGTAAATGAGGAGAGATTCCTTCCTTATATAGATTTCATGGAGCACTTTTCCCTCCATTTTCCCTCCATCGTCGATCCCTCAACTAACCATCAATTTCCCCTCCATAAAAATCAAACTAGGGAATGTGTATTCCCCTAGTATGGGTGGCCCCCACGTATACTTAACCACATCGAAATAACTTCTCCTAAGTCTAGGCTCCTAATAAAATCAAATGGGCTCCCATCACCTCCAAAATTGGCCCCAAAATATAGAAATTAATACTACTCCAAAATAATTTAGGAAGGGACATGACAATCCTCCCCTCCAAAATGTTGCTTGTCCCCAACCAACTTTAGTGTTGGATGCTCAAGTATGTGCTCGCCCTCCCAAGTAGCATTCTCAACTACCAAGCTCCTCCAATGTACCAAAAATCTCTTGTCCTCAAGCAATGCCTCAACAAGCATCCTCTCTAATTGCTTCTCCCCACTGTCACAACAACATGTGCCAGGGTCGCAGATGTGCCACTAAATCATCCCTTAACTTAGCATAGTCTTGATATGAAAGAATCCTTCAATACCAAGATCCCATGCCATCATGTCCGACATGAGGCTCCCCTCGCTCCACTCACTATCCTACCTGGTGCAACTACCAGAAGTCCCCTACTCCATCAATGACTCGCTAAATCCCAATGGAAGATCCTTATGATCTCCCCCTACAGTAGCCGGCACATCCCTAAAGGTTATTGAGTTGTGAAGAGCTGTGATGCCCCAGTTCCCTGCTAGTCCCAAATTGGTCCCACCATGTTGATGTTGCACTACTCTGACTATGTCATACTCCCCATCATGCGTAGACAATATCCTCCTCTCTTGGAACCCGATGGTGGAATACTGAAAGAGGCAAGACACATCCTGCCTGGGCATCTCCATGGCACGAAGACCTACCCATCCAAATCTAACTTCAAACCTGTGCAACAACAGAAAATGTCTACCCCCCCATATGATGAAACCCTCTGTGAACCCCCATGTGTCATCCCAAGAGCAAAATATATCACTCTCTACCACGACTTCGCGATCTATCAATTAACTGAATCTGTGCATCCCATAGCGAGACCTACTACGGCATAGCCCTGAAAACTAATGGAATCCCTCTGTCCCTCATCTCTAGTCCCTACATGCCACCCATATATAGGCTCCATACATCATGAACTAATCTGAGACATGCTAAATTGTCTTGTTCCTGCCATTGTGTAATATTGATGACTACTGGAAACCATGTGTGCCAAATAAATACTCCATGAATGCAACCAATAGATGGGTATCTAATATGCACAATTAACTCAGTGTATGCAGATCCATCCTGCTCCGGACAACCATCACCACTGGTTCAACTACCCACGCCCTGTAGAATGTGTCGATACGATGTCAGGAACCCGAATACATATTAGAAAACTATCTCAGTCGTATACGGTATCCTCTACTCATGCATGGTCCAGACATGCCCTATGGAAAGAGTGACACATGTCTCCCCTGTGACCAGCTCCACAGCTATAAGATCACTGATGAATGATATGTCATCCATGTCGGTGATCACCTCATCCCTCGACCTGTGATTGTCAACTACCGTACTAAATCGATGCCCCCACTAAGAAGTCTCCCCTTTATCACACCAGGTGTCATCCAAATATCTTGGGTGAGCTCCTCGTCCCCTATTGCTCATGCCCAAAGTGTCAAAGGACAAAAACTAGGTTGCTCGTTCCTATAAGTGATGTAGAAGATGGTTAGATGTGTGATTTCCCACAGATACCATCAAGTATCGCTCATCGGTGTCCCCATCGATCCTGGGTGAACTACACCCAAAGGTATGCCCGATATCTCCGTCCATGGGTGTCCCTAGAGGCAACACTCTAAGACCTCGATGTGCAGCACCATATGCCTTTACATACCACCGATCATCCCAGTACTCCTGTACATGCCACTGTACACCACAGCCTACCCCTGTACACTGTTGGATATCCTCGACTACAACTATGCCATCCCATACCATCCTACTTCCCGCCTGTGTCACTACACTTGTCACTCCCCGCATGTACTCAATGTGATGTGAGGCACTCCCACTCCACAACACAGTCCAAGACACTACAGCACACCACCATGCATCTCCATGCCCATCGGTAGACCATTGATCAATGCTTGTTGACAAGGTTAATCCTCTCTACAGACACAGACAATCCCTCTAGCCCAATGAGTGGGTCTAGCAACTTGAGTGGGAAATCAATTAGACATCTTCCTAGATTATGATTGAAAAATAGAACAAGAGAGAAGGTCTACCTTGCTCTAATGCTAATCTGATTTCCTTTGTTGAAATCCTCTAACTTCTTGTGTCAAGCTCTCGTTCCTGCTTCTTTCAGCGGTTATCTACTTGCACAAGTATCCGAGAGACAAAAAAGCATATAAAGACTAATAGAAAATAGCCTTGATGTTGAAAGGCTCTCCTTGAGTGGTAATCCAAGTCCAAGCCAAGAAACTCTCCAACACTTCTTCTCCAAGTCTAATGAATAACCTCTAAGCACAAGATCAGCATAGGGGTGCAAATGGACATAGATCAACCATTTGGGAATGGTAGAGGGGAAATTTATAGGTTGGGAGAGGGAGTTAAACCTCCTCCAAAGATAGGATTAGGTCCACATATTAAGGAGGTATCTCATAGGGATGAGACCAAGAGGTCAAATTAGGAGGTTTCTACCTCATCTATATGAAACCACCTCCAACACGCCGCTCTGGATGCTTCTAGATCACGAAGCTTCTCATCCTCTTTGGGAAAACTTCCTTTTTGAGACAATCACAGGTATGAGAGAGAACAGAGCAATGCCATCGCTGGCTTAACAAGATGTGTTGTCCTTGGATATAACCAAAGGTCAATTGGTTATGCCAAAGCATATATAATGTTTTGTTGATTTTAATGATTTTTGGATGACCAATGAACTGTTTATAAACATGTGCTTTAAACTTACAAAGATTATTAGTTTAATAAAAGGTTGTTCTTTACATACACATGGTTATTTTGATTTTAAGTGGATGGATAAGAAGAATGTGTAGATGTATAACTGATTTAATATTCAAACTGAGTATTTAATCATTAATAAGCAGAAATCAAGAAAACAGTGTTTCCTTGATCAACAGAATATAATTAAACTACTACATAAATCTAGTGCAATTTAAGTTCAAATAGGAATTTACAATAACAGATAGTTCTGCAAATTAATATCTTATTTAAATGCAACTTCAGATTCAAAATGAAACTGATATTCAAATAAATTTTAAATCAGATAACTGTAAAAGATTTAATTATATGAAGAAGACATACTAAAAAACTAGATGAAAACAACTCATTGAGAGACAGACCATATGAGGCAAATCCAGAATATTTTATTATCTCAAAAATGCTCTAGCTTAGTACAAATTTGTGTGATAACTGATTCAAGGGTTCAACCCTGAATACTTCGACAGAATGAAGTATTTAAACAAAATTACAAAAATATTACAATAAATGCCTGAGTGACACGACATTCTATTATTACTTAGAACTAACAGAAACATAAGTAATTTGATCAAAAGGAATGAATGTAAACATGTGGCTCTGTTATGAATGAGAGCAGTTGCTGAGTGGCCATTATTTGGGTGTTGTGCTGGTGAAGCTTATGTGTCATTTAATCCTAAAATTCACACAACTTTTCCCACCTTTCTTCATCTGGAACAACTATCTTGGTTACCTTGTGATAGATTTCATCTACCTCAGTATACTGAGCAAAAGTGGGTTAAACTGTGAAAATGTATTTTATCTCATGTTTAATAAAACTTATGTTGTTGATGGCTTCATAAAATGCTCTGCCTGTCATAGAACCTTTGATATTGGAGGACTTAGTTGTATCCCTGGAAATGTCCTGAAGCTTCTTCATGTAGTCTTCCCTAGTCATTAATTTATCATTGATTACAAACACTGAAGGTAGGCCCTTCTTGTTCAGTTCATCAATCCTTGTGAAATACCTATTGACTGCTACCTCTAGAGTGTGACAATTCTCTGTCAGTTGTACAACTAAGTTCTTCTTGATTAGAACTTTCTTTACCTCCAGGATGGTTTCTGGTCTATCATCCACTCCTAGATCATCCAGCTCATACCTGCTTTTAGAATTAAGGAACTTTATAATGTTGTTGGTTGTAGTAGGCATTTCTTCCAATTAAGCATTGATAGTGGCAATGGTCTACTTTGCTTTCTCCATGAGTTCCTTCTGCCCAAAGATAATCTAGATACATGGCCAAATTTCATCTATCTCTTCAATAATATTATTCCAGATGATTTCTTTAACATGACCCAGTGTAGAGCCAATAGAAGACTCGGCTGCTCACTTCTTCCATGCCTCTATCTAATTTTGAGCTCTCATATTTTTGGCAATGATCCTCTAGAAGTTTCACTTGGTCCTGCAGATTTTTTATCTCCTCAGTCTAGAGAGACATGTTTTGTACTGCATTGGCCAACTAATCTGTAGCATCTCATGTACTTGTTGTAGCAGATATGGCTATAAGAATGGATGTGATAGGAAGTGCTTCCAAATGGACAATCTAAATCTTTGTTAAGGCTTAGTCTAGAACTAAGCTTGGCCTTCTTTCTATACATTATCTTAAATCTTTCACTGAAAATGTCAGTCCCCAAAGGGGACTCTTCTTCTCTACTTCTCTTTTTTTTTTTCTCCTACATGGTAGGAGTCTGCACTGTAGATGATGATATCTTCTATTCTTCTACCTCCTGTAGGGTATTCTCAACGCATTCTAGTTGATTCTTGTACTTCTCTATCTCTGGCCTGGTTGTGTGAAAGTAAGGAGTAGACTTGGTTTCTACCCTTAATTTAGAAATGGTCCCTAATGGATCATAAGGCCAGGTAAAGCTAAGGTTGAACTGCATTTCCTTCAAGAGCTTATCTGCTTCTTCCCCTGCTACCCTGTTGTTACAAATAAAAGGGCCAATCTGTGTTTTGATTTTAAAATGCGACTTTTTCTTGGAAGCAACAAAGTGGATTTCGTCCATGTTGATCATCTTCCTTATGTACTCCACATCAAAAAACCTTATTGGGAGGAATTTAGGCAGCTTGTAAGGTGGGAGTTCCCATCCAAATATTCTTAATTCTGTATAGTTCTCATAGAGGTACCAATCCCCTATCTAAACTTGATCTAACAGCTGCAACACCCTTTTAATTTCTTCACTGATCCTTGGTTCTATCCTACTGCTTAGGAGACCTATTGCTGGATGAAAAAACATCTTTGTAAACTATTCATAAGTGTACTCCTTAAGTTCCTTTATGACCAGAGTAGTCCAAAAGATGATTGGTTGTTGGTTGCCTTTTTCATCCAGCTTTTTCAAGGAAAGGTTGATGTTGTCACCCTGAAATTATAATAACATGTAGACTAACATAGAGGTATACTTGAATACCTCTTCAATTGGAAATTTTATAAGCTGCTGATGAATTGAGTCTGCAAGAAATTGGTTGAAGTTAAATACAATGGAGGGCTTAGAATCAGCAAAGAAAATGGACAAAAATCCTATGATGGCCTCATCTAAACACTAATCAGAGTAGTAGCCAGGGAGATAGGAAACAATTGCGATAATCTGCTTGGCTCTCTCAGGGGAAATGGAGGAGGGATAAGGAGGATTTTTCTTTGGTAATGAAGCATCTTGTGTCAAGAATAGCTCAAGAGTTTGGGCCCTCTTGGCAGAGTCTAGTTTCTGGTATAGTTCAACCAGTGCTTCATAGGAAAATGGGGTAGCATTCTCTATTGTGGGGGCTTGCATCATCTAGTCTATGGCCTGAGGAGTGATGGTAAATAGAATTTGTCCAGTGGAGGTAACGATGGCCCTTTGGCTTGGAAAATATGATGCATGACACTTTCTAACAAAATCTGGGGCACTGTGGATACGAGGAAAAATGTAATGAGGTAAGTTGGATTCCCATAGCTAGATTCCAGCGGACTTGTCAATGTATTTGTCCTCAAGCCAGGAATACTGCTGGCAGCAAAGAAACACCAGAGATGAAACTTAAAATCTAACAGTCATATTACTTGCGCAAAAATATACCTCTCATCCCCAATTGAAACAACTAAGTTGACTTAACTTGGAATGTGTGCAGTCCAATCAAGAGCATGGTAGGTGCTACATCTTTCACTCAAGCTAGTGTGGAAACCATGATGATAAAATAATTGAACAATACTTCCAGAGGAGTTACACTTTCTTTTCACGAAACAAGGTCCATTCAGAGAGTTGGTGTTCTACTAGTGTGTCACCAATGTTGTAGCGGCTACAACCATCCTCTAAAATTTTGCCTTAGATTCGTTTCGGGGCCTCCCTACCAACCATCCTTAGCGGCATGTCTTGCACCGCCAAGTACTTATGCTTTCAGTTGAGTTTCTTTGGATTATCAACTTGTGTTCGCTAACTTGTTTTCCTTTCACCCGCAAGCTGACCTCCCTGACTTAGTTTTCAACTAGTTCTTATGCTGACTTGGAGAATTGCAATAAGCCTTTCTCTCCAAAATTACACAGAGTATCCAGGCAACCAGCTACTCTCCAAAATTGTGCAGAGTATCCAGGCAACTAGCTACTCTCCAAAATTTCGCATATCATGCAGGCTGCCTTCCCCTTGAAAATTACATAGAGCATCCAATCATTGGGCTTGCTCTCATAATTTGCGCAGCTTTGGTTGGCAGCCTTGGCTTCAGTCCAGAAATTACACAGAGCTTGAGGGGCAACCAGAGCCACTCAGTCCAAAAACTGTGCATAAGTCATCCCAAGTCTTGTTGTCTATTGCAAGTGATCACAAGTTGATCGGTTCCCCCTAGGACCATGCAATCTTACCTTGCATGCATGCCAACTTTTCCCGAAAAATAAATAAGTAAAAAAAAGAAAAAAAAACATACTTAGATCTAAGGGATCTATTTTTAGCAACTAGGGGTTACATTCAAAAGTCGTTTTAGAAACCTCCCGCCAAGTGTCGCTTTTTCCTAGAATTTTGGCATGTGCATCATCAGCCTCGATCTTGTCAAAACTATTTATTCAATGCTTTAGAGCTCATTCTTCACTTCAATCTTGGAGCTCTATCATTTCCATCGCATCTAGGAACCTATGGCACACTCAACACAACTTTTTCCCGGTAAGTCCGCTTTTCATGTCTTTCACTGCTTTTCTGTCGCTTTTCTGTCGCTTTTTGTATTTCAGTTTGTGTGAGTGTTGTTTACTTGGTTTTATTGAATGCTTGTTGTCATTTTAATGCACGTTATCTTGTAGAAGCATTGTTTCAAGTTTTCCATTGCATTTCCTTGTTGTCACATGCATGACATTGTTTTTACACTAACAAGTTTCCATTGTGGCAACTCGCTTCACACACTTTGTTGTTTTCCCTTCTTATTGAATCTTACACTTACTAATTGCATGCATGTTCATTCACTCATGTCTGCACCCAATTTCATACATGCATTCAATCCTTATTGTTTTTAGTTGCCCGTCAGCGATCTGATCTGCCTTGGTTCGAACCTCGCCTTTCCCGGCTTGCACAACTAATTTCTGGGATGGAAGGCCTTTCCCTGCTCCTAGAAATTGCGTAGAGCTTTCCTCACACTAGCCTCCCAAGGTGTGCTCTACGTAATTATGAGAGGCAGTGCCTTAGTTGGCCCCTGGAATTGCGCAATGCAATTTTCCCAGGTTGCAGTCATGTTGGCTGAAACTACGCATTGCGCAGTTCCAGTCCTCAACAGGCCAAGCTAGACTGTGCTCTGCCTAATTTCAGCAATTAGCTAGCTCACTGGTAGTATGGACCGTGCTTTGCATAGTTCTGGCAGTTAGCCTCCCAGGGAAAAATGCGCAAATTTTTCAGCCAGTCACCAGGTGTGTTGCATGACAGTCCTTAAGTTGCTTTTGATTTTCCACTGACAATTTTCTTGCCATGAGTGTTTCTCTGTCTCCAAGTATTGCAGGTGTTCATTAGTCCCTTAGCATTACAGGTACAATGGATTCCAAGAGAGCAGGGTCAAAGGACACCATTGAGAGCACAACTGGAGGTGTGGTAAAGAAAGTGTCTATGAGCTTGCCCATCTATGAAGACATTAAGTTGTTCATAGACAAGGAGAACTAGATTAAATGGTAGGACATCAATGACATCTTCTCAGGCACCTTTGAAGGGAATTTGGAGGACCGCAGAGTTTATGTCAACATACACAAGTCTGTCTTGTACTAGGTTGCATGCAGGTATCCCACATTTCCATGCACAGACATGATCCACTGGATTGTCTCGCAAACTGATCCAGAGATATTGGTGTTGAGCAGTGTCAGTGAAATAGAACTTGTTAACTTCAAGGCAGAGGAATTTCAGGAGATGTATCACTTGTCGCAGCCGATGAACACAATGGATGCACTCTTTACCAGTCTTAGCGGTAGTACAAACTCAAGAGACATCTTGAAGATTTGGGTGAGAGAGTTGTCTAAGTTAAGGACAACAACCAACCAAGTATACAAGATGAATACATTGCAGAAGGCTTATTAGTTCTTGATCATATTCACATGTTGCTTATATGGCCAAGAGAGTACATAGACCTTCCTGCAGAGTTGGGTGAGTGTGTTGGATCAGCGGGCGAACGAAGGAAGACCTTTCAATTGGTCTGACATGTTGGCTCTCTAGCTGAAGGGGCAATTAAAAAATGCCTGAAATTCACCAAGGGTCAACAAGCAAAGATTTTCATGTCCACTTACATACTTGATGCAATTTGTGCCCATCAGTAGTTCCATGGCTTGGGTTGGGCATGGACACCTTCAAAAACCTTTGTGCACATCTATTGCAAGTTGTTCTCCAAGTGCAGTTTCCGTGGAGTTATACTACAGCTATCAGACCACTTCGACACCCCGGTGTACAGGATGATCTTTGAACAGGACCCACCTTTCATGTCACAGGAAACAATGGAGGCATAGGTAAACATAGAAGATTGGTATGCCTCACCCCATGGAACCTGCATCTGAGTGTACAACATGGAGAAGGTTTCGCATGTGTTACCAAAGTTTGCCAGCGATAAGTTGGTCATGCAAGACAGGGTTGTCCACAAGAATGTATAGGAATAAGAAGGCACCTTAGCCCGATCTTTCTTCGCGGATCGGGTTGTATGAGATCCATAATCTCAAGCATGTTGAGACCAAGATGGAGGAATTCAATAGATTCACCTTCGACACCAGAAGTTCAATTCATATGACCCGCATCGCTTAGTGGAGGACCATTGTGCGAGAGTGTATCATCCTTGGATCTACGGGGCATGCCATTGGCCTGAGGAAGACCCATGGAGATATTGCTACAATTCCTCAAGGCTCAATGGACCAATCAGAGTAGCTATATAATGGTTAGTAGCGCACAAGGCAACAGCATCTCAGAGAGCAACAACATCAGCAGCAGCAGAGGGCAACAGACCTGTGCATGACAAAGGAAAGAGGAAAGTTGTTGATAGTGCAGAGGCATAGAAAAGCTACAAGTTCAAGGGACACCCACTTGTAGCAAAAGAAACTTTGGAGATTGAGGCAAAGAAGCATTAGCGCAACAGAGGGATTGCACAAAGAGAGAGGGATAAGTAGAAGTTGGAGTAGGTAGAGAAGAAGTTGCAGGACGTGAAGCAACAACTAAGGGAAGAACAAGAGCTATGTAGAAAGGAGAAGGAAACATAGCAGGAATAGGAACAATAGGAAGCATTGTGTGCACACATAGATGAAACTGCACAAATACAGGTTATTGACTCATCATAGTTGGCAGATAGCAAACAGGATGAGCAGTCGTAGGAGTAGGACTTTGCTCAATAGATCGAACAGATGTTGGAGAAGATGGATACGGATGTGGTTCAACAAGAGCAGGATCATGATACAGATCTCATGCCCAAGGGTCCAGAGATCACTCCACCAGCTTCACCAGACCCGGGAGCAGAGAAAGTCCCAAGTGATCAAGGAGACATTGAAATCCTTGAGGAAAATTCAAAAGCATATGTGCACAGCATATAATTTGACGAGTCACAACATAGAGTTGTCAAGTGGAGCAAAGTTCCCAATCCAGATGCCCATGCATCTCCTGCACATTTTTTAGAATGAGTGATTGTGTTCGATGTGCGCAAACATCTAGCTACATTGGTTGATGCTACAAAAGCATATTCTAAAGCCACCAGCTCAAGTGTGAAATTCTCAATAGTTGAGAACGAGCGCATGGCTAAGGAGTTGCAAGTGGCCAAGCAGGGAGTGTTAGTTCCAGTCTTCGCAACCTGTCACCAGGGATCAACATGAGCGCTTACTATGTCTGGTTTTGTTAGATGTTTTGCACATGATGTTCAGCACAAAACATGTCACAAGTGTTTCCATCAGAAGAATCTCTGAAAAATCTTTCCAACGGTATATCACACTCCCGTAACCGGTTCCTGGATTAGAAGAAATGAATGAGTGATTCTTGGTTATGCATGTTTTGAGGTCAGTTGCTGCACACAATGACAAGTCTAGTACAAAATCAGTTTCTGAAATAATGGTAAGGAATTTTTAAAAAGTGAAAGAGGTTTGTGTTCATCACATACTATATAACAAAAACCTCCTTCAGTTTATGTACAGGTGATACTATGTGGGAGATATACAGTGATACTTGGAGCGTATATTAAAACAAATCAAATTTTTCATATTTTTTATTGTTTTAGTCATTTTAGTGTGGGGCCATTTTACAACAGATGGAAAGTAATTTTGAGAAAACCAAAGATTTTTTTGTTAAGAGCGAGCCATATAACAAAAACCTCCTTCAGTTTATTCACAGGTGTCACGAATTGGGATATGTGACTAGATCTTTACAGCTCATTTTCACAGATTTAAATTTTTAATGATTTTCTATTTTAGAGATGATTTTGTGGAACAGATTGCGAGCTACTGGAAACGAATTTCCCAAATTTGAGAGAGGTTTTTCTCAAAAATGACCTTATATACGAAAACCTCTTTCCGTTTTGTAACCGGTGCTATGGTTTATGAGATACGAGTTCATCTTCAACACCTATGTTCAGAAATTCCGCCCAAGTTTAATGTAGCTAATTATATTTTGAAAATAATGGTTGAGCTCAATCCCTTAGTACAAGGATGAGAAAATGTATATATTTTATGAATTTCATAGTGTAGGGGTTGGATTTTGGTAGAAGGTTGGACTCTTGAGAAAGCATTGAGCTTCATTGTACACCCATATTTTCATTTTAGCTAAGGAATTGAGACCAGGATTTGCAGCACTCTTTGGGATTCATGTGGCAATTTGTCTTGGTACAGTGCTTCTCTTTGTGATTGTGAATTTTTTTATGTGATTACATGCCATTATCTATCTTATTTCTTCTGAACTAAACAAACAAGAGTGTAAGTAGAATCCATTGAAAGTGCAGTGCTCTACTTGAAGTTTGCTTTAGTTATTTAATGTTTTCAGCTGTTTGGGGAGGATCCATGATTTCTCTTGCCCTCTTCAACACCTCACCTGTCTATTCCTTCCATCTCATTCAAATTTAAGTGCCAAAATTATGGCCTATCTTTCCCCATTGAGATCTCTGTAGGACTGAGCCTCAATCCCCGCACCCAAAATCTATCTTTCCATCTGAGCCAACAAATCATCTTTTTATTCAATCAAACTCTTTTGCACTCATACCTAGCCTAAGATCAGAAGATATTTTAGTCATATCAAGCCCTCATCGATCATTATTTGCTGAGATTGACCTAGAGAGAGCCCTCTCTTGACCTGGTAGGGCTAGCTACCAGGCTGAGCGTGGTTTGATGTTGGCCCTGGATCCTACCTTTTCAGCCTGAGGTAAATCTAGGCACTAACATAGTGGCGACCATACTGGGGAAGAAATGTTTATTTGTTTGTTAGTGTTCTTTGTTTTATAGACTATAGACGGAGCCTGAAGTTAGCCAGGTAGCCTTCGAAACACTCTTGCTTTGCATTAGCGAAAGTAGATAAAAGTTGCTTCAGTCAATCTCCAGTCTAGTCTTATGAACTGAACATCTGACTCACAAATTGACCCAATAACATGTATCAAGTTCAGATCTGATTGTTGATGGTGGACAGTAGTCAGACACATATGAAGGCTGAAATCATATACCTGGCGACTCCACTGTTCGAAGTCTCGAGTTTCAAAGTATTGATGGTGGCTCCACTGGCTAAATGAAGGACTCAGATGTTGCTTCTATTTGTTCAAGGTATTCATGTATCGATTTTTCTAATCTTCCTGGTTTTCCTAATCAATTACCAAAGGATGCATACATTTTGAGTAATGGCCCTAAATTCAATGGGGAAGATCTGGCTTTGACTCTAGAACATATAGAAAATTTTAAAACATTTGTGGAAATTCTTAGAGTTAAAAAGGAAGATGTCTTCATCAGATTGTTCTTTGATTCGTTTCAAGGAAAATGTAAAAAATGGATTGAAGGTTTTCCTATCAGATCTATTAAGTCCTTTGCAGATTTTTGGCATATCTTTCTTGAAACATGGATGAAGAAAGAGGAAGAATTCAAAATAGAGGTGTCCTCTATTCAAGGTTTTAGAGAATGGGAAGATATGTGCACGAATGATGAGGTAGATGAGAACTTTGCTTCATCTCTTTCTTATTATTTGAAATCCTGTCGATGCAGCCATGAAGTTAAGCTCAATTTTTTGCAAGAGTTTTCCATCAAAATTGAAGGATATCTAGCTGAATTGGAGACCCAAATATAGTCCCAGGATCTATATTGTGGAGTCTCATTCTTTGGGGACCTTTTTCAGCAAAAGGAACAGAAGGTAAGGTTGCCCGTGGATATTCGCATTGATAGTTTGCAGCTAGAAACATGTATTGAGGAGTTGGGGCAGCAAACAAATTTTGGTTTCTTTGATCCTATTGTGGTGTACATGGAAATTTTTTTCAGTTTGATTGATAGATCAAATTGCCTTTTACACAACCAAATTCATTATGTGCATGTATTCAGCATTTACATCTGTGTCCTGGTTGAAGCACTTTCAAGCAACATCCTTGTCACAGTTACTTGATTGGTTGATATGGAATTACAACATTACTTGATCTATCAATTTTGTAGCAAAGTGGGTTAGATTTGTACATAAATAAGCTGCCTGAGGCAGCATTTCAGTTTTCGGTATTTGTTTATGTACATGTTGCAGTATGTATATGTTTTTGGATTGGTATGAGTTGTTTTGGGTTTGCAGTTGTTTGATCATCCATGCCCAATGGAAGAGGCATTGTCTGCTTTCCATAGATCTGTAGTTCTTGGCACCTCCAAGGAGCTATCATCCCCATTGGAGCCGATGTTAGTTCCAGTCTTCGCAGCCTGTCACCAGGGATCAACATGAGCTCTTACTATGTCTGGTTTTGTTAGATGTTTTGCACATGATGTTCAACACAAAACATGTCACAAGTTTTTCCATCATAAGAAGCTCGGAAAAATATTTCCAATGGTATATTACACTCCCGTAACCGGTTCCTGGATTAGAAGGAATGAATGAGTGATTCTTGGTTATGCATGTTTTGAGGTCAATTGCTGCACACAATGACAAGTTTAGTACGAAATCAGTTTCTGAAATAATGGTAAGGAATTTTTCAAAAGTGAAAGAGGTTTTTGTTCATCACATACTAGATTAAAAAACCTCCTTCAGTTTATGCACAGGTGCTACTATGTGGGAGATATACATTGATACTTGGAGCATGCATTAAAACAAAGCAAATTTTTCATATTTTTTATTGTTTTAGTCATTTTAGTGCAGGGCCATTTTACAACAGATGGAAATTAATTTTGAGAAACCCAAAGAGATTTTTGTTAAGCACGAGCCATATAAAAAAAATCCCCTTCAGTTGATTCACAGGTGTCACGAATTGGGATATGTGACTAGATCTTTATAGCTCATTTTCACATATTTAAATTTTTAATGATTTTTCTGTTTTAGAGATGATTTTGTGGAACATATTTCGAGCTACTGGAAATGAATTTCCCAAATTTCAGAGAGGTTTTTCTCCAAAATGACCTTATCTACAAAAAACTCCTTCATTTTTGTAACCGGTGCTATGGTTTAGGAGATAAGAGTTCATCTTAAACACCTATTTTCAGAAATTCGGCCCAAGTTTAATGTAACTAATTCTATTTTGAAAAAAATGGTTGAGTTCAATCCCTTAGTACAAGGATGAGAAAATGTATATATTTTATGAATTTCATAGTGTAGGGGTTGGATTTTGGCAGAAGGTTGGACTCTTGAGAAAGCATTGAGCTTCATTGTACACCCAGGCTAAGGAATTGGGACCAGGATTTGCAGCACTCTTTGGGATTCATGTGGCAATTTGTCTTGGTACAGTGCTTCTCTTTGTGATTGTGAATTTGTTTATGTGATTACATGCCATTATCTATCTTATTTCTTCTGAAATAAACAAATAAGATTGTAAGTAGAATCCATTGAAAGTGCAATGCTCTACTTGAAGTTTGCTTTAGTTATTTAATGTTTTCAACTGTTTGGGGAGGATCCATGATTTCTCTTGCCCTCTTCAACACCTCACCTGTCTATTCCTTCCATTTGATTCAAATTTAAGTTCCAAAACGATTTCCTATCTTTCCCCATTGAGATCTCTGCAGGACTAAGCCTCAATCCCCACACCTAAAATCTATCTTTCCATCTGAGCCAACAAATCATCTTTTTATTCAATCAAACTCTTTTCCACTCATACCTAGCCTAAGATCAGAAGATATTTCATTCATCTCAAGCCCTCATCAATCATTATTTGCTAAGATTGACCCGGAGAGAGCCCTCTCCTAACTTGGTAGGGCTAGCTACCAGGCTGAGCGTGGTTTGATGTTGGCCCTGGATCCTACCTTTTCAGCCTAAGGTAAATCTAGGCACTAACAGGGAGAAGAGAAAGCTACAACATCCACCAGAGCAGAGTTGAAGAAATCAATACTTGATGGAGTATCGTCTCTCGAGACAATCATGTGGAATTTATACTTCAGGTTCGTCATCGTGCATAAGTCAGTTGTCCATCTTAATAGTTGGCAGTAGCGCTATGCTAGGAGAGCATGCATCTCGTCAAACATACATACCGTTGTCGACCACATGCAGATATGGACAATGAGGTACAAGGGAGCCCCATTGTACTTGCCAAAGATGATGAAGTGAAAGGCAATGGAGTTGAAGGCACGCATCTGGAGTCAAATCCAGAACTATGAGGAACTCACACATCTCATCACCATCTTACAGGCTTCACATGCACGAGTGTTCAGGAGCATGGATGTCATTGTGCACACGCATGCGATCCCATCCATTGGTACACTCACCAAGGCGAAAGAAAACAACCAAGTCCGACTGGATTTGGACATGTACTTCGAGCAGTTGATGCACATAGCCACCAATGCAGACTTACAGATGAGCACAGGCACTATGCACCAATATGTTGTTGATCTGGCTGCACGTAAGACCATGACGCACATCTTATATGAAGAGTTGGATAGAGGTGCCAAATCAGTGTATCCGGATGCAATGGAGTCAAGACTTCACTTTCAGAAGGATGTCACCATGGAGTACGCAGACACCATAGAAGACTACCAAGCTTGGCATCAATTCACTACCATTGCTCATCAATAGGATGTCGGAAAGTTAGTATTCCCACAGATGTCTGAGTCTCAGTGATGTCTTTTATGGCTTACTCAAGACCATTTTTGTCTCAAATAGGTACATGTGTAGATTGTATTGTAAACATGTTGTAAAGTGAAAGACCAAGTGTCGATAGTAGAATGTAAACAGTCATGTGTATGTTGAAGAGTCACGAGGGTAGTTGAAGAGTAACAAAGGGGAATGTCAAGGGTCACCCCACCCTTTGCTATATATAGAACCTCATAACTCATTGTAAGGGCTTTTGGGAGTCGAGATACTGATAGGTATAACTTAGAGAAAGCTTGGAGTGTATTGTAACGAGCCTTGGCTTCTCCACGATGCAAAGCAAGTACATCTCTTTGGAGGAGTAGGAAAAAATGATTGTAATGTTCCAATATTAGGGCTAGTGGTTGTCATGGATGTATGTATGATTAGATCTTTCACTCTTTTAATATAACAGAGTCAAAACCTTTCATGCATATATTTTTATTATATTTCGGCTATCCCGGTTACTCTAACAATGTATGTAGTTGTAATTTACGCATGTATGTATGGACTATTCCATACGTGTTTGTATGAATCTTATCGAAGCGTGTTGTTGGTATAACTCATCACTTTGGATTGTTGGATATCCTACTTTCCATCTCGTGATGTCTTTCAACTCATGTGTTCCCTTTCAAGTTTCTTTCTATCATAGGCTTCTAAGGGGCGCACTCCACTCCCATTTCATGTGTTAGAGCCTTTCATGCACCTTCCCTAACTTGTTGCAAGGTCACGCCCTTGCTTCCAACAAGGAAATGTTACTCACCTCTACGCACAATCGCAGTCAAGGCGATACCGTACTACCCATTGTTGGGACTCCTAGTCCAAATGGTCTGAGGTCTAGTTGGGACTTCTTACCAAATAGATCCCCTGATATGTTGGTAGGTATAGCACCGTCAACAGGCTAATAGTTTTCCCCTTAACCCTGATTCTCAAAATAGATCTACAATTTAACATAAATTTGTGTTGAATTGGAATGTGATTCATATATTATTTTGGTACTTTCTTTGAATGCACATGATGAATATGGAATGTAGATGATGTACAATTTTTCAAGGTTATAGTAATATGAGTAGTTGATTTGTTTGTTTACACTCAACACAAAAATGGATACACATGAAAAGATATTTAGACACTAATTCAATGTTTGTGATAGTTCTTCATGTTACTTTTCTTTCTTGTGACAGTTTATAGGACAATATAAAGTACATGATCCTTGAACTTCAACTCAACTTCGCAAAACAGTAATTAGATTCAAAAGAGAACAACACAGTCATTTCATAACCATGCATTCAGAAGAACTATATTAATATATGGTCTTATTTTCTACAACCTTTGGTCATCAATATTTTCTTATTAAATTTTTAGGTCAAGAACGAAAGAGCTAGAACATTAAGCCTAAAATTCACAAAAATACAATTAGTAATATCTAAAATGATGAAAGGCGACTTTATGTGTAGATTCAAATAGAATATAATTAACATAATAACAAAATAAGATTGCATTTAGATGTTCCTACTCTTTGCACTACAACAAAATGTAGTGTGACTCTGGGGTCCCAACAGAAACGAACATCCCTTGTGGAGGTGGGTAGCTCATGAATATGTAATCGTGAGCATGGAACCCCTACCATCGCTCTCCATCCACAACCTAGTTTTGAATATTTATTAGCAAGGAGAGAAGAATCGTGTCAATCTAACATTACGTGGGTCTGCAGACCCCACTGGAATTTGGATATGGGTTGAAATGTGTTCAACAAGGAAAGCCCTGCAAATACATAAGGGGAGGACCCAGTGGGACCCACACCTGAGATGACATGGCAGCACCATGCTGACATGGACACATGTCAAGTTGATGTGAAAATGAAATAAGGGTCACACATGGGTGCCATATGGCAGGTCAGTGTTGATATGGGCTTCTTTGATTAACCAAACTTCAAGGGATCATAACTTTCAACATGGGATTCAGATTGAGATAAAAGTTATGCCACTAGAAATCTCTCAATGAGCTTACTGCAGTGGTGGCACTGGTTTCGAGTTTTAACAACAATGGAAGTAGAGGATTTATGTAACCAAATCTTCATGATAGACCCTCAGAGGCTGGATTAAAGTTAGTAGGTAACACCTCTCATAGCCCAAGAAATTACAACAGAGTCAGAGGGAGCACTATAGATTGGTATCAAAGTTAATTATTAGGCCAATAAAAAGAAAAAGAAAATTTTTGGTACCCCATGACCTTCATAAGTTATTGAGAGAACTGGGTATGTTACATAGCTGTATCAAAACATTGGTTCAAATGTTGGGCTTGGAGGGCCAGAAATACACCACATGAATCAAAGGTACAACACTTGGACTAGGTGGGCCTTTAACGAGAAATTTAGAAGCTCTGGTAAAGAGTGATAATAGAACATAGGTTCAACATTGGACCGAAAGAGACTCACATTCAAATTTAATACAATAATCTAATTATTTCATATAAGTTTCCTTGGATTTGTAGCTAATGGGATTTCAAACCTTGGTAGAATTCTTACATGTCTTTCATTTATGTAACTAACATGAGTTTTAGATGTGTGAACAACATCAGGTCAACATGCCTTATATCAACATGCTTAGTGTTGGCATGACAAGGTAACAAATTAATATGTGTGTTCTTGATTTAACTAATAGCTATGTATGAGTGTGATAACACATAAGAAGATACAATTTGCAGCAGGAAATAGAGGAATGGGAAACGTTATGGTACAACACAATGTGGAACAAAACTATCATGATAAATAAGACGAAATATCTCCTTATGGAATAGATACCCTTATCAGTTTGAGAGCTAAGTTGACGAGTTGCAAAGAAGAGAATGAAAGACTCGTTAAAAAAATAAAAAATAAAAAACCATGTAAAATCTAGGCACATGAACCGACAATCACCAATACCGAAGGAAGTAAATCAAAGACGAAGAGAGATGAGGGAGCATCCCCACAAGTTCTATAAGATACTAAAAATTCCTTTTGAACTATTTAGAAGGATTGTAATGTTCCAAACTAAGGAAGATAGTTCTATGCAAATCAAATAATAAAACCAACGCCATAAAATTGAAACATTCAGTGCACACCCATAAAAAGTCTAGGAATATCCAACAATTGAGCCATTTTATTATAATATGGGAGAAAAGTACAATAATTGGGAAGTGGTGCACCTAGGCTTGCCTCAATGGCAAGCATGATCAAACCTAAGTGGTAATATGTTAAGCCCATATGGCACAATAAAAACTGCAATGATGCCATGCGTTGCCCTTGTGAAAATATGTTATCCGCTGCAAGGATGTTCCTGGAAACCCCACCTCTTGTGCTCCAAAAATTATGGAAAATTAACCCCGGCCTCTCCACCAAATACCTAGAATAACCCACAACGGAATTGGCCAAATTTTGACCTCGAAATTTTCGCCCAAATTCCCCTAGCTCCTCTAGCTACCAGCTGAGTTGGGACCCCTATTTAACCCCTTAGAATTGTCCACAAAATTCTATAAAATTAGGAGTGTGATCCTTGCCCAAAACCCAGAAAAACCCAGAAAGGGTTTCCCTTGGATCCAACCTTCAAAAGTTGATCCTTCACAGTTTGGTCATCTTCCAATTTCGAATTCTGTTGTTGTGACTGATCCTGTCAAACTTTTCTCTCCCAACTCCATCAATCCTTCTCAAATGGCCCTCCAAGTGATCTCCTACTTCTCCCCGCAAGCTCTAGCTCTACAATGCCTTGCTTCGACTCCCACCTCAGCCCAATGATGGCTCTCTATGTAGGTCCAGGTGACTGTAAATTGAACTGCTCCAATGCGGCAACCTCCTACTCCAAAACTCTCCTGGAAGTTTGATCCTCCACTATAGCTTCAATGCCTAAACTTCCCAGGCAGTTTCTGTCCAGATGAACCCATAAGCAATGCCTGCATCTTCCCCTTCTGGTCCTCCAGAAACACGCACTGGCTAAGACAAATGTTGAATGATATGACTGTGAAACTCCAATGGCTCTCCTCCAAGGTAGTATGAATTACCTTCCTAGGGTGGCACTCGAAGTCCACCGAAGTAAGGGTTGAGATCTTCACTCGGAGACACTCGTGTGCTAAACAACACAGTAACCCAGGTAAGTAGATCGAGCAACTAAGGTTGAGTTCAATATGTCAAAAGATAAGATATGCAAATGAGGAGAGATCCCTTCCTTATATAGATTTCATGGAGCACTTTTCCCTCCATTTTCCCTCCATCGTCGATCCCTCACCTAACCATCGATTTCCCCTCCATGAAAATCAAACTAGGGAATGTGTATTCCCATAGTATGGGTGGCCCCCACGTATACTTAACCACATCGAAATAACTTCTCCTAAGTCTAGGCTCCTAATAAAATCAAATGGCCCCCCATCACCTCCAAAGTTGA
The DNA here is from genome assembly GCA_031772625.1 of Pinus tabuliformis. Lineage (NCBI taxonomy): Eukaryota > Viridiplantae > Streptophyta > Pinopsida > Pinales > Pinaceae > Pinus > Pinus tabuliformis. Next base: position 1,023,403,269 of record CM062819.1, on the reverse strand, counting down.
ACCCAAAATTTAGAAATTAATACTGCTCCAAAATAATTTAGGAAGGGACATGACAATCTTCCCCTCCCAAATGTTGCTTGTCCCCAACCAACTTCAGTGTTGGATGCTCAAGTATGTGCTCGCCCTCCCAAGTAGCATTCTCAACTGTCAAGCTCCTCCAATGTACCAAAAATCGCTTGTCCTCAAGCAATGCCTCAATGAGCATCCTCTCTAATTTATTCTCCTCACTGTCACTACAACATGTGCCAGGGTCCCATATGTCCCACTGAATCATCCCTTACCTCAGCATAGTCTTGATATGAAAGAATCCTTCAATACCAGGATCCCATGCCATCCTGTCCAACATGAGTCTCCCCTTGCTCCACTCACTATCATGCCCGGTACAACTACCAAAAGTCCCCTACTCCTCAATGACTCGCTAAATCCCAATGGAAGATTTGTATGATCTCCCCCTGTAGTAGCCGACACATCCCTAAAGGTTATTGAGTTGTGAAGAGTTGTGATGCCCCAGTTCCCTGCTAGTCCCAAATTGGTGCCACCATGTTGATATTGCACTACTTTGACTATGTCATACTCCCCATCGTGCGTAGACAATATCCTCCTCTCTTGGAAGCCGATGGTGGAATACTGAAAGAGGCGACACACATCCTACCTGGGCATCTCCATGGCGTGAAGGCCTACCCATCCAAATCTAACTTCGAACCTGTGCAACAATAGAAAATGTCTACCTCCCCATATGATGAAACCCTTGTGAAGCCCCATGTGTCATCCCAAGAGCGAACTATATCACTCTCTACCACGGCTCCGCTCATCACGATTGATCTATCAATTAACTGAATCCATGCATCCCATAGCGAGACCTGCTATGGCATAGCCCTGACAAATGATGGAATCCCTCTGGCCCTCATCTCTAGTCCCTGCATGCCACCCATATATAGGCTCCATACATCATGAACTAATCTGAGGCATCCTAAATTGTCTTGTTCCTGCCATTGTGTAATATTGATGACTACTGGAAACCATGTGTGCCAAATAACTACCCCATGAATGCAACCAATAGATGGGTATCTAATATGCACAATTAACTCAGTGTATGCGGATCCACCCTGCTCCAGCCAACCATCACCACTGGTTCAACTACCCACGCCATGGAGAATGTGTCGATACGATGTCAGGAACCCGAATACATATTAGAAAACTATCTTAGCCATACACGGTATCCTCTACTCATGCATGGTCCAAACATGCCCTGTGGAAAGAGTGACACATGTCTCCCCTGTGACTAGCTCCATAGGTATAAGATCACTGATGAATGATATGTCATCCCTATCGATGATCACCTCATCCCTCGACCTGTGATTGTCAACTGCAACATTAAATTGATGCCCCCACTAAGAAGTCTCCCCTCTATCACACCAAGTGTCATCCAAATATCTTGGGTGAACTCCCCATCCCCTATTTCTCATGCCCAAAGTGTCAAAGGACAAAAAATAGGTTGTTCGTTCCTATAAGTGATGTAGAAGATGGTTATATGTGTGATTCCCCACGTATACCATCAAGTATCTCTCATCGGTGTCCCCATCGATACTGGGTGAACTACACCCAAAAGTATGCCCGATATCTTCGTCCATGGGTGTCCCTGGAGGCAACACTCTAAGACTTCGTTGTGCAACACCATATGCCTTTGCATACCACCAATCATCCAAGTACTCCTAGACATGCCACTATACACCGTAGCCTACCCCTGTACACTGTTGGATATCCTCGGCTAACACTATGCCATCCCATACCATCCTACTTCCCGCCTGTGTCACTACACTTGTCACTCCCCGCATGTAATCAATGTGATGTGAGGCACTCCCACTCCACAACACAGTCCAAGACACTACAGCACACCACCATGCATCTCCATGCCCATCGGTAGACCACTGATCAATGCTTGTTGACAAGGTTAATCCTCTCTACAGACACAGACAATCCCTTTAGCCCAATGAGTGGGTCTGGCAACTTGAGAGGGCAATCAATTAGACATCTTCCTAGATTATGATTGAAAAATAGAACAAGAGAGAAGGCCTACCTTGCTCTAATGCTAATCTAATTTCCTTTGTTGAAATCCTCGAACTTCTTGTGTCAAGCTCTCGTTCTTGCTTCTTTCAGCGATTATGTACTTGCACAAGTATCTTAGAGACAACAAAGCATACCAAGACTAATAGCAAATAGCCTTGATGTTTAAAGGCTCTCCTTGAGTGGTAATCCAAGTCCAAGCCAAGAAACTCTCCAACACTTCTTCTCCAAGTCTAATGAATAACCTCTAAGCACAAGCTCAACATAGGGGTGAAAATGGACATAGATCAACCATTTGGGAATGGTAGAGGGGAAATTTATAGGTTGGGAGAGAGAGTTAAACCTCCTCCAAAGATAGGATTAGGTCCACATCTTAAGGAGGTATCTCATAGGGATGAGACCAAGAGGTCAAATTAGGAGGCTTCTACCTCATCTATACGAAACCACCTCTAACACGCCGCTCTGGATGCTTCTAGATCACGAAGCTTCTCATCCTCTTTGGGAAAAATTCCTTTTTGAGACCATCACAGGTATGAGAGAGAACAGAGCGATGCCATCGCTGGCTTAACAAGATGTTTTGTCCTTTTATATAACCAAAGGTCAATTGGTTATGCCAAAGAATCTATAATGTTTTGTTGATTTTAATGATTTTTGGATGACCAATGAACTGTTTATAAACAGGTGCTTTAAACTTAGAAAGATTCTTAGTTTAATAAAAGGTTGTTCTTCACATACACATGGTAATTTTGATTTTAAGTGGATGGATAAGAAGAATGTGTAGATGTATAACTGATTTAATATTCAAACTGAGTATTTAATCATTTATAAGCAGAAATCAAGAAAACAGTGTTTCCTTGATCAACAAAATATAATTAAACTACTACATAAATCTAGTGCAATTTAAGTTCAAACAGGAATTTACAATAACAGATAGTTCTGCAAATTAATCTCTTATTTAAATGCAACTTCACAGTGGATTCAAAATGAATCTGATATTCAAATAAATTTTAAATCAGATAACTATAAAAGATTTAATTATATGAAGAAGACATACTGAAAAACTAGATGAAAACAACTCATTGAGAGACAGACCATATGAGGCAAATCCAGAATATTTTATTATCTCAAAAATGCTCTAGCTTAGTACAAATTTGTGTGATAATTTATTTAAGGGTTCAACCCTGAATACTTCGACAGAATGAAGTATTTAAACAAAATTACAAAAATATTACAATAAATTCCTGAGTGACACAACATTCTATTATTACTTAGAACTAACAGAAACATAATTAATTTGATCAAAAGGAATGAATGTAAACATCTGGCTCTGTTATGAATGAGAGCAATTTCCCACTATTTGGATGTTGCGCTAGTGAAGCTTATGTGTCCTTTAATCCTAAAATTCACACAAATTTTCCCACCTTTCTTCATCTGGAACAACTATATTCGTTACCTTGTGATAGATTTCATCTACCTCAATATACTGAGCAAAAGTGGTTTAAACTGTGAAAATGTATTTTATCTCATGTTGAATAAAACTTATGTTGTTGATGGCTTCATAAAACACTCTGCTTGTCATAGAACCTTTGATATTGGAAGACTTAGCTGTATCCCTGGCAATGTCCTGAAGCTTCTTCATGTAGTCTTCCCTGGTCCTTAATTTACCATTGATTACAAACATTGCAGGCAGACCCTTCTTGTTCAGTTCATCAATCCTTGTGAAAAACCTATTGACTGCTACCTCTAAAGTGTGACAATTCTCTGTCAGTTGTACAACTAAGTTCTTCTTGGTTAGAACTTTCTTTACCTCCAGGATGGTTTCTAGACTATCATCCACGCCTAGATCATCCAGCTCATACCTGCTTTTAGAATTAAGGAACTTTATAATGTTATTGGTTGTAGTAGGCATTTCTTCCAATTAAGCATTGATAGTGGCAATGGTCTACTTTGCTTTCTCCATGAGTTCCTTCTGCCCAAAAATAATCTAGATACATGGCCAAATTTCATCTATCTCTTCAATAATATTATTCCAGATGATTTCTTTAACATGACCCAGTGTAGAGCCAATAGAAGACTCAGCTGCTGACTTCTTCCATGCTTCTATCTAATTTTGAGCTCTCATATTTTTGGCAATGATCCTCTAGAAGTTTCACTTGGTCCTACATATTTTTTATCTCTTCAATCTGGAGAGACATGTTTTGTACTACATTGGCCAACTGATCTGTAGCATCTCCTGTACTTGTTGTAGCAGATATGGGTGTAAGAATGGATGTGATAGGAAGTGCTTCCAAATGGACAATCTAAACTTTGTTAAGGCTTAGTTTGGAACTAAGATTGGCCTTCTTTCTATACATTATCTTAAATCCTTCACTGAAAATGTCAATCCCCAAAGGGGACTCTTCTTCTCTGCTTCTCTTATTTGTTTTCTCCTACATGGTAGGAGTCTACCCTGTAGATGACGATACCTTCTATTATTCTGCCTCTTGTAGGTATTCTCAACCCATTCTAGTTGATTCTTGTACTTCTCTATCTCTGGCCTGGTTGTGTGAAAGTAAGGAGTAGACTTGGTTTCTACCCTTAATTTAGAAATGATCCCTAATGGATCATAAGGCCAGGTAAAGCTAAGGCTGAACTGCATTTCCTTCAAGAGCTTATCTGCTTCTTCCCCTGCTACCCTGTTGTTACAAATAAAAGGGCCAATCTGTGTTTTGATTTTAAAATGGGACTTTTTCTTGGAAGCAACAAAGTGGATTTCATCCATGTTGATCATCTTCCTTATGTACTCCACAACAAAAATCCTCATTGGGAGGAATTTAGGCAGATTGTAAGGTGGGAGTTCACATCCAAATATTCTTAATTCTGTATAGTTCTCGTAGAGGTACCAATCCCCTATCTGAACTTGATCTAACAGCTGCAACACCCTTTTAGTTTCTTCACTGATCCTTGGTTCTATCCTATTGATTAGGAGACCTATTGCTGGATGAACAAACATCTTTGTAAACTATTTATTAGTGTACTCCTTCTGTTCCTTTATGACCAGAGTAGTCCAAAAGATGACTGGCTGCTGGTTGCCTTTTTCATACAGCTTTTGCAAAGAAAGGTTGATGTTGTCACCCTAAAATTATAATAACATGTAGACTAACATAGAGGTATACTTGAATACCTCTTTAGTTGGAAATTTTATAAGCTGCTGATGAATTGAGTCTGCAAGAAATTGGCTAAAGTTAAATACAATGGAGGGCTTGGAATCAGCAAATAAAATCGACAAAAATCCTATGATGGCCTCATCTACCCACTAATCGGAGTAGTAGCCAAGCAGATAGGAAGCAATTGTGATAATCTACTTGGCTCTCTCAGGGGAAATGGAGGAGGGATAAGGAGAATTTTTCTTTGGTAATGAAGCATCTTGTGTCAAGAATCGCTCAAGAGTTTGGGCCCTCTTGGCAAAGTCTAGTTTCTAGTATAGTTCAACTAGTGCTTCATAGGAAAATGGGGTAGCATTCTCTACTGTGGGGGCTTGCATCATCTGGTCTATGGCCTGAGGAGTGATGGTAAATAGAAAATTGTCCAGTAGGGGTAACGATGGCCATTTGGCTTGGAAAATATGATGCATGACACTTTCTAACAAAATCTGGGGTATTGTGGATACAAGGAAAAATGTAATGAGGAAAGTTGGATTCCCATAGCTAGATGCCAGCGGACTTATCAATGTATTTGTCCTCAAGCCAGGAATAAATCTCGAAGAGGTCAAGTTCACAGAGTGTCTCATGGATTTTATAACCTCAGTCAGTGCTAGGAATGTGATGAAGATCTACAGGAGGATAGATCAAAGGATTGACAATTTCCTTTGGTCCTTTGTCCTTTGGAGGCATCTTGGTTAAGGATAAGAACAGGAGTAAAAACTAGATGGGAGGATTGAATATGCAGACAGTAGTAAGGTTTTGGAGATAAGAACATAAGTTATATGTTGGAAATGATCGAGCAAAGAGTGTCGCTAGTGGTTGAAAATGTCGGGATCGAGTCCAGCAACCTGTAACAAATCAATAATAGTAGCAGTAAATGGATTCAGTAACTTAGTCACAAGTGGAAAGGAGGTTTATATAATGAATTCGATTTTTCTGTTGAAGGAGCACGGGTTCATTGGCTTAACGGCTAAGCCAATTGAATGCTTGACAGTTTAATTATGGAGGGAAAGAATGTGATTTGATGGACTTAATGGACAGACGAGGTGGTAGAGGGTGAATGGTGGGAGTGAAACAAGTAGGAGAGTGGTACCAAGAGCGAGGGAATCAACTTTGCAGATGGGGGGGAGAGTGGTTAGTGGTTTTTCTCTCGGGGGGTCTGAAACGCTGTGGAGATGGCATGTAGCGGTGGGCGCGGTTTCGTATGCTGCCCATTTCAGACCCCACCTTCTCGATGGTAAATCTTGAATGGTTGGGGGGCGGGGGGGACGAAATCGTATGCGGGCCGTCGAATGTGGGAAGATGGGCAGAGATGGAGCGTGATGTGACAGGAAGTTAATCGTGACGTGATGAGACTTTTCTTGGTGGGGTCTTTCGTATTAATAATGTAATGCGTTGGGAATATATGCAATATATGAGGGGTATATCGACTTAGGGATAAGTGGGTGGAGGAAAATATGAGTGGATGGGGAATGATTTGGGATTTTAAACTTAGGGATAGGATTAATGCCAAAATTTCTTGATATATAAAACCTCAGTAAACCCTTACTCCTTTGCCTTCCCTTCTGCACATGAAAGCAATATTTGACAATTGACTTTGTGGCGCATTTAGACTAGCAGCCTATGCATTTATAAAAACATGAAATGAAGCCTTTCTTTTCTTTTTGCTTCCCTAGAATTTTATTTTCCTTTTGCCTGCTTTATTTAGGGCAACTAACACCTATCATTTTATTGATATGGATGCCTATAAAACATTAAATTGGCCTAATATTTTAACTTTTATTTCTTTTGCATCCATATCCTAATTTAACATTTTAAAATTATTTTGACTAATATACTAACTTATCAAAACCAGATGATGTTACAACATCGGCTCCATCTGGGGACTGATTCCCCCTGTGGGTTGCAGAGAACAAGCAGATCCAAGTCCTTCTCCTTAGGCTATGGAGTCTTTGTTGAAACAGATACTCACTTGCAAATTTTTCAAAAATTAAAGTAAACTCTTCAGATATTTATAGATGATAAATTTATGGAAAATAAATATTGAATGTAATGTTTCAAGTATTTCCTATTGACTGGCAATGACGAATACTGTCCTTCTAAATTCTGTAGGATGAATGTATTGTTCCTTTTGACTTCTGCAATGCTGAATGGACCAAACCAAAGGTTGTCAAATTTTGCATGCTTACCTTTATCTTCTCTCGTTTTATGCCATCTAAGCACTAAATCACCTTTCTTGAAATTTCTTTCTCTAGCCTTTCTATCAAACAATTTTTTCATTTTGGTTTGGTATTTCCTTAGCTTGTACTGAATTTCATCCCTGTCTTCATTCATCTCAATTATTTGATTAATCCTTCTTGAGAAATTTTCTTTTTCTTCATAGGATTCCTAAAGAAATCTCAAAACAGGTAAAGCTAAATGAGTAGGAAAAACTGCTTCTTTGCCATAAATTAACTGGAAAGGAGACTTGCATATTGATCTCTTAGGAGAAACTCAATTTTCCCAGATTCCATGGGTTGGATGGCTATCCCAACTCTTTTTATGGTCTTGAAGAGTCTTCTTAATGACCTTAACTAAGCTCTTGTTGGAGGACTCAGTTAGCCCATTACCCTGTGGATAGTATGGTGCAGAATAGTGTAAAAGGATTGAATACTTTTGACAGAACTCAATCATTTTAATACTCCTAAAAGTTGCTGCATTATCTGTAACAATCTATTGAGGACATCCAAATCTTGATAGGATGTTTTCTTCAATAAATTTAATCACAACAGTATCGGTTGCATTTTTAACAGGTATGGCTTCTACCCACTTGGTTAAATAATTTGTAGCAGTTAAAATCCATCTGTGTTGATTACTTGAATGTGGATGAATTTCCCCTATAAATTCCAATCCCCATTGTAGAAAAGGAGCATGGACGGATACTGGGACCAAAGGAAGTTCTAAAAGTTTCTATTTTCCTGCAAATAATTGACATGGTTTGCAACTTCTTACTCTTGCTCCAACTTCTTTGAAAAGTGTGGACCAATAGAAACCTGCTTTTAAAATTTTGTAGGTTGTTGCTCTCCAGGCATAGTGTCCACCACAAAACCCTACATGGAACTGATCTATAATTCCCTCTATTTCATTTTCAGTTAAACACAGAAGAAGGATATTAAGAGGGTCTTCCAATATAGATTAGCATTGATAATGCAATATTTCACTGCTTTAAGCTTCAGGGCTTTGCACTACTTCAAGTTAAGATCGGCTAGACATTGAAAATCCTAAGAAACTACACAATATCATAGTACCAATCAGAGATTAGGTATTTCTGATCTATGTGAACAAGAATGGCTTGATCTGAAGAATGAGGTTCTTGTGGATTCTCCCCTTCTCTAAGAGGAGGAGGTTCTTGTGGATTCTCCTTAGATATTAAGGAAGTTTCTTGTGGATTCTCCCCTAATGTTAAGGAAGGTTCTTGTGGATTCTCCCCAGATGACATTTTAGAAACCAGATTTATGCACAATACTTTGCTATTGGATTCAACTAATAATTTGGCCAAGCCTTGGCCTTTTACTAGCTTTGTGGTTTTAATTTCAAGGTCAAATTCAAGGATTTTAGCAATCCATCTCCCTCTTCTTCCATCAGTATCAGGCTGGGTCAAAACAGTTTTAACAACATGATTAGGGACATAAGTTGTAATGTGTGAATGCAAGACATAGGTTCTAAAGGCTTTGAGGGCTTGAATTAAGGCATAAGCTTGTTTTTCAATAATATCATACCTAAGTTCAGCATCCCTCATAACTTTGGAAAAGAAGGCTATAGGTTGGTCATCACCATTTGTGTTCTTTTGTAAAAGTACAGCAGCTAAAGTTGTTTCAGATGCAAAAGAAAATATGCTAAAAGGTGAATAATAATCAGAGCTAGCTAGTGTAGAGGCCTCAGACATAGCCTTTTTGATATGATCAAAAGCATATCTAGCAAGGACTGTCCATTTCACTTCATTGCTTTTCTTCAGCATATCTGTTATATCTTTAACTATCTCAACATAATTTGGGATGAACCTTCTAAGAAAATTGATCTTTCCAAGGAAGGTTTGTATTTCTTTCTTATTCCTTGGTAGAGATAGGGTCTGAATAGCTTAAAATCTCTTTGGGTCAATTATAACTCCCTCCTTGGAGATTATATGCCCTATTTTTTCCCCTCCTTTACAGCAAATAAGGTTTTCTTCAGATTGATGGATATGCCAAATTCCTACACCTGTCAAAAACCTTGCTCAAGTGTTTTAAATGATTTTCATCGGAATCAGAGAAAACAGTTAAATCATCTAAATAAATGACAGTAAATTCAGATGTTTTACCTACAAATGCTAGATCCATGGCTCTCTGGAAAGTGGCTCCAGCATTGGTTAACCCAAATGGAATTCTAGCATACATAAATGTACCCCAAGGTGTGGTGAAAGCAGTTTTGTCTTGGTCAGCTTGACTTACCATGATCTGGTTGTAACCAGAAAATCCATCTACTATAGAAATCCTATTTGCACCTGAAACTTTCTGAAGTAGATGATCCATTTTGGGCAATGGATAGTTATCTTTTAACGATGATTTGTTTAGATTTCGGAAGTCTACACATAGACTAATCTCACCATTTTTCATTCTGATAGGAACTAGGTTGGCTACCCAATTATAATACCTTAAAGGCACAATGATATGAGCATCAAGCAACTTTTTGAGTTCTTTCTCAATGGTTGGAAGTAGTATGGGATTGATTCTTCTTAATTTTTGATGAAAGGATTTTGCTTCTGGTTTCAAAAGAATCTTATGTTCAATCAGAAATGTATCATAAGTTTTTAACTCATTATAAGACCAGGCAAAAACATCTTTGTAATTTTTAAGATTCAAGTATTTGATTTTTACATCTGAAGGTAAGGTTGATGACAATTTAATATTTCTCGCATCATCCAAAGTCCCAATATTGCATTCTTCGATTTCTTCTTCAGGTGGGTTAAACAAGGGATTTTTAGAGACATCATTATTATCAAATAGTTTTTCCAATGGAACCAATCCTTTAGGAATAAAATTATTAGATAATTGCATGATATCATGATCAAGAATTAGGACTAAATGAAGTTTCTAGATTTTGTTGATTTAATTCTTGAATATCATTTTGATCTCCTTCAATTTTCATATTTGAGAATTCATCAATGACTTGAAGAAAAGATTTTAATTGTTCATCATCTTCAAAAATCTGCTAGAATTTAAGGTTATCAGGAATTTATGGTCTATACTTGACTTGAATTTGGTATTCTAACAATACTGGTTGAGGGATTTTGAAAGAGCTTGCCGATATAGCTAGTGAGTCAGCATGCATATTTTCGTCTCTAGAATAGTAGTTACGTTAAATCCTTGAAAGAAATTTTCAATTGTGTCCCAAGCTTCATTTCTATAGGACCTAAGCCTTGGGTGTTTCGTTTGGCAAATATTTCTGACCTGGTTCATTATAAGCTCAGAATCATAAAAGACACTCAAGTTTTGAAACTTTAAACTTCTAGCTAGCTCAAGACTAAGAAGAAAATCCTCATACTCAGCCACATTATTGGTGGCCTCAAATTCAAGTTTACATGACTGAGTTATGTTTTCGTTATTTGGTGATATTAAAACAATTCTTGCTCCTGCTCCTTCTTTTGAGCAAGAGCCATCAAAATAAAGTTTACAGATATCTGATTCTATAACTTTAGGCTCGGAAACTATATTCTCAATGGAACATTGAGTGTTTGATGCATTTTGATCAGACCTACAAACAGTATGAAGGAATCTGACTTCCCTATATAACCTTAAATGCTCACCTCCATAGACTGGGATAGTAGCAAAAGACATGTCCATCTGAAGTGATCCTCCAAGTTTAGCACAACATGATCTAGATAGAAGCATGCCAAACTTGGCAGGAATATTAGTTACAACTATGTCTAAAACTATAATCTTGACAGGTATTTAAGTTAAGGTCACAACTAGGTCTTTAATCAATCCTAGGCATGGTACTTTCTTTGAATCAAAGGTGTAAAGGTCATGATAAGAATGGGTAACTTGTAACTGAATTTTATCCATAATTACCTTTGGCATAAGGTTATGAGAAGCCCCAGAATCCAGCATGCAGTTATACAAAAGAAAGTCATGAGAATTTAAAGTTACATAAAATGGTGGAACAATTTCATCGATCATATCATAACTAGGGCCAAATACAACCGAGGGTTTTTCATCCTGCAAACTAATAACATCTCCCTTAGCATATACACTAGAAGACTATCCATTTAGACACTTGAATTTTATATCCAGGATTTTTGGAAATTTCAGCTAAAGGTATAGGAATCTTGACCCTTTCAAATTCCTTTTCAATATTAAAAGTTGTCAAAACAGCCTTGTCAGATGAACAGGTTTAAGTGGATGACTGTGTAGTATGAGGTGTTGGAGTTTGTGTTTGAATGGTTTTCATTGTAGGTTCAATTATGGTGGTAGATTTTGGAGGTCTACGAGGACCTTATCTAGGCCTTAGATCATACCTTTTATTCAATTTTGCAATAAAAAATTTAGATAATGCCAAGTATTTTGAAAGTTGAGCATCTCCCGGTTTTCGTTCAAAAGACTAAGGTGAAGGAACTATTGCCATTTGTATTGATGAAGAATCAATATTATTGATATCCTCAGTGATTAAAGGGCATGTATCCTGTGGTTGTTGATCATCAATCAACAAAGGTGGTTGAATGTTTTGACCAGAACCTGGTCTCTGAAGAATCTGCATTTGAGGAGTTCTTTGAAATTGAGTTTGAGCTTGAGGTCTGAGAGAAGTTTGTTGAACAACCCTAGGTTGTGTTTCAATTTTAGAAATCCTATTAGAAAGGTTTCTGAGAAAAGATGTAATTTCATCTATTTTCTTATCTTCAAGTTTAGATTTGGAAGAGGATGAATCATCAATCTTAGCTTTTAGTTCGCTAGAAGCTGACCTATTGACTTCTACCTCTATAGAATTTGTCTGCATGTCTTCTAAAGTATTAGAAACTGTTGAGTCTTGAAAATGTCATTCATTTGCATTACACTTTCACTATTATGTCCATTATATCACCTCCATTTCACTACTATCTCACCACATTCATCCCACTTTCATTATCATTGGGCCACATTTATGTTTTTCCAATCTTTATTAATTCTAAGCCTTTTAAGTGAATTTGTGGTTAAAAATTAGAAAATAATGTGCATATGCTTATACCTAACAAGTGGGTTGAGATTGTTGACATGTGTAGGTTGAAAGGAGACTTCTAGAAGACCCTTATATGGCACTCTAAGGCCAAATTCGAATTTGAGTGGAAAGAATCATGGGATCATGAGGATATGTGTCACATCTCCTAATTGTATTGTAACTCTAAGAAGACATGTGTCTTATCAGTTCCTATTTTGATTAGGACTCTAGAGGTAGAGGGAGAGATTCATGGACTCTCATTTATGAGATGGCTTCTCATATTTTTGTATAAATAGGAGATCTCTCTCCTTCATTTGTTAGCTTGGCTTGGCTTTTAGTTATTTAGCTTGGAGTTTGTAGTTCTTCCTTGATGGCTTTTGAAAGCTTTGGAGAGCTTTGTTGTACTTTGTGATTTTGAAGAATTTGAATAAAGCTTTGATGTTCTCAACATGGAAGGAGATGTGAAGTAGATGTCATGGAGCATATTAGAATGTAAGGTATAGTAGATTTCATTTTGTAATTTTGCTTTGATTGCATTATGTCATTTGTTGCTTTCAAGTTTGATAGATTAGATTTTCCATTCATGCAATTTTAATTCATGTCAGTGTGTTCAACCAGTTGATTGTAGATTAGTTTTTCTTTACATGTTTTTGCATCAAATAGTGACATGAGATTTACCTCTCTACTGACTTTGTTTTTTTTTTTTTAGCTTTTCAATTTCAGTTATGCTTTGATTTCAGTCTTATTCATTTGCTTTGTTAGTTAGTTTATATATCAGATTGCTCAAGTTATTGATGATTACCTCCGAAAGCCATAGCGAGACTAACTAGCGAGGGGTCAGACTATGAATTGATGTGATTTGATTTTAAGTTTACTTTTCTGCAATTAGATATCAGATTGCTCAAGTTGTTGATGATTACCTCCGAAAGCCATAGCGAGACTAACTGGCGAGGGGTCAGACTATGAATTGATGTGATTTGATTTTAAGTTTACTTTTCTGTAATTAGATATCGGATTGCTCAATTTGTTGATGATTACCTCTGAAAGCCATAGCGATACTAACTGGCGAGGGGTCAGACTATGAATTGATGTGATTTGATTTTAAGTTTACTTTTTTGCAATTAGATATCAGATTGCTCAAGTTGTTGATGATTACCTCTGAAAGCCATAGCGAGACTAACTGGCGAGGGGTCAGACTATGAATTGATGTGATCTGATTTTAGTTTTACTTTTCTGCAATTAGATATTAAATTGCTCATATCATTGACGGTTACCTCTGAAAGCCATAGCGGGACTACTGGCGAGGGATCGAATTATGAATGTGTAATTTGATTTTAGTTTTACTTTCCTTACAATTTTTTATTTCTTTGAGTGCAATAGCTTAACTTTTATTTCTGTATTTATACAAGCAGCAGAGACAGTGATTTCATGATCAGTATTTCATCTTTTGCTTGATTGAAGTAGCTGCATACTTACACTTTTTTTTAAGTACTAATTCCATCAATAACATGTTTTAAGATCTTTTGAAGTGCTAAGTTTTGGAAGTTACCATTAGGGACATAGACCTTGTCTTGAAATCTACATCCATACTTGACCTTTAAAAAGTATTCTTAAGACCTTAGAATAGGATTTCCATTTGCATTAGATACTTTAGGAGATCAACAAGAAAAAAACCCCAAAACAAAATAAAATCTATAAAACAACGGAGTAAGAAAAAGGTTAACTAAGCACATATGGTGCACCACACTTCATCAGTTTACGATACCCGGATTGATCATTTATGTAGAGCAATTTAAGACGTTAAATTGACTAGACAAAAACCCTTTCCCTTAGCATAACTGCAAATTCATCATCAAATGCTTTGGAAAATCTGACCTTTGTAGATGCTACTAGTGGTTTACAATAAGCAGGCATTTTATGATAAAGTTTGTTAAATCTTTTGATGAATTCAGCAACTGGTTCACTGGGGTTTCTCTTCAATTCTTCAAATTCAGTGAGAAAGTAAAAAAGATCTTTCTTTACCCCCCATTGGTTTTTAAAGATAGTGATGAGTTAATTCCAAGTTCTGATAGAGCCAACTCTAAGTTGTCTCAACCAGATCCTAACATTTCCTTCTAACGATTGTACAAATAATATCATATAAACATTTTCCTCTTCTATGTTCATATTGTGAGAAAAATCTAGGAAAGTTGATACATGATCTTCTGCTAAGGGACATGTTTCCCATTAAATCTAGGTAGATGTTTTAGATAACCATCAGGAAAATTTCCCAAGTTTGCAAGGAGAACTAGAGCAGCATACATTGCTTGCACAATGGGTCGAAAAGTCATTACAGCAGGAGGAGTATGGGGTGACTGAGTGGATGATGAAGATGAAGATTTAGGAGATGAAGATGAATCTGTAGGGGTATTAGTATGAACTCCTTGTGAAAAGTCTTCCTTATTATCAAATAAAGGATTCAAATAGATAGAAAATGTCTCTTCAATATTAGTAGAGGTTGATGGAATAGAATAAGGAGTTGGAGTAATAAAATCTTGAGGCTTGAATTTAGGTAAATGTAAACCCAATTCTTCCTCAGAGGAAGGTGATTTGATAGGAATGTTTGGGACTTGATATGACTCAAGTGCCTATATTAAAAAGGATGATTGAAGATCTACTCCTTTTGAATGGAGTTCAGAAACCCTAGGAGGTAGTTCAGTCCAATCATGATGCAATGGTACAGCCGAAAAAGGATCTACATATGAGATGTCTTTACGGTGTAAAGTTGAAGAAGAAGAAGAAGAAGGTGTTCTACATCTTCTCCTTGAAGAGGCTCCCCTAATAAGTCTTTCTGTGTCTGGTAGAGGGCTAACAATCTCAGAAGCAGAACGTGATCTAGTGTGCTTAAAAGGAGCCAGATTTGACCAGTGGAATCTCCAGGTGAAATATTTTGACCTATATCCTTATCCTTTATTCACCTTAAAGGAAAGGGAAAATCGTTGCCCCGAGGAAAATTTAGCTCTCAATTCTTTGCTCCCCAGCAATGGCGTCGATCTGATGTTTTCCTTTAAGATAAGCAAAGTTCAATTGGTTATGCCAATGCATCTATAATGTTTTATTGATTTTATTGATTTTGGATGACCAATGAACTGTTTATAAATAGGTACTTTAAACTTAGAAAGATTCTTAGTTTAATAAAAGGTTGTTCTTTACATACACATGGTTATTTTGATTTTAAGTGGATGGATAAGAAGAATGTGTAGATGTATAATTGATTTAATATTCAAACTGAGTATTTAATCATTTATAAGCAGAAATGAAGAAAACAGTGTTTCCTTGATCAATGGAATATAATTAAACTATTTCATAAATCTAGTGCAATTTAAGTTCAAAGAGGAATTTACAATAACAGATAGTTTTGCAAATTAATTTCATATTTAAATGAAACTTCAGAGCGGATTCAAAATGAAAATGATATTCAATTAAATTTTAAATTGGATAACTATAAAATATTTAATTATATGAAGAAGACATAATGAAAAACTAGATGGAAACAACTCACTGAGAGACAAACCATATGAGGCAAATCCAGAATCTTTTATTATCTCAAAAATTCTCCAGCTTAGTACAAATCTGTGTGATAACTGGTTCAAGGGTTCAACCCTGAATACTTCCACAGAATGAAGTATTTAAACAAAATTACAAAAATATTACAATAAATGCCTGAGCGACACGACATTCTATTATTACTTAGAACTAACATAAATAGAAGTAATTCAATCGAAAGTAATGAATGTAAGCATTTGGCCCTGTTATGAAGGAGAGCAGTTACTAAGTGGCCACTATTCGAGTGTTGTGCTGGTGAAGCTAACGTGTCCTTTAATCCTGAAATTCACACAACTTTTCCCACATTTCTTCATCTGGAACAAATTTCTTGGTTACCTTGCGGTAGATTTCATCTACCTCTGTATACCGAGCAATGCATCAACCCTTGTGAAAAACCTGTTGACTGCTACCTCTAGAGTGTGACACTTCTCTGTCAGTTGTACAACTAAGATCTTCTTGGTTATAACTTTATTTACCTCTAGGATGGTTTTCGTTCTGTCATCCACTCCTAGATCATCCAGCTCATACCTGTTTTTAGAATTAAGGAACTTTATAATGTTGTTAGTTGTAGCAGGCATTTCTCCTAGTTGAGCATTGATAGTGGCAATGGTTTTCTTTGCTTTCTCCATGAGTTCCTTCTGCTAAAAAATAATCTAGATACATGGCCAGATTTCATATATCTCTTCAATAATATTATTCCAGATGATTTCTTTAACATGACACAGTGTAGAGCCAATAGAAGACTTAGTTGTTGACTTCTTACATGCCTCTATCTGATTTTGACCTCTCTGAAGGTCTGCTACATGAAAAATCTCAGATTTATGGCGATGATCCTCTAGAAGTTTCACTTGGTCTTGCAGCTTTTTAATCTCTTTAGTCTAGAGAGACATGTTTTGTACTACATTGGCCAACTAATTTGTAGCATCTCCTATACTTGTTGTATCAGATATGGCTGTAGGAATGGCTATGATATAAAGTGCTTCCAAATGGATAATCTGAATCTTTGTTAAGGCTTAGTCTGGAACTAAGCTTGGCCTTATTTCTGTACATTATCTTAAATACTTCACTGAAAATGTCAGTCCCCAAAGGGGAATCTTCTTCTCTTCTTCTCTTGGTTGTTTTCTCCTACATGGTAGGAGTCTGCACTGTAGATTATGATACCTTTTGTTCTTCTGCCTCCTGTAGGGTATTCTCAACCCATTCTAGTTGATTCTTATACTTCTCTATCTCTGTCCTGGCTGTGTGAAAGTAAGGAGTAGACTTGGTTTCTACCCTTAATTTAGAAATTATCCCTAATGGATCATAAGACCAAGTAAAGCTAAGGTTGAATTGCATTTCCTTCAAAAGCTTATATGCTTCTTCCCCTGCTGCCCTGTTGTTGCAAATGAAAGGGCCAATTTGTGTTTTGATTTTAAACTGATACTTTTTCTTGGAAACAACAAAATAGATTTCATCCATGTTGATCATTTGTCTTATATACTCCAGAGAAAAAATCCTCATTATGAGGAATTTGGGTAGCTTGTAAGGTGGGAGTTCACATCCAAATATTCTTAATTCTGTATAGTTCTCGTAGATATATCAGTCCCTTGTCTGAACTTGATCTAACAGCTGCAACACCCTTTTAATTTCCCCACTGATCCGATCCTTGGTTCTATCCTACTGCTTAGGAGAAATATTGTTGGATGAACAAACATCTTTGTAAACTGTTTATAAGTGTACTCCTTATGTTCCTTTATGACCAAAGTAGTCCAAAAGATGACTGGCTGTTGGTTGCCTTTCTCATCCAGCTTTTGTAAAGAAAGGTTGATGTTGTCCCCCTAAAAGTATAAGAACATGTAGACTAACACAAAGGCATACTTGAATACCTCTTCAGTTGGAAATCTAATAAGCTGCTGATGAATTGAGTCTGTAAGAAATTGGCTGAAGTTAAATACAATGGAGGGCTTAGAATCAACAGAGAAAATGGAAAAAAAATCCTATGATGGCCTCATCCACCCACTAATCAGAGTAGTAGCCAAGGAGGCAGGAAACAACTGTGATAATCTGCTTGGCTCTCTCAGGGAAAATGAAGGAGAGATAAGGAGTATTTTTCTTTGGTAATGAAGCATCTTGTGTTAATAACAACTCCATAGTTTGCGACCTCTTGGCAAAGTCTAGTTTCTAGTATAGTCCAACTAGTTTCTCTACTGTGGGGGGTTGCATCATCTGGTCTATGGCTTGAGGAGTGATGGTAAATAGAATTTGTCCAGTAGGGGTACTAATGGCCCTTTGGCTTGGAAAATATGATGCATGACACTTTCTAAAAAAGTTGGGGTACTTTGGGTACGAGGAAAAATGTAATGAGGTAAGTTGGATTCCCACAATTGGATGTCATCGCAATTGTAAATGTATTTGTCCTCAAGCTAGCAATACATCTCGAAGAGGTCAAGTTCACAGAGTGTCTCATGGATTTTATAGTCTCGGTCAACAATAGGAATGTGATGAAGATCTACGAGATGATAGATCAGAGGATTGACAATTTCCTTTGGTCCTTTGTCCTTCTGAGGCATCTTGGTTAAGGCTAAGAATAGGAGTAAAAACTAGATGGGAGGCTTGAATATGCAGACAGTAGTCAGGTTTTGGAGACAAGAACAAAAGTAATAGGCTGGAAATGATTGAGAAAAGAGTGTCGCTGGCAGTTGAAAATGTCGGGATTGAGTCCAGGAACCTGTAACAAATCAATAACAGTAATAATAAATGGATTTAGTAACCTAGTCATAAGTGGAAAGGAGGTTTATATAATGAATTTGGTTTTTCCATTGAAGGAGCAGGGGTCCGTCGGGTTAATGACTAGTCCAATTGAATGCTTAACGGTTTAATTGTGGAGGGAATGAATGTGATTTGGTGGAGTTAATGGACATATGAGGTGGCAAAGGGTGAATGGTGGGAGCACAACGAGTAGGAGAACGGTATCGGGAGCGAGGGAATCAGATTTTTAGAGGGGGGGAGAGTGGTTAGTGGTTTCACTCGAGGGGGGTCTAAAACACTATGGAGCTGACACGTAGGGGCATGCGCAGTTTTGTATACCGCCCATTTCGGACCCCACCCTGTTATAGACATTTTTGTGCCTTACAGCATTGAGCATGAAATGACCATAATCTAAGGGATCCAAAGTCCCTAAACATGTTGTTCCTACCCCTAGAGGAACAAGGCTAACAAACCACAGCAATTCACAGAAGTTCTCCACCAGAAACTACTCAAAAACAAGTCAATTCGGGATCATTTCAGTAGCTACACTAGCTGTTTGCACTGAATGTCAAAGCCAACACTGGCTACCTGCGTTGAATGTCAACTGGAACACTGGCTACCTGCGCTGAACGAGAGTGGACATGTGGCAGGCTCATTTCTCAAGGTGTCAAAACCCAGGAAGCTTCCAAAATGACACTTGCCTCAAGGAATTCGACTGGTGATTAGTAAGAGGTTCCAAATCTCCAAGTGGAAGCAAGAACCTCCAAGTGGACTCAAGAACTGACAGAGGGAGAGGAAACTAGTCAGATCTCAAGCTGACTCATCCTCTCTCCAAACATCTATATATGGATCTCTCCTCCATGAGATCTAGAGGCTGGAATTTTTTTATTGCAAAGAATTGCTGTTGGTTTGAGACTGGAACTATTGGGTGCTTAATGCTTTGAAGGGGGTGAAGATAGGAATTCCATTTGCTGGGAAGGAGATGCTGGATTGGAGCCCTCTGGGTTGTATCTTTTCCTGAACCTTGTTATTCATCAATAAAGCTATCTTGGTTTCTCCTATATGCTGGTGTATTCTTGATGTATGATTGCATTAGTGTATTTGGTTTATTTCTAATCCTGAACTAGTTATGAATATGAATCCATGTCTTGTGTAGTGTTCTTTTCTTGTGATCTTGCAGAAACCTCTTGAAGCTGGGCGAGCGAGAAGGCAAGTAGCTGGGAACTCTCCAAGAGAAGAGAAGCTGGATCGAGGGACAAACAGAAGACACCGGTTAGTCCATCTATCTCTCTCTTCATTCTTAATTCATAAAGGAAGAATACTAGAATAGCTATCTCGGTTTGTTGCTAAGGCACTGTCACACCTTAGGTGGATAGGATCGTCCTGCATAGGCATTTTTCCCCACAACAAATTGGCGACTCCACTGGGGAGATCTGTTTAGTCATTTTATTTGTGTTTCTATCATTGTTTGTTTCATAGACTCAACAGCAAAAAATCGAACTGCATCTGCTTTTCCCGGATGCAAAGTAGACAGTTGCTGCTTTGATATGATTGCTGGACTTGTCTATGATCTGAACAATGGACTCACAAATGATTTGATGATCCTTTGTGATAGATCTTAGTAACCCCTCAAAGAATCCCTTTGATTGTACCTTGCTTGTTTCTTTTATTTGGCCTGAAACAGTTGATTAAGTAGCAATCTGTGACCCAGAACCTGAGGGAAACGAGAGTTTCTCCTTCAGCGCAGACCCAGTGAAGGGATTCTGCATTTCAACGTAGTTCCCGTGAAGGATACCTGCGCTGAATGTCAAAACTCCTGTGTTGAGGTTGCGCTGAACTAGTTTGTCCTTGTGCAGCTGGGGTTCTCTGCTCTGTTTTGCCTTGTTTTGATCTCTGATTTTTGCAGCCTGTAACCAGCATAGGTACCAGTCTGATAAATCCTTTTCTCTGCTTAGATTCCGCCTCCTTTTGTACAAAAAGACTATGAATGTTTTTAAGTGTTTGTGGCGTCATTTACAGTTTTCCTTTGCATGAGTGAAATAGTCATCCTGTAGCCCTTGATTCAGATCTGTTGATTGTGATCTTAGAAGAGAGTTCATTGGCTGTTTACAGATTGATTATACATTTACTTTTGCTTATTGGTTTGAATTTGTCTCTTTTAAAGTGTCGAAACAAGTCTTCATTTCGAAAATCGTTAAGTGTTGTAATCTCTTCTACCCTCTCTGATTTCGAAAAAGTAAACTTGTTTGTATTGGTCATTTAAAAGCAAATTCAAAGTTGTACAAAAAGCTTTCTTTGTAGGCATCAATACTAAGAAAGCGGAAAACAAACACCTGCATTGTGCATTTGCATTTGATAGTTTGCATGTTGGATTTAGGAAAAGTGCATTAGAGTGTGCTGATTTCTCTTTGAGAAAAGATGGTGTCTTTCTTTTCCCTTAGTAGCTAGGATTTTCAAAGTTGAAAATATATAAAGCTTGCTTCTCATCTTTAGACTGCATTTAGGAATTTGTATCATGCATCTCGTGGTGAACCTTGAAAGGAAAACTTTAAAAAGATCAACCTAAAATAAATTGAATGAACTTAACAACGCTTTGCAACATAACGCACAACATAGAGGTCTAGGCTAGAGACGTGTTCCGGCGTCGTTAAGCCTGGTGACTGTCGATCTCGTGGATGGTGGGTGATTCCTCCTGAGGGACGATAGCGCCAGTACGGATTGTGCTCCCACGTACCGTCGCGTATATATTGGGAGACCCCTATAGGCATAAAATCTTTATCCTTAGGAAGCCGTATCGGCCGCCTTACTGATCGCAATGCACTGAACACAGCATTCAGGAAGATCGACCGCCCGTACCCTAAAAAGTATTCTGCGGTTTTGCGAAAAGTTTGGCACACCCTCTGCCTAGAACTCCAGAGCAGTTCCTTTTGGCCTTTTTCAGACTCTATAACGGAAAAAGTCCATCCAAGCATTTGCCACTTCGGGCTCGTTAAAACATCGAAGGAGACTAGAGTCATCTTTAGCTTTTTCTCGACTCTTTAAAATTGAAAAAGAAAGTTGTGTCCAAGCGTCGTTAAAATTTATTTTCAACGGAATAATCATCACCTTTCCCTCGTTGATCTTCGAAGTTAGTCTACCTTCATCACAAAGTTCTTGTAGAATCGCTAGAAAATATTTTGGATAGACTAAATATGTCTGAACAACCATCGACATCTAGGACTGTGTCATCCGACACAGCAGCGGCAGAGCCTCCTGCCGCTACTCCAACGATGTTGGCTGGTATACCATCTGTCCTGGCAAATTGTCAACAACAAGCTGGAGTCCAATCAGAGACTGTTTCGACGACATGGTTAGTTCCTATTTCTTCATCCGGATTATCATCTGGTATTTCTTATGTTGAAACTCAACAAATTGATCCAATGTGTCTTCAAAGGCCAATCTACCCTTTAAGTATTGGATTGCCACCATATGGAGGGCAGTATGCCTTTTCATTGTACCCCCCCGGAGAACAACCATATGGGAGTTTACAACAAAGTTCAGGTCAAACTGGAATTACATCCAGCGGATGGGTACCGATATTGCCTCAGCAGCCAAGGGTTGCATATTCAATGCAACCAGTCCACCCTGTGTCGAATGTTGCCACTATACCTGGTATGGTGATTGCGTCGCAAGTACAAGCGCTACCTGTTGTATGTCAACCCCAAGTTTCTCAGGTTGCCATACAACAGCCTCTTGTCTCGACAACTCAATCACAACCTCCGGTTAGTGCCTCCTTATCTGGAGCGACTTAGGCTCAAACAAGTACTATGACTCCTCATCTTGGTCAATCATCCAGTATTGGACAACAGCAACTGGTCCAACAACCAGAGCTGGTTCAAACTCATCAACCCCCATTCCAGCAATCATATCGAGGACCTGAGCAACAAGTCTTTGTAAGTAATGGGAAATCGCATTTAAAAAGTGGTTACCAACAACCATATTATAATGGTTATGCCCATCAACCTTGTCAAAGTTGCCATCATCAAATACATTATGCTGGTATGCAAAGACCCACTGCTCAGGTGATTCCATCTTATACTGGGTATGCTTCGCCTAACCTGACTCAACAGTTGCCCTTTGTAGCAACTCTAGAATTACCAGATCTAAACCGGCTGACGAATGATCCAATTGCTTATGCCCCTTGGTGGCCAGCGATTCCGTATAAACTTCCGTCAGACATTCCTAAATTCAATGGAAATCCAGGTGAAGACCCATCGAATCACGTGATGACTTTTCATATGTGGTGTTCATCAAACACCCTAAATGATGATTCGATAAGGCTTCGCCTTTTCCAGAGGACGTTAACGGGCCCAGCGGCAAAATTGTATATTGAATTACCTAGAGCCTCGTTCGACAACTTCAGCTCCCTAGCCACGACTTTCTTAACCCATTTTTAGTTACCGATAAGGTATGAAACGGGAACGAAACTCCTAACCAACTTCAAACAAACAACGGCCACTCACATATCTGATCATATACATGAGTGGTGACGTCGTCGTAGGATGGTAAAAACGTACGTTCCCGATCAGCTATTAGCTGAATGGTTTATCAAGTCATTACTTCCTGCCATCACAGAAGATGTGGCAAAGGGGGGAGTCGTAATGGAAGAGCAAGTCATCGCTCGTGCGCAATATCTGGACTTGGTTTACACTCAGTCCGGCACGCTCTACGACAAAATACCTAATGCCCCTAGACCGGAATTCTCAATTCCTCCTCCTCCTAAATCAAACAATGACTCTCATGCCGACAATGGCGTGATTGGTGCAACAGACATGAAATCGACAAAGGCTATATCTAAAAAGGCCCATAAGATTTCCGGTCAAAATGCAAATGAGGAACTTCTTGCCTCGGAAGTAAGTACCGTGTCGGACGACAAGAGCAAACAACTGAAGCAACCAGGGGGCAAGAAGAAAAAGAAAGGGAGAAAAAGGAAACCCCCTGCGGGGTGTCATATATGCGATGAGGATCATTGGACAACAGATTGTCCATACAAAGCTGAGCTTAAAATATTCTTTAAGAGTTTGAAAACCTCAGCTGTGTTGACTGATCCGTTTCCAAGCCCGGGAACTGAACTGGTTGCTAATCAAAATGCTTCCCGATCCCAAGTGCTTATGTTGTCTGTATCAAAGCAGCAAAATGAAGCTTTGACGAGGAATAAAGATTACAAGAATCCAAAGTTGTCGAACAACAAGGCTAATGAACAACCTAGTAGTTCGACAACAACTTTGACCGAAGTTGTGCCACCCATCATTCCTGAGCCAATGATAAAGTCGCAAAAGGGAGCAGTACACAAATCGACATTTAATCCTTGTGCGAAAATAGCACAGATAGAGGACCTAGCCCAATCGCCGTCCGCTATGTCGACACTTGAGGTACCGCAAAATTGCTTCTCCCAAGAGCAAGCTTTATTATCAGCAATAGGTGGGATTGACCCAATGGATTCCAATCTTGTGGCCTTTGATCATAAAGGATATGACCCTCAGTTACCAGCTCAACTAGCTTTCCTTATTCAAGTGAAAGCCCTCAACAAAACTGTTCATCGAACAATTATTGATGAGGGGGCATCTACATGCATTATGTCGATGAGTTGCTGGAAAACTTTAGGATCTCCAACCTTGTCGCGATCTTCGACGACATTAAAAGCATTCGACGGAAGGACATATACCCCATATGGTATCCTAAGTAACTTGAAAGTTGAACTAAGAGGGAAAACAGTAGAAATAGATGTTGAAGTAATCGATGGGAACCTTGATTACAACATCCTACTAGGAAGACCGTGGATCTATTCCATGGCCGCAGTTGTGTCGACCTACTTCAGGAAGATTGCATTTCCCTTCCAAGGAGGAATTACAATCATTGACCAACAAAATTTTCTCCCCAACAGTTCACAAGTTACGGGAAGCATTCCAATGATCCATGGAAGCAATCATTCGCTCCAAAATATCGGAGTAGGTCTCCTAAAAGACCCTGCTTTAATGGGTACTTTTGCCCTACCGCCTCCAAGTAATCTGGCAGAAGTGGCCACAGTAGAATATGAAACCTTCTACATCTAATGGATTTGGACTACGAGGACGGTTCTTATCTCGTGTCAACCTCGTTAAAAAATGAAACAAGGAGTCATGAGGATAGTTCTTTTACTGTGTCAACCTCATTAAAAAATGAAACAAATCCCCTTTTCAAATCTCAAAGGTAAACCTTCATTCCAACCACCGAGTTGAATGCAATGAAGCTTGGGGGGCATGCACCTCGATTTGTGTTATTATGTTGGGGGCATGCAGACTTATCATCGAGCAGTTTTAGCATAAAGTTCATGCTCGTTAAAAAATAAACGCAAGATCCGAGCAGTTTTATCGTATAGTTCATGCTCGTTAAAAAATAAACATAAGATCGAGCAAATGTTTCCACCCGCGTTTAAGCTCGTTAAAAAATGAACTATCCCGGTAAATAACCACTGTGAATGTTATATCATCAGCCATTAAAGCCTTGGTCATGTTCGCACCATCACCTCGACTTTTCATTTGGCCGATCGTTCACCTCCATATGATTGTTTACCCATTTTGAGGAACAGCTGCGAAGATTGATTTCACCTAGCCATCCTTGTGACACTGCCGTGATTGGAAAATTCCAACTGTACCTGGAATCAGCTGCTAACCTGTTTTATCACTCGTTCCTCAAAAGACGAGTCTTCTTTAAGCTCTTTTCATCTGACTCGTAAAATATGAAAAGATTGCCGAGTCCTTGGCCTTCCAGCTCGTTAAAGGGACAGGAAGTGCTATCCCTCCTCTAGATTTTAATCTTTTTGGACCTGATGGATTATTGCACAAAAAGATCGAGCGCTTGTTTTATTCGGCTCGTTAAAACTATCGAAAACTCATCCCTTCTGTATTGTTTTATACTTTTTCGGGCTTAAGGGATTAGATGACGAAAAAGGACTTTTGGAGTTAACTTTATGTACCTTTTCAGACTCTCTAAAAATGAAAAGGACCGAGTTATCCTTGTCGTTAGAATCGTTAAAATCATTAAATAGCAACAAACTTGTCTTTAGACGAGAACGAGTTTCACTATCGCTAGGCTCGTTAAAACATAGCGATGGGCTTGCCCGAAGGGCAGGTTATAGAACAAGCATATGTTATCCTCCTCAATCTTGACAAAAATAAAGAGGTACTGGTCAGCAATGACTGGGGAAAAAATGGGAGAAACTAAAGTTAACTTTGATGGTAGCAAGTCGCTCTTGAACATGACACTTTTCCTTCGTACCACAATCGGGTTGGGTTGTTTCATTCACCGGTCACATCCATGGTCTCGCCATACCATCCATATTTGGGGTAATGCTACCGATCCATCGCATCAGTGTCGCCATATGTTCAAGAGAAGTCGTTCAGAAAAGTCAACCGTGTCCCATCCACTGCCATACATTATCCTTCATCCTTTCATGACCGCCACCCTGAATCATATGTCACAGATCGTTTTCACCTCCATTAAAATCATTAGCTCTGTTCCGTGTCACTGATGTGGGATTCATCAAGGCCCTCCTTTGACGGATCACTTCTTGTCGACATCAGCTCATTATCCAAGAAGTTGATCTAGGGACAACCCCTTCAGTACTTTGAAGCTTGCATGCCACAATGGCAAGTTTCTCACTTCCGACGACAGGTATACATCAATGACCTTCGACCGAAAGATTTTGCGTGGTGTTCGACGCCAAGTCCTTTATTCACACCACGTGAATTGTACTGCAGTACCTTGAGGGTCATTATCATTATCGGTGATTCCTCTCGCACTTGTTAACGGTTTACATCATCGACCGGTAATCAAGCGATGTCTTTCCATGTTCGACTTCAGAACATTTCTCACATGGATCGACTTGTACTTAGAGTGAAGATCGAACAAGTTTGAAGAACCCGGATCTAGTTTCATCCATCCGGGCTGCGATATATATTCAGGAAAGATAAAGACATTGACATGTACATCATTGCAGCAGATAATCATCCTACTCAAAGGATGATAATTTCATCAAAATTGTCAGTCTACCATCAGACGATTGTCTGTTCTATGTACAGAAAAATGAATTTATAAAACTGAGCATGGGAATGCCCGCCTCAGCTAGATCATGAAAGCAGTATGAAAAATAATGTATTGTATTGTATCTTATTACAGGTCTCCTCTCAGCATTGGATGAACTTCGGATGCCCCTGATAAAGCATTTCGCCCGATAAACAGCCTCATACTTTAGGGGGCAACTGTTATAGACATTTTTGTGCCTTACAGCATTGAGCATGAAATTTCCATAATCTAAGGGATCCAAATTCCCTAAACATGTTGTTCCTACCCCTAGAGGAACAAGGCTAACAAACCACAGCAATTCACAGAAGTTCTCCACCAGAAACTGCTCAAAAACAAGTCAATTCGGGATCATTTCAGTAGCTACACTAGCTGTTTGCGCTGAATGTCAAAGCCAACACTGGCTACCTGCGTTGAATGTCAACTGGAACACTGGCTACCTGCGCTGAATGAGAGTGGACATGTGGCAGGCTCATTTCTCAAGGTGTCAAAACCCAGGAAGCTTCCAAAATGACACTTGCCTCAGGGAATTCGACTGGTGATGAGTAAGAGGTTCCAAATCTCCAAGTGGAAGCAAGAACCTCCAAGTGGACTCAAGAACTGACAGAGGGAGAGGACACTAGTCAGATCTCAAGCTGACTCATCCTCTCTCCAAACATCTATATATGGATCTCTCCTCCATGAGATCTAGAGGCTGGAATTTTGTTATTGCAAAGAATTGCTGTTGGTTTGAGACTGGAACTATTGGGTGCTTAATGCTTTGAAGGGGGTGAAGATAGGAATTCCATTTGTTGGGAAGGAGATGCTGGATTGGAGCCCTCTGGGTTGTATCTTTTCCTGAACCTTGTTATTCATCAATAAAGCTATCTTGGTTTCTCCTATATGCTGGTGTATTCTTGATGTATGATTGCATTAGTGTATTTGGTTTATTTCTAATCCTGAACTAGTTATGAATATGAATCCATGTCTTGTGTAGTGTTCTTTTCTTGTGATCTTGCATAAACCTCTTGAAGCTGGGCGAGCGAGAAGGCAAGTAGCTGGGAACTCTCCAAGAGAAGAGAAGCTGGATCGAGGGACAAACGGAAGACACCGGTTAGTCCATCTATCTCTCTCTTCATTCTTAATTCATAAAGGAAGAATACTAGAATAGCTATCTCTGTTTGTTGCTAAGGCACTGTCACACCTTAGGTGGATAGGATCGTCCTGCATAGGCATTTTTCCCCACAACACACCCCCTCCCTGATGTGGAGTACTGAAGAAGGTATGTTTTATTGATTATTTTGTCATATTTTCTTTAAAGACTTATAATCCCTTTGCATCATGAACTCTGCAGCAATTAGTAAGATTTGAACGAGCCTTGTTGTTTCTTTATTTTCTCTGTGTTTCTAACAGTTTGAACAGCCTGTTGTTCCATTGTCGTCTCTGCGTTTTTACAATGAGCTAAAGCATGGGAGGAAGGTTAATTCGAAGAGACCCACAGGTATTGACAGTTTCTAACGCTGCACGGGAAATCCTGGCAAGGGCAGGATGGTTAGTCTATCTTAATCATTTACAGGAATCCAACGAGACCGTAATTGCAGTCACCGATGACGTAATTGCAGAGGTCTCGAGACTGCTAGCCACTAGACCTGTGTGGACTCTAAAGAAGGAGAGACTACAAAAGATCATGAAGATCTTCCAGGATGAAGGGCAGAACCTGATAGTCAGAGGAAAGGGAGTCCTACCAGCAGCATTAGGAGAGCCGTGGGCAGAATTGGCGAAGATCATCCAGAGCTACATCACCTGTGAAGGCAGGAAAGACGTGATAAGACCACGACACCTTAAACTCTTAGCTGTATTAAAAGATAAATGCTTTGTGAACCTACCTGCATTTTTAAATTCATTACTTCATGATGTTGCCTGAAGCATGAAAAAGTCACAACATGTAGAATCGGTAGTAAGTCACCATGGACTAATACAACTAATAGTTAGCCACAGTCTTGCTCAGCAACAGAGCAGCTGGGAAGAGCTAATTGCTACGATAGATGGGGCATCAACTCTGCCAACCCCAAAACGCAAACATACTGCCAATACACCAAATAGACCATCAAAACAGATAAAATCAGTTAGATTGGCACAGATTAGAGGGAGGTTGGGAAATCCCCAAGGGAATACCAGCCAACCTATGGAGATAGATGACTCAAGGGATGAGCAACCCCCGCAATTAGAAGGAGAAGAGAATGAGAAAGAATTGGGAGGAAATGAGGAAGGAGAAATAGAGGAAGAGACCGAGCAGGTGGAGGCGGAGACAGAGCAACGCGAAGAGAATCCATTGCAAGAGGATGAATTGGCACAAATTCTAGCCAATATGGGTGAATATGCCCAACCTCTCAGCCCACTAGGCCTCCATATTGAGGAAGAACCAAAAGAGTATTCTGCTCAGGACAAAAAAGCACCCAAAGAATTGTGCGACGAGGAAGAAAACGAAGAGAATCATTCTGTTCATGATGTAAGTATGACAGGAGAAGAAAATGATGAAGATATAGAAGGGAAACAATCCGCTCCTAGCTAGACTACACCGGAAGAATTACATGAAGAAGAAGGGGTGGACAAAGAAGTTACCCAGGAATTAATAGAGCTAGCTAGAGTTTCTACTCCTGAGCAACCTGAACAAAATAGCGAAGGAGCACCCCAAGAAGAAAACCAGGGAATTGGCCAAGATAACAGTCCAGGCCCGAGTAAACAGACAATTGTTCCTTCTAAGGAAATATAAGAAATTAAATGATTACGAAAAGAACAGCAAAGATTACTAAATGTGATAGCTCGACTTCGACAGCAAATCAGGGTTTTGAAAATGAGAAAGAGAGCAAAAAGTACTTCAGGGATAAGACATGCAACTACTCCGGTGAGACCCCCCAAGAAAAAGGTTCGGAGGACCCGTGTTCAGTCTGTTGTTCAAAACCCTATCGAAGAACAGTCTGTTATTCAAACCGATGTTGAAGAACAGTCTGTTGTTCAAACCCCTATTGAAGTACAGACTGTCATTCAAAAGCAAAAGGAACAGCATTCCACCGTTTCCCATGTTGAAGTGCAAACAGACGATATATCGGCCTGTGACAAAGAAGTTCAAACACAGGCACAGTCCTCTGAAGGGATGCAGACTATAAACACGAGGTGATGCAATAAAAAGATTCAAGTAAATCTTCCACTGGCCACTACTACATGGGACAGCGATGCGAGGACAGTAACCCTAAGAGAGAGTTTGATGCAAGCTCAGCAAGCAGTAGAAAAACTCACAGAACAAACGGTTTCTTGAGAAAAGTATGAAGAATTACAACAACACCTAAGGAATGTCAATTTATCCGAAATCCATGCCTTTAAAGGATGGCAAAAGGAAGAAGAAAAAGTAACAAAGGTAACTCATAGATTAGATGTAGTTATCAAACAGATGGATACCTTATGCTCTTTGTACACTGACGTCCTAGCATGTAGAGCTCATACCAAGAATTATGCCTTGTTTTTAATGCAACGATATTTGCAATTGAAAATTAAGGCCGTCAAAGCAAGAGCCCCTATACAAATTAATACCATTGATGATTTTATAAATTGTTGTAAGCACTATGGAGTAAAGGTTCAAAGACTACTGTGTGAATTCTATCTGCATAACCTCGTATTAGATCAGGAGACAGAGCAGAACCCCGGCCCTTTTGTTGGGGATATCCAACTGCAGGCATTTGTTTTATTTGGAGTTAATCAAACCAATGGCTTAAATCCTATAATGCCTTCCAAAGACAAGAAAACGGATTAGACTTATGGGTAAGAGCTGAGCCTAGAGATCCATTACAGTTATGGAACAAACACAGGAGCCTCATGAGGACTCTGGGCGTGATTGACGCGTTAGGACCCATTCATACAGCAATCAATCGGCAAGGGATAGAATACTTCTTTACCATTAAGGACCTTGCCATTGCAGCTACTAAATTTCGATATCAGACCTCTAATCCGAACATCCAACTCAAGGAACCATTTAATTACGAGAACTTTAAGTTAGCCGCTGATCGTTTGAGCCTCGATGGTGAACTTATCTTGAGGGAAGGGCCATCTTGGTTAGGATATAGGTTTCGGACTCCGATTATTTGGCACCATGCACCTAGATACCAAACCTTGTATGAGATGCTTGAGGGCCAGACAGGCCATCTTTTTGAACACCTAGTTAGGCATCATGGTTGTAGACCACCACATGAGATTTCGTCTCCAGCTTACTCTCTCATTGCCTTACATGTCAACTACAATATTTTCATGAGGGCATGAAAAAGAGTAAGTAGGGGGGTGTGTGGAGTACTGAAGAAGGTATGTTTTATTGATTATTTTGTCATCTTTTCTTTAAAGACTTATAATCCCTTTACATCATGAACTAGGTAATTAATAAGAAAATATGGCAAAATCTATGAGAATCGTATGTAACGCAAGATAACTAATGATCGCCATTTTCTAATGCAGAAAAAGGGAAAAATGAAATATTGTCGTCCCAAGGAAAAAGACAGAGCAAAGTTAACTGTTGTCCCTATGGCAGGGAACCATATGCAGACACAGAAATCCAAACTGAAGCGTATCAGCCAAGGAAAGGAAAAGGAGATATCAAATCGGCGCAAGAAAACAAAGGGATAATTGGAATTAATAGTTTGGTGAATCCCTCAGGATCCTCTGATCCTGAGGGATCGCAATCTTAACTATTTTTGCATCATTGATATCTCCGCCCGACTGTTATAAAAAGGGGCAGCACTGCTAGCCCAAGGGACGGGTTGTTGTTACTTTTATGTAATTTCTCGTTGTATTCAAAACTTTGATCATCGACTCTCATTGAGAAGTGATCCACTGTAACTCTGTTTTAATGCTTTAATATAAATCTGGTTGTTGTTCCATCTTTGATCCTGGAATAATTTCAAGCGGTGTGTCCCTGGAGGCTAAGGGCCCGGCCCTGGTGGAACACTTGCTCCTGTACCATTATCTTTAGTTCGTGTGTGGTTTTCATTATCAGCTTTGATCGGTAATCTGGTGTGTTTTGTTATTTTATATCACAGCTCTGTTATATTTACAATATCGTTCTCTATAATAGGAAGGTCGTATTATTCATTCTGACTTTATAACATATTGTTGTTCCTTTAAGTCATTAATGTAACCTTACTGTTCTTTACAGAATGCTATCGTTGTTCAATTACAGAGTATAGGGGTTGTAATATTCTTAAGTTGGTATTACTGTATTCATCTATGGTTTATACTTCATTACGATTGTTGTTCAATTGAAATTGTTGTTCCATTATGAATTGTGATCGTTATCCTTTATAACTGAGATCAACATTTGTGGTATCAGATTCAGATCATTGTTTCTCTTAATATCTATCTGTGTTGTGTGTGTTATTTATTTCGGTACTGTATATTCACAATTGGCTCTAAGCGTTATTCTATATTTCATTGCTAATTGGTTGCCATTCCATTTCTATTCGTTGTCCAATTTATTCTTAAAGTAAGGATTGCTCTTTGATTCCTGTAGGATACGATTGCTGCCTTCATTTTCTTAGAATAAGGTTTCGTTGCTTATCAAGCATAATTGTTGTTTCAATTATAGTTGTTGTTCCATTTCCTGTTATTTTCATTGCCACTGCATTGGACGATCTGAAACTGTAGTGAGCATTGAAATTCGTTTTCTAGTTCCCAGATTGATGATCTGTTCCTTGATTGTCTTCAGTTACATCAGTTTACAGAGGGTTAAGTTATTGTTACTGTACCCTTGACTGATAATTTACTTAGTCTTCTGAATGCATGATTTAGGCTTTAAAGTGCTTTGCTGTAAGTAGATTTTCTTTTAAGCATCCATTTACTCTTGTATTTTTTTGAGCACTATATTACTAGCATTACTCTGACAAATGACTGCCTCAAACTGAGTACACTATTTGAGATAGAAAATCGTTCCTAGATTGACAAGTTAATGTGAGGTAATTAGAGGTGAAAAAGGCCCTTTTTATGGCTCGACACCCAACAATAAAGCTCAAATGGTGAGGGGGGTCTGAAATCGTATGCAGGCCATCGGATGTGGGAAGATGGGAAGAGATGGAGTGTAATGTGACAGGAAGTTAATCGTGACGTGACGAGAATTTTCTTGGTGGGGTCTTTCGTATTAACAATGTAATGTGTTGGGAATATATGCAATATATGAGGGGTATATTGACTTAGGGATAAGTGGGTGGAGGGAAATATGAGCGGAGGGAGAATGATTTGGGATTTTAAACTTAGGGATAGGATTAATACCAAATTGCTTGATATATAAAACCTTAGAGCAAACCCTTACTCCTTTACCTTCTCTTCTGCACATGAAAGCAATTATATTTGATAATTGACTTGTGGTGCATTTAGACTAGCAGCCTGTGCATTTATAAAAACATGTAATGAAGCCTTTCTTTTCTTTTTACTTCCCTAGAATTTTATTTTCCTTTTGCCTTCTTTATTTAGGGCAACTAACACCTATCATTTTATTGATATGGATGCCTATAAAACATTAAATTGACCTAACATTTTAACTTTTCTTTCTTTTGCATCCATATCCTAACTTAACATTTTACAATTATTTTGACTAATATACCAACTTATCAAAACCAGATAATGTTACAACAAGATGCAATAGGAAATCATCGCAGTTTTGAGCTTCAAAAGGGCAATGATGCTCATTTTAGGGTTTCATGGGTTGTTTCTTCAAGAAACCTCTACCACCATATCATGTTTCAAGCACTTCAGGTTATGTCACAGGGAAGGGCAGGAGGCATGAAAAAATATTGTGTAACAGATGCCCCCTAAAGCATGAAGGTAGAATGAGGAGTGATAGCTGAAATGCTTTACGAGCTTTTGGCAAGGACGAGAATTCACACTATCAGGAGTCCTACGAATCAAGGACGCATATACATATACATATTTGAGATTAAGACATGAATCCATGACATGGATGCAGCCATCCGAATGATGAAGACTATATAAAAAGATCCATTGTATGGGCGCAGCCATCCAGGTAACAAGGATCAGTATAAATATTAAGTCTCGCAGTATGGTCACAACCATCTGTATAGTAGAAACATGTGTACAATCATGAATAACATAAAACTCGATGCAGCCTAAGCCATAACAAACAGGACTCAGGGTCTTGCGCTCCATCCCGACCCAATCAATGTACGAATCTCAGCATGCGAAGAAATGTGTTGAAGTCGAACATGCTAGAAAACCACTTGATTATCAACCAATGATGTGGACCATTAACAAGTACGAGAGAAACCACCAATAATGATAATCGACATAAAGGTACAACAGTACAATCTATGAATTTGATAATGAATTTGAGGTCAAAAACTCGTGTTATCACCTGATCAAAAGCCAATAATGAAGACCTATCGTCGGATACGAAGAATTGGCCATTAAGGCATGCTAACTCTAAGGTATTGAAAGGGAGTTCCTAAGTCATCTTCCTAGATAGTGAGCTGAAGTCGACAGGAAGTGACCCGTCGAAGGAGGGCAATGATGAATCCCCCATCATTGACACGAAACAATGAATAAAGTGGAATGATATTCAGGACTGTAGCAATGACTCAAACAATGTATAGGTAAATAACTGCATATTTAACTTCTCTTGAACATATTGGTGACACGACTCCGAAGTGTGGCAGCATCTGACTCAACATGGGACTAAGGGTCATAATGACAGTGTGTAATAGTCAAATGAGAGGCAAGATGGATCACCCAAACCCAGTAGGACAAGTGACTAAGTGATGATATCCCAAACCCAACATGAGAGAAGAAGAGTGTCATGTTCAAGAGCAACATGCTACCTATACAAAGGATGTCTCATCTTAATTTTCTCCCTCTATTTCTAGCGAGCACCCCAATTATTTTTAATCACAATCTTGAAGGGGATAGCATATGCTTGTTATGTAAGTTCATTCTTCGAATGAATCCATCCTAGTAAGTTTTACGAGCCCTAGGAAGGAGAATATTGGTCCTGTCATGGTGATGAGCCTTTCGTCATAAAATTTTAAGGAGCCCGGCGTAAGAAATACTCGATATCTTTTTCATATTTAGAGAGTTTGAGAAAGAAACGAAAAAGAAAACTCCATCATATCTCTTTTTTCGTAATTTGTCCCTCGAACCCGAAAAGGTAGAAAACAATATCCAAGGGAACCTCTTGACCATGTTGACCAAGGTGTACCTTTTTTGTAAATAGTTTGTCTCAGCCCAAAAAAGCGATAAATGTATACTGAGATGACGTTGATTCATTTACTTTAACGAGTTCGAAATGAAAATTGCTCGACAATCTTTTCAAATTTTGAGAGTCAGAAAAGAGATGAAAGATGACTCCAAGGGGGTTCCTTTTTCATTTATTTAAGGACTCCGAAAAAGAGATAAAATAAAACTCCTAGAATTGGTCAATAATGATCACTGTCACATTGAAAGCACCTGTAACTGCACAAGAAATGCACCCATCACTAATATCGAGAAAATATTAAAATATTATAAAATATTTGACAAAATGACTTTCAAAACTTATAAATAGGCAAAAATTAATTTCATTTTTTACCATTTTACCAAACTGAGCTCTGAAAGTGTTTTTGTGCCCTAATTTCCTTGATTTTCCAATGGCTGTTGTAGGAGATCTGAGGTACCATTTCACGATCCGTCTACGACAGGTAAGAGCCTCATCCCTACTCTTGCATTTCATTACCTTATTATGCAATTTTAACGGTGAATTTTAAGCTAGAAAAGAGGATTTTTAAAATTTAGGTCATCCGTGACCATCGCAGGTATGGTAATTGGACCCGCGATGGTTGCGATCAAGCCCAAAGGCTCACATGATGCTATCGCATTGTTTTGAAAAACAAGCGTGATGGCGTCGAGAGCAATTTTTTGAGATAAAAAAACTCATTTTAAAGAAAAAAATGTTGATTTTTATCTACAGAAAAAGCACTAAAAAGGGTTTAAATGCTGTTTACAAGAGAAATATGGTCCTATAGTGGAAAGAAAGAGGCCATGAGGCCAAGGATCACCAAGAATCTCAATATCTGGCATGCATAAATGCTTTGAGGGATTGTGGCCTATTGAAATTCTTTCAGACCACAGGATTGAGGGCACAAATGGAGTTGCTACCCTATCTGATCAGCCTTTGGGATGTAGATCGAGAGATATTCATCATCAAATGGAAAGAACTAGAACTGGAGGAAACGGACATCTATTTCATCATGGGATTATCTCATCGAGGATATTCTATTCAACTCTTTGGATCTCGCCAAGGAGGTGAGAGTACGAGGAGTCTAGTCCATAGATACTATCCTCGAGCCGAGATAACCAATGGAGGTAAGGTGAAGATTGAAACAATCACCAATAACATTGTTCTGAGAACAATATTGTTCACCATGGCACATGCATCTGGCACGCAAGCTCTTCATGAGGCTTCCAAGTCTCAATTTCAGTATGTTATTACTTGTTTGACCCCCACCATCTTCAACTAGTGTGGAGGTCTTTTGGTGAACATGAAACGCCAACTGACTAAGGGTAAGCACAGATGCCTAAAGAAGTTCGGGTTTGGTTCCATACTAGTGACCTTATTCTTGGAGTGTGTTATAGACATTTTTGGGCACTGCAACCCCAATCATACATGTCCATAAACCAAGGGATCCTAAGTCCCTAAAAGTGTTGTTCCAACCCATAAAATAACAAGGTCAGCTGATTACATCATCTCCCAGAAGTTCTCCTTGAAAAACTACTCAGAACTGGTCAAAACTGGACCATCTCACCTGCTCCATGGTCAAAGTGCGTTGCATCCCACCTAAATGCACACAGGAGGTGTGATGCATACTGAAAATCCCTTCTATGGGGTGCAATGGGTGAGAGTGGACAAATGGCAGAGTCAATTTGGGAGGTGGAAGATCATGGAATCTTCCAGAAACTTCTCTTGTGACACTTGCCTCTCTGCATTCACCTAGGGATGAGTAAGAGATCATCAATCTCCAAGTGGAATCAAGAACTATCAGAGAGAGGACACTAATCAAATCTCAGAAGTTGACTCAACCCCCTTCGAAACATCTATATATGGATCCTCATCCCAGAGATCCAGAGGCTAGAATTTTGTATCTCGTAAGGAAGTGTTGCTGGTTTCTTGGTGTAACATCATAGTGTTGGGTGATCTAAGATTTTCATGAGGTGAAGAAGGGCTTTCTTGCTGAGAGGATGATGCTGGGTCAGAACAATTGGTTGTAATCCTCTTTGCTATTCTTGATATTAATAAAGCTATTCAAGTTTTCCTCCACATTCTTGTATGATTGATGATATATGCATTTGTGTGGTCAATATATATCTAGTCCTATATTGTTTATGATAGTAGATCTTTGTTCTTGGATAGTGTTATGTTGCTTTGATTCTACAGGTGCTCTTTGAAGCTGGGTAGACGAGGAAGCGAGTGGCAAAGATCTATCAGAAGGGAGAGGAAACAAGCAAGGAACCAAGCGCAAGACAGAGGTTGGTCTCCTTTGTTCCCCTCTTATCTACTTCTCATAAAGGAAAACGAAAGTAGTTTTAGTTTGTTTCTTTCTAAGATAGCTACCAGTCTTAGTGGGACTAGCAGCTCTGCATAGACACTAGTTTTCCCGATAACAAAATGGCGACTCCGCTGGGGAGCGAATAGATTGTTTGTTTGTCTATATTTGTTTGCTTTATAAACTTACAGACAGAGCCTGAATTCAAGCCAGCTAGCCTTCGAACTGCATTTGCTATGCTAGTGCAAAGTAGATCAATGCTGCTTCAGTCTATCTCCGGGTTTTGTTTATGAACTAAACAAGCGATTTACAAACTCTATAATTGCCCTTGTGGTGGCTCTAGTAACCTCCTTAGATCTACCCCTGTGATTTATTTACTCATTATCACTTGCGCGGCCTAAATCCCTGAACTGTGTTGCAAACTGTGATCAAGAACTGGATCAAAAGTCTCGCACTGTACCATCGCACCCTCTCTTCAAGGATATCATTATGCATCACACTTCCCATGTGTTGTAGGTGGGATGCATACTGGAATCCCTGTGTAACAGGTGCGCTGATCAGAAAAGGCTAATCTTGCCTCCAGACTTTGGTTTTTCTTCACTCTTTTCAGCTCTATTCAAGAGTTTTAATGTCTGTAGTCAGTATACCTTTATTGGAAACCCCCTTCCGTGCCATTATTCCGCCTCCATTGTGCAAATAACTGTAAATGTTTTTATGTATTGTGAGCCATTTTCAGTTCTCTTTTACAAAGAAGTAGCGTAATTGAACTGTTGTTTCTTGATTTGGAAGTGTCGCAAGTGTCGTTTTCAGTCATAGAAGAGAATCTGATTGTTCTTGATAGTCGATTACACTGTTACTCTTGTAACTGATTTGAATTAGTAGTTTTTCAAGTGTCGAAAGCAAGTTTTCAATTCCAAATCGCAAAGTGTCGTCATTGTCTTCATTTTGTCTTGAAAAAAAGTTTGTTAGTAATGTCGCTTTGAAAAATAATTCAGATTTGCGCTTAGCTTTCTTTTTATCATTCACACATTAAGAAGGATAAAAACAAATACATGCATGTGCATTTGCATTCAGACTGTTTGTTGGTTTTATTTAGGACAGTGCATATAATGTGTGCTCTCTGCTCTATGTTGAAAGAATATCATCTCTCTTTCTTTAGTAGCTAGGATTTTCATTGCAAAAAGAAGATTAAACGATTGTTTATCATCTTAGATTGCATTTTAGGAATTGTATATCTACATCACGCGGTGAACCTGAAAGGCAAATTTCTTAAACAAAATCAATTGTAAAATAAATTTAATGAATCTAAAAACGCTTTGGAACCTAATGCACAACATTTAGAAGTCTAGGCTAGAGACGTATTCTGGCGTCGTAAAGCCTGGTAATTGTTGTTTTCATTGTTGGTTGGGTGATTCCTCCACTTTGAGATGACAAGTGCCAGTACGGACTTGTGCTCCCATGTACCGTCGAGTATATATTGGGAGACCACAATAGGCTATATCCTTTATCCATAGGAAGTGATGTCTGCCGCCCTATCGATCGCAATGCACTGAACACAGCATTCGGGAAGATTGACTGCCGTACCGTAAAAAGTATTCTGCAGTTTTGCGATTGGTTTGGTAATCCCTCTGTCTAGATTTCCTGAGTAGTCTCTTTCATTCCTTTTCAGACTCCTTAAAGGAAAAGGTCCATCTGAGCACTTGTCACTTCAAGCTCATTAAAAATCGAAGGCGACTAGAGTCATCTTTTGTTTTTTCTCGACTCTTAAAAATAGAAAAAACAATTTGTGTCAAAGCGTCTAAAATTTATTTTAATCGGAATAAACATCACCTTTCCTACGTTGGTCTTAGGTTTAGAAAAATGGAGTCCACCAACCAAGGATTTCCCCTTGGAGGAAATCCTAGTCCTTTCTCCTCTTGGGGAGATGTTGGTGCACCCCATATGGCCACATTGTTGCTTCCAGGATTGACAATCGGCCTACCCGTATGGCTCTTCTCGACCTCTGTCGTTCAGAACACTGTGATTCCGGAGCAATCAAGCAAGCAACTAGATGATACCAAAGTTACCCCCCAACCTTCTACTTCGTCTGATTCTCCCTCTCCTCCTTCCTCTTCGCTTGATGGAGCTGGTAAAGCCCAAAGTCAAGTAACTAAGAAGAAGAAGGAGAAGAAGAAGAAAGAGAAGGAGAAGAAGAAGAAAGAGAAGAAGAAGAAGGAGCCAAAGACGGCAGGGGGCAACCAGGCATCATCTAGTGAAAATCCACACACTACACTGTCCAATCCTAAATCTCCATGTGTCATTTGCAAAGGAGATCACTATCATCGAGATTGTCCTTGCATCTCTCGGATCTTAAGGGACTGGTCTCCTCGTTTGCACAATTCGGTGTCAACAACCTCTGATGATCATGTTGAAAGTACACCGTCAACTAGTGAAAGTGAAACGTCGGGACAGAAAAGGAAAATTAAATTCCCTTGTAAACTATGTGAAGGTGATCAGGCTGTCCACCATTGTCCCTTCCTAGATGAAGCTAAAAGAGTTTTGGACGACCGTCCGGTTTCACCGTTACGACTCCCTCCTGGATATAAGAAACTCTTGCCAAGTCCATCGCTAGTTGAAAATCCGACTGACACGCCATTGTGGTCGGTCGAAGCATCTATCATTGAAGATAAACCATCTGAATTCACACCAGACGAAAGTCAAAAGGTCGAGGTGGCAGTTGACCTGGTCTTGCCTTCAGAAGGTCCATCTTCAGATGATATGGTCACCAGAGAGGACAAGAACGACACCGTTCAAATTCTCTTCGTAAACACAGACTCTGATGAACATGGGGGCAGTCTACCCGTTCCTTTACCGCAGGAAGGAAGTTCGTTAGAGTCATATCCGGCCGTCTATTCGGTCCCACCTCCAAGCAACCTAGTTTTTTCCTTCGATTGGAATCTACTAGGCAGACCCCGTTCACCAGCTAGTTTACCATTTCGAATCATTGCTCAAATATACAGAATGGTCATGGCCGGTACCATCATAGATGAAGGGGCTTCTGTGAGTATCCTTTCCTCAACTGCTTGGAAAGTGCTTGGTTCGCCATCGCTTTTGCCTGAAATGAGAAATCTAACAGGCTTTGATAAAGGAACCAATCGACCGTTAGGGATCCTTCCCAATGTGCCGATAACATTGAGAAGGAAAACCGGTCACATGAACGTAATGGTAGTCCAAGGACCCCTGGATTATAATCTACTCCTTGGACGCGACTATATTTATTGCATGGGAGCCATTGTCTCCTCACTCTTTAGAGTAATGTGTTTTCCGCATGAAGGAAGAGTGGTCAAGCTCGTAGACCAGCTTTCATTCCCCGGATCACACATATCAAATAGTCAAATACCATCCCTAAATTGTCTTTCACACAAGGAATGTCTCATCAATCTCTAGTCCGTCCACCTGATGAGCACGAGTGATTCAAAGGACATGACTGAAACCCAAGGGGAATGCACCCTATTCTGTTTCGACAGGAAAACCTTGGGTATAGGGTAGGTTTCGGCGAAGGATATATGACTAGTTTATGAGTTTAGACTGGAATAAGATTCCTCCATCAAAGTTATGTGAGTGGAGGCACATTGTGCCACTCACCTTTGTCTATTTCGGTAGACATCGCCGAGGAAGTGTCTTGTCTGCAGTGCGGATAGAACAATCTTTGGTAACCTGGAAATTTTTCGCTATACCTGGGGGCATGCAAACCTTTTGGCATGCAAGCGAAGAGCGACCATTTATTTTTTAAAATTTGTAGGTCCTCTAACCCTTTAAACTCGTAGGATTGGACGTTTCCTAACTTGCCTAAAGAAAGGATGCGGGGCAAAGCTTTATAAAAATTCCTTCTTAAATGAGACATCCTTATTATATGACTGGATCGAGCAATTTTAACGCGGAATTTCGTTAAAAAATAAACATAAGCAATGAGCAAACATTCCCCCAGAGTTTAAGCTCATTAAAAAATGAACCAATTTCCAGTAAATAACCATCGTGAATGAATTATCATCAGCCTTTGAAGCCTTGGCCGTGTTCTCATCATCACCTCCACTCTGTATTTGCCGATCATTCACCTCCATTTGATTGTTTACCCTTTTTGAGGAACAGCTGTGAAGAGTGATCCTGTTAGCCATCCTTGGGACACTGCCGTGATTAGAAAATTCCAAACCTTACCTCGAATTAGTTGCTACCTGAATTTATCACTCGTTCCTCGAAAAACGAGTCTCCTTTAAGCTCTTTTCATCTAACTCATAAAATATGAAAATATTGTCGAGCAATTGGCCTCTCCAGCTCGTTAAAGTGACCGGAAGTGATATCCATCCTTTACATTTTAATCTTTTTTTACCTGAGGGATTATTACACAAAAAGATCGAGCGCTTGCTTGTTCGACTCGTGAAATTACCGAAAATTCATCCCTTTTGTATTATTTTATACTTTTTCGGACTTGAGGGATTATATGATGAAAAAGGATTGTTGGAGTTTTCTTTACGTCCCTTTCATACTCTCTAAAATTGAAAAGGACCGAGTTATATTTGTCGTTAAACTCGTTAAAACTGAATAGCGACAAACTTGTCCATACCAACAAGAACGAGTTTCACTATCGCTAGGCTCGTTAAAACATAGCGATGGGTTTACCCGAAGGGAAAATTATAGAACAAGCATATGTTATCCTCCTCAAGCTTGACAAAAATAAAGAGGTACTGGTCAGCAATGACTGGGGAAAACTTGGGAAGAAAACTTGAAGAAACTTTATTGGTAGCAAGTCGCTCTTGAACATGACACTTTCACTCCGCATCCGAGTCGGGTTGGGTTGTTCCGTTCACTGGTCATATCACCATTGGTCCATCACACCATCCATATTTGGGGTTAATGCTACCAGTCCATCATGTCAGTGTCGCCGATATGTTCAAGAGAAGTCGCTCAGAGAATTCACCTGTGTCTCATCCACTGCAATACATTTACGCTCCATTCTTTCATGACCGCCACCCTGAACCTTATATCATCATATCGTTTTCACCTCCATTAAAATCATTTGCTCCATTCTGTGTCATAGATGTGGGATTCACTAAGGCCCTCCTATGATGGATCGCTTCTTGTCGACATCAGTGCATTATCCAAGAAGTCGATCTAGGAACAACCCTTTCAGTACTTTGAAGCTTGCATGCCTCAATGGCAAGTTTCTCACTTCCGGCGACAGGTTTACATCAATGGCCTTCGACCAAAGGATTTTGTGTGGTGTTCGACACCAAGTCCCTTATTCACACCACGTGAATTGTACTGTCATACCTTGAGGGTCATCATCATTATCGGTGATTCCTCTCGCGCCTGTTAACATCTTACATCATTGGCTGGTAATCAGACGATGTATTTCCATGTTCGACTCCAGAACATCTCTCACATGGATCGACTTGTAATTTGAGTGAAGATCGAACGAGATTGAAGACCCCGAATCTAGTTTCATCCATCCGGGCTGTGATATATATTCAGGAAAATAAGGACATCAAATGTACATCATTGCTGCACAGATAATCATCCAACCTAAGGGATGATGGCTCTACCAGAATCATCAGTCTGCACACAGACGATTTTCTGTCTTATGTACATGAAAATGAATTTATAAAGTTGAGCATGGGAATGCCCACCTTAGCTAGATCATGAAAATATTATGAAGATAATGTATTGTATTGTATCTTATTACAGGTCACCTTCCAGCTCGAAAAAACTTCGAATCCTCATGATAAAGCATTTCACCCGACATCAAAAGATTAACGACCTCATGCTTTAGGGGGCAATTGTTATAGACATTTTTGGGTACTACAACCCCAATCATACATGTCCATAAACCAAGGGCTCCTAAGTCCCTAAAAGTGTTGTTCCAATCCCTAAAAGAACAAGGTCAGTTGATTACATCATCTCCCAGAAGTTCTCCATGAAAAACTACTCAGAACTGGTAAAAACTGGACCATCTCACCTGCTCCATGGTCAAAGTGCGCTGCATCCCACCTAAATGCACACGGGAGGTGCGATGCATACTAAAAAGCCCTTCTACAGGGTGCGATGGGCGAGAGTGGACAAATGGCAGAGTCAATTTGTGAGGTGGAAGATCATGGAATCTTCCAGGAACTTCTCCTGTGACACTTGCCTCTCTGCATTCGCCCAGAGATGAGTAAGAGATCATCAATCTCCAAGTGGAATCAAGAACTATCAGAGAGAGGACACTAATCAAATCTCAGAAGCTGA
Organism: Pinus tabuliformis; assembly: GCA_031772625.1. Classification (NCBI taxonomy): domain Eukaryota; kingdom Viridiplantae; phylum Streptophyta; class Pinopsida; order Pinales; family Pinaceae; genus Pinus; species Pinus tabuliformis. The sequence goes on along the minus strand of CM062819.1, from coordinate 1,023,359,600 downwards.
CTCACCCCCCTTGCAAACATCTATATATGGATCCCTCATCCCAGAGATCCAGAGGTTGGAATTTTGTATCTCGTAAGGAAGTGATGCTAGTTTCTTGGTGTAACATCATAGTGTTGGGTGATCTAAGCTTTTCATGAGGTGAAGAAGGGCTTTCTTGATGAGAGGATGAAGTTGGGTCAGAACAATTGGTTGTAATCCTCTTTGCTATTCTTGATATCAATAAAGCTATTCAAGTTTTCCTCCACATTCTTGTATGATTGATGATATATGCATTTGTGTGGTCAATATATATCTGGTCCTATATTGTTTATGATAGTAGATCTTTGTTCTTGGATAGTGTTATGTTGCTTTGATTCTACAGGTGCTCTTTGAAGCTGGGTAGACGAGGAAGCGAGTGGCAAAGATCTATTAGAAGGGAGAGGAATCAAGCAAGGAACCAAGCACAAGACAGAGGTTGGTCTCCTTTGTTCCCCTCTTATCTACTTCTCGTAAAGGAAAACGAAAGTAGTTTTAGTTTGTTTGTTTCTAAGATAGCTACCAGTCTTAGTGGGACTAGCATCTCTGCATAGACACTAGTTTTCCCGATAACAGAGTGAATACCGCTCTTCTGGTATCAGTGAATAGATGTACCACATCCTACCCCCCCAAATCCGAGGTTCCTGAGATGGAACCAACTCATGCCTTGAGGAGGAACGGGCCAACATATGCACTACCCTCCATAGTTTTTTGCTTGGCTTGAATTCCAATTAATCATGGTGGATGACTATGCTTATGTCAGCATGGATTTCAGAGGGGATCCAGATCTCTCTCTGCCACCAGGCGAACAGTGGACTGACGCAGGTAAAAACTTATTTTTTTGGATTTTTTGAAGTTTTTATGGTTTTTATGATTTTTATGAGAATGTAATCTAAGACTCAACTTATGATAAATGTATAGATGTGGGAGCAAAGAAACCACGAAGAATGTCGCCAATAGTATGGCGAGTTGCCCATCTGATAGTGGTTGTAGACTACGAAGAAGGGGCTGACCCCTTAGCCGAGATGGAGCGCAATATGGAGGAAATCACCTGAGGGGTTCCAGATTATGCCACCATCAATGATGTTCCACTGTGTTGGCAGAGACATACAGTTGGAGTCTCTTTGAGATTGCATCGACTGTTAGGCCGAGTGATCAGATCAGTCGCGTGCTACCATGAGCACCGCACAGTTTGATAGTCCTTCTAGTCTTTTACACATTTTGTAGGCTTTGAAAGCCAAGTGTCTCAGAACACTCTATTTTTTGAAATTTTGATGTAAACACTCTGACAGACGTGAAGTGTTTGAAACAGAGGCGTAAAAGGATGAGAAACACACGCTTCGAGACAAGAAGGCATCCCATCAAGGCGAGCGAGGAAGGAATAACGATGACGTAGACCATTCCATGGAACTTCCTCCAAAGACATGACTTCCATGATATTCTCGTTAGTGGGGAATGTCTCGTTCAAGGGATCCAAAGAATCCCAAGAACCAAGCCAAGGGGATGGCACATAAGTGTCTAGGTTCACACTGAAGACATTATGACTTTCTGAAGTGACCATCGAAGCTAAAACAATTTCTTGATAATTGATCTCCAATAAAATTAAAGGCATAGCATTTCCAAATGAGTCAATTTTATATTCGAAAGGGATAATCCAAGGATCCATGGAATCCGAGATCATATTCGCTGAATGAACATGTGGAGGTGGGGGAGTAAAAGTACCCGTTAAAGCAGAGTCTTTGAAGAGACCTGCACCCACGCTCTCGTAAGGAATCTCAGTATTGCCCACATAAGGAACGTTATCATTGGATGAACCAGAAGAAAAGAAATATAGTTGATAAACCGTGACTATTTTTCCTTCATGAGGAAAACGAAGTACGCGGAACTAATAAAACACTACACAGAACATGGCGTGAGTCTAGCTTTGCCTGAGAAGAAGGTTGTAGTTGAGATTGGCATCTACAACTTCTACTTCTAATTCAACAGTCTTGCCTTCTAATGTAATTGGTAAGTTCGTGAGAATATCGTATGGTCGTGAACCTCTGCCATCAAAGGCTTCCAAAGTGTTCGGAGATTGGTTAAGAGGAGGAGATCCAATGGCTTTCCAACACGAAAATAACATGATGTAGGTCAAGGCACCTTCATCAATAACCATTCGATGAATCATCTTTCCTTTGATAAGGACTTGGATCATAAATGTGATCTAATGAGGAAGACAAGGTACATGATTCTCTAGATCAAAAGTAATCAGACTCGAATCAGAAGGATCGATAGCACCAATAGTAGACAACAGTGACTTCATGTTAACTCCCTATACTACTAGTGTTACCCCTTATTGTTATTATTACAACCCCCTTATTATATTGTTGTGCCCATGTAGTCCCCATATTGTTATTATTGTGCCCCATAGAAGCCCGTTATTGTTATTATTGTGCCCTTACATTATTATTGTTATGTCGGTTCTGATTATATTATGACCCCTTAGACTCTTATATATATATAAAGGTTGTCTTGTCATTTGTATCATCCAATAATTATTCATTTGTGTAATGTAAAGGAGGTTGCCCCCTCGAAGAGGCTTATTTCTAAGGTTTTCATCTATCTTTTCTATCTTTTTGTGAGCTAGTTTCATAACATTTGGTATCAGAGCTTTGGATTCTAGGGTTTCACTGCTCCAAACATGTCATTGTGGCATTTTCGCTGTCACTTTTTTTCTGCGACATTTCAGAAGCTAAAAAAAAAAACCATTTGAGATGAGATTGTGCTAAACATCAGGCCTTACAGATATCCATAAACCCAAAGGAGTGGGAACTCATTCAAAAGTTGTAGAAGATCCCAGTTCAAACGGTATTGCGAGAACTTGACAAGGAAGGAAAAATCATATTGGAACCTAAAGAAATCACAGAACTGAGAAATCGACAGCTACGAAATAGATCAATTTCAGAGTATCTCATCAAGTGGAAGAACTTTCCCGCTGAAGATTCCACATGGGAGGACAAGAATATATACAGAAGCATCAAGAACTACTGAAGCATTGAGGACAACACTTTTGAAGGAGGGGGGCATGTTAGGTCCCTATACTACTCGTGTAACCCCTTACTGTTATTAGTACAACCCCCTTATTATATTGTTGTGCCCATGTAGTTCCCATATTGTTATTAGTGTGCCCCATAGAACCCACTATTGTTATTATCGTGCCCTTACATTATTATTGTTATGTCGGCTCTGATTACATTATGACCCCTTAGACTCCTATATATATAAAGGATGTCTTGTCATCTGTATCATCCAAGAATTATTCATTAGTGTAATGTAAATGAGGTTTCCCCCTCGAAGAGGCTTATTTCTAAGGCGTTCAACTATCTTTTCTATCTTTTTGTGATCTCATTTCATAACACTTTTGCTACGTTGGATAAGACTGAAGAACCTCCAAGGCATACATCACCGAAGGCACCTAAGATAAATCCTCAACAACATTGTAATTTTGTGCAGCTCTGACATTCAAATTGAAAGATGACTTCCAAAGAACACCTTTAGGGGGTGGTCGGATGAAGGACTCACTGTCAGGGCACTTGATATGGAGTGAACTAGAAGAGGACGGAGTAGAAGTAGAAGGAGCATCATGGGCTTCTTTCTCCATGGTCTGTTTAGGTGTAGCTTGATATTCCTTAGTTCGAGTAGCGATCGAGATATGTGATGAACCTTGCATCATGAACACTTGGGAACCTAAGGAAGCAGAAGACTGAGGCTAGTCTACCAATTGGGTCTGTTGTGATGGAAAAGGTTATTTTAAGACAGTAGAAGTCCCTTTTAGCAAGTGACTAACTTCAAATAGTCAAGGACAATATTTAATGTAATGGTCCTCCTCACAGATGAGGCAAAGATATTTCGCTTTCTTCGAGAAGCGTCATCCACAGAAGATTTAGGAGGGTCCTGTTTTGGGGCATCAACTTTTACCTTACCTTTGCCTTTCTTTTTACCTTTAGAGGATTTATCTGTTGTGTAGACTGGACAACATGAACCTCAGAGGTTTTACCAGGACTAGATGAATTCTTAGAGGGATTATTAGCATCAGTGTTTGAGACCGATTTTTGCTTTGAAGAAGCTTTCGCAGGACTCTGAGACACATAACCAATCACACCATGAACAGGTGGTGTATCTGGAGACTTCGATGTTTTTAGATTCGATGATGGTCTCGGAGCATCAAGTAACATCTCATACAATGTGCCAAATTGTGAATAGACTAGGTCTAAATACTAAGCACGGGTGATAGCTTTCTCTTCAGTAACACATCCACCCATGGCTATGTCCTTAGAAATTTTGTTGACAAATGATTTTGTGAACCATTCTGTCAACAACTCATCAGCAATCTCAAACTTGATGAGGTGACACCGACGTCTCAATTCATGGATATAATTAGAGATGTGGTTCACGGTGTCTTGCTTTAGTGACGTAAGAAAATGGGTGCCAGTTTCATAGCAAACTCGTAGCTGGAAATGAGTAAGAAAATCTATAACAAGAGAGTTGAAGTCACCATAGGTACCTCAAGGAAATTCGATGTACCACTAGGTGGAATCACCTATGAGAGTTCTTTGAAAGAGTCGAAGATGGATAGAATCATCGATGTATGAATTGGACGAGCACCAGAGGTGATATGTCATCACAAGGCTTGTGGATCCTCGTTCTCTTTTCCCTCAAATTTGGGATAATCGTTTGGAATCTTTGACGGAACTAGAGGCCAGTATGGCGAATGAAGAATGGGATCATTCATGAGTCTGGAAACATCAAGCAGATCCAATGTAGCCAAGAAAGGCAATTGCGTGTTAAATGGCATATAGGGCCTTTGAGGAGACCCAAACTTCGGAGTCCATCCTTGATGGTAAGGATTTTTCCCCCATAGTGGTAGATGTTGTCCATATGGAATCTGATTTTGTCCCCACTGAGGATTACCTTGTCCATAAGGAGGATTCGGTCCTGGGTAGTTTTGATACTGCCCTCTTATAGGCCACTAATGAGAATTGCACACGGCATATGGGTTATAAGGTTGTCGAACCTGCTGACCCTAGACGTAAGGGTTTTGAACCTGCTAATGCAGGAGTTGACCTTGACCTTGCAAAGGTTGACCATGATGATACGCATATAAGGCTTGTTTTTGCCAAGTCTGACCTTGTTGCTGCAAAGGATGGCTTTGTTGTTGTAAAGGTTGGCCCTGCAGCTACAGAGGTTGGCCTTGCGAAGACAAAGATTGGGAGGATTGTTGAACAAACTGCGTCTGCGGCTGTAAAGTTTTTTGTGACTGTTGCAAAGGTTTCCCTTACGGTTGTAGCAGATGTCCTTGCTGCTACAAATATTACCCTTGCTGCTGCGAAAGTTTCCCTTGCTGCTACGAAGGTTATCCTTGTTTCTGCAAGGGTATCTGGACAGTTCCTGGGGTGATACCCTGAGGGTATTGATAGTTCCCAAATTGGATCTGCCCATATCCACCAGGCACAATGGATTGGCCAGGCTAAACATAAGGTCCAGCTTAAGGAATGTAAGGTAGATTTACCATAGCTTACAAACCATATGGGACATAAGTCGGTTGGAATGGGACCTGAGCCATATATGGTTGTTGGTATTGGACGTTACCTAACCCATATGGACCAACAGGGTTAGGAATAACGTCGTAAAAAGGTTGATTCATTCCAACCATGTGAATTTGCAATCCACTCACACTGGTTTTGCCATACATCATGGGATATTCGGATCTTTCCCCCCAGGCGGTGGCACAGTCTGTCCACTCGCTAGAGGGATAGAAGAACTTATCGAGACCTGACCTAAGATTTTCGGTTGAACCAGAAGAGCCGGTCGAAATGACAAGATAGATTGATATGGAATGGTAGGTTGAACCAGAACTTAAGTGACTGCGGTTTTCACAATTGGTTGAGAGGTCGTTTTCTGAACGAACGAACTTGATGTAAGCATAGCATCAAAAGACTAGATGGGGTTCTGATACAATGACGAGGCACTAAGAGTGCTCAAAACCAATTGAGCTAGAGAGGTATAACCATGCAGAAATATGGGCTCACTAAACTCAGGATAAGAGAGAGATGGGACTCTTCCCATAAAAGAGAAGCCTTCTGGAGGGAACTCATATCCCTACTCATCATCTACGTGAGGAGTGTGGGTAGCGGAAACTTTTGAATGACTCGGAGAGGAGACTGGGATCTCGCCTTCTAACTCCATAGATGTAAACAACTGGCGATGGGGAACCATATATGTCCAATGAGATAAATCCAAAGGAGGCGGGCAAGAAGACAAAGGTTGGATACTCAAAACAATTCCAAGTTCAACACCTTGATCCTCAAGTGACTGAGGAAGTTTTGAATGAACTCTTTAGGAGTACCCTTCAGTATCAAACAACAAAGGGGAACTATGAGATGGATTCAATGGTTCAGCCATGAAGGCTTCCCCTCAACAACAAAAAAGGAAAGGAAACAATTTGATTAAGGCTTTAACAGTCTTGAAATTAACAGGGAATTACTCAATTTGGTCTAAGAAACAACTACTTGGGATGACATGTTTATCGTGGGAAATTATATTTTTGAAACAAAAACATTGCCTTTTCATCTTTTAAGAGTCGAGCAAAGGTCGAAAAGTGACTCTACTAGCTTTCAATGGTTATGTGAGCATGAAAGGACAAGTTTCTCGATGATATTTTCAAATTTAAAGAGCCGGAAAAGATCAAATGATTGCTCAGGTGAATCTAGGTAAAAGGAGTACCAAGTAACCATGAACTGCAATATACACCTTAGCCAATAAATTGACCAAGGACTTGATGTACATGCAAGAAATCTCCCCAGATGTTGTGTTCGGTGTATCGTATTTACAGGGTGGCAGACTCGGCTTCCTATGGATAAAGAATTGCAACCTAGAGGGGTCTCCCTTTATATATGCGACGACACAAGGAGCACAAGTCTGTGCTAGCATTGTCTAATGCCAAAGCTAACGATAACTACTAAGTTTTAAAGACGTCGGAACACGTCACTAACCTAGACCACTAGATATGATCATTAATGTTTCAAATGCTCCTTAAGTTAATTGATAGATTTTAAAGTTGATCTTGTAATTATGTCTCAATTTCAAGGCCTTAACGATGTTTTTTCTTCCTAAAATGCAAACTAGATGATGAAATGAAATATTTCAATTCGATGAAGGCTAGCTATGTAGGGAAGAAAATCACTCAAATCGTGCATCAAACCAAATGCAATATGCATCTATGACAAATGCTAAATGCAAAATATGAAATCTAATCTTTCATATGATAAGCAAATGCAATGCCAAAACAAATCTTAAAGAAAAATCTCTAAGATATAATGATAATTTTTTTTCTCTCTTTTTCAAAATGCAACAAACATAATCTAGTGCAAAGGGAAAGAGAATGAAAGCAAACCAAGAAGTATGAAAATCACTTTCACATCAATGATTTGAATGCAACACAAAATGTTCCGAAAACTAGGAAAATAATTGCACTTTCACTTTCAGTTTGAAACATAAACAACTTCAAAGCAAACACTTTCTTTTGATCCCAATGAGACGACTGAATTGTAATCTATCGTTCGTCAAATGAAGCTTAAGAAACTTTCACTATATCCTCTAATGAAAATAACTTAAGTCACAAGAACCAAAAGTAATCTGCAAGCACGTCTAAACACACAAAGACTTTTAAACGCAGGCAATCAATCTCTGATCTCCGATCGGAAGACCGACGAGTGTACTAAGGTTGACCTAGAAGACCTAGAACCCTAAACAGCTAATCAAACTTCAAGAACACTCAAGCCAAGTCAAAAGGAAATTGAAAGCAAACAATGAGAGAGTCAATGAACAAACACACTGGTAAATCACAAGGAGAAGACAACTGAAACCGAAAATCAAAGAGAAAACCCTAAATTTCTAAGTTTTCTGCAATCATCGCACCTGTCAACAGTAAAGTAGCGATCATCGCTACTGTAACTAAAAAACCCGCGATATCATCACGACTGTCAGGTTCATATCCGCAATGGTCGAGGAAAAGGACAAATAAATCTAAAATTTTCAAAAACAGCTCAAGTTAACAATCTTCAAACATCTACTAGGTAATGACATTGACTGCAAGCAAGAAATGAAGTCTAAAAATCAATGGTTGACCAAACTCGTCAAAAGACAAGGTGAAGGAAAGGAAGGAAAAGGTCATAGGCTCCCCAACGAAGTCACCATTTTGTTGACAAGGCTAATCCTCTTTGTGGACAAAGATGATCCCTCTAACCCAATGAGTGGGTCTAGCAACTTGAGAGGACAATCAACTAGACATCTTCCTAGATTATGATTGAAAAATAGAACAAGAGAGAAGGCCTACCTTGCTCTGATGCTAATCTAATTTCCTTTGTTGAAATCCTCGAACTGCTTGTGTCAAGGTCTCGTTCCTGCTTCTTTCAGCGCTTATGTACCTACACAAGTATCCGAGAGACAATAAATCATACCAAGACTAATATCAAATCCAATAATTATCTATTAGCTGATCAAGGAATGTCAAACAAATACATACATGAACATATATATTAGGAAGATGAACCAGCAATTGTATTATTATCTAAAGAATAAATGGGAAGCTTACAACCATAGCCTTGATGATGAAAGGCTCTCCTTGAGTGGTAATCCAAGTCCAAGCCAAGAAACTCTCCAACACTCCATCTCCAAGTCTAATGAATAACCTCTAAGCACAAGCTCAGCATAGGGGTGAAAATGGGCATAGATCAAACATTTGGGAATGGTAGAGGGGAAATTTATAGGCTGGGAGAAGGAGTTAGACCTCCTCCAAAGATATTATTAGGTCCACATCTTAAGGAGGTAGCTCATAAGGATGACACCAAGAGGTCCAATTAGGAGGATTCGACATCATCTATACGAAACCACCTCCAGCTTGCCACTATGGAAGCTTCTAGATCATGAAGCTTCTCATCCTCTTTGGGAAAAATTCCTTTTTGAGACCATCACAGGTATGAGAGAGAACAGAGTGATGTCATCATTGTCTTAACAAGATGCAACAGGCGATCATCGCAGTTTTGAGCTTTAAAAGGCGATGATTATCATTTTAGGGTTTCATAAGCTATTTCTTCAGGGAAAGCTCTAGATATTTTCCACGGAAAGTTAAAGGAGGAATATGAGATGTAAACATTGATGAGTATATTTTATAATGATCATGTTTCGGGCACTTCAGGGTATGTCACAGGGAAGTGCAGGAGGCGTGATAAAATATTGTGTAACAATGCTAGATGCTCCCACACATCCCTGGATGTGATGGCCTAGAGTTATGTCTCTGTGTGTCAGGCCACACCCAATCAATATCATCACCTCCACCATCGCATCATTATCCCCGCCGATGAATGGATCTTCCCTCCAAATCCCCCCTGAGGGATCCAAGAAGTGACTCTCCCTATGTGTCAGGAGTGATTCCACCACTACTCCGCTCCTTTGTGTCCTTTGTTCCCCACAAAAAAGTGAATATCCCCCAGCTCCATAAAAGTCATCGTCTGGTGGTGTGTCAATGTCACCTCCTCGAACAAACTCCTTCTAGAGTATGCTAATCACCCAGTGATCCCGTGTACAAATGTCATACCAAGAAAACCAGAAGAGTTTGTCCATAAACTGGTCGACCACTTGTGCTGACCGAGACTCCCCTAGCGAATGTGTATGCTCAACTGCTAGGTCAACTGCATCATCCCGGTTGTAGTCAACCACCAGACCTAGGAATGATAGGTAGTCCCACCTAGAACCCAATGCCAATCTATGCTACTCGTATCCCTAGTGCCTTGAAGCTCCTACTGAGCTACACCGAGGTCCACGACCATCTCCATAGCCCACTCTATAGGGTACCAACTCAGAATCTCTTGCCATCCAACCCCAAGAGAGGGATCGATTGCACAAACTCCCGCACATAGAACAAACCCAACATGTGGGTGTTGCACCTGGTGCAACTCAGGTCATCTCATCTCGCTACGTTGGTCAACACATGAAATCTTACTAGGTCGTTTTGTCCCTCTTTATCCAATGGGTAAAGGTAACCTCACAGTGTTTCCAACCCCATCTATGTGTGCTCAAAGAGGTTTTCTCTCACACCCCAACGTGTGCTCTAGTTACACTAGTCAGGAATCCAACCACTCCCCAACGTGAGTCAATTTGGTCGTGGACTCAATGCAAACCACTCTCATGCCCTCTAGCTCCTCATTCTACTACAGAATAGCTTCTCGTACTAACACAACCTTACTTTTTAATGCTAGAAGGGTGGCCTAAAACTGATGGAACCGTCGTGGGAATCTATCACATGTAAACTCAGTCACAACTCTAGATACCTCAGTAATTGTTGGCATCTCATCCATGGGTGGCACTCCCTCAACAGATGGCGCTATGTGTGTAGGTTCTATCCTCTCCACTAAGGTGTCAACTGGGGCTATCGAAGAGGTATCTAATAAAGGTGACTTCCGCGCCACATTGGGTATATCGTTGTGCTCCTCACCACCCTGTGGGATCTCTGCATCATGCTCAACCTCCTACTCTGGATCATGATATCTAAATCTAGGTCTCCACCAGCAAAAGTGCCCCCCTGGTCTCACCCTCTAACCATTTATGTCTTGTCTACTTCTTTTCAAGAGATCTAGTGCCATGATCCAGTCGACTTTCCCCACACAATGTAGATGGTTGCACCCCCACAACCCACTCACCTCTAACATCTTTGTTGTAAGGGTGAGGATGGGTTTAGTCTGTCACCCTCCTCAACTGGGCCAACCTCTCATCATCCCAATGAATTCTACCCCAAAATTTCTGCATACTGTATTTCCCTTGAGCCATGGGTTTGTCTCTGGTTTCACTCGTCACTATGCACTCATACCCAAAGCTTCCATGATCTTCTAGCTAATTTCCCATAGCTTGGCCAAGACCATGCTATGATACCATTGTAATGTTACAAACTAAGGAAAATAGGGTTATACAAATCAAATAATAAAAACAACACCATAATATTGAAACATTCAGTACACACCCATAAAAAGTCCAAGAATATCCAAAAACTTAGCCATTTTATTATAATCTGGGAGAAAAGTAAAATAATGTGGAAGTGGTGCACCTAGGCTTGCCTCAATAGCAAACAGGATCAAACCCAAGTGGTAATATGTCAAGCCTAGATGGCACAATAATTGTTGCAATGATGCCCTACGTTGCCCCTGTGGAACTATGATATCTAGTGCAAGGATGCTACTGGAAACGCCGCCTCTGGTGCTCATAAAATTACAAAAACTTAACCCCGACCTCTCCACCAAATACCCAGAATAACCCATGAAAGAATTGGCCAAATGTTGACCTCGGAATTTTGGCCCAAATTCCCCTTAGCTCCTCTAGCTATTGGCTGAGTTGGGACCCCTGTTTGACCCCTTAGATCTGCCCAGAAAATTCTATAAAATTACTAGTGTGATTCTTTCCCAAAACCTAGAAAGGGTTTCCCTTAGATCCAACCTTCAAAAATCGACCCTTCACAGCTTGCCCCTCCTCCAATTTTGAATTCTATTACTGTGATTGATCCTGTCAATCTCTGCTCTCCCAACTCCATCAATCCTCCTCAAATTGCCCTCCAAATGATCTCCTACTTCTCCCGACCAGCTCCAGATCTACAATTCCTTCCTCTGACTCCCACATGATCCCAGTGATGGCTCTCTGCGCAGGCCTAGGTGACTATAAATTGAACAGCTCCAATGTAGCAACCCCCTGCTCCAAAACTCTCCTGGAAGGTTGATCATCCATTGTAGCTTCAGTGCCCAAACTCCCCCAGCAGTTGCTTCACAGATGAACCCACAAGCAACACTTGTGTGTTCCTCTTCTGCATCCTCCAGAAACACGCACTGGCTGAGACAAATTTTGAATGATATGGTTGTGAAACTCCACCAGCTCTCCTCCAAGGTAATACGAATTGCCTTCCTAGGGTGGCACTTGAAGTCCACCGAAGTAAGGGTTAAGATCTCCACTCGAAGACACTTGTGTGCTAAAAAACACAGTAACTCGGCTAAGCAGCTCAAGCCACTAAGGTTAAGTTCAATATGTCAAAAGATAAGATATGAAAATGAGGAGAGCTCCCTTATATAGATTTCACGGAACACTTTTCCCTCCATCGTGGGTCCCTCACCTAACCATCGATTTCCCCTCCATGCAAATTGAACTAGGGAATGTGTATTCCCCTATTATGGGTGGTCCTCGCGTATACTTAACCACATCAAAATAAATTCTCCTAAGTCTAGCCTCCTAATAAAATAAAATGGGCCCCCATCACCTCCAAAATTGGCCCCAAAATGTAGAAATTAATATTGCTCCAAAATAATTTATGAAGGAACATGACAAGGATGTTTGGAATCTTGAAGTTGATGAGGAAGACACTAATTAAAATTTTGTACCTGTACTAAGTTTTGTTTTTGAAGTAAATATAAAATTTTGGATGTGTTGTGAGTCAAGATGTTTTGCAATTCTTTGTGTCATTGGTTACATGTCTTTGTTTTGTTGACTTTGAGCATGGCCATGCTTTGTGTTGTTTTTCTTTTTCCTTGTTTTTCATTTTTCTCTCTTTGTTCCCTTTGTTATTTGGTATTGGTTTGATTTATTGGGCATGGGAGAGGAAAGAAGCTCATGGAGAAGAGTTGCATAAAATTGAACTCGAAGTTGAATACTCTGATTAAATTTTGTGCATGCGATAAACTGCATTTGAGGGCAGATGAGGATAATGGATCAGCCAAGGGGCTTGACTGGATCCACATGAAGCAGCTAGACAATAATGTCACAGTTGTAAAAATGGAATAAGAAGGAAGTTCCCTTAACTAAAATTTTGCTTGGATGATATATATTTTATATTTTATGAATAAGTGAATGATGGGAAAAATAAGAAAAGGGAAAAATGATGCCATTTCATTTGGAAGGTCATTTTTTGAGAACCATCATAGTAGGAAGATAAGTGATTTAATTTTTAAAATATTATGACTATGTAAATGGTATGTAAATAAAAAAGTTGTACTTGCCATGTTTTGGGTAACATAGTGAAGTTATTTAATGAATTCCATGTCACATGGAATCTTTATCGGGCAAGTGTGCAAGAATGATCTCTTGTTGTTAACTATAATTGTTAGTATGCATATGATACGCTTGGGCTTATGAACCTGATCATCTAAATATTTGAAAACAATAGAGGCTAAAAGTTAACTTTAGAAATGTCAGGACAATATTAGAACTTGTAAAGTGGATACCTAATGTGAATTCCTTTATTAGAGTTTCACTGAAACTTGTAAGCAACAAAAGTAATAGAACTATGGCTAATTTATGAGGTTCAGATCATTTCAAGAATTGCTTAATATTGCAACAACAAATATGCTAGAAGCCAACTGGACCTTTTCAAAAGGTTTTATTTGAAAGTGTTGGTAATGGTAACCAAGAAAGTGAGGCAAGCAATAAGCAAGGGTAAAAAGGTAAAGGAAAGGAATTTGGTAAGAATTATCTTCAGCTGAATTTGATATATTTTGTTTCAAGATTAATGCATATATTCTATAAATTCCTGGGAAGGGGTATGGTTAAGGCGAGTAGCCATCGGTATGAGACATGGCAATGACTTAGTAATGCATGCAAAACAAAATAGAAAGCTAAATCACTCATGAACTCAAGATATGAATTTCTCTTTTCTGATCCATCGAGCTGTTGAAATAAAAGTAATTTTATTATGAATTGCTTAGAATGAATTTGATTCACCCATATGATGTTCTGATTATTTAATTTTAATTCAATGAAAAAATGAAAAAAATGTTGTGTGTAATAATTTTGGGATCACTTCAGGCTGTTGTGAATATTTTCAATAAAAAAATATATGTAAGAGTACTAACAATTGTTTGGCTAATTGAAATATCATATTACACGACAAGTGATGGAATGGGGTGTGAGATAGAAGCCACCATGAAAAGATAACACCACCTACAAGGGAGCCTAACATCATGACTAAAATTCTTATGCCTATGAGACCAAGCTTATGAATGAAGAAAAGTTGGGCAATTAAAATTTATGATTTGAAATCCTTTAGTATATCTCATAGAAATTAAATGTTGTGACATAGGTGAAATGATGGAGCATGGAGTTGAGGAAGAAAAATGATGTGGGACATGGAAGCCCTGTGATACTTTGTTTACCTCATGGGAGAAATTCATAACTAGTACCTTGACTATTAAATTCCATGAGTAGTGCAGTGGAGCATGTCGGACCATCACTTGGCCATAAGGCTCCTTTCACATTACATTAGAGCATGCTACACCGACACTTGGTTGTAAGACTCTAATGATTAACCCATGTAGAAAATACCTTGGACATGTAAAGTGCCCAAAATGGGTGTTTCCTAGGCCCAGAAAGGTGAGTAGCAGATGGGGGACCATGCAGGAAAACCTTTGGACAGATAAACTGCCCAAAATGGGGGTTTACTAGTCCCGAAAAGGTGAGTAATTGATGGGAGAAGAAATATGCCCCACACTCACTGGAATGTGAACACAGGGGGGCTTGTTTGGTAAAGATGGAGCTTATTTAGTAAAGATTGAGCTTTCTCGATAAATATAAAGTTGGACTCATTACCTATGAAGACAAAGGAAGAAACAATAACCATAAAGATAAGTATCAGTTTAAATAATTTGTTGTTGAAATTGTAGTTTAATTTGATTTAATTTTTTCATAATTAATCTCATATGATTTGTGTGCTTATGATATAGGTGAGTTTTTGAACCATCCAACATAGATATATGATTTTTATCACAAACGATATTAAAGCAGTATCAACATGGTAATATCATAGTGGTGCAACAGAAGTGCAGTTGAGCTAAAGACCTTACAGACCAGGCCATTATGGTGACACTAAAAACCTATGATATGCATTAATCACCATGAGGTTTGATGTGAAAAATGTTTTGTGTTATTAGAGAAAGCCAAATGGATTCCTTGGCTAAAGACTCCATCATGACTCTTCCTATGCGAGGAAGCCTTTCCAAGAAATGGATCACTTTAGGGACTAGGTAGGCAGAGAAGGGGATACCTAAACTTGGAAGGTGTGTGATTGCAAGGAAGAGGAAACCTAAGTAAATTGGTTTTCAAGGAGTCATGTGTATACTCATTGGGATTAGAAATGTATTGGGTGTGTCCTAGGAAGCAATGAATTGTGTTTGATCCCAATGGAAACATTGAAGATAATGATTGACATGGTTGGATATGAAAATTCAAGACATGTAAAATGTCGTTGATGTGAGAGTTGTAGCTATAAAGATTAGTTATTATTTATGTTCTATGTAATAGAACATTGAAGACAATGTTCCTTTAAGGGGGTGGGGTTTGTGACATCCCCCTATTCTAACCCTACTCTTCTCATGATAATTATGACTATAACACCAACATGGAAGAACCATGATTGGTTGAACCACTGATTAAACATCTTCTAACTATTATTTAAACCTAATTAAAATCACTAAATGTTGGACAACCTTACAGATCCTTGGTTTGAGGGAAGCTTACTTGCTCACTGTTTTTTCTTAAAGTCGCTTAAATGCCTAAAGTTGCTTGCTTTCCCACCTAGTTTTAAAATCCATGACCCATACCTTGTTGAAATAAATGTTGCAGTTGCTTGTAGTCAATAAAAACCATTTTCTAACAGGTTTAATGTGATGCAATTGGAGTTGAACTGGAGTTGGAAGTATCCATCTAATCTTTCATTTATGAGAGTTCACTAATAGTCTTTATGAGATTGGACCAGGATAGTGGAAGGGTAGGTGGTTCCCATTCCCCTTTTTCCTCTTAAAATTGAACAAACAACTATGGGTAGAGAGAACATTTGGTAGAAACCAATATAGGGCTCTCTCCAAGGTATGAAAGGACACTCTTAAAGAAACACGTAGAGAAGAAGAAGGCAGTGCTCTCTCTCTCTCTCTCTCTCAGAAAACATGAACAAGAACTGAGAAGGATATATATAGCCTTACATTGGAGGACAAGAGAGCTCTTGCACTATTTCTCACTCGTGTTAGTTCAATTGAGGTTTTATATATTTTTGGGTAACCTTATTCTCTAGGTGGAAGAAAGTGCATTCAAGGCAGATTGTTAAGCATTATGAAATAACAAAGCAATTTTATATATGTTTAGGTAACCTTATCCTCTAGGGGGGAGGAAGTGCATTCAAGGAAGATTGTTGGGCATTGTGAAACAACAAAGCTTAACATGGAAATGTCATAGTTGACTTCAAGACTATACTATACCATCCTGCGTCATGACCCTTATGGCTATGTTTAAAACCATTGAGCCCTTATCTAAGCTTGTGAGGCCCATGTGAAGCTCAGTGAATGAATGGACCATTGGGTGCTTGTTGTTGAGTTGATAAACCACCAAAATAGTGGACTCCATCTCTTGAGTACTTGACCAATCCATTGGAATGAATTTATCCCCTATGCAAACATCCCATCAGATTTTGTATCCTATTCAAGGGTGGTTAGATGCAAGAAAGTTTGCAATGTAACTGGCTTATGGTTGGGTGGAGAGTGTAAGTCCCTCCTTTAATTGCTTTCTAATCTAACTCACTCAGATAAGTATAATGGTTTATGTGTATTTGAATTATGGATGATGATAGTGCTTGTTATGTTGTTCGTTGACTCTATGGTATTTTTTCATTCGCGAAAAAAATTCCTAAATCATTGTATATACATGGTTGACAAGCTACTTATTTTTCCATGGTGTTAATGAATGCTTAAACTATGTGGTTACTTCCATATTAATGAATTGTAGGTTTTCTAATATGTTTATAACTGTATCTCTGAGAATTACTCAAGATCAACCTATTATCTTATAAGTTCCCCCCTATCTTATATGTTTATGAATGGGGCAACCCATTACCATAATCTTGATTGCACGCCACGAGTTTAACTTATATGATGTGCATGGTGCAAACTTTTGAGGTTTATGAATGCATTGAATGTTATAGGTGTAATGCCCACTGTTATCCTCATAATTGGAATGATATCCTACACAGTATTGAAGTTGGTTGACTTGGTCTTGAGGGCCATATTTTTCTCTTGGTTCTTGATCTAGATGTGGACACGGGTGCTTCCATTAGTGAAGGTTGGGATGGGAAAGAAACTGGATTGCATTGAAACTCAAAGCCAGTAGGTGTTAAAGTCGAATATCCCTTATGGAGGTAGGCGACCAATGAGTGTGTAACCATGAGTGTGGAACCCTTACCACCACTTTTCGTCCATGGCCCAATTTTGAAGATTTATTAGGAAGAAGAGAAGAATCACATCGATCTGATGTGATGTGTGCCTATGGACCCCAATGGAATTGGGATATGGGTTGAAATGTGTTCAATGCGGAAGTCCCTGCAAACACATATAGGGACGACCATATGGGGCCCACGCCTAAGATGATGTGGCAACACCATGATGACATGGACCCATGTCAAGTTGATATGGCATTCCAATAAGGTTCAAACGTGGGTGCCATGTGGCAACCCAATACTAATATGGCCTTATCTGTTTGGTCAAAATTCAAGAGAGCATAACTTTCAATCAGGGAGTCGAATTGAGATAAAATTTATGTCACTGGAAAGCTCTCAATGATTGTATCGCAATGTTGGAATTGGTTTTGATTTTTAACAATAGTGTGTCAATAAGCGTAAGAATTCCTCCTGCAATGAGTGAGTACTGGCATGATAATGGTCCCAATTAGACCCATTTTGATTTGGTGTGCCTATATACTCTCTGGAACAAAGTCTCGGTTGCCTATATTCATCTAACTATGAAAAATAATAATAATAATAATAATAATAAATCAAATAAATCAAATAAAAATCAAAAAATCTAATCTAATTATATCATATACTTACAAGTAAATATAAACAACTACAAATGTTTCAATTAGTGAAAACCCTAACTGGAATATGGGTCCAGTCAGCCACTTAAATAGATTTTTGGGCTCTGCTTTAAAGAGATTATGAAAAATTGATTATATTTTTTATGTTTTTAATGTTTATTTTCATATAATGAAAATAATTGGAATAACAGGAAATAAATCTATCTCAATAACAAGAGCAAGATTAATAAACTATCTTTTTTAATATCAGAAATAAATGTTGATTCACTCATATTAAATATATAACAAATTTGTGTTAACAAAATAACTCAACACTACATATACTTGACCATTTCAAAAGAAAGGGTAGTAGCACATTCCAACATTCATCAGGTATCAATATAAAGAAAAAAGATAGAGGAAAATACCTTCAATGCCTTTTAAATAAATAAAAGATCATACAGTTCTCATATCACATCATTCAATAAATATCAACACTTGATTGGTCTTCAAAAACTAATTGTAAAACATTGATTATAAAACCAAAGTCTTAAAGTGCAACAATTTCCAACTCTCTTAGCACTATGATTTGAGAAGAATCCCACAATAATATAAGTTCCTTCTGTTTTTTGTTCAACTTTCTAACTCACTTCCATAGACTCTTTATTTATAATCAGAGAGTTTAATTTAAAAACAAAATAAAAAAAAATAAAAGTTTGTTTCTTGATAGTTTCAAGAAAATATGATTTCTGATTTCTTGAGATTTTGAATAATTCTCTTTTCTCAGCTACAATTCCAATCCATAAATCCTTGAGCTCTAATTGGTAATAATCTTCTACAAATTTTGCATAAAACATTTACAAAATTTATCATTAAAAATATATTAAAACTTAAAGCAAAAATCTCAATCCAAAACAATCAAAATTAATTATTAAAAGAAAACTTGATTCCTGTAAATTAGCAACAAATCCCCAAATCTAAGCCAAAACATTTTGTGAGGTTGCAATTTTGATATATTGATGATGGATTGATGAGATAAGACTAGTTGAAAGTTTCAACATCTAATTTTATTCATAAAAAATAACCAGAAATTTAGATTTAATTAAAAAAACGTAGTATTTTTTATGTTGAATTTCTGGGTAGTTTAGAATGTGGATTTGTTGAAATAAATAATTCCATATTGTTGTCACTATCATTGGCTTGATTTCGTGCCCTGTAACTCGAGATATTTTCTCCGGAAGTTGGAGTTTTGTAACAGTACATAAGCAATTTGTAGAATGGTTTGTGCAAATTGTCAAAATGTTAACTTCAAAAAGTCAATATCCCACATGCATGGGAGAAAATTGACTTTTGGTCTTTATATTGTTTAGTGGGTTGTAATAATAATTGAAAGAAATGAGAAGTCATGGAGGTATGTTGGAAGGCTTGCTATGTATAGATATTATTGGGTATGTTATGGTTATTAAGAAATTAGTATTTTTAGGTAAAATAAAATATAAATAAAAAATAAACTAACCTTATGTGAAGTGAGAGTCTTAATTTATTAAAAACCAATTGAATTAAAAAGAAAATAAATCAACCTAATTTAGTTAAAATCAAATTAAAACAAAATAAATCAACCTAATTTATTTAAAATCAAATTAACAACTGCATTTTTTGATCAGGAGTTGAAATTTGAAAAATCAAATTAAATCGAGAGGTCGGGACAACTGCATTTTTTGATCCAGGAGTTGAAATTTGAAAAAAATTATATCGTTGAAAACATAAAAAAATTATATTGTTGAAAACATTATATATATATATATATATATATATATATATCGTTGAAAACATCTCGATGAGACAAGACCAAGGTGATGGAAATCTTAAAAATGACAAAGTAAGAAAACTAAAAATCAGTAAAAATAGAAATTCAAATGCAAAGCAAGAGGATATTTCAAAATTTTATATGAGGGGCCATTCATTTTTCTCAAAAACAAAAGGGAGGTTGTTGGGGCAACAACAAATGGTGACACATTGGAACTCAAAATTTTATATGAGGGGCCATTCATTTTTCTCAAAAACAAAAGGGAGGTTGTTGGGGCAACAAAAAATGGTGACACATTGGAACAAAGCAGTAATATATGATGAAAATATTGGGATTTTATCATTTAGCTTATTAATATTGGTTTGACATTTTCACTTATCAATTTTAAGAGTAAAATTCTTAATATCTAAAAATGATTAGTTATTCATTTAGTGACACTCTTTACTTATCATAACAGGTCAAAAGAGCATAAAGATGGAGTTCATTAGTTATACTAACACAAAGTTTCTAATCAGTTATGAAATCAAACAAAGGCCTAAGTCTTTATTCAAACCAAATCTTTACACACATTTGTTCCTCGTCTCTCTTTTAAAAATTTCATTGTTTCACTATTTATGAGCATGTATATCCCCTTTAGTTTGAATCACAAACATTGAGTCGCTGCCAACAAGCATCCATAGCCCCGCGGGTTTGCTTGTTCTTCTTTAAATACTTTAAACTTCCTCATTTATAATTTTCACCCTTTACATTTGATTAATCAAGCATTGCTATATGTAATTGGGTGATAAAAGCGGGGTATTTAGAGAGTTGATTTAATTGGTAAAAAAATTTGGTGAATAAAAACTAAGCCTACTATTCTTTCCCATTTCCGATTAATATTTTGTCATTTTTAATGTTATGAAATGGATAGTTCTCATTTTTTTTTTTTTCTAGTTTAAGACTAACCTAAGTACCCACAGGGATTTGAACCGGTGACCTATCGCAAGGAGTGCCTTAACAGCGCACCCATTCACCGTCAATCCAAAGCCCTGTGGGCAAATGGATAGTTCTCATTATAATGATGTTAGATAAACATTTTTTTTAATGAACACTATATTAATATTGGATAAGAAAGACTTTACTCCATAACTAAAAAGCTACTTATTTTGTGGTAAATTAAACAAGTAATCCCCCTTCTTAAATGCAAGACATGTTTTCCCTTATGTCAACCAAATGAAGAGGAAATCACACCAAAACCAATGCAAAATAAAATGCAAAGCAAGTAAAAAAGAAGTGTAAAATATTTACAAATGAGAATTAAGAAACATAATTCAATCAAGAACCTAAACAAAATGAATGTATAAAGCAATTTATTAATCTAAATGACTAAATAAACCGAAAACAAAACTTGAAAGTGAAAAGAAAACAAAACTACAAAGTTTATTTAGTCCAAAGTGAACTGAAAATCAAACCTCTTGAAAATATCAAAATACCAATAAGAAAAATGTGAAGACAAATATCGTATCATTATTCAAAATAGAAAAGGAGAAATTGGATTATAAGGGATATATTGAATTGAAAGTTTAAACTATTTTACCAAATAAACCCTTTAATTACTTCATTTATTTTAAATTAAGATTGAGATAAATAAAGTTCTTTCACCAATAGATTGGATGTCAAGATATTCATGGATTTTATTAAAATAGAAAAAGACAAATGCATCTAAAATAAATAAATAAAAATCTGTCGTAAAAAAAAAATTGGAAACTAAATGCAGAGTTATGATATCAATGTTAAAATCTTCATTAATCTAGTTCAATCAATATTCTCTTAAAATGATTCTTGCTTCATGATCATAATAATTTATCTAACTAAACATTTCATCACTAAGTCCTTATAATTCTTAATGGATAAGGACCTAAATAGAAATATTTGATAATGTAATCATGAGAAAGATGATAAAAATCTAAGGGAAATGAAAAGCTAAAGTAAACTTCTATGAAAGAATCTTGATGATGTTTCATTTTCAACTTGATTTGTCTTTCTCAAGAGTGTCATTTGTTTCACTTCATCTTTCCCATTTTTAAAACAATGATATTTAACTCCTCACTAGAATATTCGGTATAATTATCTACACATGAGAAGCAAAAATATATCAAGACCTAAATATTAATGGCTTTTGGAAATCAAGGTAAAAATGATTTTTTTTCTAGCAAATACCTCATTGAAAGAAATATATTTTCCTAAATGATCATAGTTGTACCGTAGAAACACTTTGATCTAGGAGAAATTTTAGTATCATCAATCTTTCTGAAATAAATTCTACTTTCTCTTAGACAAGATAAAAAAATATATATATTAATATCATGTATATCTGAAATAACTTATTTTGTTAACAAAATAATATTTTCCCCGTGTTCTTTCAATATATTGGAATTCAAAAGATTATCTATGTCAATATTTTATTCACAATTAGTTAAAGAGCATAGCAGAATATCATTAGAAATTTTCAAATAATAAGGCCCAAGAAACATCATGAAGAAACAATCATCAGAGATGTCCATGAATGTAGCTTCAAAGCATTTCATCCTCACTTAATAACTTTTGAAAGAAGATTATTATAAATCAGAATGTCGATTACAAGAACATGATCTTCCCTCAAAAATTTCACCAAGTAACTGTCAAATCTACAAAGGGGCAATATCTATTATTGGTTCTTTCTTATCCTATTTTAGCTCTAGTTTATGAATAATGAGAGCCTAGCATAATGATTTCTTGGAAATGAAATGTGCCATCATCGACATGCAGAAATTTCCAGAATTAATTCTACTAGAGGGATTTGAACAATCAAGTAGCTCAAAATTTATGTGTAAGAGATTTCTTGCTTATCAAAGGGAAATGTGAATGGAGAATTAAGATAGGAATTTTCTTATGAATCACATCTTAAAATTATATTAATTTAGCATTTTCTAACAAATATTGCTTCAAAGAAAGAATAAAAAATGGTCAATAAGTTGAATTAGAGAAGCTTATAGAAATCCTTAGTCGATTCCTCTTCTTCCTTTCAAAAATAACGAATGTGTTATGAAGATTTAACAATATAATTCAAACCTTTATATTGACACATTAGTAATCAGCCTTGAGTTAAAGTTTCACATTTTAGATTCCATTGTCATTCTCTCTTTGAAGCAACTTTATCTTTTGCAATCTAAATTTCGTTATCAGGATTTTCATTTTTGTCAATTAGCTTAAAAGATTTCTTTTTAGTGACTAATGCAGAATGAATTTGATTCCGTAGCAGTAGAGTTAAATCATTTTCTTTCATGTTCAATTTTCAAGCATTTCCTTTAGACAGTTAAGATTAAGTGTGGATTTCTGCAATATAGATAAGATCTTTTATTTCCAAAAGCTCAACTTAGATAGGACTCTAGATTGAAATAACATGTGCGTTTATTCTCTCCAGATTGTATAAAAATCATTCGTTCATCTTTAAAATTAGTTTCATTCTTAGATAACTTAATTCGCAGAATAAATCCTAGCATATATAGTGCACATACACTTCACAAGAACACAAATCTTGGTTGAAATTTAATGAAGTAAATTAAATACAATTAATTTACCAAACAATCATAATAAACAAACAATAATCTATAAATTGGTCCAAAGAATGAATAGATGCATTCAACAATGTTTTACGCCAAATCTTCGCACAACCTTTGAAATTAAGGGCGAAAATCCTGCACATGACACCTTGATGAAGCATGTTATGAGAAACACAATTTTGAATAAATTTATGAACATACTCACATGCAGTAATTTTACCCTCACCATTAAATTTATTTTTTGATAAGACATTTACTATCTTTAATGGAATGCTACAAGATACTCGTCATCCAGAGATGCAACTCCAAATAGGGATTTGGGAAAGAGCCATTAAAAATAAATAACTTAATGTGCAAAGGTAAATAGGTCAACCTTTCGTTCTGCCCTTCTTCTAGCACCAAATTGTTGACAGCCGGAAGAATTCTTCCTGCAACAAGTGAGTATTGGCCCTATCAGGATCCCAATTAGACCCATTTTCATTTGGTGTGGCTATATACTCTCTAGAACAAAGGCTCAGTTGCCTATATTAATCTAACTTCGAAAATATATACATAAAACAAATTAAAATAAAACTAATCAAATTTAATTATCTCATATACTTACAATTAAATATAAACAACTACAAATGTTTCAATTAATGAAAACCCTGATCCGGATTTAAACAGGAACGCAACAAATTACAGAGATAACCATATACACAAAGATGCAGCGGAAATAATACTTCATTTCATTAATGGAAAATACTGAAATATGCTTACAAACAGAAATGGCAATAAACTAGCTAGGGCGATGGTAGCTTATCTCTGAGAAGAGATGTGATGGCTACATGCCTCTGAACTGTGTTACAATGAGGCTCGAAGGCCTATTTATTGTTGAGAAACAATGGACAACCCTTAACATTCCAAAACCTAACCCTAGGAGATGAAACGCCAAACTGTGGGCCCCGTTTGGGTAAATTGGTACATCAACTTCCCGGGGTCGTAACTTTGGCATACGATCTCCGTTTGACGCGTACAATAGCTCGTTAGAAAGATCTATCCGAGCACTACCACTTTGGGAAGGGCAACATCGGTCCATGGACCCATGTTGCCCCCAGATTTCCCAAAAAACGTCATTTAGGGCCTCAAAATGGCTCCGGAAGTTCAGGACCCGAAAAACTGCTAAAAATAGTAAGTTGTGCTACAATTAAGGAAACTGAAAATGCTGAGAAAGACAATGGTGGGGGTCCAGGTGGACTTGGCAGGTGGCCACCAATATCCACCTGGATCATTCCTCCCTCCTTAGGAAGCAATGGTCCCCATTGCGTTGAGCTCCTCCATGAGATGAGGAAACTTCTGCTGAACTTGTTCCCTAGTGAGCCACTTGCCCTGCTGAAGGAGTTGGCCCGCTTTGACAACTCGATACAGTTGGATATTCTGTTGGTGAGTGTTCTTGATCTGTGTGTCCATGATCCGATCAGTTTCAGCTTGTTCCATGCAATCTGGATTTAATTCTGTGGGTTTGAGCTGTTCTGCAATGTCGGATGTGTCTAGCAATGGTGGAAAGTATGGCCGAAGGCGGTCCACATTAAATACTGGGTGCAGACCAAGGAACGGGGGAATGTTGAGCTCAAATGCATTGTCTCCCATAGCCTTAGTAATGGTGTAAGGACCATATCGGAGTGGTCTCAATTTCCGATAGGCTCCAGTAAGGCGTTCCTTTTGCAAATGCAACCAGACTTTGTCGCCCACCTGAAACTTGTGTGGCACCCGATGTTGATCATGTCGCTGCTTGTACTTGGCATTTGATTTCTCAAGAATGTCATGGACCTGCTGGTGAATATGTTGGATTCGCTCAATGAAGCTGGTGGCCTTATCTGTTTCGGACTGGACATGAGCTGAATTCATGTGAGTAGCTGCAAGTGGCATGGCCACATCAATGGGGCATAGTGGCTGGAATCCCAAACCCACCTGAAAAGGGCTATGGCCAGTGGAGCTGTGAAGAGCTCGGTTGTAGCTGTGCTGAACGTAGGGGAGGCTCTCGTCCCATGTGCGTGGATGCTTTGAGTTATACATGCGCAGAATGTGCACAATCATCCTATTGACAACCTCCGTCTGGCCATCAGTTTGAGGATGGAAGGCTGTGGACTTCGTGAGTTTGGTGTCCAGCATTGACTAGAGACTGGACCAAAAGGTGCTTAGAAACCGACTGTCCCGATCTGAGATGATAGACTGTGGGATCCCAAAGTGCACCCACACTCGTTCAAAGAAGAGTTTAGCAGTGGCTTCTGCTGTGATATTCTTCTTGCAGGCCATCATAATGGCCATCTTTGAGAACCTGTCGACGACCACAAAAACACAGTCATTTCCATGCTTAGTGGAAGGAAGGCCTGACATGTAATCCATGGAGATGGATTCCCAAGGTCGACTAGGGGTAGGCAACGGGGTATAGAGGCCTTGCTTCTTAATGGTTGGTTTGGCAATGGCACAGGCAGTACATGATCGGATGTACTTCCCAACATCCTGTCGAAGATTCGGCCAATAGAAATAGTTTTGCAGTACTGCCACTGTTTTCTCGACCCCGAAATGCCCAGCAGCCCGACTGTAGTGTGCTTCCCAAATCATCTTGGCACGCTCGCTTGAAGGAACACAGAGGTGACCGAGGTGGCATAATAGGGCATCCTGGAGGTGAAAATCTGCAACCTGCCGACCCTCCAAGAGTGTCTGGTATGTGTGGCCGAATTCTGGGTCGCTTTTGTAGAGAAGTGGCCAATCAGAAGTCTCGTGCCCGCAAGAGTTGAGCACGGTGGTTAGCGCCATGATCGGTGGTCGACTGAGGCAATCTGCAACATTATTGGTGCTGCCCTTTTTATACTTGATATTCAAGTGAAACTGTTGCAGGTATGTAGACCACTTTTGATGGCGATCATTCTGCAATTTCCCTTGGGTCTGTATGAACTGCAGAGGTCGGTGGTCTGTGTGGATGACCGTTTCCTTCCCCAAAATGTAATGCTTCCATTGTCGGCAGGCCTGTACAATGGAATACATCTCTTTATCATAAGTGGGGTACTTCCGGACTGTGTCTGAAAGTGTTTCACTGTGATATGCCACTGGATGTCCATGTTGAGTAAGGAATGCCCCAATAGCATAGTCAGAGGCATCTGTCTCGACCTCAAATGGTTGTTGTAAATCTGGTAACGCGAGCACTGGTGCCGTGCAGAGGCGATCCTTCAACTCCCTGAATGACTTCTGTTGAGATTCAGACCAAAAGAATTTTGCTTTCGCCCTACCCTTGGTGACTTGACTCAAGGGCCAAGAAATATGAGAAAATCCCAACACAAACCTGCGGTAGAAGTTGGCAAGACCTAGAAAGCTGCGGAGCTCTGTTAGAGTGGTTGGAGAGGGCCAATCCCGAATGACTTGGACCTTGGCTGGATCGACATGCACCCCCTGTTCATCAATGATGTATCCCAGATACTGAACCTCGGTCATGCCAAAAGTGCATTTCTCCAAATTGGCACATAGCTTGTGTTGCCGCAGTGTTTGGAGAACCTGTCGGATGTGGTGGAGGTGCTCTTCCCAACTCTGGCTGAAGATCAGAATGTCATCCAAGTATACTACTACAAAGGAGTTGGTGAATGGCCGCAAGATGTCATCCATTAGCCTCATAAAGGTTGCAGGAGCATTTGTCAATCCGAAAGGCATGACCAACCATTCGAAGAGGCCCTCCTTGGATTTGAAGGCAGTCTTCCACACATCTGAGGGTTCAATTGGTACCTGGTGATATCCTGACTTCAGATCGATCTTGCTGAAATATTTCGCCCCCTTTAGTTGGTCTAGGAGGTCATCAATCCGCGGGATCGGGTACCTATTACGGACAGTGATCTTGTTCAGCGCCCGATAGTCAATACAGAGTCTCCACGTCCCATCCTTCTTCTGCACCAACACTATCGGGCTCCCACAGGGCGAAGAACTCGGATGAATGTGACCTTTCTGCAGGAGCTCCTGAATCTGTCTCTTGATTTCATTGTTCTCCAGAACGGAGCGCCGATAAATTGGTCCATTGGGTAGCGGCGCACCTGGGGTCAGATCGATGGAGTGCTTGACTTGACAGTGCAGAGGAACCCCTGCCGGGGAGGTGAAGATGTCTTCGTACTCCTCCACAATCTTGTCCATCTGTAGCTGCCGTGCAGAGGAACCCCGTTTGGAGGCCGCGGCCACTGTCTTCTTCTTCCCTTGAGGGCGTATCATCAGGAAAACAAATTTCCTGGTTTTGGAAATGATCTTACTGCATTGTTTTGCAGTAATCAAAGAGATGGCGGCAGGTGGTGCTACCTCTGGTATCCTGAACAACTTATTTCCCAATGTAATAATAACAGCACGGGGCCTTGATTCATACACAGCATGTCGCTTCCACAAGTATGGTTGTCCTAGTAATACATCACAAACTTCAAGGGGAGCAATGTCACACAATACCTCATCCGTGAAGGGCTTGATGTTGTATGGAAGGCGACACTGCTGGCTCACGCGAAGATCTCGCCCGTGGTGAAGCCACCCAATGGTGTATGGTTGTGGATGTGCTGTGGTCGGTAAGCCCAACCGCTTCACGACCTCTGCCGAAATGAGGTTCTTTTGACTCCCGCTATCAACAATGAATTGTATCGGGGAGCCCTTTACCCACATCTGGGAGTGGAAGAGACGCTCCTCCTCCTCTGGATCTTCAGGTTCATTTTTCTGGATCTTTGCGGTAGCAACAGTGGCGCTGGGATCCGCATCAATGATCTGCTTCCCTTTTTCATACCCCTTATCGGGTTCTGACTCAGAGTCGGAACATGCATCTGATTCTGAAACCTTTAGCTCAGCCACCAGTGACTGCTTGGCCCGACACTCACTTGTGTTGTGAGTGGAGCTCTTATGGAACTCGCACCATTTTCCAGTGTCCTTTCTCGGCTTCGCGGCGTTGCTCTTTGCTTGCAGCTTCGGCTGGTTGTCTTGGGCTGTCCCGCCTTGGCTTTGTCCTTTGTTCTGTGGTTTAGGGGCACCTTTCCCCTGCTTTGGATTCGCAGATCCAAAGTCTCGCTTCTTTTGTTTAAACTTCTGCTCAACCTTGACGGCATACCGGTATGCTGCGCCGAGCGAGGGGATGTTTAAGAACTGTATTTCTTCCTGGATGTACTTGTGCAGGCAGCCACGGTATTTGAGTATCAAATGTTGCTCCGAATCCTTGATACCCAACTTTGTGCGAAGGGTATGGAAAATATTGGTGAACTCCGGCACGTCTTGGTCCCTTCCCTGCCGCAGCGTGGTCCACTTTATGTATTCATCCTCATAGCTTCCGACAGGGTAGTACTGCTCCTTGATGGCATCCCGGAACGAATCCCAGGTGGGTGCGGCTGAAAATAGTGAGCCAGTACTTTCATCCTTCTGCTCGCAGTAGGTTTCCCACCAGTCCTTGACGTGGGGGGCTGCTTTGAGAAGAGCAAAAACAATCTTTTCCCGACTCGAAAATTCATGAACAGAAAAATAACCCTCTAGCAGATTTAACCATTTATCTACGGCATCGGCGTCTATCTGACCCTCGAATATGGGGATTTCAAAATTAACTTGTACCTTAAAGGGTGTGGCGTTTCCAGAGGAGCTACTGGAAGCCGATGCGCCGCTTCTGGGTAGCCGCTGAAGGATCTGCGCAAAGCTGTCCATCATCGCGTTCCGTTGTCGCTCGAGCGCTTCTTCGAGCAAGATTTTGATGGGATCTCCTGCCCCCTCGTCTTTCTTCTCGTCCGCCATGGGAGGCCGTCGGGATTTGCGAGGCTGGTCTTGCAAAGGTTCAACCAGTTCAAGCCCTAACTCCTTATATCCCGACCTTGTTGGGGACATGCAAAGAAAAACAAAGAAAAACAGAGAAAAAGCAGACCGCTCTGATACCACTGATCCGGATTTAAACAGGAACGCAACAAATTACAGAGATAACCATATACACAAAGATGCAGCGGAAATAATACTTCATTTCATTAATGGAAAATACTGAAATATGCTTACAAACAGAAATGGCAATAAACTAGCTAGGGCGATGGTAGCTTATCTCTGAGAAGAGATGTGATGGCTACATGCCTCTGAACTGTGTTACAATGAGGCTCGAAGGCCTATTTATTGTTGAGAAACAATGGACAACCCTTAACATTCCAAAACCTAACCCTAGGAGATGAAACGCCAAACTGTGGGCCCCGTTTGGGTAAATTGGTACATCAACTTCCCGGGGTCGTAACTTTGGCATACGATCTCCGTTTGACGCGTACAATAGCTCGTTAGAAAGATCTATCCGAGCACTACCACTTTGGGAAGGGCAACATCGGTCCATGGACCCATGTTGCCCCCAGATTTTCCAAAAAACGTCGTTTAGGGCCTCAAAACGGCTCCGGAAGTTCAGGACCCGAAAAACTGCTAAAAATAGTAAGTTGTGCTACAATTAAGGAAACTGAAAATGCTGAGAAAGACAATGGTGGGGGTCCAGGTGGACTTGGCAGGTGGCCACCAATATCCACCTGGATCAAACCCTGACTGGAATATGCGTCCAGTCAACCACTTAAGTAGATTTGTGGGCTCTGTTTTAAAGAGATTATGAAAAACAGATTATGTTTTTTATGTTTTTTAATGTTTATTTGCATATAATGAAAATAATCTAAATAATAGAAAATGAGAGCAAGATTAATAAACTATATTTTTGAATATCAGAAATGAATGTTGATTCACTCATATTAAACAAATAACAAATTTGTGTTAATAAAATAACTCAACATTGCATATACTTGACCATTTCAAAAGAAAGGACATAAGCACATTCCAACATTCAACAGGTATCAATATAAAGAAAAACGATAGAGGAAAATACCATCAATGTATTTTAAATAATTAAAAGATCATACAATACTCAAATCACATCATTCAATAAATATCAATACTTGATTGGTCTTCAAAAATTGATTGTAAAATATTGATTATAAAACTAGAGTCTTAAAGTGCAACAATTTCCAACTCTCTTGGGACTGTGATTTGAGAAGAAAGATCCCACAATAATATAAGATCTTTTTGATTTGGTTCAACTTCCTCACTCTCTTCCACATACCCTCTATTCACATTCATAGAGTTCAATTTAGAAACAAAATAAAAAATAAAAGTTTGTTTCTTGACAGCTTCAAGAAAATCTGATTTTTTATTTCTTGGGATTTTGAATAATCCTCTTTTCTCGGTTACAATTCCAATCCATAAATCCTTGAGCTCCAATTCGTAATAATCTTCTATAAATTCTGCATAAAACATTTACAAAATTTATCATTAAAATATATAGTAAAACTTAAAACAAAATTATCAATCCAAAACAATAAAAAAATAATTATTAAAAGAAAATTCGATTCTTGTAAATTAAAACAAATCCCAAAATACAAGCTAAATCATTTTGTGTTGATGCAATTTTAATAGATATATAATGGATTGATGAGATCAGAGCAGCAGAAAATTTCAACATCCAATTTTATAAATAAAAAATAACCTATAAATTTAGATTTAATTAAAAATAGTGTCCTTTTTAATGTTAAATTTATGGATGATTTTGAATGCACATATGTCAAAATAAATGATTCCATATTTGTTTCCTCGATTTCCTCTTTCCAACAAGCTATTTTAGGCCTCATTTCATGCCTTGTACCTCAAGATATTCACTTCAAAATTTAGAATTTTGTAAGAGTACACGAGCAAATTATAGAATGGTTTGTGTAAATTGTTGAGCGTTAACCTCAAAAAATGAAAATCCCACATGCGAGAAAGTTGAGTTTTGGTCTATTGGAAGGCTGGGTATCTATGGATATTTTAGGGCATATTAATGCTAATTGCAAAATTAAACTTCTTATAAATTTAAAATAAAATAATATTTAAACATAAAAATAAAAATAAAAATAAAAAACACATTTTATAAACATAAAAGAAAATAATATTTAAACATAAAAGAAAAATAAAAAAATAGTGAGATCAGGGAAATTTAAAATATATATATATATATATATATATATATATATATATATATATATATATATATATATATATATATATATATATATATAAACATAAAAGAAAATAACATTTAAACATAAAAGAAAAAATAAAAAAACAGTGAGAGTCGAGAAAACAAAAATGAAGATGAAGGAAGTTCGAGTCATGTATAAAATAATTAAAAATTAATAAAAAAAATAGCAACAACAAAAATGAAGGAAGGTCAGTCATATATAAAATAATTAAATAATTTAAAATAAAATAATATTTAAACATAAAACTCTCGATCGGGATGAGATGTGGTGTCAGCGACAGCAGACCTTGAGTTGACATGGTTAGTACCAAAGCGTTTATTACAACCGTCCCCCACATGCTTAAGGCAGGGGGTGCGTGTCCTCACTCATGAATGCATGGGATGTGGGTTGGCAAGGTGGCAGAGGGAGGGATAAGGAAGGGTGGCAGAGACGGGGAAGGTATTCGACGTGCCGGGCAAGTGAATTTTGTAGAGGAGAAAGAAGGAAGCTCAAAGCGGAAGAGAGGAGGCGGGACTTCGTCTGCAGGCTAGTGACGGTTTTCTGGTATGTAGTCTGGTCTCGCTCCTAGTCAATTTCTAAGCTCTGGTTGGATTCCTACGGCAATTTCATGCGTTGGTGGGGGTTCCACTAGGGGGGAAGGGAGAGGCAAAGGGCCATCCCAATGGGGCATAGCCTAGACAAGAAGAAACCAGGGGAGGAAAGAGAGGGCCATGGCTCGGCTTTGTGTGTCAGCCATTTTTCTCTTGAGCCAAAATTTTGGCAATGGCATGGATATTATGGGGTTGAACCAAGCTACAGGCCCATACCTGTTAGCCCAATCCGGGGGTATTGGGGATAGTGGGCATGTCATGTCGGGCGGGGGGTTGACTGAAGTCGAGAGAGGTAAACAAGAGCTGTGGGCAGGGGGACAGGACACCAGCAACACCAACAATTCACTGAGAAAGCCCTGGCATTTGCATTTGCATGGTAGAAAGAGCGTAGATATGGGTACCCTGGGGGGCTTGATTGGCAGAGAGGCGAGAATTCCCATGACAAGAAGCTGCTAGCTGAGGAAGGGGCATGCAGATATGACAACAATTGTAAAGCCTGGGTCCATATGGGCCTAAAAGCCTAGCTCCTAATGCAAGGGGGTGACCAGCAACAGAGCCACGGTAAGGGGGAGCGGCACGGGGAAGAGACTGGGGACCTGAGTTTGGAACCTAATACCCCAGGCCACCTATGGCCACAGGGATTCCTTAACCTGCTGCAGGCCAGGCAGTGTAGAGAATCAAGGTATGACCAGTCACGATGGATTGATGTGAACAGAATCAGGGATCTAATGGTGTTTGAATGTCTACAGGGCATCAAGGAACAGGACATGGCTGCAGCAAAACGCGGGTGTGGTCGTGGAAGTAAGGGTCCGGCTCCCCGGGAAACCAAGAGACCTAACCCGATGGAAGGCCGCAAGGGCCGCAAGCTTACTGAGCACCTCATAGCAGAAGCAGCTGCAGCATATAGGGATGAAACGTACGAAGGTATCTAAAAGATGATTGATGACTGGGAAGTAGAGATAAAACTGGAGATGGAACTGGACGACAAGATAGAAATCTGGAGGGCGATGGTTCCTGACCCAGGGAATACAAGAGGTAGAATCACGCAATTCAAACACACCCTGTACCTGTATTTCTTGATGAAAAGTTTGTTTGGTAAATCAATGGAACAAATCTCTGTGGGGATGGTAGTCACACTACAAGGCCTACCCAATTACAAAAAAGACATGGAGAACATCCTCTTTCAGTTGCACAAACAGGATATCAGAATGGATCATGTCAATCATCACATCCCTTGCATCGTGGAGCTGTTTGGTATGCCAGAGGCAACTATTGAAGATCCCGCTCATGTTGCCTCAGACTCCGAGGAGCAAAATGTCAAGAAGGATTAGTTCCTCTATGCTTAGTTTTTTTTTATGCGGATAGCATTTAAATTTCATGTCGTTTATGCTAGAAGTTATATAATATTTGGACATGAGACTGAGACCTACTTAGCCTTGCTAGAAAGAATGAAGCAATTTTGTTTTTGGATGGCGTATAATGCTAACCAGTGGCCAACAGAATCGATTTCCCCTCGGGGCGAGTTGAGGCCACCAAGTAAATATGTGTGGTGTAAATTTGCCTTATATATAATAGAAAATGGACGATCTTGCCAAGCATTACAAAAAAAATATTTAAACATAAAAGAAAAATAAGAAAACAGTGAGAGTTGAGAAAACAAAAATGAAGGAAAGTCAGGTCATATATAAAATAATTAAAAGTTAATAAAAAAATAGCAACAACAAAAATGAAGGAAGGTCGGTCATATATAAAATAGTTAAGATAATCTTCGGCAAAATCACATAACCAATCTTTTGTCGACGCGTTTCGAACCAACCAGTGTGGTTCATCGTCAGGACAAGTTAATAATAAAAAAATAGCAATTGCGTTTTTTTTATTTGGGAGTTGAAATTCGAAAATTTTATATCGTTGAAAACGTCTCGACGAGAAGAAGGTGATGGAATTTGGGAGTTGAAATTCAAAAATTTTATATCGTTGAAAACGTCTCAACGAGAAGAAGGTGATGGAAATAATAAAAATGATGAAATAAGAAAACCAAAAATCACTAAAAATATGAATCCAAATGCAAAGCGACATGATATTTCAAAATTTTATGAGGGACCCTTTATTTTTCTCAAAAACAAAAAGGGTGTTGTTGGGGCAACAACATAATGGAAGAAGAGGATTTTTGTAACCCTGTCTTCATAATAGACTTTTGAGGTCGAGTTAAAGTCAATAAGTAACACCTCCTACAACTTGAGAAAGTACAAGGGGGTGGGAGGGAGCATTATAAAGTGGTATCAAAGCTTATTGTCAGGCTAGTAAAAAGAACAAGAAAATTTTGGATACCCTGTGACCTTTGTAAGTCATTGAGAGAACTAGGTATGTTACATGGCTAGTATTCTAAATGAAGTTTGCCTGTATCTTCAAAAAAGTGGATTTTTTGATGTAGAAAATTTTCCTTGAACTTTTTAAGAGCTTGGATGATAAGGGTTTGTCTCAGGAGGAGGGAGATTGCCACCGACAATAAATAGTCTCTGAAGAGACAGTTTCCCAATAATCAGACACAAGAATTTTCCCCAATGATTGCATAGCATATTGTATATATTGAAGATGTTATTAGGCAAAAATTTTGAGAAATTGATGCAAAGAATCATCCCAAAAGCGAGCAAATTTTTCATCCTTAACTTCCCAAAAGCAATGTTCATGTACTAAATATTTGCCTTTATAAGCTAGATTCCAAACATATGAGTCCTTTGGAAAGATAATTGTGTAAATGCATTATTCATTAGGAATATGATTGTTGTATTTACTTGATCATGTTTTATTCCATAAAGCATGACCTTCTTCTAGCCTACACCAACAAAGTTTGGCTCCTAAGACAATGTACAGAGTTTCCACCATTTCTTATGTGAGTGAGATAACATTAAACAATGCAATATTTTTTTAAAGTTCTGATTTATTTTCATTACCTAAATAAAATTTAAATTAGAATGATAAAATTTAAAAGTAGTTTTTTAATTTTTAATTATTTATTATAAAGAATAAGAATTATGTTTTTATGAAATTTGAATATACATTTTATCCTTAAATCTTTAGCAATTTAAATGTGCTATGATTTGGTTAATTAAATGTGGTTTGGATGGTTGGGATAAATATTATTATCCTCTTCATCAAAATGCAATTCCAACATGTGATATGCTAGTAAGTATATTATTTTAATGCCTTACAAAATAAGTTGCATTAAGACTATTTAAAATATTAAATTTATTTATACATTAAAAATATTAATCAAATCCAAAATTACGATTTTGATAGAGATAAATGTAAAGTCATCTTAACTAATCAAATCCCTCTATGTGCAAGCATTTCCTTAAAGTCTTTTCAAATAAAAAAATGAAAAAATAATAAAAAATAATCACTTTGAAGTACTTAATCCCTCTGTGTGCTTCTTTGTTCATGATAGATTAGGAAAGATGGATTTATTTTGGTTTTTTACACACACACACATTCCTGGTCTTTACATATGCACACATCCCTTATATTGAGGAGAAAATCATTAAAATGTTTTAATCATATGGTTTTTTTTACTTTAAAAAAGCTTTGAACATTAGTATTTTTGGTATAAAATAGCATAAAGATGACAATACATTAACAATAATAAAAGAAAAAAAGAAAAAATAAGTCACAAATTAAAACAACTTGAAGAAATTAAGTCTGGAACTTAATCCACAATTTTTATTTATAGTCTATGTTTCTAGTTTAGAATAGAACTTTGACCTCATGATGGGTCCTGTTCTGGACTAGAAATGTCGACTACAAATGAAAACCATGGATCGAGTTATGAACTCAATTGCTTAAAACAACTTATCTCATTGAAGCAACATGAGTAAGCAAAATAATAGACCATAAAAATTGGTGGATTCATGTGAAGTTCTAATGACCATAAATATGACATTCTCAATAAATCTTTAAGCTTAAAAGGGTTAGGACTCTATATAAATGAAAATCTCATTCGAGAAGATCATGTTGAATCAAGGAAGAAAGTTCAAAAATTAAAATAAGGAAAAGGGAGGAAAATGGATAATAACTATAAATTGAAAAACTATTATTAGGGATAGAAACCAAAAATATATTAACAAAAGGAATTTGGGACACTAGTTCTTCCCTTGGGATTGTCATGGCTTTCCAAGATAGAAAGGTTCTATGTTGATTTGGATGCCAAGTGAAATTGATATTGTTTTTTTAGTTGAAAATTGGAACATGAAGAACTTAAGGTCGTTAACATAGAAATATTTGTCTTGTGGTTTGCATAGAATAAGAAATTCTAATGCAAAGGGATTGGAGGCATAGTTTGTAACAAAAAACATTTCTCCTCAGACTCAATTGCATAAGACAGACCCTCTCAATCAATACATTTGAATATATATTTAATGCATTAATGCTAAGAATATTTATATAGCAATTTGTTGTCTTGCGCCTATTAATTCTTCCTTTTATAAGAAAACAATTGAGATAAAAAATGACCTTGTACTAGCTTAAAACAAGATATTTAAAATCTTAGAAATAAAGGTAATATCCTCCTAATATGAAGTTTTGATACTAGAATTACAACTAATCATGTTAATTTTTTAAACAATAATTACAACCCTAATCATTTATGACTAGATGAGGTCCTTTCTTTAGCTAACAAACATAAAAGAAACTCCAAAGACCTAACCAAGAATTTATTTGGTAGCAAGCTAATTACGCTCTACAATTCTCAATATTAATAATTTGCAATGGTTTAATGAAGTGGTTGAAACTCAACTAGATGACTTGTAGTAATGAATCAAGCAACACTATCATGGATTATGTGATATATGATATCTCCATATATAACCAAATAGTAAATTTTAACATTTTAAATGACCATGACCCTAACTATGATCATAAACCTTTAACCCTAACTCCAAACTTTGTCATGCACAAAAGCATCATTAAATAAATTTCAAATAACCAAAGACACCTACTCTTGATAAAAGTGAGGTTGATCTTTTCTTAAAGGACTTAATAAAGAATTGAATATCATATCATTTAAGGACAACATTGAATACCCCTATCATAATTCATGACAAATCTTTATATTTCCAATAACAAGTTCTCTATTGAAGTGTTACGTAAAAGGATAGATAAAACAACCAACCCTTGTTATGATAACGAGTGTAAAATTTCTCAAAAATTCTTTACAAATGCTTTTAATAAGTCCTTAAAACCCAATAAGATAAATGCTTACAAATCCCTATTTAAAAGGCTATATAAATAGAAAAATCATTAACAACTTTCGCACCTATCTATGTTATATCATAAGAAATTTTGGAGGTAAATTCTAACTCATAAAATTGACGAAAATAATGTAAACCCTGGGAGGATTTGAATTCCTACCTATAAAATCTTTATGAATCCCCTAAATTTGTGGACATCATTTCAAACATTTATATAGAGGATAAAGTTTCTATTTGGAAGACATAAAGTTTGGGGTTAAGCGACTTGCAAAAGAGAAAGTTGAGGACATAGAAGGCTATCAAGTTAAGATCTTAAAGATTAGAGGGCTTGTCCTCATCCCTTACATATGGAAGCTCTTGAATTTAGTAGTGAAGTGGGGCTTCCTTAAACCTTAGACGCAAATAATTGTTCATATTTTTAAAAGTTGGGATAAAATTAACCCCTCTAATTATAGGATTGTTATGATTAGCCCAATTTTAACCAACCTATGCAGGATTATTTTGGAAAATATGATTAGCATATGGCTAGAAAATCACAAAAAAAAAGAGTTAAAGGTCAAGTCAAATTTAGGAGTTATCACTCAACTATAGACCACCTTGTTATGCTTAGGACCATTGCAAATGAGTGTCTCAATAATAAAACCAACTCCTTTTTGGGTTAATTGAATTTATAAAAGCTCTTAATGTAATGCCTAAGATAAACATTTGGAATAGGTTGGAAGAGCTAAAATTTCCATTCAACCTAATTGTTGTTGCAGGTTGTATGAGAATGTTATTCTAATGTTTTGGAACATTGAGGGTAGGTAAGAAGAGATTAACGATAATATAGGAGTCAAGTAGGGTTGTCCCTTCTCCCATGCCCTTTTTGGCATATACAATGACAAGTTAAAAATTGTTTGGAAGAAGCAGGTGGTGTTAGTACAATTATAATTAGCAAAGTCATCATTCTACTTCGTTATGTTAATATTATTCCTATGGAAAAGAGTCCTTATGACCTCAAAAATGAACTAAAATTTCTCAGATATTTCTACTCTAGTATATGAATGATTACTAATATTTACAAAATGAAAGTTGTGATAGTTAAATCATAAAATATCACTTATGATGCTTTCACATATGATGACAACAACCAGGAGGAAGTTTCTTCATACAAATATCTCAAAATTGATAGTCATCACAAGCCCAACTAGAACTAGCATTAAGAAAGGAGTAAATGGAAGGTGAATAGCTTATTGTGGACTTGAAAAC
Organism: Pinus tabuliformis; assembly: GCA_031772625.1. NCBI lineage: Eukaryota > Viridiplantae > Streptophyta > Pinopsida > Pinales > Pinaceae > Pinus > Pinus tabuliformis. Next base: position 1,023,321,161 of record CM062819.1, on the reverse strand, counting down.
AATAACAAATTATGACACCTTTGGATATAGTATAAGAATAAACTTGATTTAGTATCTCTAGAAAATTGTGGAGAAAAATGGAGCCTATTGAAAAGAATTTTATAACTTATAATCTTGAAATTAAAGACAATGCACCCCATCCTATTATTCTCATAGAGAAAGCATTTCCCCATTGAAATCGTGACTATGACTAGTTACCTAATGTATAAGAACAAATTGAACAACATGGAAGACAAGAATTTTCTCATAATTGCGTGAAACTTCAACTAAAACTGCCTTCGGCTCAAGCAGGGATGGCTTAAAGATGCCTAGTCCTAGCTAAATAATTGGGGAATAAAGGAAGAAACTATAGTACAACAAAGAATTAGAGTCTAATATAAAATTAAGATACTATAAGGAGGGTATCAACCCTAATCTAGAAGAACAAAAGTATCTCTATGTTCTAATTAATTCAAAGAAAAAATCAACATTACTAGAATAAAAACAAATTATCGCAAGCATCATAGTGAAATTGGGTGTTAGACAATTCCCAAAATGACCAGGGTTGAAAGAATCTATCACCTTTGTGGCACTAAGAGGCTTGAAGATGAAAATCACTCTTGTAGAATGTCCAATGTTGCCCAAATTATATCTCAAGTTCAAAAGATTTGTCGCACTACCAACCTTCATAACCTTCTCACTCAGCAAGAAAAGGGTGATCTTGGAATGCTTCTCTTAATGTTTTTTAGCACAAAAATAAAATTCTAAATAAATTCAAGTAAATCCTTACCTTCTTAAAGCTTGGTCTCATTGGATGATGACGATTAGCGTGTACACACATAAGGTTGGTATTGAAATATTTTACTTAAGGTGGGCTTTGAAAAATTTTATTTATGGTAAACATTGAAATATTTTTTTGTTATTGATAAAAAAAATTAATTACGCATGCAACTCCATGTTAAGCTTTGAAAGAATTAATTTTATTTTTTTTTCTGCGATGTGTGACCTAGCTCCCCAGAGCTTCTACGTCGTGCCAACGCTGCGCACGCCTGCTACAAAGCAGCTGCGGCCCTCCTGGTAGCCATGCCCAGCAATGGGGGTTCGGAACCCCCCCCCCCCCTCTCCCTCCTGAAGTCCTCGATTTTCAAAAAATGGTAGATGCATGCAGCAAACGTCCTCCCTTTGCACAACAACATAAATTTGTCAAGAAAAAAGACTGCATGCCCACGGTGGCCCTCCCTGAGGAAGAAACTTGTCGCTCTACATTGAATCTAGCCGATAGAGGGCTCATTGGGCAGTTCACCGGCCTCTGGTCATCGCCCAAATCTGTTGAAGACTGGATCAAGAGAAACTAGTCCCCTAGAATCAAGGAAGGAATCAAATCATATTTTGTAGGTAAAGGCTTCTTTGTATTCGTGTTTGAATCAGCAGAAGACCGGAGTCTCATCTTCAGGAACGAGCCATATTTCATGGGGCCGCAAGGCTTATATTTAAATAAATGGTCTCCAGATTTTGATCCGACCCAGGATGTTCCTACTGTCGTTCCAGTGTGGGTGCGGCTTCCCCATCTTCCCCTGCGCTCCTGGAGCCAGAAATATCTCCAAATTATCGGCAACTCCCTTGGTAAATACATTGATCAGGCCGTAAGGAAAGATCAGTACTCTTGTGCCCGAATATGCGTGGAAGTAGATCTGGAAGAAGGATTACCTGAAGCAATAAAATTCACAGTTGCTGGATGGTCCCATATTCAAGAACTGGATTATGAGCAGATCCCCTTTAAATGCAGACACTGCCATGGCTATGGAAACTTTGCAAAATACTGCAAGAAAAAAGCTGAAGAGCAGAGTCACATCCCCAAGGGAGATCAATGGATATCAGTCCAGAAAACTGGCCATACAAAAGCAGTCGAGAAAGGATCCACAAAGGGGAATAACCAAGAAGAACCCAGCAATGATAATAGAACCCCTCAGGACCTGGACGAGATCCCAATCCCCAAAGGAACCTCTCCACCAGATCCCCCCAAAACTGATCTGACTACTCTAGCACAGGTCGAAGATCCACATGCAAATAAAGACGGAGGCAGAGCTGCCTCGTCTGGTTCTCCTCAGGGCAGCCCCTCCATGCCTTCGTATGCAGATATAACAAAGAAGAAAAAAGTGCCAGAGCCCTCAGACTCCTCAGAGGATGAGACCTATGAGAGACCCTCGAAGTAAACAGGCAGGAAGACCCACAAAGCAGTCAGGGAGGAGGAGGCAGAACGCCTAAAAGTGCAAGGCAGCCAGTCCACAATAGAGATGACTATCGGTAGAAATACTAGAGGAAGATCTACCAAGGGAGGAATCCCAAATCCCTCGCCAGGTAAATAATGCGTATAGTCTCTTGGAACTGCAGAGGCCTGGGGACCCAACCAAAAATTGAAGCAGTGAAAGATCTGATGAAAATAGAGCCCTCAGATATCCTCTTGCTCCAAGAGACCAAAATTGAAGGGCAAGCCCTTATGGATATCAGCAACGAAGGCATAGCAGTCAGCTCAAGGGGAATTTCGGGAGGCGTTGCAACTCTCTGGTCTGAAGATCAGTTCCATCTGTTGAACTCCCATGAGACCCAACACTGGATCTTCACTGAGCTCAAGCACCTTGAAAGTAAGTTAACTATAGCCTTATTCAATCTCTATGTTCCTGTCATTTATGCTGAAAAAAGAGAATGCTGGAATACTCTCTCTGATTTCTTAGATCTCCACTCCCTAAACAACATCATCCTGGGAGGAGATCTCAACTTATTCATGAAGCCAAAGGAAAAAAGGGGGGGAAACAGTAGCAGAGATCAGTTGTTGCCTTTGGTAGAGTAATTAATGCAGCAGAGGGACCTGCTAGATTTTGCCCCGGTGAGAGGCAAATATACTTGGACCAATAATAGAATTGGGCCTGATCATATTGCTGCCCGGTTGGATAGATTTCTAATCCAAAGCTCCCTGCTACTGGAAAACCTCCTTATCTCATCAAAAATTCTCCCCAAACTTTCCTCAAACCATAAGCCAATTCAACTCATTATGGCCCCTGAGGAAGACCTTGGCCCTATTCCCTTTAAATTCAGTCCTCTCTGGATTGAAAAAGTAGGTTTTCTGGACACTATCCAATCGGCTTGGGATATCCCCATCAACGGATCCCCAAGCTATGTGTGGGAGCAAAAATTAAAAGCCACCAAAAAAGCCTTAAAAGAGTGGCTAAGGAAACTCCCCAATCCCTCTTCTCAGCAGAGAAAAGATGAAGTTCAGCAGCTGGAAACTTTGCAAATTGGAATGGAAGGTCTCCACATTACCCCTGAAATTTTAAACAAAGAGGCAGCTTATCAAAGAAATATCCATCAAGCATTCAGAAGGGAAGAAGAGTACTGGAGGCTCAAATCTCGCAGTCTATGGCTCAAGGCAGGAGATCGAAACACCTCGTTCTTCCATCGCCAGTATAAAGCCCGCCTATCTTGAAACCACATCACTGAGATCAAGAATGAAGAAGGACAGATCTGCAACAAATTTGACCAAATTAAAACAGCAGCTGAAAACCATTTTAAAAACCTCTATGGTCCAGGGAATGAAGGCAGCATAGAAGACACTGAAGATCTCCTCTCCTATATTCCCCACCTCATCACCCATGAGGACAATCAAGCTTTACTGAAACCCTTATCTAAAGAAGAAATCATCAAGGTCATATGGGCAATGGAATCAGATAAGGCCCCTGGGCCAGACGGATTTACAATACACTTCTACAAAGTCTGTTGGGACATCATCAAAACAGATCTGTTGAAAATGATACAAGGTTTTTTTGGAAAAGCCAAGGTTGGGGGAGGCATCAACTCCACCTTTCTTGCTTTAATTCCAAAAGAGGCTAACCCAGAAACTTTCGGCAGGTTTAGGCCCATCTCTCTATGCAACGCCTCCTACAAAATCTTGTCCAAAATCATTGCAAACAGAATCAAACCCCTACTTGACAAACTAATATCCAGCTCCCAAGGGGGGTTCGTCAAAGGCAGACACATCTTGGACAACGTCATTCAAGTGCAGGAAGCTATCCACTCTAGCAAACAGAGGAAAGAGAAGGGGATGCTGATCAAGCTTGACATGGCTAATGCCTTCGATAGAGTCAACCACTCCTTTCTTCTCCAAGTTCTCTGATCCTTCAGCTTCCCTACTCAGTTTATCAATCTCATTAAAGCATGCATCTCAAACCCTTGGATAGCTCCCATGGTCAATGGCCGCCCAAAATCCTTCTTCCAAGCCCATTGTGGACTAAGGCAAGGTTGTCCACTCTCGCCTTTTCTGTATATACTCATGGCAGATACTCTCAGCAGGAAGCTGGCTGCAGAAATGAACACTGGTGGACTCCAGGAATTCGAACTGCAAATGCTCTCAAGCCTATAAATCATGCTCTCTTTGCAGACGACTCCCTACTTCTAGGCGGAGCCTCTATTAGAATAGCAGCTAATTTCGACTATGTTCTAAAAATTTATTCCAGAGCCTCAGGAGCTGTGATAAATGAAAAAAGGAGTTTGATCCATGGATGGAATGTAAGTCAACACACTCTCAACACCATAGCCCAGATTCTTGGTTTTGAGTGCTTCATCCATTGGGACAGCATCAAATACCTCGGCTTACCTCTCACATCTGGAGTCAACAACAGATCTCTGTGGCATAGCATCATTAGCAAAATTAAAGACAAGATCACCTCCTGGGGAGGTTATTGGCTCACCAAGGGAGGAAAAATTATCTTACTTAAATCTGTCTTATCTGCTCTCCCCATTTATCAAGCCTCTTTCCTTCTTGCTCCAAAACACATAATGGAGCAGATCTCTTGTCTCCTGAGAGACTTTCTCTAGAAAGGAGGTAGAGGCAATCACAGTAAATTGCATTTGGCAAACTGGGATCTTGTCAAGCGGCCAATATTGGACGGAGGTCTACAGATTAGAGACCCTGCTTTATCTAATCTGGCACTTGGATGCAAGCTCCTTTGGAAAATCTATTCAAACCCCACACATCCTGTCAGTGAAACGCTCACCTCCAAATATGCGCAAGGGATCTCTCTCAGGAATCTGTCAGCGAATAATACTCCCACAGGCACACATACTTGGAATCTCTGTAGGAAATGTATCAGCAGCTTCAGGAATCACTTGTATCGCATACCTAGCAACGGGGAGAAAATCTTACTCTGGAAAGACCGCATTATGAACAGCCCCCCTCTTAACTCCCACGAAGAAATTCGCGAGCTAAGAGAATGGCTCCACAGCGCAGGTATACGAAAGTTGAATGACATCTCCGCGTGGGACAGTAAAGGGAACTGGGTTGACTAGGTATTCCCTCCCGTGCCGGCGCAGCTCCACAATCATCTCGCACTGCTCAAAACGCTGCTCTCAAACGCAGCGCCGGTCCATCGCAACAGCACAGACAGATGGGGGTGGGGTGACTCTGGATCTTATGCTTCAGCTTTGGGTTACATTTCCCTGCAGCCCAAAAAAGACAGACATAGATCTCCAGCGTTATGGAAACAGGTTTGGAACACAAATGGGTTACCCAAAGTCAACTTCTTTTTTTGGATTCTTATGCAGAATAAACAGCTCAAAGGGGACAATCTGTCAAAACGAAATATCGTTGGGCCACATAGATGTGTAATGTGCAGAAACTCTAGAGAAACTGCCTCTCATCTGTTCATTGATTGTGATTTTGCCAAAGAAGTTTGGAAATTAACTCTTCTTGGATTGCACGCCTCCCCTCCCCAGCACAGTTCCGTGGCAGATCTCTTTACTGATTGGTTTCAATGTTACCCTCATAATATCCCCAACAATTCACTCTGGTTTCACATTTGGCTCTCCATCCCCAAATTTGTATGTTGGGAAATCTGGCTTACCCGGAATGACTCGATCTTCAACAACTCTACTCGCTCTCCTGCTAAATCTGCCTCTATTGCAAAAGCTTTTCTTCTTGAAACTGTCCTCCTGCATTCCCAAAAATCAGACTCCTCCCTCCTCCCCACAGAAAAGGCATGGCTGAACCTTCATAGCCCTCATCCCAAAATCAAAGCCCATTCCCTCCCCCTTCCCCTCCCCAATCCATCTTGGAAAATTATAGAACCTGAAGCTTCCTTTCAAGCTTGGTGGAAGACCCAAAACACAACTTCAATCTTTTTCGACGGTGCCTCCAAGGGAAATCCTGGGGCTGCGGGAGCTGGAGGAGTCATCTACTTCTGAGACAATCCCAGAAAAGTTCGCTTTTGCTGGGGGCTTGGTATTCACACAAACAATCAAGCAGAGCTCCTTGCTCTCACAAAAGCCTGCCAAATTGTCCGTGATAAAGGCATCAAAGAATGCCAAGCATTCGGAGATTCCGAAATCCTCATTAAGAATATCACCTCGGACGACCAGTTCAACAATGCCATTCTCAACAAGTCTCTGAAAAGGTTAAAGATAATTCTGCAAGATTTCACTTCCTTCAAAATATATCATATTCTCAGAAGTTTGAATAGTGAGGCGGATGAAATGGCAAACAAAGGATGTCTCTTAGCACCGGGAGATCTCAACATCAATGATAAAAGCTCTATCCCATAGTGTATTCCTTAATTTAATCGCAAAATTGAACAAGAAGCATTTAGATGCAAGGAAAAGTTGTGTAAAGACGGTTGATTAGGCTTAGGCCCAACCATACTTCAAATAATAAATTATACCCGTTACAGTTAAAAAAAAAAAAGCTTTGAAAGAATTATACATCTCTCTCAAACTGAGATGTAGAAAGCTCTTGCGAATGGAACCAACATTTTTTATAACTTAAGTTGGACATTGAAATATTTTATTTACTATCATTGTTATCAATATTTTTTTAAATGCCGCTTGTCAACTCCATATTAAGAATGAAAAAAATACACATCTTCCTCGTACTCATTTATAGAAAGTACATATCTATACAATTATTTAATCATATTTTTATAATAACAAATTATAAAATATATTTATTTTTCTTAAATTTTTATCTTTATTTATAATCTATTTAAATTGTCCACAGGATCTTGGATAGACGGTGATCAGGTACTATGTTAAGATACTTCTTGATGTGAAGTCATCAGTTCAATTCCTCACCCTAATCAAGGTGATATATTGAACATGATGAAGATATAATTCTACCAAACTTACAAAAAAAAAAAAATATTTAAATTAACAAACATTGTTATCATAATTATAATTTATATATTTGTATTCATTTAAATTAAATAAAAATACAACAAAAATTAAAATATCATTTTAATTCAAAATTGTCTTTGCTAAAGAGTTTGTGATGTTGGGCTTGTGCATTTCAAGAGACTAGCCTGGGCAATCAATAGGGAATTGTGGATGACATTTATTTTGAAGTATTCAATATAGGTGATAATGTTTTAGATTGATGTACGTTGTTAATTTGTTTTTCGATTCTTCACTCTTTAACATTGTAAGTTCATTGAGATCTTTTCGCATGCAAGAATGTGAAGTGGATTGTGAATTCCATCGCAGTGATGGATTAGCATTGTTTATTTTTCTAGTAGCCATAAACTCTTCAATATTATCATCTTTTATTTGGATTATTTATTATTTAAGTGGGTGTGTAATACAATGAAATTGGAGTATTTTACCCTCGTGTTATTGTTGTGGCTCAAACATTATATTGCGTGATCTTAGATGAAATTTAAGTGGGTGAAGTGTAGCTTTTAATTTTTAGAATAGGTTTTTAATTTGATTTAATTTAGATTTATGATTAATGTTTTTTATATGAATATTATGGTAGAATATAATTTTGATGGTAAATTATAGTTTTTGCGTGAGAATTTATACATCTTAAAACAATATATTGGTTTCAATGATAACATAATTTCTGTTTTTATGAGAAATTACACATCACATAGTTTATCCATTTATGGTATCTAAGTCACATAGTCTGTTCATTTTTCTATTCATATTTTATGAATTTGTGTAAGTGAATGTGTATTAAGTTTATATGTAAGTTGATTTACTTTATGAGTTGAGTGTTATTGTTTCATGTGTAGTGATTAGTGATTAGTAATGGGGAGAATTTGAAATTTTTTTTTACATTTGTATTGAGTCTTTTCTTGTTGGTATTGATTATAGGTGATAGAAAACCATGTCATGAGGTGATTTAAATTATATTGAGAATAAAATGAAAGAACACATTATTCTACAAAATAAAAGATTGTGAAACACTATGAACTAAAACCAAATTATATTAATGAATCAATTTTAAATGCACATAGCAATACATAATAACTATAATGGATGACATTTATCAATTAGAATATATGTGATGATGTTGTAGCGGCTACAACCACCCTCCAAAATTTTGTCTTAGCCTGTTTTGGAGCCTCCCTACCAACCTTACACAGCACTTTGTCTTGCTTCGTCAAGTACTCAAGCTTCAATGTTTTCCTCGCACGAAGGCAGTATGTCGATCACAGTCAATCCATTCCCCTCACAAGCTACTTACCCAAACTTGGTCCAGTTGTAGGCTGAGCAGCTTCCCAGTGAAATTTGCGCATTTCTAGAGGGCAACCAGCCTTCCCTCCAGGAATTGTGCAATTCCCTCTAACAGCCTGCTGAGCTCCAGGATTGCGTAATCCTGCCAGCCAGCCCTCCCAGTAGGATTTGCGTAAATCTAGGTAGCAGTCAGCTGCTGGGCCTAGAAATTGTGCAATCCCCTTGGGCAGTCAACCCAGCTTACAATCAGGAATGTGCATTTTTTCCAAGCAGTTGAGCATTGGCATGCATGGACAGTCTAGTTGACTAGTTCCACCCGGGACCGAGGAAACTTGAATTGCATGCATGCATGACTTGATCTTCCCGGAATAGTAAGAGACAACATGCAAAAGGCATCCCATGATTCAGGGAGCTATTTTTAGCAACCGGGGGTTACATGCAAAGTTTTTTTAGAAGTTTCCCTCCAAGTGTTGCTTTTTCCTAGATTTGTGGCATGAGCATCTCGAGACCAAACCTATCTATTCAGTGCATCAGAGCTCATTCATTCACATCGATCTTGGACCTCTGACATCCCACATCACACCCAAGACTCTCTGATACATCCGGCTCAGCTATTCACGGGTAGGTGGCCTCAACTTGTCTTTTTCAGCATTTATGTTGCTTTTTCTGTATTCACTTGTGTGAGTGTTGCTTTCTATATTACTTTGAATGCATGTTGTCATTTACATATATTCTACCTTGTCCTAGCTCTATTTCAATTTTCGTTGCTATCTCACTATTATCGCATGCATGAAATTGTTTTGCACGGATGTTCGCCCAACCGGCGAACGGCCTCACCCACATGCATGTTGATCTATTTGCTCAATCTTCCATTCATGTTTTGCATGCATTGTTTATCACTTTTACTATCACTTAGTGTCGTCATGCATTTCATTGACTTACTTGCTTTCAGTTGCCCGTCGGCGAGTCAGGCTAACCTTGGCCTAGTCTCTGCCTTCACCAAGCCTACATTACGCAATCTAGAGAAGGAAGGATCACCTTCCTCTCTAGATTTGCCCATTTTGGCCCAGCATTGGCCTCCTGGACTGAATTGTGCATTTATGGAGGTCAGTGCCTGCTTGGCCCAAAAATTTGCACAAATTTGCCCCTGGGCCAGCAGTCTTTCCCAGCTGGAATCGCACATTACGCAATCCCAGCAGCCAACTGCCCAACTGGATTGCGCATTTCGCAGATCCAGCAGCCGGCCCAGCCTCCCAGTCAATCCAAACTGCCTTTTTCATAGTTCTGGCAACCAGTCTCTCAGCCTCCCGGCCAAAATTGCGCAACCTTCATGATCATTCACCCAGGTATGTTGCAAATCAGTTCTCATGTTCATTTTGGTTTTCGACTAACAGATTGTTTACTATGAGTGTTGTCATGTCTCTAGGTATCACAGGTGTTCATATGCCTCTCAACAGTATAGGTACAATGGTTTCCAAGAGAAGAGACGAAGACATCGTTCAGAGCACGCTTGGGGATGCAGTCGATCAAGTTTCCATGGGCTTACCTACTCACGAAGACATCAAGTTGTTCATGGACAAGGAAATCAAGTAGAAGCATCATGAACATCAGTTGAAGGCAGCATATCGAATGCAGCAAACACAGCAAATGCAACGAAAGCAGCAAACGCAGCAAATCTAGTGAACGCGGTGAATGCAAGAGGAAGGTTTTTGACAACATAGAGATGGAGAAAAGTTGCAAGATCAAGCAGATCCATTGATAATGAAAGCAACTATGGAGACTCAGGCTATGAAGTGATGGCGCGACATGAAGATCGCGTGAAGGCAGAAGATGGAACAAAGAAGGAGTTGCACGTGTTGAAGCAGCAACTTAGGAATAACATGAAGTTGCACAGACCGTCCAATGAGTTGCAACAGGAACAGGAACAGCAGTGAGCGCAACATGCACTTATAGATGAAACTGCGCCAGTACGAGTTAAGCATCTATCCCAGCAGTTGACACAGAGCAAACATGGTGAGCAATGTTGTTGATCGCATGCAAGGGACCTAGCAACATGCATGTCATTGAACGCATGCATGCAATCCAACCCATTCAACACACTCACCAAGGCGAAGACAAGAAGCAAGTCCAACTGGGGTTGAACATGTACTTCGACAAGTTGATGCATATGACCACTAGTACACACTTGAAGATCAGCACAGACATTATGCATCAGTGTGTTTCCGGTTCAACCATACCCAAGAAGACCATGTGCATGTTAGCAGACGAGTTGGATGAAGGGGCTGAACAAATGCACTGGTTACAACGGAGGAAAGAGTTCATTTTAGAAAGATGTCACCATGAGGTGCACGCACATCATCACGGACGACCAAGCTTGGCGTCAGCTCAACACCTTCACCATCACAATCATGTAAAAGATTTGGTCTCATCACAGCGGATCGAGTGTCAGTGATGTCTTGCAAGGCTTGCTCAAGCCATGTTGTCTCACATGTGTACATGTGCATTGTAATGTTGAGTCATGTCAAGTGTAATTCGAGTGTCAACAGTTGGATGTAATAGTCATAGAGTAGGTGGAGAGTCATGAGGGTAGTTGAATTGTCACAAAGGGGAATGTCAAGGGTCACCCCACCCTTTTCTATAAATAGTCCCTCATAACTCATTGTATAGGCTTTTGGTCATCCAAGCTTCTACTAAGATTATCTTGAAGAAGGCTTGGACAGTATTGTAACGCGCCTTGGCTTCTCCACTGCACGGAGCTAGTACATCTCTTTGGAGGAGTAGGCGGATATGGTTGTAATGTTCCACTGATGGAGCCAACAAGTTTACATGGTGCATTATATGATTGTGACTTACACTTCTTTATATAATAAAAGCCAACACATTTTCATGCATATGTTGTTATTGTAGTTGGACTGCTCTGGTTGCCTTAATGATATATGTTGTTTAACTTACGTACTTGTATATGAACTAATTTGTATGCAATTATATGAATCTTGTTGTTAATGTGTTTCATATGTTGTTAATGTTGTCACCATCCATGTCGACTGCTCTGTCGAACATCAAACAGACCTTTCTCTGAACCTTGTTATATCAACCATCACACTCGTCTCGGACTGATCCATGAGTGTTGTTCATGTTATCTTACCTTGTATGTTGGGACTGTCGCATCCGTGTCGACTGCTCTACCGGAAGCTATGAATGTCCTTTGTGTTGTGTGTTCCTAGCCAAGTTGGGACTGATCCCTTTCAACCTAGAACTCGCCTTCACCTTCCTCTCCCTTTGAAGTGTTGGAACCTCTCATACTCATTCCTTGACTCACTGCATCAGTCACACCCTTGCTACTCACAGAGTTATCTTACTTTCCTATGTGCAACATCGCGGTCAAGGCATTACCTTATGACCCACTATTGGGACTCCTACACCAAACGGTCTAAGGTCTAATTGGGACTTCTTACCAAGGAGATCCCCTTGACATGTTGGCAGGTCCAGCACCGTCAACATTTCTGGCGCTAGAAGGAGGACTTGATGACAAGCAGTGTCCTCTCATCCAGTTTTGAACCTTTGCATATATTTCATGGAGTCTTGCATTCTTCTTCCCCTGAGGTGTTTTTCGAATCATGAAGATGTCTCCATCTCGGGGAAGCTTTTAGATCTCTTGTCCACTCACATGTATGATGGGGAAGGCGAAGTGCCCTGACCTGAGCACTTACATAACTTCCTTTCCATGATTTATGAGGAAGATGAGTTTACTTACGAACAGGCCGGTCTTTTGCTTGCATTCACACTTCACGAATCCCCATTTCATTGGGTGCTCAGCCTACCGGCTGACACCATGCACTCATGTGAGCACTTCTATGATCTTATTGAAGACACGTTCCATCAATTTGATCCATACCATCTTGATCGGAAACTATTATAGCAACGGAGGGCTTCGCATGAATCCGTTATTGATTTTTGGCAGTGCTTCTGTGACTTACACTTTCAAGCTCCGAGGAGACAGATGAAGTTCGCTTACCTCTAGGACCGGTTAAAGTATTGTCGTATGAAATTTGCCCGTCCCAAGAGGAAGCTTGATGTCAAGCCTTGCTCAACCTTCTTCATTGACAAAACTGCGCAATCCCATGTGGGAGCAAGCATTGTCTCAATGGATTGTCTGCCTCCCTCTCATTCAACAGTTCCACCATTGCCCAGTGATGCTAAGGATCACGTTCGCACATCTATTCACCCTTCACACCCTCCCAACATCACTTCACTCAATTTTCGCACAGAGTTGGTTGTCAGTCCTTCGAGTTCCCATATGCATTCTTTTCTTCGACCTGTGTCTTCGCACTCAGGTGTTCCTCTAGATGATCTTGTGTTGTGTTCATCCATTTCGGGCTCTTCACTGGTTGTGAATGAGGAACATCCCACTAATGGAGTTGGTGTTGCACAACCAACATGTGTTGTCATTCATAAAGAGTATGAGTGGGAGCTTGAACATCAACACTCAGCGAAGGATGACTCCCTTCCGTCCAAGCCCCCTCTATTCTTTCCTATTTTCTTTGGTGAACCTACCATCCATGATTTTGCATGTGTGTCTTCATCCACGGATGCAGCCATTGTTGATCAATCGCAGGACTCATTGGATGTTAGTCCATCATTCGACAATGAAGAGGATAAGTTATTCATTGAAGATCCACTTGATCCTTCATCTGTCTTTTCCGAAAATACAGAGGATGAGTTCTTTCGCTTTTCATCTACCCCTCTGCTTGATTCATCTGATCATGAGGATGCCGAAGAATTCATTGATTTTTTTGATCGTGGTGGTCGTGATCCATTTGCTTCCATTTATCACAATCATGAATCTATCGCAGTTGATCTTTCGAAGCCACCATTTAAGATGATCTACCTGATGATGAAGTTGAGACACCCAAGACTGTCGAGGCACTTCAGCCTGAGTTAATGGTTATGTCAGGCCCTCACTCTCTTGAGGTTAGTCTTACTTCTGATCATGAAATTTTTCAATCGCCCAAGGCTCCTCATCACTCATGTGTATGCATTGAAGATCCATCTCACGCACAGATCACAGTTCCTCCACTCAAACTGCATGATCCCATTGCTCATGCTTTGGAGGAGTCTTACATTTCAAGCACTCGTTTGCAACACAAGTTGTATTTGTTTCTTTCGTTTGCTTGCATGTCACAGTGAAGAGTGTGCTTTTGCTTCAAAGTTGCCCATAGTGTCACACAGCACCATGATAAGTCCACGAATTGTCCGTCATGCACATGCACTCACTTATGTCCCGTGGGCACTTTGAAACATGAAGTGTGGCTATCTTCACTATTATATCTTTCTTGTATGCTGGTTCACATAGCTGGGTTACTCGCAGATCAAGCCTCCACCCACATGGGTCTACCAATGCATCGATGGCTACTTTGGAAGTATCACTTCACGTGATCAGGCCCATGCACTGTTAGTGTAGGAGTAGGAGTAGTGTTTGCTTTCAGTCGTTTGCTTGCATGCTTATTTGTTTTCATGTTTTGATTGCTTCTTTGTTTACTTGCTTCGCTTTCATTTTTTCTTCTACTCTTGCTTTTCTTTGTTGATTGTTAGTTCATTCGCTTGTTTCGTTCATAGGTTATTTTTGCATGAAACCATGTGTGACTCATGAAACGAGTTGGGTAAAATACAAGAGGGTTTGTACAACTATCGCTACTTGGTTATATGTCATCTTGCCTCTATATGATGAACTTGTTACTCTTAGTCCATGATACGTCGAAGGAAAATACATACTCTTCGAAGTGAACCTTGTTGTAAGCACAACACTTGTGCGCTAACTAGTGTCACCTTCTCTAGTCAATTGTTTTTGGGTTAACCCTTGTCAGCTCAGTCAAGTAGAGTAAGATGAGGGGGGGAACCTATACAGGCACGTCAGAGATATAATAAACTACTTCTCTGCTGGAACAACCTCCTCTACTCTCAATAATTCGGGATCCCTCTTCCGCCTATGAAATGAATAAGTGTTATGCACAATGAAAATGAAAAATAAAAAAATGAAAAGTCAAAAAATTCAAAATGAAAAATGAATAAGGTGAAAGAAGAGAGAGGCTTCCTACGCAGGGAGGTGATGCAAGTAACTCCACTGGGGTACTGACCAGGCTTTCTGGCAGCAAATCCATGCTTGTGTTCCTATGTGACTCCACCGGGGTACTGTCCAGGCCTGCTGGCAGTGGAGCAACACCAAAGATGAAACTAAGACTATGGTGACTGTATTGCTTATGCACCTATATACCCCTCAACCCAAATCGAAACAATTGTGTTTCCTTGGCTTGGAATGTGTGTCAATTGACCAAGATTTTGGCAGATGCTACATCTTACATCAAGCTAGTGTGAAGCCAAGATAAGCTAAGAACTGAACAATACTTCCAGAGGTGTTACACTCATTTTTCACGAACAAGGTCTATGCAGAGAGCTGGAGTTCTACCACTGTGTCGCCAACTGTCGTAGCGGCTACAACCACCCTCCAAAATTTTTCCTCAGCCTTTTTTCGAGCCTCCCTACCAACCTTACACAGCACTTTGTCTTGCTTCATCAAGTACTCAAGCTTCAATGTTTTCCTTGCACAAAGGCAGCATGTCCATCACAGTCGATCCATTCCCCTCACAGACTTCTTACCCAGACTTGGTCCAACTGCATGCGGAGCAGCTTCCCAGTGAAATTTGTGCATTTCTGGAGGGAAACCAGCCTTCCCTCCAAGAATTGCGCAATTCCCTCTAGCAGCATATTGAGCTCCAGGATTGTGCAATCCTGCCTACCAACCCTCCTAGTAGGTTTGTGCAAATTTTTCCATTAACATGTTGTTCAACCCGGGATTTGCACAAATCTGGGCAGCAGTTAGCTGTTGGGCCCAGAAATTGTGGAATCCCCTTGGGCATTCATCCCAGCTTACAGTCAGGAATGCGCATTTTTCCCAAGAAGTTGAGCACTGGCATGCATGGACAGTCTGGTTGACTAGTTCCACCCGGGACCGAGGAAACTTGACTTGCATGCATGCATGACTTGATCTTCCTAGAATAGCAAGAGACAACATGAAAAATCCATCCCATGATTTGGGGAGCTATTTTTAGCAATCGGGGGTTACATGCAAAAGTTGTTTTAGAAGTTTCCCTCCAAGTGTCTCTTTTTCCTAGATTTGTGGCATGCACGTCTAGAGACCAAACCTATCTATTCAACGCATCAGAACTCATTCATTCACATCGATCTTGGAGCTCTGACATTCCACAGCACATCCAAGACTCTCCGACATATCTGGCTTAGCTATTGACAGGTAAGTGGCCTCAACTTGTCTTTTTCAGCATTTCTGTCTCTTTTTGTGTATTCGCTTGTGTGAGTGTTGTTTGCTTGATTTCTTTGAACGCCTATTGTCATTTACATATATTCTAGCTTTTCCTAGCTCTGTTTCAATTTTCATTTCTATCTCACTGTTGTTGCATGCATGAAATTGTTTTGCACAGACGTTCGCCCAACCGGCGAACGACCTCACCCACATGCATGTTGATCTATTTTCTCAACCTTCTATTCATGTTTTTCATTCATTGTTTATCACTTCTGCTATCACTTAGTGTCGCCATGCATTTCATCGACTTACTTTCTTTCAGTTTCCCGTTGATGAGTCGGGCCAACCTTGGCTCGGTCTCTGCCTTCACCAAGCCTGCGTTGCACAATCTGGAGAAGGAAGGCTCACCTTCCTCTCCATATTTGTGCATTATGGCCCAGCACTGGCCTCATGGACTGAATTTCACATTTCTGGAGATCAGTGGTTGCTTGGCCCAAAAAAATTTGCAAATTTGTCCCTAAGCCAGCAGTCTTTCCCATCTGAAATCACGCACTGCGCAACCCTAGCAGGAAACTACCCAACTGGATTACACATTTAGGAGATCCAACAGCCAGTCCGGACTGCCTTTTGCATAGTTTTTGCAGCCAGTCACTCAGCCTCTTGACCGAAATTGTGCAACCTTCATCATCATTCACCCACGTATGTTGCAAGTCAATTCTCATGTTCATTTTGGTTTTCGACTGACAAATTACTTGCTATGAGTGTTGACATGTCTCCAGGTATCAAAAATGTTCATCTACCTCTCAGCAGTATAGGTACAATGGTTTCCAATAGGGAAGAGATGAAGACACCGTTCAGAGCACACTTGGGGATGCAATCGATCAAGTGTCCATGGGCTTACCTACTCACGAAGACATCAAGTTGTTCATGGACAAGGACATCAAGCAGCAACATCACAACGAGTAGCATCATGAATAGCAACTGAAGACAACATACTGAATGCAGTGAATGCAAGAGGTAACATAAAGGCAGAGAAAAGTTGCAAGATCAAGAAGATCCACTTATAATGAAAGAAACTTTGGAGACTCAAGCTATGAAGTGACGGCGTGACATGAAGATCGTGTGAAGGCAGAAAATGGAACAAAGAAGGAGTTGCAAGTGTTGAAGCAGCAACTCAGGAAGAACATGAAGCTATACAGACAGTCTCGTGAGTTGCATTAGGAATAGGAACAGCAGTGGGCACAACATTCACTCGTGGTGAAACTATGCCAGGACGAGTTAAGGATATATCCCAGCATCTTACACAAAGCAAACATGGTGAGAAATGTTTTTTATCACATGCAAGGGACCCATCAGCATGCATGTCGTTGAGCGCATGCATGCAATCCAACCCATTCAACACACTCACCAAGGCTAAGACAAGAAGCAAGTCCAATTGTGTTGAACATGTACTTTGGCAAGTTGATGCGCATGACCACCAGCACACACTTGAAAATCAACACAGACATTATGCATCAGTGTGTTTCTGGTTCAACCATACCCAAGAAGACCATGCACATGTTAGCAGACAAGTTGGATGAAGGGGCCGAACCAATGCACCGGTTGCAACATAGGCAAGAGTTCGCTTCAGCAAGATGTCAGCATGAGGTGCATGCACATCATCATGGACGACCAAGCTTGGAATCAGCTCACCACCTTCACCATCACAAGCATGTCAAAGAGTTGGTCTCATCACAGCGGACCGAGTGTCAGTGATGTCTTACAAGGCTTGCTCAAGCCATGTTGTCTCACATGTGTACATGTGCATTGTAATGTCAAGTCATGTCAAGTGTAAGTCGAGTGTCAATAGTTGGATGTAACAGTCATAGAGGAGGTGGAGAGTCATGAGGGTAGTTGAACTGTCACAAAGGGGAATGTCAAGGGTCACCCCACCCTTTTCTATAAATAGTCCCTCATAACTCATTGTATAGGCTTTCGGTCATCCAAGCTTCTACTAAGACTATCTTGAAGAAGGCTTGGACAGTATTGTAACACGCCTTGGCTTCTCCACTGCACGTAGCTAATACATCTCTTTGGAGGAGCAGGTGAATATGGTTGTAACGTTCCACTGATGGGGCCAGCATGTTTACATGGTGTATTGTATGATTGTGACTTACACTTCTTTATATAATAAAAGCCAACAAATTTTCATGCATATGTTGTTATTGTAGTTGGATTGCTCTGGTTTCCTTAATGATATATGTTTTTTAACTTATGTACTTGTATATGAACTGATTTGTATGAAATTATATGAATCTTGTTGTTAATGTGTTGCATATGTTGTTAGTGATGTCATCGTCCATGTTGACTGCTCTGTCGAACATCAAACAGACCTTTTTTGAACCTTGTTATATCAACAGTCACACTCGTCTTGAATTGATCTATGAGTGTTGTTTGTGTTATCTTACCTTGTATGTTGGGACTGCTGCATCCATGCCAACTGCTCTGCAAAAAGTTGCGCATGTCCTTTGTGTTGTGTGTTCCTAGCCGAGTTGGGACTAATCCCTTTCAACCTGGAACTCACCTTCACCTTTCTCTCCCTTTTAAGTGTTGGAACCTCTCATACTCATTTCTTGACTCACTGCATCAGTCACCCTCTTGCTACTGACAAACTTATCTTACTTACCTTTTTTCGACATCGCGGTCAAGGAATGACCTTACAACCCACTGTTGGGACTCCTACACCAAACGGTCTAAGGTCTAATTGGGACTTCTTACCATGGAGATCCCCTTGACATGTTGACGGGTCCAGCACCATCAACAGATGACTATACTTATTCTCAAAATACCAATAATAAGTGGTTGAAACTACATTTATTATAAAGCCAAAAATCCTAATATCTAAAAACCCTAATCCTAAGAGTTGGATGTGGTGAAATGAAGGCAAGCTTCAAGGAAGTTACTTCAATGTTAACTTCCTAGGGCCATCACATCCACATTTGAGCTTTGTTTTGGGCATAATATGGACCATTACAAAACTTAATCCAAGCTTTACAACTTTGGAAAGTTCAGTCCCCTAAAGAATGGGAAGGACCCAAGAAATGCATTGGAAGACTTGGACCTGCCTAATGGTACCCCATTTTGTTTGGATATGTTTGTCTATGTTTAGGAGTATAAGACTTAATGTTGTGATACATTGTTTAACTATGACTAGGCAAAAATAAACTCATATGTAGTGAACCACCAAAATTTGGGTATGATGTTGTATGGTTAGATGATGAGGGTGTATTGTTGTTATTTTGTATGAGTTGTTTTCTATGAATCACATGAAATTTGAATATTTATTGAATGAATAATTTCATGTTTGATTAATGAGTTGAGTATTTCATAATGATGGTACAATTACAAATACGTATGTCTCATGTGAGTAAGTTACAACAACTATATGGGTGAGACTTTGTAATAAAAAATATGGATTTGCATGTGTAAAGATTAATAAGCTTAATGAGTTTCGAGAAGTAGATTCTCTTGGTTCACTAAGTAAAGGAAATTTGGAGGTTGTGGAAGCCTAAGAACCTAGTAGTATGAAAATATTATGTGATGTTATATTATTATTTATATATCAATATAGTCATGTGTAGGTGTTATATGTTATCACTAACCGTAATTATGTAGGAAATCAATATAGTTAGTGGTGGGCCCTGGATCCGAATGTACAAGTGGTGATTGAAGTTATTGAGGGCCTTCATGACAGCTAGATTGACTGTATCAATGGTTGAAGGATGGTGGCACACCCTACTTTCCATCACCACAGGTCTCCTTCACCACATGAGATGTGTTGGTTGGATGACTTACTATTGAGATTTAATGTTGAATTGGGATCTAAAATTGTGTCTCTATATACAGGTTCTTGTTCAATATTCCATTGAGATTATTGAGAATGAAGCGGAGGTTGGTGGTGTTGAAAGGGGAACCTCACAATGACACAAGCCTATAACCATGGTCTATGAGTGCGATCTTCCTAGGAGAGGAGGGAGGGAGCGATAGAGGTTGTCAACCTCCTCCTCCATGGCATGCTCCAAGAGAAGAATATTTTGACGAGGATCTTCCGTGGTGCATTAGAACAATGATTACAAAATTGGAAGCGAAGGAGATAGGAAATAATGGGGACAATCATTGGGCACTGAGGAACCTACTCGGCCAGCACCTACAGGACCAAGAAGAGACTATGTGTGTGGTGGAAGTCTAAATCATTGACCCATAATTTCATCTCGTCCAAGCTAGAGTGGATCTGCATGTTTTAGATGGTGTTTTGGGAATTCATTTCCCTATACTACCCCCGCCTCTAACACCCTCCAACTCCTAAAATGACTCGAACTCTTCTTCTCCAAGTCCTCCATACTCGATTTCTCAAGGTGAAAAACTACCCAATTTTGAGAAGTTGAGACCAATGTTCAGGATGTAGAAGACCTCTGCAAAATAATGGCCATTGAGCAACAATGTGAATGAATAGGCCACCAGTAGCAAGGCAATAATGAAATTCAAGAAAACATAAGAGAAACCACAGGAAGATGCAAACATCAGCTTCAACGGGACACTTATTGAGTGGGAAATACCACCATGCCTGAAGGAAGGTCGGGATGATCCCTTCATTTAACTCTCGGAATGGATTTGACTACTATTGTTGAGAAATGGCTACAAGAAATTCTAGTTTAATTTGTCCTTGAATTAAACTGTGAATTAAATTCCAATTCTATTCTCATAGAACTTAAAATAGTTAAATTAAGTTTATTAAACTTACTTCACTTAGGAAATTCAAGTTGGAAGTCTTTTGGAAGTCATGTATATGTTCTCCCTACTTTGTAGGAGTCCAGTGTGAGATAATTGTGAGTTATAAAATAGAAGACTCAGTTTCATGATTCAGTTCAGTTAAATTAGTTCTCAAACTGATTAAGAGAACTAATAGTGAGATAACAACAGTGGTGACACTAATGAACTCCACCAGTGCTACTCTAGTTAACTGAATATTTACTCATCAAAAACTCATGCATATCGATTCTGAGAAAGGCCCAGTTGAGACTAGAGTGCAGGGACAGTGTACTATTTGTTTTAGATTATTCTAAGTTGCACTGATAGTGCATGCAAATAGGAACTAATCCTTGAGGGATTGCGCTATTTTTAGAGGCTTTATTTCCCTTTAAATACAAGTTATCCTTCATAGGAATTACACATTGGAATAGAGACTTGGAGAGCCTGTGAATTGGCTAAGATTTGGCCTTAATCTTGCTTATGAGTTGGAGATTGAATTTGTTGAGTGTTGGGATTGTTCTAGAGAGAACAAGCATTTTAATTTCACCTTGATTTTTCGGATTAATACAAAATAGAGAGTGGGGTTTTGAGATGTGGCTTTCCCCAAATATTTATTGTGTTATGTGCCTTTGATTCTCTTCCTCTATTGATTATTGTTTGCTTGATGTTTATGGGCTTCTGTGTAAAGAGTAGAAGTAGATTATTGTCTCTTGCTTTATCAAATTGCATTAGCTTGTGAATATACAGAATTTTCTACATGGTATAGGAGCAAGATTGTTTTTTGGGCCGAGAGTTTATAGAGCATATCTGAGAATTTCTGTGCAAAATTTTCAGAAACAAATTACATATCTGGATTCCTTGGGAAAAGATACCCAAATTCAAAAAAAAATCACCCGAATCGGAGTTCGGATGAGGGAGATATCGTTGATTTAAAATCAACTCTCTAGAGGAGATTTTAAAGTTTTCAGTTTCTGGGTTACAAGTGAAAGTAAAATTTGCAATACATACTTCAGGATCGGCATATGGAATTCCATGGGTTAAATCTTGAGTATGCCTTGGAAGGCAGCTCAAATTTCATAGCCTAGAGGGACAGGATGGAGGTTGTGCTAGAGGACAATGGCTTGAAGGAATTTGTTGAACAAGCAATTCCTAAGCCAACAGCTACTAATGCACAAAACTTGACAGAGTGGAAGAAGTGTGTGGAGAAGGAAAGGAAAATAATCCTTGAGGGAATTCAATATCATATTGTCTCAAGTCTCCATGGAAAGGAAACCCCGCATGTTATGTAGAAAACATTGACGAACTTGTATCAGAATAGCAGTGATCAAAGGAAGTTGGCACTGAAGGATAAACTTCATAAAATCAAGATGGAGAAAGGTGAGACGATTCCAAAGTACTTGACCAAGTTCACTCAATGTCGGGATGAACTTGGAAGTGTTGGAATCATGGTTGCCGAGGAGCATATGGTGAGCCTTGCTCTTCTTAGACTCCCAAAGAGTTGGCATAGTTATCAAGACTTTTTCAATGGTCGGGAGAAGCTGCCAGATTGGGGACGACTATGGTAGGATTTGATGCAGGATGACATCAAGAGGAACACTAGGGATGGATCTTCATCAAAGACTGATGATGAAGATAATTATGCTTTAGCGATTAAGGCAAGGAAGGAGAAAGGTAAACTTTTCCATTCCAAATCAGATTCTTATCATGGAGGTAAGAAGAAGGACATGACGAAAGTTAAATGCTTTCATTGTCACAAGATGGGTCACTTTGCTACAAATTATCCATTGAAGAAGTCCAAGGAGAAGTCCTCGGGAGGAGCGGTGGGTGAGGCTTTGGCCTCCCAATTCGAATTGGACTTTTCCCTCATTACATGCATGGTGTCTTTAATGATGGGAAGTGTTTGGTGCTTAGACAGTGGAGCTTCATTCCACATGACTGGCGACAAAGAGTTATTTAGTGAATTGGAGGAGAAAGATCTCAAGATGCATATTGAGATGGGTGATGACGGTAAGTATAGTGTTACTTGTGTGGTCACTATTACTTTTCAGAGGGAGCATGCGGCTCCACTCACCATGAAGAATGTTATGCATGTACCTGGACTGATGAAGAACTTGGTATACATTTCCATGCTTGAGGATAGAACCTATGATGTGATCTTTTTTAAAGGAAAGGCATTCCTTCGACACATAGCCATGGGTCAAGTAAAGAAGATAGGGATTCGCATTCAGAATCTCTATAACATAGAGGTAGAGGATTGTGTTTCTTTGAGTTCAAAAGCGGAAAAGATGTTGAGCCGAGACGTTGATGAGTTGTGGCACGGGCGATTGGGCCACTTGCATCATGGGGCTTTGAAGATATTGCAGCAAATCTCTACCGATCTTCCCAAAGGTACGCTTGAGCAAGTTGATACATGCAATGGTTGTACTTTGGGAAAATACACCAAGTCTTCGTTTGGAGATAGAGACAGTCGAGCAGATTCTATTCTAGAGAGAGTCGATTCAGATGTGTGTGGACCATTCTTGACAGCATCCATGGCCAAACACAAGTATTATGTTATATTTTTTGATGACGATTCTCACAAATGCTGGGTATTTTTTATGTAGAAAAAGGATCAAACTTTCACAAAGTTTTGTGAGTTCAAAGCATTGGTAGAGAAAGAGTATGGAAAGAAGGTTAAAGCTCTAGGGAGTGATAATGGTGGTGAGTGTTGTCTAGGTAAATCCACTCTATGGATAGAGATAATCCCTCTAGCCCAATGATTAGGTCTAGCAACCGAAGTGACAATCTACCAGAAACTTTCCTAAGTTACAATTGAAAAGAGAGACTAAGAATATGGCCTACCTCATTCTGATTCTATCTCGATCTCCTTCATTGAAGACCTTGAATCACTTGCATCATGGGATTTTTCCTACTTCTTACAGTGTTTGTGCACCTGGACAAGAGATCAAAACACAACAAGGCATGCAAATACAAATAGCATATTCAAAAGTAACATGTTTAATTAATCAAGGAATGTTAAGCTAAATGATACATGAGCATACACATTTAGGGAAAATGAACCAGTAGTTGTATATTAATATAAACTAAAGGGAAGCCCACGGGGCTTTGGATTGACGGTGAATGGGTGCGCTGTTAAGGCACTCCTTGCAATAGGTCACTGGTTCAATTCCTCATGGGTACTTAGTTTAGTCTTAACCTAGAAAAAAAAAAAAATATAAACTAAAGGGAAGCATACAACCAAGCCTTGATGTTGATAGGATCTCCATGAATGAAAATCAAAGTCCAAGCTAATCTCTCCAAGTGCTCCTTCTCCAAGACAAATGAGTAGCATATAGGCACAATCTTAGCATAAGGGTGCAAATAGACATCGACCAACCATTTGGGAATGGGAGAGGATGAATATATAGGTTGGGAAAGAGAGTTAGGACCTATCCAAAGATAGGATTAGGTCCTCATCTCAAGGGGGTAGCTCATAGGGATAAGACCAAGAGGCCAAGTTGGGAGAATTCAAGCTCATCTATGTCAAACAACCTCTAGCTCATTGCCCTTGAAGCTTCTAGATCATGAAGCTTATCATCCTCTTTGGGAAAATTTCCTTTTAGGGATCATCGTGGGTATACAACTGAACAGAGCAATTCCATCACAGGTCAACTGCATTGCAACACAAGATCATCATTGTTTTTAGTCTCATAAGCGTGATGATTCGCAAATTAGGGTTTTAGAAATATTTCTTTCAGGGAAAGCTCAAGGAATTTTCCAATCAATGTCTTAGGAAGGATCTAAGATGCATATATGAATGAGTACATTGCATAATGGCCATGTTTCAGGCACTTCGGGGTATGTCACAGGGAAGTGCAGGAGGTGTGACAAAATATTGTGTAACAGATGCCCCCTAAAGCATGAAGGTAGAACAACGAGTGATGGTTGAGATGCTTTACGAGATTTTGCAAGGATGAGGACAATCAATGTCAGGAGACCTACAAATCAAGGGCACATATACATATACATATTTGAGATCACAGTATGGACGCATCCATCCAAATAAGAAGGATCATTTGTGAATCTAAGATCCAAGGTATGGTCACATCCATTCAATATAGAAGGATCACCACATGTGTAAAGTCCCACGGTATGGTCACAACCAACTGTATAGCAGAAACATGTGTACAATCATGAATAACATATAACTCCACATATCCTAAGTCATATCTGACAGGACTTAGGGTCTTGCACTCCATCTCGACCCAATCAAAGTACAAATTCTAACATGCGAATAAACGTGTTGAAGTCGAATATGCTAGAAAACCACCTGATTACTGGCCAATGATGTGAACCGTTAACAGGCACGAGAGAAACCACCAATACTGACAATAGTCCTCAAGGTACGACAGTACAATCTGTGAATGTGAAAATGAAGCTGATGTTGAACACTCATGGAATCACCCAATCGAAGGTCAATAGTGAAAACATATCGTCAGATGCGAAGAACTTGCCATTAAGGCATGCAAACTCTAAGGCACTGAAAGGGAATTTCTAAGTCATCTTCCCAGATAATGAGCTGAAGTCGACAGGGAGTGACCCATCGAAGGAGGGTCATGATGAGTCCCCCATCATCAACACAAAACAAGGAATAAAGTGGAATAAGGTCCAAGACTATAACAATGGGTCAAACAATGTATACGTAAAAGACTGCAAATAGGACTTCTCTTGAAAATTTTGGCGACACGACTCCGGAGTGTGGCAGCATTTGACTCAACATAGGACCAAGGGTCATAATGATGAAGTGGAATAATCAAATGAGAGGCAAAATGGACTACCCAAACTGAAAGGACAAGTGACTAAGTGAGGATGTCCCGAACCTGACACGAGAAACAAATGAGTGTCATGTTCAAGAGCGACATGCTGCATATACAAGAGATGTTTCACTTTCACTTTTTCTCCACTATTTCTAGTGAGTACCTCTTTATTTTTACACAAGCTTGAAGAGGATACCATATTATTTTCGTATAAGTTCACCCTTCGGATGAATCCATCCTAGTAAGTTTTACGAGTCCTAGGAAGGAGAAACTCGAGCTCGTCATGGTGACAAGTCTTTCATCGTTTAATTTTTACGAGTTCAACGGAAGAGTAACTCGGTGTCCTTTTCATATTTAGAGAGTTTGAAAAAGGGACGAAAAAGAAAACTCCATCAGGTCCCTTTTCGTAATTTGTCTCTTGAATCCGAAAAGGTAGAAAACAATATTCGAGGGAGAACCTCTTGACCATGTCAATCAAGGTGTACCTTTTTCGTAAATAGTCAATCTCAGCCAAGAAAATGGGTAAACATATACTGAGATGATGTCAATTCATTTACTTGAAAATCTTTTCATATTTTTGGAGTCTAAAAAGAGTTGAAAGGGGACTCCACCTAAAGGAATGAATGGTATAAAAGGATAGCAACTGGTTCTGGTAATGATGGAACTGCTCAAAACATGTAAAGTTCAAGAGGTTGGCTAATAAGACCACCCATCATAGATGTTCCTCAAGCAAGGGTAAAACAACCAAGTGAAAGCATATGATCGGCCAAAGAGATGGTGACGATGGAATGAAAAAACTAAGGCTCGTCTAGCAAAAATCAGCTGACAAAAATCACAATCACGAGATGTAAAGTGGGCATGGCTTCATTTTTACACAAGCTTGAAACATGAGAAAAAAATATGCTTGGATTTGGTTTACTTGAAGATGATTTCATTTTTTCGCAAGCTTGAAACATGAGAAAAACTATGCTTGAGATAAGTTTGAATGCCCCCAGTGTAATCACTCAATTTGAGGTACATGCTCCCCAAGCTTCATTTCCTTCACCTAAGTAGACTACTGGTTACTGACAGGTGGATGGAATGAAGGTTCATTTACGAGATCACGTGAAATACTTGACTGGGATTTACGAGATCTAATCAAAGACTTGAATTGGAAGGGGATTTGTTTCATTTTTTAACGAGCTTGACACAGGAAAAGAACCATGCGCATGACACCTTGTTTCATTTTTTAACGAGGTTGACATAGTAAAAGAAATATCCTCATGGGGACCTATTACATTTATTAACGAGGTTGACATAGTAAAAGAAATATCCTCATGTTCCTTGTTTCATTTTTTAATGAGCTTGACACAATACAAAGAACTCTGCTCCATGATCCTTGTTTCATTTTTTAACGAGCTTGAAACAAGACAAAGAACTCTGCTCCATGATCCTTGTTTCATTTTTTAAAGATCTTGACACAAGACAAGGAACTTTGCTCCAATCTCTTTCATCACAAACCAAAAGAGGCCATGGCTTCCAAGAGGTTCTCATCAGATGGGAGAAAAACACTCTGGAAGGGATACATGTCAAGGGATCTAAATGAAAAATCTAGCTCCAATGGCCCCAGTACATGGCTTACTACATGAACTACTAGATCATCAATAGATGTGGGCATGGAACATGTGGCCACGTAATTAACCTGTGGCAGGGGTGAGACCGCTTACACATAAGAACCATTTAGGTATGATGGTTGAGTGGGAGTTGATTCGAGACCAATGAATGTAAGTTGATCAATGATCACAATGGTTCCTTCATGTGGGAAACATATCACTTGAAAAATGGCGGAAACAAGAGCTCCCATGAAATAAGCATAGTCACGGCCAAGGAGTAGATTAAAATCTAAAGGGCCTTGGACAACCATTGTGTCTATATAAATAATATTTCCTCCCAAAGTAATAGGCAACTTAGGAAGGATCCCTAACAGTTGATTGTTTCCTCTGTTAAAAGCTAACAGATTCTGGGTGACGGGGACAAGCTGAGGGGAACCTAAAGCTTTCCAAGCAGTTGAGGACAAAATGCTAATAGATGTGCCCTCGTCTATGACTATGCTAAGTACGGCCATATAGTAAGCTTGTACTGTAATCTGGAAAGGCACATAAGACAGAAGGCGATATCCTACTAGTCAACTCCAATCAAAAGAAGTGACTAAACTACTCGGAAGGGGTGTTGTAGGGACATGAGAACTGCCCTCTTCCTTTATGGGAATAGGAGAACTACTTTCATGTACCTCGGGAATGGGAGGATTTCCCTACAGTTCATTTGAAACTGAAGAAACCAAAAGAACCTGAGCAGTATGAATTTCACTCTCTACCGAAAAGGTACGGTTAACTAAAGGGGGAGTCAGGTCTACCATTTTCTTGACCAATGGTTGGTTGGGAGTGGACTCACGAGACTCACTTTCAGAGAGAGTGGGATTGACCAAATATGAATTTTGATCAATCACTGGATCAATTAGTGAAGGATCAAGGGAAAGCTTGCGATACCCAATCGGAAGACGAGGCTGAGAAGTTGTAAGGTTTTCCAACACCTTGGAAGCTTCATCCATAAGAGGAAAAATATGAATGGGATGATTACCTTCACACAACTTACAATGAAATTTGACTTTTCCCTTTTTCCCATGAGCTTTACTGTCGCTAGTTGAAGGTTTATTACCAGCATGATCTCCAGAGGCTGATGACAAAGGTCGATGTGAAACTGTAGACTAGACTTCTAAGACCTTGGGAATACCAAGACAATTCTGAAGAAGGTGGTCACCCTTACATAACGTGCAAGGGAATTTTACTTTCTGGGGCTGGTTGAAAGATTTTTCTACATCAGTTGCATCCGTAGAAATGCTGCTTGGTTGGCCCCTTGCTTATTTTGATTCTTCTTCTTCGTCCTCTTCTTCTTCTTCTTAGCTTCCTAGTTACTAGAATCCAAACTTTCACCAGGTGAAGAGAGAGAACGAGGTGAAGAAATAGGCGAAGAAGTTGAGGGGTCAACTTTAGGATCAACATGAAGTTGATGTTGTTTAGGTGGAGGAGAACTTGGTTGAAAAGCAGTTTGGACACTTGGAACCACCAAGGTTGAAAATAACCAAAATGGCAGACCAATGGTCAATCCAGGAAGGGACAACGTTTCCATATAGGAAGCACCAGTATTTCTAAAAGAACAAAAAGGACTAGGATCCCCATCAGACGGGTTTCCTTGATTGGTAGACTCAGGAAATGTTGCCATCAATATCAACCTAAGATCTACTAAGGAATATTTCCACTGGAAGGATGTTGTTCTACGGTCAATTAATTTTAGAATTTGAAACAAAAACTATGCCTTTTCATGTCTTAAGAGTCGAGAAAAGGACGAAAAGGTGACTCTAGTTGCTTTTGATGGTTTAGCAAGCTTGAAAGGACAATTGCTTAATGATCTTTTCAAGCTTAAGGAGTCAGAAAAGATCGAAATGACTACTCAGGATACTCTAGACAAAAGGGATTACCAAGTAACCATGAACTGCAATATACACCTCAGCAATAAATTTACTAAGGACTTGACATACGTGCAGGTAATCTCCCTGAATGTTGTGTTTGTCGTATCACGTTTACAAGGCGGTAGACTTGGCTTCCTATGGATAAAGGTTTGCAACCTATGAGGGTCTCCCTTTATATACTCGATGGTACTAGGAGCACAAGTCCATGCTAGCGCCTGTCTAATGCAAGAGATTGCGAATGACATCTGCTAAGTTTTATAGATGTCAGAACACGTCTCTAGCCTAGACCACCAAGTATGAGCATTAATGTTTCAAATGCTCCTTAGATTAATTGATAGATTTTAACGTTTATCTTCAATTATGTTTTAGTTTTAAGGCTCAAAACGATGTCACCTGAACACCTATGATGCAACTATATGAGAAAAGGAAAACTTTCGTTTCAATGAAAGCTAGACTAATCAAGGGAAGAAATTTCAATCAATAATGCATTAAACAAAATGAATCATGCAAAATGCCTTCCACTAACTTTCACTATCCAAAATGTGAAAATGAAATCTAATCTTTCATTTCACTATATGCAATGCCAATATGTGATCCTATAAGAAATGAAAATCACTTTCCTTTCACTTTTGTCTTCCAAATGCAACACCAAAAGTAAAATGATTTGGACTTCTAACTCTCTTAAATGCAACTTTTTCGAAAGCAAAATGGTTTTACTTCACAAAGATGCACTTATATGAATTATACTTTTCTTTCTGTTTTGAATGATTTGATGCACCTAATACAGTTTTTAGCTTTCAATCACTTAAAAATGTAATCTATTTTCAATGATGAGCTTCAAAAATAACTTTTCAATGCAACTAATCTAATGCATTTTCATGAAAAGTAAATTTTGAAATACAAAATAAAAAAAATGCAAAACGATGTTTTCAATGATTTCCACAGAAAACAACACTCAATCAATCAGCAAAACAAACATCTCAACAACACCAACAAGCAGCAAGTGATGATCAATTGACTAGAAACTCTAGAACTCAATCAGATTTCACTTCAAAGCCAATGAGACAAATTTTGCAAATTAATCAAGACAATTAATCAAAAACACCATAGACACTCTGGAAAATCACTGATAGAGGACACGGATATTGAAAACAAGAAGAAAAACCCTATTATCTCTTCTACTCTAGGATCATCATGCCTGTTAAAGGAAAAATAGCCATAATCACGACTATAATTAAAGGATCTGCAATGATATTGCGACTGTGAGAGGAAAACTCCCGATGGGCAAGAAAGATGAAGAAAAAATAAAAATAAAAATAAACTTCAATACCAAACAAAAATCAATGTCCTCAAGCAATCACCAGCAAGTGAAAATAGATACAAAATAAAACAAGCTAGGAAATTGACAATTGGTCAAACTCATCACAAATTCAAGGTGAAGGATTGAATGGAAAGGGTTATAGCTTCCCAACGGAGTCACCATTTTGTTGTCCAAGTAAATCCTCTCTGCGGACAAAGACAATCCCTCTAGCCCAATGACTCGGTCTAGCAACCGAAGTGACAATCTACCAAACACTTTCCTAAATTGCAATTGAAAAGAGAGACGATGAAGATGGCCTACCTCGTTCTGATGCTATCTCGATCTCCTTCGTTGAAGACCTTGAATCACTTGCATCACGGGCTCGTTCCTACTGCTTACAACATTTATGCACCAGTATAAGAGATCAAGACACAACAAGGCATGCAAATACAAATAGCATATTCAAAAGTAACATATTTAATTGATCAAGGAATGTTAAGCTAAATGATACATGAGCATAATCATTTAGGGAAAATGAACCAGCAGATGTATATTAATAGAAAATAAAGGGAAGCATACAACCAAGCCTTGATGTTGATAGGATCTCCTTGATTTCATTATATTTAAATAATTAATTAAAATGATATATTATTCGTTTTTAGATATGCATATTTATCTATATAAAAAAAATAAAAAATAAAAAATAAAAAAAACAATTAGAGATGATCTAGTTTACCAATAGACCATTAGATTTAAATAATTATTAAATTAAATATATAATGACCTAATGTAACTAAATTCTAAGAATAGTAGTAATTTAATACTATTTGTTTGTATTTAGATAATATGGGAATAATAATAAATATAGATTATTTAATAAATATAATTTATTAATTTAATGATCATTATATTTAAATAATAAATATGGATTATATAAATATTATATATTATTCATTATTAAACGAATACATTTAGTTAACAAATGAATTCTTTTAATATATAAGGTACCTGATTTAGCTTATTTCTAATAAATTATATATTTTTAGTTATACACATACATTTATTTAAATTATCAATTGAATTCTTTTAATATAGTATATTGTTTACCTGATTTAGCTATTTTCTAGGAATAATAATAATTAAATATAACTAGAATATTAGGGGTTTGACTAAGATCTTTAGGTCAAAATTAGCCGTTAGCAACATAGCCGTTGGAGTCTCTGCACACTCTATTTAAACAAGCTAAGCCGGATTGGTTCTTCAACTTGTCCTGACGATGAACCACACTGGTTGGTTCAAAACGCGTCGACAAAAGATTGGTTATGTGATTTTGCCGAAGATTATCTAAACAATGTTATGAATCACAGAAGTCTAAATTCCTTAAGGATCTTCTTGAATGAATATCCAAGTTCAAGCTAAGCTCTCCAAGCCAAATGAGTAGCATATATGCACAATCTTAGCATAAGGGTGCAAATAGACATAGACCAGTCATTTGGGAATGGGAGAGGATGAGTATATAGGCTGGGAAAGGGAGTTAGGACCTCTCCATAGATAGGACTAGGTCCTCATCTCAAGGAGGTAGCTCATAGAGATAAGACCAAGAGGCCAAGTTGGGAGAATTCGACCTCATCTATGCCAAACAACCTCCAACTCATCGCTCTGGAAGCTTCTAGATCACGAAGCTTCTCATCCTCTTTGGGAAAATTTCCTTTTTGGGATCATCACAAGTATACAAGTGAATAGAGCGATGCCATCACGGGTCAAGTGTAGTGCAACAGGTGATCATCGTTGTTTTTAGTCTCATAAGCGCGATGATTCTCAAATTAGGGTTTTAGAGCTATTTATTTCAGGGAAAGCTCAAGGCATTTTCCAATCAATGTCTTAGGAAGGATCTGAGCTGCATATATGAATGAGTACACTGCATAATGGTCATGTTTTGGGCACTTCGGGGTATGTCACAGGGAAGTGCAGGAGGTGTGACAAAATATTGTGTAACAATGAGTATGTCTCCATCGAGTTTAAGAACTTCTTTGCAGCGGAAGGGATTAAATGACAGTTGATGGCACCCCATAACCCTCAACAAAATGGGGTTTCCGAGAGGAAGAATAAGAGCATAGTAGGGGCAGCAAGGGAAATGTTGCATGATCAGGACCTACCACTACACTTGTGGGCTGAGGCATGCAACACAGTGATTTATGTTCAAAATTGTAGCCCACATCAGTACTTGAGATGAAGACACCAGAGGAGGCTTATTTGTTATATACCTAGGGGGGATAATATGGGGTACAAAGGGAGGTACCCAAGGGAATAATGTAATAATGGGATGTGCCATAGTAATAAATAAGGTGGTTAGCCCATATCATGTAAGGGACCACAAGTATTTAGTAATAATGTAATGGACCCATGGTATTAGATAGATGGTATTGAGGGAACCATGGTAATGACCCATGGTATTGTATGTATGAGGCCTATATATCATATATGTCATTACGCTCTCGAATCAAATCATGAATTAGATATGTCATTGTGGTTTTTCCAACCTGATATTTCATGACTTAGAGGTGACTTCGAGACCAGAGATAGTGACATTCATTATATATGTCATTATGCATGAACGAATTATGCATTTCTGATTATTTCATTCGACAATGCATATATGGGCATATGTCATTATGCATGAATGAATTATATATGTAATTACGTGATCGAATAATGAAATCATATCTCGGTGCATGAAATGAATATGATCTGAGTATAGGCCTCATACATACAATACCGTGGGTCATTACCATGGTTCCCCCAACACCATCTATCTAATACCATGGGCCCATTACATTATTACTAACTACTTGTGGTCCCTTACATGATACGGGCTAACCACCTTATTTATTACTATGGCCCATCCCATTATTACATTATTCCCTTGGGTACCTCCCTTTGTACCCCATATTATCCCCCCTAGGTATATAACATTATTCCAGTAAGAGGCTAGATGTTGATCACTTCAGGATTTTTAGGTCATCATTTTATTGCCATGTGACCAAAGATGCACGGAAGAAGCTTGAGCCAACAACAGAGTTGGGTATCTTTATGGGGTACACGAATACACCCCACAACTCTCGGGTGTACATGCCGACCAGTCGGATGACAGTGGTTCGTAAGGATATCAGGTTCGATGAGGATAAGGCCATGCGAGTATCCCTTGAGAGGGAGCTTGAGCTACATGCATGTGACAAGCTTTTATCTCCTAAGGTTTAGGGGCCTCAGATTGATGTGGAGCAGCTACATGCAGAGGTTCATGGAGTGGAGACATCCACTCAGGCAGAGTCTTCGAGAGAGGGAAGAAAGCGCACTAGAGAGGCTGACAAATTGTTGGATGATGCACGGGAGAATGTGGGAGCACTCACTTCTCAGCAAAGATAGAGGAGGTCACCAAAGAGGTACACTGGATACATGGCACTTATGGGTGCATGTGTTGTGACAGAGCCATCTTCCTTTCAGGAAGCAGTGCAGCAGTCGGTTTGGGTTGATGCGATGGTGGAAGAGTATGACTCCATAGTTCGAAACAGTGTTTGGGATGTGGTCCCAAGACTGGAGGATAAGTCAGTTCTGAGCTCTCGTTGGCTTTACAAGGTAAAGCAAGCTACAAATTGTAGTGTGGAGAAGCATAAGGCCAGATTTGTGGCCCATGGCTTTTCATTAGTAGAGGGGATTAACTATGATGAGACCTTTTCTCCTATTGCAAGATACTCGTCAATCATATCTATTTTGGCACTAACAGCATAGATGGGTTGGAAGATCCATCAGATGGATGTGAAGAATGCCTTCCTCAATGGCATGATTGAGGAAGAGGTGTACATAGAGAAGCCTGAAGGTTTTGAAACCCTGGACCATGAGTCACATGTGTGTCGTCTCAAGAGAGCGTTGTATGGGCTGAAGCAAGCACCCTGTGCTTGGTACACCAGGACAGATAGCTACTTCATTGGGTTGGGCTTCACGAAGAGTGAAGCGGATGCGAACATGTATCACATAATGGTGGAAGGTAAGATGTTGATCATTGTACTTTATGCAGATGATCTTATACTGACAAGTGATGAGAAGCTCATCAAATCTTGCAAGGAGGACCTTGCAAGAGTTTGAGATGAAGGACATGGGGCTCATGCATTACTTTCTTGGCAGGGAGATGGGAAGTTTTTTGTATCTCAAGGAAAGTATGCCAACAAGGTACTCAGAAGATTTCGCATGGAGAGCAGTAAACCCATGGAGACTCCTCTAGCTGTTAACTGGAGGAAGGAGGATGCTACTTAAGGGGAAGTAGTGGAAGCTATTGTGTACAAATAGCTTGTTGGTTCACTCATGTACTTGGTGAACACATGACCGGATATGTGCTATGCAGTTAACCAACTTAGTCAAGCAATAGTGAGGCCTACCAAGTTGTATTGGAAGGTGACAAAGCGTGTATTGAGATACCTCAGAGGCACTACTCAGTTTCGGTTATGGTACAGACTGACATAGGGAGTGAAGCTTCAAGGCTTCACCGATGCAGATTGGGCAGCAAGTCCATCTGACAGGAAGAGCACATCAGGAGGGATCTTTAGTATTGGGTCAGCGGCAATTTCTTAGTATAGCAGGAAACAGAGATCGGTTGCACTCAGTTCGGTAGAGGCAGAGTACATGGCTACAAGTCAGGTAGCATGTGAGGCTATCTAGATGAGAAAGATCCTGGTTGGTTTGTTTGGACATCAGATGGATCCGACAATGATTTATTGTGATAATCAGAGTTGTATCAAACTCTTTGAAAATCCAGTTTTTCATGATTGTTCCAAGCATATTGATATCTGGTATCATCATCTTAGAGATTGTGTATTGAGGCGGATCATGTTGTTAGATTACATTCCCACGGAGGAGCAAGATGCTGACATCTTGCAAAGGCATTGTCAAAATGTAAATTCGAGTTTCACAGAGATAGGATCGGGATAGTTGATAATCTCTTTCTTGTTGAGAGGGAGTATTGAGAAATGGCAACAAGAAATTTCAGTTTAATTTTTCCTTGAATTAAACTATGAATTAAATTCGAATTCTATTCTCATAGCAACTTAAAATAATTAAATTAAGTTTATTAAACTTACTAACTTAGTAAATTCGAGTTGGAAGTCTTTTGGAAGTCATGTATATGTTCTCCCTACTTTGTAGGAGTCCAGTGTGAGTTAATTGTGAGTTGTAAAATAGAAGACTCGGTTTCATGAGTCAGTTCAGTTAAATTAGTTCCTAAACTGATTGAGAGAACTACTAGTGAGTTAACAGTCAGTGGTGACACTAATGAACTCCACCAGTGCTACTCTAGTTAACTGAATATTTACTCATCAAAAAACTCATGCATGTCGATTCTGAGAAAGACCCAGTTGAGACTAGAGTGCAGGGACAGTGTACTATTTGTTTTAGATTTTTCTAAGTTGCACTGATAGTGCATGCAATCAGGAACTAATCCTTGAGGGATTGCGCTATTTTTAGAGGCTTTATTTCCCTTTAAATACAAGTTATCCTTCATAGTAATTACACATTGGAATAGAGAATTGGAGAGCTTGTGAATTGGCTAAGCTTTGGCCTTGAGCTTGCTTATGAGTTGGAGATTGAATTTTCTGAGTGTTAGGATTGTTCTAGAGAGAATAAGCAGTATAATTTCATCTTGATTTTCCGGATTAATACAAAACAAGTAGTGGGGTTTTGAGTTGTGGCTTTCCCCGAATATTTATTGTGTTATGTGCCTTTGATTCTCTTCCTCTATTGATTATTGTTTGCTCAATGTTTATGCGCTTCCGCTATAAACAGTAGAAGTAGATTCTTGTCTCTTGATTTAGCCAATTGCATTAACTTGTGAATCTACAAGGATTTTCTACAACTATGAGGAATCAAGAAATTCCTTTTCAGCCTATGTTTCTCATTTGCATAATAATTTTGTTTTATGCAGTTATAAACTAGTTTCATGACATTTAGGGAAGCCATTTGATTTTCCATTTATGGGCATATAGTCATCCCTAAGACATGCACAATGCTAGCCCTATGTTAGATAGGAATATTTTTTTTTAATATGATCAATCCAGACACTTTCTGTCGAAAACTCGATATGTCTATACTTTATGTAATTTTTGTTGAAAAATGCAGCAAGAAATTCTCAATTTGATTTTTCCTTGATTAAATTGAGAAAAATCAAATTTCCACATCAATAGACAACTTGGATGTAGTTAACTTGTCTGACATGGCTTGTGTCACCCATTTTACTCAGCAAATTTGAGTTGGAGGAGTTAGAGTTCAATTAAGCATATGTGATTACTAATTTGTAGAAATCAAGGTCAGTTATTTCAAGTTGTTTTAAGTTAAACTAGTTCCAATTGTTTGTTGAAAAGTGTGCAACAAGAAATGCTTGTTGAGAATGCAACAAGATGATGGAGCTTAGTGGAAAGGAGTCACCTTCACTAAGTGGGCCCGCAGGCAAATTATGGCGCAAAGTCTATTTTTAGACTATGTCTATTTTTAGACATATGGATCATGGTCTATGAGTTGCAGGATGTTGTTTATGGATGATTGGTCATGTTGGGAAAAATAGATGGACTTCTATTTTTTTATCATAGCAGGAGTGATCAGAGTCTATTTTTAGATTGCTATTCAAAAATAGAAAATTCAAATATTATTGTCTCATAATAATATTTAGACTATAAACTTTATCTTATCCTCTTGGAGCACTTCAATTTGAGCTACAGATGTGGCACATGCAGCTGTCAGAAGGAAATACGCTTTTTTTATGGGTCAGTTGAGCTATTGCATGCAAGACATCAGTTAGAACTCATGTGGTTGAGTTCTGTGGAGTTAGATGAGCAGTTAATGGAGTTGTGTTCAGTTTGACTTAGTTGAACTAGTTGTATTTAGTCTAACTGGCCAATAGACTAAGTGATGAGTTGTGTGAATTAGTTATTAATTAATTCAATAATTATTAACTCATAATGCAACTAAAGAATACATCAGTTAACTCAGTGCATGTACAGTTCAATGGAGACAGGTGTTAGAGGTTGAGATTGCTATCAGTTGTGACTATAGTTGTGCATGAGATCTTGCACAATCAATGGATTGAGTATGCCCATGAGGATTGCATAGCATATGCCCAGTATTATAGCCTATGCTCACGTGATTTCCAATGTGAGTGATTTTCACAAGGTAAATAGGAGTTTGGATCAGCCATTCATCATTCATTCTCTTGCAGGATTGTGCAGTGGAGGCAGGCAAGCAGCGGGGGAGATTTGGAGATCAGATCTGAGTTGTATTGTGTGTAACAGGTGGAGATAGTACTGAGATACTTGAGAGGAGTATTGTACTATGTAATGTTACATGTTCTCAATCATTAATATACAGATAGTGTGGGGTTTTCAGCTGTAAGTTTTCCCCGGGTTACATATTGTGTTAATGTGTGCATGCTATTGATGTTTCATTGTTATTGATGCTGCTAAATTGATGATCAACATAGAGGAGGTTATGTATTGTGCATGTATTCCGCAATAGTGTATAATCGGGATAATCTCTGTGAATAAGTGATTAATTATTCAAAATTTCTACATTGTTGGAGGAATTAGTGGAAGGTCAGTTGTGAAGTGAGACTTTATTCTAACTCAATGATCATCTAGTCAACTAATCAATCAGCCCAAAATAGCTAGTGCATGCAGAGAATTCGAGTTCCCCATATGTGGATATTCCAAGGTAGTGTAAGATTAGTTGTAGATTAAGCTTGAGTGTACAGGTGTTACACGTAGTCATATGATAAACCTTGGGAATTGCACAATCAATTTGAGGAATTTCCTAAATACTAGGGGCCTAATTTATCAAGGAATTCCACAAGAAAATAGGGGCTCAAGTAGAGGCATAAATTGACTAAGTCTAGGTTAGATCTTCTCAAGAGCAGACAAATAGGTTATTCACTTGCAGGTTGTGCTCAGTTGAGCAAAGCAATTGTAATACATCTCTATTCATCAGATTAATGTAAGCAGACAAAGGAGATTTTAGAAGATTGCTTTCCCCTAGAAAAATATTGTGTGCATGTGTGTTATTTGTCATTGCGCTTTTGTGATTTATGTTCTAAATTGTGAATTGAATTTTGGGGAGCAGTAGAGTAGGCTTGTGTCTTGTGATTTTGATTAAAACTTCATGATTAGTTACAAATATACACATTAATTTCTACATGGTATCAGAGCAGGATTCACATTAGAATAGGAATTTTGAAGTTGTTTTTCAGGTGGTTCAAATTTGTTGTGTCAATGTAGTTGAATCTCTTTAGAGTTGGGAGAATGGCCTTCAATCAACTAAGACTAGAGTATTCCTTGGAAGGAAACTCGAATTTCATTGCATGGAAGGATCACATGGAGGCAGTGTTGGATGACAATGGTTTGCTATAATACATCAAGAGAGATGTTGCAAAAGCAACAAAATTTGATGCACATAACCTAGCCCAATGGAAGAAAGATGTAGCCAAGACCAGGAGAATAATCTTGGAGGGAGTGCATGACCACAATGTCAGAAATCTCCCTGGGAAATAAAATCCTTATGCAATGTGGCAGATACTAACATATCTATTCCAGAATAGCAACGACCATAGGTAACTAGCGCTCAAGGAAAAACTTTGAAATATCAATATGTAGAAGAATGACATTATTCAGAAGTATCTGAGCAGGTTCACATAAGTTTGTGATGAGCTTGCAAGAATTGGTGTTACTGTTTCAGATGATGATTTGGTAAGCCTATCCCTTCTAGGCCTTCTCAAGAGCTTGCATAGCTACCAAAATTTGGTGAACGGGAGGGAGAAACTACCAAATTGGGAATGATTATGGTCTGATTTGGTACAGGAAGAAATTTTTGGAAATTGTAACTATGTTCGGTCTTCATTGCACTTGAAGTCAAAATGTAATATATTTGTCAAAAGAAAGAGAAAATAATTTATTATTAAAATGAATTGACTTATTAAAGCATGGGTTTCATGCTTGGGTCAATTATAGGTAAAGCCTCCATTGTAGTCTTTAGGTTATTTTCAAAGTCATCTATTTTTAGGTCAAAGGCTCCTTCATCAAGTCATCCTCTTCTGCAAGTCACCAACTTGAAGTATTCAAGTCAGATTCAAATGGATTATCTACAAGTCAACACCAATTAACATAACTCAAGTCAGCCAAACCATATAATGGAGACACAAATGTTCATAATGGTCATGTTGGATCATTTAAGATAGGAAAACTACTATATATACCACGCTGAGGTTTTCACATCACCTACCACCGAACAATTCGGATTTCAATAGAAGTTTCGGTGAGATAACAGAGTCAAGCAAGTTCAGATAAGATTTTAGAGGTAATTTTTCGGTGCTACTACAGGATAGGATTTCGGATAGAACACAGAGATGATCACAACAAAGAAGATTTCATATAAATCTCAAAGGAAAAGGCTCGGTGCTATCTCAAGGACAAGGTCTCAGTGAAATATCAGGAAGAAGGTTTCGGTGCTTTCTCAGGAAAACATTTCGGTGCCATCACAGTAAAGGTTTCAGTGTCTCCACAAAGATAAGATCTTGGTGTCATGACAATGATGAGGTTTTGATGGCATCATTGTGACGAGATATCAATGTCATGACTGTGATAAGGATGATGTCTCAGTGCAAATACAATGACAAGTATTCAATGCAATCAAAGTGAAAGAAGGATGACTTGATCGAGGGAGTCTAGACTAGTTTGTAAGGGTCATGGTCGTCTTATCATGAATCTAATGAAGGAAGATTTTCGTGATTGGATTTTCCTCTCGAGGGGGATTTTTCCTTGGAAGTGTGCCTATATCTTGTGTTCTCTTTTATTTTTTGCTTAGCATTAACCTTGATGATAAGAAAATATAACTAAGAGATCAATTATTAATAATGAAAATATCACAAGTTAGTGTCATTAAGAGGAAAATCATTTTAACTTCCACCTATATGGATTTTCCAACAGTGGGATACTAGAGATGGAACTTCATCCAAGGGCGAGGATAAATAAAAATTTACATTGGTTAGAAAGGGAAAGAAGGGAAAAGGGAGGAAATCTCAAACCAAACTAGAATCCAGCAAAGGGCGCAAGAAGAAAGATTTGCTCAAAATTAAATTCTTCAATCGTCATGAATTCAGGCACTATGCCACAAAGTGTCCACACAAAAAGTCAAGCAAGAAGACCTCAAGAGGAGCAGTAGGTGAACCTTTGGCTTCATAGTTCGAGCTTGACTTCACCCTTATCGCATGTATGGCCAACATAATGATGGGGAGTGTGTGGTACTTGGACTATGGTGCCTTGTTCCACATGACAAGGTGTAGAGACTTTTTCGGTGACCTAGAGGAGAAAGATCTCCATATGTACATCGATATGGGGGACAACAGAAGGTACAACGTGAATAATATTGGTACAGTCACCTTTCAAAGGGAGTCAGGCTCCCCTCTCATACTCAAGGATGTCATGTTTTTTACAGGCCTAAAGAAGAATCGCATCTTCATTGTATTTTTGGAAGACTGTGGTTATGATGTCATCTTCAACAAAGGGAAAGAATTCCTGAGACACATAGCCATGGGACAGGTGAAGTAGATCGGGGTTCATGCAAAGAACTTGTATAAGCTAGATGTGGAAGATTCTGTTGCATTAAGCACTAAGGCAGAGAAAGTGCAGAGTCATGATGTTGATGAACTTTGGCACAGAATACTTGGCTATTTGCATCATGGCGCCTTAAAGATTGTGCAACAAATAACCACTGGCCTCCCCAAAGGAGCACTTGAGTAGAAATATGTATGCAAAGGATTTACTTTAGGGAAGTACACAAAATCCACAATCCATGATCGGGACAACAAAGCACATGCAATCTTGGAAAGGATCCACTCTGATGTCTATGGACCTTTCTCGATAGCCTCCACTGCTAGACACAAATATTTTGTCATTTTTATTGATGACTTCTCAATGAAGTGTTGGATCTCCTTCATGCAGAAGAAAGATGAGACATTCTCCAATTTCATATAATTCAATGCACTGGTTGAGAAAGAAACTGGCAAGAAGGTGAAGGCTCTTAGGAGCGATAATGGAGGTGAGTATGTTTCAAATGAATTCAAAAAATATTGTGTGAAAGGAGGCATTCGAATAGAGATAACAACACCCCACAACCCACAACATAATGGGATGGTTGAGAGAAAGAACCATAGCATTGTGGGGGCTGCGAGATCTATGTTATATGACCAAGGCCTACCTCTTCATTTGTGGGTTGAGGAATGAGAAATAGCAGTCTATTTGCAGAACCAGAGTCCTCATCATATTCTTGGTATGATTACACTAGAGGAGGATTTCTTGGGGAGGAAGTTGGATGTGTCGCACTTCAGGATTTTTGGAGCATATGTTTAGTGCCATGTCTCCAAAGAATGAAGGAAAAATCTTGAGTGACAACAACGTTGGGTGTATTTGTGGGTTACAAAGAAACTCCTCACAACTACCATGTGTACTTTCCATCCCTCAGAATGACAGTTGTGCGAAGGGATGTAAATTTTGATGAGGATAAAGTGATGCAGTGATCTCTCAAGAGGGAGCTTTAGATCCCACTAGAAGAGGAGAATTTAGCTCCAAAGAAGAAGCCTCAGGAAGTTGTGGAACAACCATAAATTGAGGAGCAAAGAGTGGATACATCCACTCGAGTACAACCATCTAGAGAAGGAAGAAAAAGAACAAGGGAAGTTGATAGACTTGTCCAGGATGTGAGGGAGAATGTGGGATCTCCTTGAAATTTGTGCAGGCAGAGAAGGTCACCTGAGAGGTACACTGGCTACATGGATCTAATGACTGAGCTTGTAGAGAATGAGCCATCCTTCTTCATGGAAGTAGTAGGGAAACATGTATGGGTTGATGCAATGGTGGAGGAATACAAATCCATTGTAAAGAATAGTGTTTGGAAAGTGGTCCCAAGATCGGCAAATAAATTAGTTGTGGGTTCGAGATGGATCTTCAAGGTTAAACCTAGAGAATTATAAGGCCATATTTGTGGCCAAATGGTTCTCTCAAGTTGAGGGAGTTGACTATGAGGATACCTTTGCTCCTGTAGCAAGGTATTCATCCATTAGAGCAATTCTTGCTCTAGCTACGCAAATGGGGTGGAAGATCCACTAGATGGATGTAAAAACAACATTTCTCAATGGGGTTATTGAGGTGGAGGTGTACATCGAACAACTAGGAGGATTTGAGACATTTTATCAAGAGTCTCATGTGTTAAAACTCAAGCAAGCATTGTATGGTCTCAAACAAGCACCTCGTGCTTGGTACATCATGATCGACAATTATCTCACCAGTTTGAGCTTCACCAAAAATGAAGCGGATGTAAACCTGTATCACATATTGGTAGAAGGTGAATTGCTTATTATTGTCTTATATGATGATGATTTGATTTTGATTGGTGATGAGCAGTTGATCAGGTATTTCAAGGAGGACCTTGCAAGGGAATTTGAAATGAAGGACATGGGTCTCATCCACTACTTCCTCTGGTTGGAAGTATGGCAAGGTGGTGGGGAACTATTTGTGTCTCAAGGAAAGTATGCAAATGAGATACTACATAGATTCCGCATGGAGAGTTGTAATCCCATGGAGACACCTCTAGCAAACAACTGGAGGAAGGAGGATGCCACTTCAGGTGAGGAAGTGGATGCTACCATTCATCGACAGTTAGTGGGTTCACTAATGTATCTTGTGAACATACGACTAGATATGTGCTATGCGGTCAACCAGCTAAGCCAAGTTATGGTTAGGCCAACCAAATTATTTTGGAAGGCAGCTAAGCATGTTTTATGATACCTCAGAGGCACTACCCAGTTTGGACTATGGTACAAACAGATAGAGGAAGTGAAGTTGTGTGCATTCACAGACGCAGATTGGGCAGGGAGTCCATCTGACCGAAAGAGTACATCAAGTGGAATTTTCAGTGTTGGGTCTACAGCAGTTTCTTGGTACAGCAAGAAGAAAAGATCTGTGGCGCTCAGCTCGAAAGAAGCAAAATACATGGTTGCAAGTCAAGCAACATGTGAGATGATCTGAATGAGAAAGATACTTATGGGACTATTTGGTTAGATGATGGATCCTACTGTAATCTACTATGATAATCAAAGTTGCATCAAGCTCTCTAAGAATCGTGTATGTCACGATCGATCCAAGCATATTGATATCTAGTATCACCAGCTATGAGACTGTGTGCAGAGGCAGATAATGTTGCTACAATACATTCTGACAGAGGAAAGAGATGTTAACATTTTGACAAAGGCCTTGTCAAGAGGTAAGATTGAATTCCACGGGTGTAGGATAGGGGTGGTTGATAATCCCTTTCTTGCTGAGAGGGGGTGTTAAAAAATGCAGCAAGAAATTATCATTTTGATTTTGCCTAGATTGAATTGAGAAAATTTGAATTTCCACATCAGCAAACAACTTGGATGCAGTTAACTTGTGTGACATGGCTTGTTTCACCCAATTTACATAGTAAATTCAAGTTGGAGGAGTTCAAATTCAATTAAGCATGTGTGATTGCTATTTTGTAGCAATCAAGGTCAGTTATTTCAAGTATTTATTTATTTATTTTCAGTTTAACTTGTTCAAATTGTTGGAGGAACTAGTGGAAGGTCAGTTGTGCAGTGAGACTTCAGTCTAACTCTGTGATCATCTAGTTAACTGATCAATCAACCCAAAATAGCTAGTGCATGCAGAGAATTCGAGTTCTCCAACTGTGGTGGAGATTCCAAGGAAGTGTAACATCAGTTTTAGACTAGTCTTGAGTGTACAAGTGTCCCAGGTTGTGATATGATCAACCTTGAGAATTGCGCAAGGAATAGGGGCTCAAACAAAGGCAGAAATTGACTAAGTATGGGTCAGAGCTTCTCAGCGAGCAGAGAGATAGATTATTCATTTGCAAGTTATGCTCAGTTGAGTAAAGAATTTTTAATACATCTCTATTCATTATATGAATGCAAGCAGGCAACGGGTTTTTTAGCAGATTGTTTTTCCCTTGAAAATTATTGTGTGCATGTGTATTATTTCTCATTGCATGTTTGTGATTGATGCTCTAAATTGTTAATTGAATTTCACAGAGCTTTAGAGTAGGTTTGTGTCTTGTGATTTTGATTAAAACTTCATGAGCAGTTACAAATCTACACATTGATTTCTACATATTCTTAGTAATCTAATGAAATTTCACTTTAAAATATATATATATATAGTTAATGGTGGAATAAGTGTGAAGACTGTCAGAGAACTCCAAGCTTGGAGTTGGAGAGTAGTTCTGTTAAAGAATAACTTGTAAATTGAAACAACTAAAATATATATGATATTTTTATTTTTATTTGTCAAGCTAAATCATATGTGTGGATGTATGCACTTACAATATACAAGGCAATACCTTTCCAAGTCACCACTATATGGA
Organism: Pinus tabuliformis; assembly: GCA_031772625.1. Classification (NCBI taxonomy): domain Eukaryota; kingdom Viridiplantae; phylum Streptophyta; class Pinopsida; order Pinales; family Pinaceae; genus Pinus; species Pinus tabuliformis. The sequence continues at coordinate 1,023,276,501 of CM062819.1, read as the reverse complement.
TGTGGAACACAATTGCATGGTTTATTATTATGAAATAAGTGGATGTGGCATTACTACTCAATTCTAAAATACCATCCTAGACCCATCCTAACTCTGTATTTATCAAGCGCTAAGAGGGATCAAATCTCTCAAGGTGAAAACCTCATTTTTTGTGTGAAACTTGAGGAAAGATTTGCACCTTGAGAGATTTGATCCCTCCCGATACCTGATAGAAAGTTAAGATGGATCTAGGTTGGTTTTATATATAGATATAGATATAGATATACCATTAGCAAAACCTGGAGCTAAAAACTACCAACGATAAATTGACTCTATGACCTCAATTTTTAATTTAATTTAATTTTAATTTTAATTTTAATTTTATATTTATTTTAATGTTATGCCTTTAAATAGGTTACATTTGAGAAGAATACCATGGGAAAAGTCATTAGTTATCAAACCTCAGAGTCTAAAAACTACTAATGTTTACATAACATTACAACATATCTTCCATACTGGGCTGGAGAGTGCCTCTCAGTGCAACAAGATGTGTGGGGGAGGAAGTTGGGAAGATGGTTAGACCATTTTTGCAAAATAACATGTCTCATTCTTTTTATGAGGACTTATGTTATAGGAACTTTTATTCCTCACTATTGTAATTTATAAGTGGAGGCGGCATCCTTGCTCCATGGTGGGAGATGGCATGCCTTGTCGTCACGATTTAGGAGGGGAGGAAACATTCTTACTCGACGATGGGTGGTGACATTCCTCATGGTTTTAGTAGTCACTCTCAAGGGCCAATTAACTCATGCAATGGGGTGTGAACTCAAGACTCAATTAATTAATGTAGGTATTTACCCACTTCAAGTGTCACTTAAGAAATAATAATATTTTAATGAAAATGGAAATTATAATTTAGGAAATTAATTAAATGTAGATTTATCTCTAGGTAATATCTAGGGTGAGTGATGTTACCCTATTTTTCAAAGTAAGGAAATTATAAATTATGATAAAACCCACCTAGATGTTGAATTATATTTAATTTGGAAATAAAATATATTAGCTAATCTTGCATCTAATGAGGTTTCTAGGCGAGTTAAGAGAGTCTTTAAATAGTTCTACCTATTTAGAAGGGATTGTTCTCTGATTATCACCATATCTACGAGTTAGATTAATTTGGAAAAACAATAATGTGATTGCTTGGGAAGTGTTGAATTGTTTTTTATATTCCCCTTTGATCAGAGGAGACATGCTTAGCTAGTCTAGTAGTTTGAGACCCACTACTAATGCATACCCTAATGGTATTGTACTAAGATTCTAATTGTGATCCCACATATTGGGTCATGGGTCCCATGGAAAGAAGTCTTCCTTAGTAATGGCAAGGTGGAAACCAATTCACATAATAATGTTGGCAAGATAAGGAAGATCTTGGAGTTTGTAGTTGGATTAAATTCAACAATTCAAGTGCATTTTTAATTATGTTATTTGGTAATTGTTTTATATGTTTATTATCTAATGTAAAAAGTGAGATTAGCCTTATAAATCCAATTCTTCAAATGTGTTGAATTTTCTTATTATATTCCATTTAATTTTTGGAAAGAATTGGCTATCAGATTAATTACATCGATAGGCATCTTATTGTGAGGTTCTTCTTCATGACACTGTAGAGATTCATTGTCCTTCTTCATGACACTGTAGAGATTCATTGACCACTACAGTAGAGATTCATATGACTTTTATTTTTTCAGGTTTCATCGATTCAACCCAGGCCTATAGTGTTACCTCAAATATTACTACTTTTTTTCTAATTTCGAGGTAGGAATCATTTTGGTTGGCCTCTTTACACGAAAGCTCAGGTACATCCGAAGCAATGCAACCAATTGTTCGATATGTAGCCAACTTTTCAAACTAAGAGGCTTTCAACCTCTATGTCGTTTCAGCGAGCCTCTTTGCACAAAATCTCAGTGAAATCCAAAGCAATAAGAATCCAAACAACAAAAACACACTAGAGACCTACATCTAGATAATAAAAAAGCACTCATAACTAAAAAATAAAAACACACTCACAGCTAAATAATAAAAACACACTCAACCAGACATTCAACAACTGAAATATATCAGTAATTAAGCAATTTTAAATTGAATGACTAGTTTTTCTAATTAGTAAATTATCTTTGTTCTTGTTGCTCTGCATCAGCGAAGAATTCTTCAATTTCGTTGGAGATGGGAATGTGAAACTAGTTGTGTATTGCTCATTATTTATGTAGTTTCACAAAGTAGGTTATCTGTTGTGAATACTGGAGGGACATCAAAGTGTGCAATATTTCCTCCTATCTCTCCTCCTTTGACCCAAACAGATGGAGCAATAGTGCCCTTCTCTCCGGAAGCTTTACCAGTGGATTTATGATCCAAGAAATAGTAGAGGAGAACTAAACAAATGATCATCATCAAGCTAAGGACGCCCCCAATAATAATCAAAATGAGCCATATAGTTTTGAAATTTCTTCCCTTTTTTCCTGTGAGCTCGCTTGAGATGTTGTTGGAGACCCACTTGGTGATAAGAATTGATTACAGGGGGATGTAATATTGTATCCGTGCAAACCCAAATTCCCCGCAAAAGAGCTATTATTAAATTTTCTTACCAAGGAGGATGGAACAAGACCAATATCCAACTGGTTAAGAGAAGTAAGTCCCCGCTAGTTGGTGCTTCTCTCCTAATCAAATGCATCCTGCCCACAAAAAATATTTGTATCAGTAAACTAAAAGAAAACAAGTGTCAAATGTAGTAACAAAAAAATATGAAAGGGGTTCAAAATGATGACTGAGATGGAGAGGTAGACGCCCTAGTACATCGTACTGGACTTGGAAGAGATGTGCGAATAGAATGGGCCCAGGGGAATAGAACATTGAAACATCACTAGACCACTGGCATTTAAAACCTAGAAAGGAAAATACCAAGAAAAATTAAGAAATAAAATAGGAATGGTCTCAGAGAAAAATATGGATTATAAAATAAGTTTGTTTATTACTAAGATGCACGATGTCGAGTTGAAACCCTTCCACGAAAGAAAAACCATTTTTTTGTAGGTAAGATCGAGCTACACTTGGTGTATCAAAAGGAGGGGAAATCGATAGGTTAAAACGCCAATCTCTCTAGCAGAGATGAACAACGCTCTACCAAGTCCAGCGCAAAATGACAGATGAACTAGAGTATAGTTATTTTTACTAAAAGGTAAATCCTAACAAGATACAATGTTGATTTGTCATAAACAAATCAAGACCATCTGTTACAAACCAACATGCTCACATGAAATCATGTACGAAATGACTCTTGGATCAAGTTAGTCGAACCACGTGGCTAGGTTGTGGATCCCATGCAATTAGTCATAGGCCACCTCATTAGGATGAAAGGCTAGCTATATACGTACATAACTATTGTAGGAACAGAAATTAAATGAAGGGTGTTTGATTTGCAAGGAAACATATATTACAAGGTTGGGTAAACATAATAAAATAATGAATTGCCTCCTTCTCCACACAAGGGATAAGAGAAGATCCCTTCATGTTATATCTAAAAGCGCCTACCATGACCATGAACGAACCATCATAAGATATATAGCGTAAGGGCTCAATACTACTATCAAGCGCATAATACATCAATTAATCATAAACAACCATGTACATAAAATATGGGAAGAGGCTAGTATTCAAAAGCTCTTATTCAATGAATGTTGATGATGAATATTTTGTTTTATATTTTTCATATTTTTCATGTTTTTTCTCTCTTCTCGTTTCTTGAATGTGAAACCTCCAAACTTCGTTTCTCGTCCTGTTATCATTTCTCGTTTCATTTCTTGTTTCTCGTTTCTAATAGCATAGGTGATGAGTTTTTATTGTGTTATGTGGTAAAATCTGAAGCAAAAATAGTAAAGTCGTATCATTCTCTCTCGCTAAATCTCCTTGAATGAAAAACAAAACATAATGCACAAAAGCAACATGTGATAAATGTTTATTGTATTATAAACACTTTTTTGAGATGATCAAAGTCTATTTTTGTGATATTATACTCCGTATATACTACCATCTGTATGAATCTGAATAATGGTAGAATTTACTCACATAGGTATTTCTTCGGTCAGAAAAATTAGTGTTGATATATACCGCAACTTGGAGCAAAATAAAACATTAAGCTAATTTATCATCAACTCAAGCAAATAATGATGAGGTGACAGCACGAAACCAACATTTGTGCGAACCACCAGTACAGGCAGCATAAAAGCCAATGACAATCACCATAGTATGCATCACCGTGGGGTTGATGAATGGGTTACCCCGCGGCGCCACGCCCCCCCCCCCCTCTCACGTGAGGTGTGGAAAAGCTACGATGTTTTCACTCACCCATTTTAATGAACCTTATTCTCCATCGCTTAGATGTATTCGCGACATGTAATAAGGAAGGGATAAAATATGCGCGCTAATGTGATGACTACAGGAATTAGAACGATTTTGGCATTGAAATACCATTAAAATCAACGTGCCAAATAATTGACTTTTACTGCACTAAAATTAATAGTAAATTTATATTACGTATTTCTCACTTTTCAATGCTTAAATCCTTAGAAATTAAAAAGGGGTGAGTTTGAATTGAATATTATAATGTTATCTTTCAGGTGTTCGATTTCTGTGCAGCTATATATAATTGTAAAAGTAAAAGGTGAAAAGGGTAGTATTTAATTAAATTTATATTTATTTATTATAATTTTTAAAAATGAGATTAAATTGTATTGATGACTAAGTTTAAATTATATACTTTTAAATATATGATTTTTTAATGAAAGTTTTAATGATAATTAGTCTTGCACAATGGTTTCAGAATGTTATTTTCGTTAAAATTGTCTTTTAGTTTTTGATTAAATGATTTTTAATAGGCTAAGAGTTTATGTTCTTTAGATAAAAAAAATTTAATAATTTTATATTTAGAGGTATTTGGTAGTAATGAAAGTCTATTTTCTTATAGACAACCATTCAATTATTTTAAGTGTTGTGGTTTTTTTAAATAATGGTGATAATTTACCCTTTGTGTATTAGTGAGTTACCATAGATTTTACTACATTCAAATATTATTAAAAAATAAAAAAATCTATAATATATATTTAAAGAAGAAAAAAATTAAAACAAAACATTTCTATGGGTGTAAATGTTAGTATGTACATCCTTGACTTTGTAGTTGTATTTCTAGGAATTAGATGAGGTTTGATGTGTAGGAAGTAAATAACTTTACTTCACATTTATAATTGTAATTGTTTATTTTTGTATAAAATGTATATGACATGATATGTAAGTGGTTCTTCTTTATAAATTGTCTATGTAAATTTTAAAAGTAATAATGAGATCTTTATGATTATTCTGAAGTTGAAAATGCAAATTTGATTATATGTGAATATATTTTTGTTGTATATAAAACAAGTTTTGACTTTAAGAAAACTGAGTCAATATGCAATGGTCACCAATCTTTGTCAAAAAGACTTCCATATTATAAGAAAAATTAGATTTACATTGAATTTGTAATATAAGTTAAATTTGATCAAGGTATTTTTTAAGGATTCAAATATTATGTCTATGTATAGTATTATAGATAATTATTCTAGTTGGAAAAGTCATACATATAGAATGTAGGTGAATATATATATATATATATATATATAGCAAATTTTTAATCAAATGAGTAAATATTTTTTCCATTATATAAAATAAAAAAAAAAAAAAAAAAAAAAAAAAAAAAAAAAAAAAAAATAAAAAAACTGATTATAAAATATCACCCTTAAATTTTTCCCTAAATTCAATTATGATGAATTTGTAAAAATTACTCTATTGATAAAATTTCACCCCTAAAATTTATCATGATTTACGGTGAATTTGTAATTTGACTTGATGACCAACGTTTATTATTATTAAGTTTTGCTTATGAAGAGTATGTTTTAATGTGGCAATGGTCATGTGATTATTTCATATATTTGCATGCACAAGTTAATAGGAGCAACACTAATTGCTGAGAATAAATGTTGGGTTCATGGGATAGCAATATGTTCGTAGATGCTAATGGCATGTTCCTGGGTATTAGCAATATGTTTGTGGATGTTAATGGCAATAGTACTTGTTAATGCAACTTGATACTCGAATGGAAACATTATCTATTAAGGCAATTTGATATTCTTATTGGGCATAATGTTGAGATAAATATGGTTCATGGAAAAAAGATATGGTGGGTCCAATCTCAACTAAGATTGAAATTATATTTTTTATATGTGAAATTAATTTATGGGAAAAAATTGCATAGAATGGTTGGATTTTTAAATTAAAATTTTGCTCAGCAAGCATGTGAATGTCATTTAATTGTCTTATGGGCATGATTTTGTGGTAAAATCATATAAACAAGAGCAATAGATGCAATGGAACATAGTTCTTGTTTCTACTAGTAATTAATTGACTTTTGGTTGTGTAGAATGCGGAGAAAATTCCATCTACGCAACGAAAACTCTCAGCACAGTGAAACCTCTCTGCACAATGAAATCTATCCACACAATGAAAGCTCTCTCCACAAAGCTCTTCACATGTTTTGTTGTCATTGTCTCTTCACACAGTTCTTGTGCATTACTATTATTATACGTTATCGGTAATATTTCAATACTAAATAATTTCTATAATGAAATATGTATGCACAAAACTCTCTGCACAATGAATACAAAGCTCTCCACTTGTCTTGTTGTCCATGTTTTTCCGCACTCTACCGCTAATTAATTGATTAAATGTTGTGCAGGGTGCAGAGGAAACTTTCATTCTCCTCTGCACAATGAAAGTTTTCGGCACAATGAAATCTATCCACACAAAACTCTCTGCACAATGAAATCTCTTCGCACAAAACTATCTACATAATGAAATCTTTTCACACAATGAAAGCTCTCTCGGCACAATACAAGTTGTTCGCACAAAGCTCTTCACCTATCTTATTATTAGTGTCTCTTCGCATAATTCTCCTACATCATTATTATTATATAATATTGGTAATCTTTTGATACTAAATAATCCATATTTAGAAAAAAAGAAAAATTAACAAATCAATCATCTAAGTGGTCAAGACATAATGAAAGCTCTTCGAACAAGCATTTGTTAATAAAAATTACAAGTATGGCGTGATGTTCTGCATTTCCATATGCATTATCTTTCCTCATAGTTCTTCTGCATCATTACTATTATATATTAGTGGTAATATTTTAATACTAAACAATCCATATCTGACCTGTAATGCAAACTTGAAGGTGATGAACAAATTGCAAGTGAAATTTTATGTATTTTGGGTAATGGATGAAGTTACAAAACACATAAAATAATGGTTTTTAAACTTAGTTATCACCAAAAACATATGCAAAATACCATATCAGAAACACATAACAAAAAAATGATAAAGTAGTTCACCCCTCTGTTGGGCCACATCTCCTGGTCCAGCTTCCAATGGTGGGCCTCTTTCATTAAGTGCTCAAATTTGTGTATACATGGATTTATAGTGCTCAAATTTGTGTATACATGGATTTATAGTGCTCAAAATGTAAATATTATGTGTCTGATGGCTTCAGAAATGTCAAAAACCCCAAGTTGGGCTCTTTCTGCACCTCATTTGGTCAAAAACTGAAAAAGTTATGTTTCTCCCAAGGTTTTCCAATTTTCCATAGCTAACCATCCTACAATTTGCCCCAAACCTGGCTTAAGCGACCCAAACCCGGAACCGGTACACAAATTTGGCCTACAATCACGCCCAACGATGGAAATTATCTAATGTGTTAAATGCCCAATAAGCCCCATTTTCCGAAAATTAGGGTTGTATGGGGGCACATGCCCAGTAGTTGAGGCTAACCGCCCGCCCCCGTTGACTGACCCCCAACAGAACTAGCACCTAGGTGCATTTCTTACCATAAAACTGGGACTAGGGCCAAAAATCATGTGTCGAACCCATATTTCGCGCTAAGGGCTTGCGGTGGTGGCACGAGGTTCTATGGCGCCATGGGACCAGAGCTGGTCCCCAAACTCCACGCCTGTTGCAACAACCCCCCAAAGACTGCGCCTGTGGTGGCGTTGGGTATTAAAACCATGGGCTGGGACCTTACCTTAGCACCCTTAGCCTGAATTCCTTTCTCCGCTCCACCATGGGTTACATGATATGGACGAGACCGTGGGCTAGGCCCTTATAACTCTGCCCTTCTCCGCATGTTAGCATCGGGGTTTGATCTGCGATGTTGTGGCATATTGTTGTGGGCGATGACCGTGGCTTGGGGCTGGGGCTAAGCCCCGAGCCCTTGGCTCCCTCCGCCACGATTCTATGGTGTGTAGTATGGTCGAGGGCTAAAGCTTAGCCTTGGCCCCTTTCCCCATATGCGCACAACATCAAACTTATATATGGTTTTTGAAACATTGTTAATAAGGAACAATGTGCGCTCTAGTGGTAAGGCACCTTGCTATTGGGTGGGAGGTCTCGTGTTCAACTCCATCGGAGGTCTGTTCTCCCATAAACAAATTTTAAAATACCACCAAGAGGCCACATGGCAGCCATTCATTGGCCCACGTGGCTTCCAACCATTGGAGCCCAAAAATCACAGTCAGCCTTGTAAAAATAATAAAATAATTTGAACCAATAAGATTCAAATGTTTTTTTTTACCAATCTGGAGTGGCCAAGTGGCAGCCTGCCATTGGCCTATAAATGTACAGTCAGCATGTCACCTACAATATTTTTACTTGTTTGGGAATTTGATCAGAATGTGATATCAAGAGCATACGATATTGGTTTTGAACGATTCAATTTGCATTGGATCCAAGTCGTCGAGATCTACACTCTGGTATAGGTTTTGAGATATGTCACACATTTTGAATTTTGAGCACTAAATTGATTTCTTGGATCACTCCTCCCAACTGGAAGATTTTAGACCTCCGAAAGATTATTTTCAGTCAACATACAGATGAGGGTACAATTCCCTCACCCTTCCCTTTTCAATCCATTTGGCTTTGCCTGATTTTATGCCTTTAAACCCCATATGAAGGTGCTTCCCATTCCTTCTTATTAAAGTTCATGTTTCTTTGTCAAGGATAGGATATAGTTGTCATTCTTCAAGAATTTTGAAGAGAAAACTTATGTTAAAGAAATCTGAACATTCTCTCCTATGTCTTCAATCAAAGGAGGCTTACCCATTTTCAAGTTCTTTTCACCTTGAAGTTTTTCTTTGCTGATGCAAATCTTTACTTCATTTCCAACTTGAAAATTGAGGCCAACATGATGTTGATCATGTTCAACCTTGTTTTTGGCTCAACTCTTCACCAAATGTGAATGCCATCACCATGCACCATTCTTCCTCAAAGCCAAAACATTAGGAGCCCCACAAGAAGATGTATTAGAACTAATGTTCCCTTTCTCAAGTAGCTCTTGCATCTACTTCTTGATTCCTACATTCTCTAAAACTGGCATCTTGTTCAGACTAATGTTCAAAAGTGAATCACCCTGCTACAAATGAGCTTCATGTTATTTTCCTCTTTTAGGAGGCAACACATTATATCCCTAAAAAATCTTATCATATGTGTTAACAACTTCAACTGAATCAGATTTTAATGTTGCATCACATTCTTGGAAGGCTTCAGATTCATCAATATCTTTATGTTTAATTGTCAACAATGCAAAATTCTGACTAGCATTTACAAACCTCTTCATTTGTCCATCATTCACAAGAGACAAATTCAACTTTTTGCTATGTGCTCTAATAATGTACTCAATCCCATCTTTGAACAAGTGATACTTGTTCTCATGGTGATGAAAGATGGCTCTATTGTCATATAATTATTGGCTTCCAAAAACAATCCCACAAATTTCAAGTGGTACCATATCAAGTTCTACCTTATCAATAAAATTTGTAGTGATGGAAAATCCAAGTATGCATTTTCTTGTCACTTTCAACTTGGCATTGTCACATACTGTGGTGAAGTAAAACTATAAGTGTGGACACAAACAAATTCCTCTAGCCTGATAATGGGTCTAGCCACAACATATACATTCTATGGAAGACTTCCTTAGGTTAGAACCAATTAAGGTAGCCTACCTCTTAGTCCGCTTATCTCATTTAATGATGTCCGTGCTTGCTCGCTCCAACTATCTCTCGCTTCCTTCTTCAAGCACCTGAAACAAGTAAACAACAGCAAACAACAAACATGATAATAGACAAATTGTAATTCAACCTACTTAACAAGTCAAGAAACATTAAGCCATGAATATGTAATATGACAAATCATGTAGGAAATCAATCGATAGTTGCATATATTAATATCAAAGAGAGATTACAACCATTTGTCTTGACGTTGCAGTCCTCCTCTGACAAGACCAGGTTCCCACACACGTCTACTAGCATTCCATGATGGCCTCAATCAACAATAGTTTTAAGACTCTCCCTTTTAGGCTTCACTCCAAACCAAATCACACTTCTCCCTCACACAACTAAATAGCTACAACTAGTAATAGCTTGTTGTCTACTCCAAACCAAAACAGCATTAGCACACCAACCTTAACACTAGCTTGTGCTTGGGAAGAATGGAGGTTTACATAAGATGAATGGATTGGAGATGGATCCTCTTCTCATGGGAGAAGGTCTTATCCCTTGAGGTAGTTCCATCATTATAGCGGAAAGGAGCCCAAATTGACATCCTTGACCCCATCCGGCCAAACCATTTTTACTTTCGTTACGAAGCTTCTAGAGCTGGAAGCTTCGGCTCTTAATTTAAAAAACTTTCCATAACAGGACCGGCGTGACTAGAACACAACTCAATCGCTCTGGTCAGCGTTAGGGATAGTTTTAATCTCTGCACATCGGCACGGGGGAGACAAAGGTCATTAGCGTCAGTCTCGTAAACTGGGCAAAATAAAAGTTCCAGGGGAAATGGTGCAAAAGGGAATTGACCTGCTCATGAAGAGGGACACAATGGGAGTTTCTTCATGAAGGAAAAGCATGTGGGGTTCACTGTAGAGGTCCTCCAGGATCAAGGAACGGGGAGTACAGGGATAGTGACAAAATTTTGTGTAACAGATGCCCCCTAAAGTGTGAAGGTCAAGCTAGATTGAGGGATGAAACACTTTATGAATTAGTGCGGGGAACCGGTCTGCCGTCAGAAACCTACAAGCAAGTACAGATACATATACATAACTAAGAACTCTGCCAAATGATACATGAATCGTGGCATGGACGCAGTCATCCAGAGAATGATTATGTAAATGGATCCAAGTATGGACGCAGCCATCCGTCAAAGAGGATCATAATGAAACCAAGGTATGGTTGCAGCCATCCAATAATGAGAAGGATCATAGATGATAACTCATGGTCTGGTCGCAGCCATCCATATGAAAGAGACATGCATATCATCATAACCATGTCACATCACTTCGCAACCTGGACTTTTGTGATCTGATTCTAGGGTCTTGCGCTCCAACACGACCCAATCAAAGTACAAAATCTAACATGCGAATAGATGTGTTGACGTCGAACATGCTAGAAATTCGCTTGATTACTAGTCAATGATGTAAATTGTTAACAAGCGTGAGTGATCCAGGTGGATATTGGTGGCCACCTGCCAAGTCCACCTGGACCCCCACCATTGTCTTTCTCAGCATTTTCAGTTTCCTTAATTGTAGCACAACTTACTATTTTTAGCAGTTTTTCGGGTCCTGAACTTCCGGAGCCGTTTTGAGGCCCTAAACGACGTTTTTTGGGAAATCTACCGCCAGCGGATTTTCTGATAAAAGTCGTCTTTTCCGTCGTAGTCCTCGGAGAGATCTTTCCAACGGGCTATCATGCACGTCAAACGGAGATAGTATGACCAATTCGCGACCCCGGGAAGTTGATGTACCAACTTACCCAAAAACGGGGCCCACAATTTGGCGTTTCATCTTCTAGGGTTAGGTTTTGGAATGTGAAGGGTTTTCTATTGTTTCTCAACAATAAATAGGCCTCCGAGCCTCATTGTAAGACAGTTCAGAGGCATGTAGCCATCACATCTCTTCTCAGAGATAAGCTACCATCGCCCTAGCTAGTTTATTTCCATTTCTGTTGTAAGCATATTTGAGTATTTTCCATTAATGAAATGAAGTATTATTTCCGCTGCATCTTTGTGTATATGGTTATCTCTGTAATTTGTTGCGTTCCTGTTTAAATCCAGATCAGTGGTATCAGAGCGGTCTGCTTTTTCTCTATTTTTCTTTGCATGTCCCCAACAAGGTCGGGATATAAGGAGTTAGGGCTTGAACTGGTTGAACCTTTGCAAGACCAGCCTCGCAAATCCCGACGGCCTCCCATGGCGGACGAGAAGAAAGACGAGGGGGCAGGAGATCCCATCAAAATCTTGCTCGAAGAAGCCCTCAAGCGACAACGGAACGCGATGATGGACAGTTTTGCCCAGATCCTTCAGCGGCTACCGAGAAGCAACGCATCGGCTTCCAGCAGCTACTCTGGAAACGCCACACCCTTTAAGGTACAAGTTAATTTTGAAATCCCCATATTCGAAGGTCAGATAGACGCAGATGCCGTAGATAAATGGTTAAATCTGCTAGAGGGTTATTTTTCTGTTCATGAATTTTCGAGTCGAGAAAAGATTGTTTTTGCTCTCCTCAAAGCAGCCCCCCACGTCAAGGACTGGTGGGAAACCTACTGCGAGCAGAAGGATGAAAGCACTGGCTCACTATTTTCAGCCGCACCCACCTGGGATTCATTCCGGGATGCTATCAAGGAGCAGTACTACCTTGTCGGGAGCTATGAGGATGAATACATAAAGTGGACCACGCTGCGGCAGGGAAGGGACCAAGACGTGCCGGAGTTCACCAATCTTTTCCATACCCTTCGCACAAAGTTGGGTATCAAGGATTCGGAGCAACATTTGATACTCAAATACCGTGGCTGCCTGCACAAGTACATCCAGGAAGAAATACAATTCCTAAACATCCCCTCGCTCGGCGCAGCATACCGATATGCCGTCAAGGTCGAGCAGAAGTTTAAACAAAAGAAGCGAGACTTTGGATCTGCGAATCCAAAGCAGGGGAAAGGTGCCCCTAAACCACAGAACAAAGGACAAATCCAAGGCGGGACAGCCCAAGACAACCAGCCGAAGCTGCAAGCAAAGAACAGCGCCGCGAAGCCAAGAAAGGACACTGGAAAATGGTGCGAGTTCCATAAGAGCTCCACTCACAACACAAGTGAGTGTCGGGCCAAGCAGTCACTGGTGGCTGAGCTAAAGGTTTCAGAATCAGATGCATGTTCCGACACGGAGTCAGAACCCGATAAGGGGTATGAAAAAGGGAAGCAGATCATTGATGCGGACCCCAGCGCCACTGTTGCTACCGCAAAGATCCAGAAAAATGAACCCGAAGATCCAGAGGAGGAGGAGCGTCTCTTCCACTCCCAGATGTGGGTAAAGGGCTCCCCGATACATTTCATTGTTGATAGCGGGAGTCAAAAGAACCTCATTTCGGCAGAGGTCGTGAAGCGGTTGGGCTTACCGACCACATCACATCCACAACCATACACCATTGGGTGGCTTCACCAAGGACGAGATCTTCGCGTGAGCCAGCAGTGTCGCCTTCCATACAACATCAAGCCCTTCACGGATGAGGTATTGTGTGACATTGCTCCCCTTGAAGTTTGTGATGTATTACTAGGACAACCATACTTGTGGAAGCGACATGCTGTGTATGAATCGAGGCCCCGTGCAGTTATTATTACATTGGGAAATAAGTTGTTCAGGATACCAGAGGTAGCACCACCTGCCGCCCTCTCTTTGATTACTGCAAAACAATGCAGTAAGATCATTTCCAAAACCAGGAAATTTGTTTTCCTGATGATACGCCCTCAAGGAAAGAAGAAGACAGTGGTCGCGGCCTCCAAACGGGGCCCCTCTGCACGACAACTACAGATGGACAAGATTGTGGAGGAGTACGAGGACATCTTCACCTCCCCGGCAGGGGTTCCTCTGCACTGTCAAGTCAAGCACTCCATCGATCTGACCCCAGGTGCACCGCTACCAAATGGACCAATTTATCGGCGCTCCGTTCTGGAGAACGATGAAATCAAGAGGCAAATTCAGGAGCTCCTGCAGAAAGGTCACATCCGTCCGAGTTCATCGCCCTGTGGGAGCCCGATCGTGTTGGTACAGAAGAAGGATGGGACGTGGAGACTCTGTATTGACTATCGGGCGCTAAACAAGATCACTGTCCGTAATAGGTACCCGATCCCACGGATTGATGACCTCCTAGACCAACTAAAGGGGGCGAAATATTTCAGCAAGATCGATCTGAAGTCAGGATATCACCAGGTACCAATCGAACCCTCAGATGTGTGGAAGACTGCCTTCAAATCCAAGGAGGGCCTCTTCGAATGGTTGGTCATGCCTTTCGGATTGATGAATGCTCCTGCAACCTTTATGAGGCTAATGGATGACATCTTGCGGCCATTCACCAACTCCTTTGTAGTAGTATACTTGGATGACATTCTGATCTTCAGCCAGAGTTGGGAAGAGCACCTCCACCACATCCGACAGGTTCTCCAAACACTGCGGCAACACAAGCTATGTGCCAATTTGGAGAAATGCACTTTTGGCATGACCGAGGTTCAGTATCTGGGATACATCATTGATGAACAGGGGGTGCATGTCGATCCAGCCAAGGTCCAAGTCATTCGGGATTGGCCCTCTCCAACCACTTTAACAGAGCTATGCAGCTTTCTAGGTCTTGCCAACTTCTACCGCAGGTTTGTGTTGGGGTTTTCTCATATTTCTTGGCCCTTGAGTCAAGTCACCAAGGGCGGGGCGAAAGCAAAATTCTTTTGGTCTGAATCTCAACAGAAGGCATTCAGGGAGTTGAAGGATCACCTCTGCACGGCACCAGTGCTCGCGTTACCAGATTTACAACAACCATTTGAGGTCGAGACAGATGCCTCTGACTATGCTATTGGGGCAGTCCTTACTCAACATGGACATCCAGTGGCATATCACAGTGAAACACTTTCAGACACAGTCCGGAAGTACCCCACTTATGATAAAGAGATGTATTCCATTGTACAGGCCTGCCGACAATGGAAGCATTACATTTTGGGGAAGGAAACGGTCATCCACACAGACCACCGACCTCTGCAGTTCATACAGACCCAAGGGAAATTGTAAAATGATCGCCATCAGAAGTGGTCTACATACCTGCAACAGTTTCACTTGAATATCAAGTACAAAAAGGGCAGCACCAATAATGTTGCAGATTGCCTCAGTCGACCACCGATCATGGCGCTAACCACCGTGCTCAACTCCTACGGGCACGAGACTTCTGATTGGCCACTTCTCTACAAAAGCGACCCAGAATTCGGCCACACATACCAGACACTCTTGGAGGGTCAGCAGGTTGCAGATTTTCACCTCCAGGATGCCCTATTATGCCACCTCAGTCACCTTTGTGTTCCTTCAAGCGAGCGTGCCAAGATGATTTGGGAAGCACACTACAGTCGGGCTGCTGGGCATTTCGGGGTCGAGAAAACAGTGGCAGTACTGCAAAATTATTTCTATTGGCCGAATCTTCGACAGGATGTTGGGAAGTACATCCGATCATGTACTGCCTGTGCCATTGCCAAACCGACCATTAAGAAGCAAGGCCTCTACACCCCGTTGCCTACCCCTAGTCGACCTTGGGAATCCATCTCCATGGATTACATGTCAGGCCTTCCTTCCACTAAGCATGGAAATGACTGTGTTTTGTGGTCGTCGACAGGTTCTCAAAGATGGCCATTATGATGGCCTGCAAGAAGAATATCACAGCAGAAGCCACTGCTAAACTCTTCTTTGAACGAGTGTGGGTGCACTTTGGGATCCCACAGTCTATCATCTCAGATCGGGACAGTCGGTTTCTCAGCACATTTTGGTCCAGTCTCTGGTCAATGATGGACACCAAACTCACGAAGTCCACAGCCTTCCATCCTCAAACTGATGGCCAGACAGAGGTTGTCAATAGGATGATTGTGCACATTCTGCGCATGTATAACTCAAAGCATCCACGCACATGGGACGAGAGCCTTCCCTATGTTCAGCATAGCTACAACCGAGCTCTTCACAGCTCCACTGGCCATAGCCCTTTTCAGGTGGGTTTGGGATTCCAGCCACTATGCCCCATTGATGTGGCCATGCCACTTGCAGCTACTCACATGAATTCAGCTCATGTCCAGTCCGAAACAGATAAGGCCACCAGCTTCATTGAGCGCATCCAACATATTCGCCAGCAGGTCCATGAAATTCTTGAGAAATCAAATGCCAAGTACAAGCAGCGACATGATCAACATCGGGTGCCACACAAGTTTCAGGTGGGCGACAAAGTCTGGTTGCATTTGCAAAAGGAACGCCTTACTGGAGCCTATCGGAAATTGAGACCACTCTGATATGGCCCTTACACCATTACTAAGGCTATGGGAGACAATGCATTTGAGCTCAGCATTCCCCCATTCCTTGGCCTGCACCCAGTGTTCAATGTGGACCGCCTTCGGCCATACTTTCCACCATTGCTAGACACATCCGACATTGCAGAACAGCTCAAACCCACAGAATTAAATCCAGATTGCATGGAACAAGCTGCAACTGATCGAATCATGGACACACAGATCAAGAACACTCGCCAACAGAATATCCAACTGTATCGAGTTGTCAAAGCAGGCCAACTCCTTCAGCAGGGCAAGTGGCTCACCAGGGAACAAGTTCAGCAGAAGTTTCCTCATCTCATGGAGGATCTCAACGCAATGGGGACCATTGCTTCCTAAGGGGGGAGGAATGATCCAGGTGGATATTGGTGGCCACCTGCCAAGTCCACCTGGACCCCCACCATTGTCTTTCTCAGCATTTTCAGTTTCCTTAATTGTAGCACAACTTACTATTTTTAGCAGTTTTTCGGGTCCTGAACTTCCGGAGCCGTTTTGAGGCCCTAAACGACGTTTTTTGGGAAATCTACCGCCAGCGATTTTTTTGATAAAAATCATCTTTTCCGTCGTAGTCCTCGGAGAGATCTTTCCAACGGGCTATCATGCACGTCAAACGGAGATAGTATGACCAATTCACGACCCCGGGAAGTTGATGTACCAACTTACCCAAAAACGGGGCCCACAATTTGGCGTTTCATCTTCTAGGGTTAGGTTTTGGAATGTGAAGGGTTTTCTATTGTTTCTCAACAATAAATAGGCCTCTGAGCCTCATTGTAAGACAGTTCAGAGGCATGTAGCCATCACATCTCTTCTCAGAGATAAGCTACCATCGCCCTAGCTAGTTTATTTCCATTTCTGTTGTAAGCATATTTGAGTATTTTCCATTAATGAAATGAAGTATTATTTCCGCTGCATCTTTGTGTATATGGTTATCTCTGTAATTTGTTACGTTCCTGTTTAAATCCGGATCAGTGAGAAAAACCACCAATAATGACAATGGTCCTCAAGGTACCATCAACACAATCCACGGAATGTGAATAGAGGAACTGAAGTCGAACACCCTTGAAATTACTCGATTGAAAGCCAATGATGTGAACTTGTCATCGAGTGCAAAGAACTTTCCATTAAGGCATGCAAGCTCTCTAAGGTACTGGAAGGGAGTCCCTTGGTCAACTTCCTAGATAATGAGTTGAAGTCGATGGATAGCGACCATGTTGAAGGAGGGCCATAATGTTTCCCACATCATCGACACGAGACGAAAGGATGCAAAATGATTTTGGATGATACAGAGAATCAGAGGTAAGTATAACTGCAGAAGGACAACTCTATAACATATTGGTGACAACTGGAAGTTTGGCAGCTTTTGGATCCATAGGATCGGTTTTCATGATGACGTGGCAGAGATCAAATGGAGGGCAAAAATGAATGGCCCAAACCCAGGAAGGTCAATGATACAAAGGAGGACATCCCAACCCGACACGAAGCAAAAAGCGTCATGTTCAAGAGCGAGCTGCCGACACAACTGATAGATTCCCAAATTTTCCCCCACCATTCCTGGCAAGTACCCCAATTAATTTTTTAATCGCAAGCTTGAAGGGGATAGCATATGCTTGCATTATAAGTTCATCCTTCGGATAAATCCGACCTAGTAAGTTTAATGATCCCTAGGAAGGAGAAGCTCATGTTCATTATAGTGACGAAGCTGATGTCATTTAATAGTTTAACGAGTCTGATAAAGGTGTAACTCCGTATCTTTTTCATGTTTAGAGAGTTTGAAAAAGACACGTAAAATAAAACTCCACATGGTCCCTTTTCGTACGTTTGTGTCTCTCGAGCCCGAAAAGGTAAAAAGAAATAATTGAGAGAACCACTTGACCATTTCAGTTAAGGAGCACCTTTTTCGTAAATAGTGCATCCCAACCCGAAAAATGGGGTAAACTTAAAATGGGTGCATGACGTTTCGCATTTGTTAACGAGTTTGAAACGACAAGGGTTTGGCCATCTTTTCGCTTTTAAAGGGTCAGAAAAGAGCTTGAAAGCGGACCCCCCATTTTATTTTCTTTTACGAGTCAAAAGGGAAAAACACTCGACAATCTTTTCATATGAGTTTAACAAGTCGAGAAAAGAGCTAAAACGTGACTCGTCATCATCGTTGAACATCCATCACCTGTCGCTGCATAAATAAGGTAAAGTGTATTATCCAGTTCTCAAGGCAAAATAGGTCAAAATATTTACAAAAAACTGATATTTTCATGAAAAAAATAAATAAAAAGGAGAAAAGTAAATATATTTTTACCATTTACCATTTTACCTTGTTGTGAAAACATTTTACTCACTTTTACCCTAATTGTTCTAGAGCAGATTGCGGGAGATCCAAGAGGTCAATCAACGAGCCACCAGTTCCAGCTAACAGCTAAAGCCCTGAGCTCCATTTTCATGTCCTTTATTTCTGTTTTTAACCATTTTTTTGTGTTTTGAGGGGGTTTTTGAAAAAAAATTCGCCCTCGATCGATGCGACTTCCGAGCACAGAATCGCGCCGGCCGAGGGTGATTAACAAAGCCAGCTGCATCATTTGGCGCAACTGTTTTTAAAATAGGCGCGTCGGCGCTGTGAATAGGGAAAAACCCTATTTCCTCAAAAACTCACCGTTCAAACTTAAATTTTATGGGCCAAGCATGATTGTTGACTCAAATTAATGGCTTTTGCAGGAAAGAATCGTTGAAAATGGTGGACTGGAAAGAACGAGAACATGAGGATGTTGACACCCAGGCAATGAATGACCCAAATTGCCTGGAAGCTTTGAGGGCTTGCGGGCTCCTCAAATTCTTTCCCATGCCAAGGATGCGGGCCCAACCCAGGTTGCTTTGATACCTAATTAGTCTTTTTTGGTACAATAATCGAGAGATATTTGTCATTGGCGACCAAGAGCTGGAGTTGGAAACTTTAGATATATACTTCATCACTGGATTGTCCCGTAGAGGGGAACCAGTGAACATGTACGAGTCACGACCGATTGGGGCAAGCATATCTTCCTTGCTTACCGAACACTACCCTGAGGCCCTGAAATCCAAAAGTGGGAAGATAGAGATTTCCAGTGTTCGGGATTTGACACTGAGAGTGCTTTTGTTGACTATCAACAGAGTGGCGGGGTCCCAGGCGAAACATGAGACTAACAAGTCGAAGTTCCTTTATGCTATTGATTGTACAACTCCTACGATCTTCAACTGGGCCGAGGCCATGAAGATCAATATCAAGCGCCAGCTGTCCAAAGCCAAGGTGGGGAATCTGAAGCAATTTTGCTTCGGATCGGTGCTTGTGACCTTCTTCTTGGAACGGGTACCACTGTTCTAGTATCAGCTGACTAAGGTAGATCCTCCTATGCCATGCGATCCGTGGATGGCCTGCTAGAGCCATTTGATGCCCAGGATCACTGGGGGTCAACACATGTCATACCGACCTGCACTCTTTTCATGGCTATGACGACAGAAGATCATCATGGAGGATTGGCCATACAGTGGCACTGATTTCCCTGGAGATCCAGTTATGCCCTTACCAGATGGGGAAGACTTTGATGATGAAGGTAAAAAAAAACAATTTTGAGATTTTTTAATTGTTTTTGGTATATATGCGCTTATAACATTTCTCTTGTTAATGTAGACATTGGACCAGAGTGGCCTGCCGGGATGTCCACAATAGCCAGGTGCGTCCCTCATCCTATTGATGTTATTTCTCCTTATCAGGAAGGGAGTGACAACGAGGAGGAGATTGCGAGGAACCTTGATGGGTTGACTTGTGGTATCTCGGAGTATGCTCGGGTAGGAGACATTCCTCGTCAGTACCAGAGACACACGGTGGGAGTCTCGGATCAGATCCGCCGATTGCTGACTCGTGTTGCATGAGCCGTATCATGCTACCATGATCACCATGCTGATTAGTTCCTAGGTCCAACACTTACATTTTTTTAGGCCTGCGTGCCACGGATATATGAGGCTTGCGAGCTGCCGATGTTATTTTGGACACACATATTATTTTTTGGGTTCTAATGTATCAAACATTAACATATTATTTTTTGGGGTTCTAATGTATCAAACATTATCGCCATATATATATATGTGTGTGTGTGTGTGTGTGTGTGTGTGTGTGTGTGTGTGTGTATGTTGTATTTTCCTGTCTACTATGGTACAAATGGTTTGTTTTATCTTTCACATGTTTCGTAAATGTCTATCCAACACATGATTAGCTAATGCATCTGTCAATGTATTCATGCGTCTAGGAATATGATGATATGTAATGTAATCAAAATGCCTTTCCAATAGATGGATACGGAGATACATTCTCAATATTTGAGGGTTTCTGACGGAATATTGCCCATTGAGTTGAAGGATGACAAGCTGTGAATCCAAGTTGACAACCAACTCTGATTCCTAGAGCGATGGCTTCTGACAATAGTTTGATGACCGCACTGTATTCAACAATGTTGTTAGTTGTGCGACCTAGACAGATACCTTGGAGGTCAATCAACTCACCGTTAGGGTCATAAATAGCCCATGCCGCGGATGATAGGTTTCGGGTACTACGGAAAGCACCATCAGTGAAACCAATGTGGGGAGTCGTAGACATCTGAAAAGCAAGAAAAGCATCATAAACAGGCAAGCTATTTGAAAATTACCACACAAAACCACACTGCACAAAAATGAATGACACACTAATGTACATAAGTAACCATGCAAGATGACCTAAGCATAGTACTTCTTGAGGAAAAGCCTGTTTTGGGGCTTATCGAGAGGATTTCCTTCATAATCAATAAGCTCATAGGCTCAAACGTGGTTCACAATGTAGGGCCCATGCCACATGGGTTCGAACTTACCTGCCCCCAACTTATCATTAGCTTGGTCGTATAGTAAGACAAAATCACCCTCAGAGAACGCGCAAGGGGAGATCGACTGGTCGAAGTGGGATTTGACCCATTTATTTTGTGCTTCGATGACTAAGGCGGCGAGATGGCGAGTCTCGTCCAGTCGTTACAAATACAAGAGGTGTTCCTCTTGAGGTGACGTTTCAGGTATGATTTCAACAGCTAAATTGAGTGAAGGAATCTCGCATTCGATCGGCAATGTTGCTTACAGACCATAGACCAGCTGGAATGGTGTGAAACTAGTTACGTCTTTGGTTGAGGTTTGGTAAGCCCACAGAGCTGAAAAGAGCATGATATGCCAATTTGACTTGTGCATCTCAATAGTACGCTAAAGCATTGTGAACAAGACTTTGTTCACGGCTTCAACTTGGTTGTTGACCTGAGGGTAATATGGGGTCGAGCCATCGTGGCGCAAGCCCAATGTAGATGCCATCTCAGCCATCATGTAATCTCTGAAATGGGAGCCATGGTCTATGATAATGGCTTGGGGTACACTGAACCTGGAAATAACATCGTTGAAAAGGAATTGAGTCTTCCTCCTACCATCTGCAGAGTATGTAGGCATTGCTTCGACCCATTTGGTGAAATAATCCATAGCGACGATAATATAGCCATGCCCCCCGGTTGAACAGGGGTTACATGTCATATAATCAATGCCCCATTTGGCAAAGGGACCAATGGTAATGACGGGGTGTAGGTGAGCGGGTGGGGCACGCATCTTGCGTTGGTAAATTTGGCATTCATGGCACTTGCGAATAGCAAGAATGTAGTCCTTGAAGATAGACGACCAGAAATAACCAGCACGAAGGATTTTTTGAGTTGTAGTGTAACCAGACATATGACCACCACATGCCCTGGAGTGTCAATCATTGAGAACTCTTTCAGCTTCCTTGATCATAAGGCATCAGTGAAGAACTGAATCGACACCGACACGGTATAAAGTATCGCCAATAATGCGGTAGGGTTGGGAGTGATGTTGAATCCTTCGGCGATCATCCTTGGTCAATGCGAACCGGAACGTGGATGTTTAGAGATACATGATAATATCACCGTACCACGGATCAAGGGTGCTAATCAGAAAGAGGGTCTCATCCGGAAGTTGTTCATCTACACCAGTAGAAAGAGACTTAGAGGGAAGAGAACAAATCAATTCGACGAAAATGAGTGACTTCTTAGATTTGGCAATGGTAAATACCAAACCAAATTCTCGTAGGATCATGATCCATTTAGAATATTTTCCCCCCAGCAACAGACGAGTCAAGATATAGGTCATGGGGTTGCATTCAGAAATCACTGTAGTCATGCGCCGAAGGATATAGTGCTAAAAGGGTTGAACAGCCTGAACGATAGCCAAAGCCAACTTCTCAACATGTGCATAATGTGTTTCAGTGTCGAGGAGTGTTATAGACATTTTTGTGCCTTACAGCTATAAGCATCAAATGTCCATAATTCAAGGGATCCAAAGTCCCTAAAGATGTTGTTACAGCTCCTAAAGGAACAAGGTCAACCAATGACAGCTTCTCCCAGAAGTTCTCCACCAAAAACCACTCAGAAACAGTCAATTCAGGATCAATTCAGAGGCTCCACTAGCTGCCTCCATTGAAATGCAGAAGCTACACTGGCTAGGTGCACTGCAACGCAGGTGGAAGCACTACCAGGGTGCACTGAGCGGGAAATGACAAATGGAAAACTCATTCAACGAGGTGAAAAGACCCTGGAAGCTTCCAGAATCTTCTCCAATGACACTTGCCTCAATGAATTCGACTAGTGATGAGTAAGAGGCTCTCAACCTCCAAGTGGAAGCAAGAACTGATAGAGAGAAGCCACAAGTCAAAACATAAGCTGACTCATCCTCTCTGCTTACATCTATATATGGATCTCTCACCCAGAGGTTCAGGAGGCTGGAATTTTGTACTTTGCAAAGAATTGTTGTTGGTTTGAGATTGAGATTAGTACATTGGGTGATTTATGCTTTGTTGGAGGAGAGGAAGGGATTCCTTTGCTGGGAGGTAGATGCTGGATCGGAACTCACTTAGTTGTATCTCCTCTTGGACTTTCTTATTCTATCAATAAACTATTTGAGTTTCTCCTACTTGCTGTGTACCAATGATGTTTTGTTATGCTTACATGTTTAGCTTAATCTGATCTTGAGCTTTTTATGAATGTATATCTGTATCTTTGTGTAGTTTCTCTCTCTTGTGATCTTGCAGGAATTCGGTGAAGCTGGGCCTGGTGAAGGAGCAAGAAGCTGGGAGCTACTGAAGAGAGGAGTGATTTGGATCGACAAACTAGCGGAAGACACAGGTTAGTTACATCCTTCTTCCTCATTTACATTTCATAAAGAAGAATACTCAATTAGTTTACCTTGTTTGTTGCTAAGACACTATCACACCTTAGAGTGGGATAGGGGCATTCCGAATGGATACTTTTCCCAACAACAAATTGGCGACTCCGCTGGGGAACATATCTTGTTAGTTTATTTGTGTTTCTATTGTTGTTCTTCTCATAAACTCAGGAGTGCCGAATCGAAATGCATTTGCCATTTTCAAATGCAAAGTAGAGATCTGCCACTCTATTCCACTCATTGGGCCTGTTTTTATGATCTGAACAGTTGATCCACAAGTGCTCTAACAGCCCTTTGTGATAGATCTTAGTCCTCCTTTAAATCATCCTCCTAATTGTACCTAATTGATAGCTTTTATCCGGCCAAAAACTGTAGATTAAACTGCAAACCGTGACCCAGAACCCAGAGACAATTCTCGTTTCTGCTTCAGCGCAGACTCTGTGAAGAGGTTCTGCATTTCAACGCAGGTCCCGTGAAGGATACCTGCGCTGAAGTTCATTTTCTCTGTGCTGAGGGTGCGCTGATCAGCCTTTGCCTTATGCAGCTGTGGTTCCCTGCTTCCTTTTGCTCAGTTTTGTCTCTGTTTTTGCAGCCTGTTATCAGTCAGTCTACCTATCTGAAACCCCTTTTCTTTGCCTTAATTCCGCCTCAGTTGTATAAAGAAACTGTATTTGTTCTTTGTGTATTTGTTACATCATTTTCAGTTTCCCATTACAAAATTAAACTAGTCATACTGTCGCCCTTAGATCTAGACCTGTTGTAAGTGTCGTTTTGATCTTAGGAGTGATTTTGTTTTTTGTTCACAGTTGATTACGCTTTTACTTTTGTATTTTGGTTTGAATTTATGCATTTCTAGTGTCGAAACAAGTGTTTACTTAAAAATCATAAAGTGTCGTAATCGTCTTTTTGTTTTCAAAAAGAAACTTGTTTATGTTTTCACTTGAAATCGAATTCAAATTTGTACAACAGCTTTCTTTTTAGGCATCAATATCAAGAAAGCGAAAACAAATACATGCATATGTGCATTTGCATTTTGATAGTTTGCATGCTTTGATTTAGGAAAAGTGCATTTATAGTGTGCTCTATGCTCTTTGAGAAAAGATTGTGTCTTTCTTTTCCCCTTGTAGCTAGGATTTTCATTGTTGAAAAGATATAAAAGCTTGCTTATCATCTTTAGACTGCATTTAGGAATTGTATCATACATCTCGTGGTGATCCAAAAAGGCAAACTTCTAAGAAATATCAACCTAAAATAAATTGAATGAACTTAACAACGCTTTGTAACTTAACGCACAACATAGAGGTCTAGGCTAGAGACGTGTTCCGGCGTCGTAAAACCTGGTGACTGTCGATCTCGCTGATGGTTGGGTGATTCCTCCTGAGAGACGATAGCGCCAGTATGGATTGTGCTCCCACGTACCATCGAGTATATATTGGGAGACCCCTATAGGAATAAAACCTTTATCCTTAGGAAGCCGTGTCGGCCGCCCTACTGATCGCAATGCACTGAACACAGCATTCGGGAAGATTGACCGCCCGTACCTTAAAAAGTATTCTGCGGTTTTGCGAAAATTTTGGCACACCCTCTACCTAGAACTCCAGAGCAGTTCCTTTTGGCCTTTTTCAGACTCTATAACGGAAAAATTCCATCCGAGCATTTGTCACTTCGGGCTCGTTAAAACATCGAAGGAGACTAGAGTCATCTTTTGCTTTTTCTCGACTCTTTAAAATTGAAAAAGCAAGTTGTGTATAAGCGTCGTTAAAATTTATTTTAAACGGAATATTCATACCCTTTTTCCTGCGTTGATCTTTAGGTTGAGAAAATGGAGCCTACCAACCAAGGAATTCCCCTTGGTGGAAATCCTAGTCCCTTCTCCTCTTGGGGAGATGTTGGTGCGCCCCATATGGCCACATTGCCGCTTCCAGGACTGACAATTGGCTTGCCGGTCTGGCTCCTCTCAACCAATGTCGTTCAGAACACCACTATTCCTGAACAGTCGAATCAATAGTTAGACCAGTCCAGAGTTGCCCACCAGCCTTCTACTTCCTCTAATTCTTCCTCTCCTCCTTCCTCTTCACTTGACGGAACTAGTAAAACAAAAAACCAAGTTCCTAAGGAGAAGAAGGAAAAGAAGAAGAAAGAGAAGAAGAAGAAGGAGCCAAAAGCGACTGGGGGCAAACAAGTGTCGTCTGAAAAAAATCCACACACAGCACTGACTAGGCCTAAATCGCCATGTGTCATATGCAAGGGAGACCATTTCCACAGAGATTGTCCCTGCATCCCTCGGATACTAAGGGACTGGTCTCCCCGTTTGCACAATCCGGCGGCATCAACCTCTGATAGCCATGTTGAATGCATACCGTCAACTAGTGAAAGTGAAGTCCTTGGACAAAAAGGGAGAGCTAGATCCCCCTGTAGACTGTGCGAAGGCAATCATGCCATCCACCGTTGTCCCTTCTTAGACGAAGCGAAAAGAGTTTTGGATGATCGTCCGGTTTCACCGTTACGACTTCCTCCTGGATATAAAAAACTCTTGCCGAGTCCTTCGTTAGTTGAAAATCCAGCTGGCCCGCTCAAGTGGTTAGCTGAAGCGCCGGTCATTGAAGATGAACCAGCTGAATCCATACCTGATGAAAGTCAAAAGGTCGAGGCGGCAGTTGACCCGGTCTTGCCTTCAGAGGATTTATCTTCGAATGATACAGTCAGTGAAGAGGATAAAGATGACACCATCCAAATTCTCTTCATCAACACAGACTCCGATGAGGACGGGGGAAATTCCCCCATTCCTTTATCGCAGGAAGGAAGTTTGTCAGAGTGATACCTGGCCGTCTACTCGGTCCCACCACCAAGCAACCTAGTTGTATCCTTCGACTGGAACCAACTAGGCAGACCCTGTTTGCCAGCAAGCATACCATTCAGAATTATCGTCCAAATATACAGAATGGTCATGGCTGGCACCATCATTGATGAGGGGGCATCTGTGAGTATCCTTTCCTCTATTGCTTGGAAAGCGCTTGGTTCGCCAGCGCTTTTGCCTGAAATGAGAAATCTGACAGGCTTTGATAAAGGAACCAGTCAACCTTTATGGATCCTCCCCAATGTGCCCATAACATTGAAAAGGAAGATCGTTCAAATGAACGTGATGGTCGTCCAAGGACCCTTGGATTATAACCTACTCCTCACTCTTTAGAGTAATGTGTTTTCCGCACGAAGGAAGAGTGGTCAAGCTCGTGGACCAGCTTTCATTTCCCAGATCACGCATCGCAAATAGTCATATACCTTCCCTAAATGGTCTCTTCACGTAAGAAATGTCTCAACCCACGGTCCGTCCTCCCGATGAGCGCGAGTAATTCGGAAGGATATGACTGGAACCCAGGGGGCATGCGTCCTGGTCTGCTTTGGCAGGAAAACTTTGGGTATAGGGTAGGTTTCCGCGGGAGAATATGACTAGTCTGTACCCCGTCCGTCTTGGAAGAGGGGTTATTCTAGAATAAGATTCTTTTGTCAAAGTTATGTGTTTGGCGCTCGTTGTCATTCACCTTTGTCTATCTCGGTAGACATCGCCGAAGAAGTGTTTTGTTTGCTGCGCAAATGAGACAATCTTTGGTAACCTGAAAGAGGTAGGCCTTTCTTGGTAGAACAAATGTTTTATCTGCAAATTGAGAGGTAACCTTGAAATCGTACTTTATACCTGGGGACATGCAAACCTTTTGGAGTGCAAGCAAGGGGCGGCTATTTATTTATTTATTTATTTTAGGTCCTCTCTTTAAACCCGTAGGTCTAACCCTTTAAACTCGTAGGATTAGTCGTTTCCGAACTTGCATAAAGAAAGGATTCCAGGAGCATAGCTTTGTGAGGCGCAAGCTCCATAAAAAATGGGATCTTACATGAGACATTCTTATCATATGACTGGAAAATCGAGCAGTTTTAGCACATAGTTCATGCTCGTTAAAAAATAAACATAAGATCGAGCAGTTTTAGCACATAGTTCATGCTCGTTAAAAAATAAACATAAGATCGAGCAAGTGTTTCAACCCACGTTTAAGCTCGTCCGGTAAATAACCACTGTGAATGTAACATTATCAGCCATTAAAGCCTTGGTCGTGTTTGCACCGTCACCTCCACTTTTCCATTGGCCGATCATTCACCTCCATTTGATTGTTTACCCATTTTGAGGAACAGTTGCGAAGAGTGATTTCACTAGCCATCCTTGTGACACTGCCGTGATTGGAAAATTCCAACCCTTACCTGGAATCAGCTGCTAACCCGTTTTATAACTCGTTCCTCAAAAGACGAGTCTTCTTTAAGCTCTTTTCATCTGACTCATAAAATATGAAAAGATTGTCGAGTTTTGGCCTTCCAGCTCGTTAAAGCGACCGGAAGTGCTATCCCTCCTCTAGATTTTAATCTTTTTGGACCTGAGGGATTATTGCACAAAAAGATCGAGCGCTTGTTTTGTTCGGCTCGTTAAAACTATCGAAAATTCATCCCTTCTGTATTGTTTTATACTTTTTCGGACTTAAGGGATTAGATGACGAAAAAGGACCTTTGGAGTTATCTTTACGTACCTTTTTAGACTCTCTAAAAATGAAAAGGGACCGATTTATCTTTGTCGTTAAACTCGTTAAAAAAACATTAATAGCGACAAACTTGTCTTTAGACGAGAACGAGTTTCACTATCGCTAGGCTCGTTAAAACATAGCGATGGGTTTTCCCGAAGGGCAAATTATAGAACAAGCATATGTTATCCTCCTCAAGCTTGACAAAAATAAAGAGGTACTGGTCAGCAATGACTGGGGAAAAATTGGGAAGAAACTCAAAGAACTTTATTGGTAGCAAGTCGCTCTTGAACATGACACTTCCACTCCGTGCCTGAGTCGGGTTGGGTTGTTTCATTTACCGGTCACATCGCCATGGTCTAGCCATACCATCCATCTTTGGGGTAAATGCTACCAATCCATCACATAAGTGTCGCCGATATGTTCAAGAGAAGTCATCCAGAGAAGTCAACCGTGTCCCGTCCACTACCATACATTATCCTTCATTCTTTCATGACCGCCACCCTGAACCATATATCAGCAGATCGTTTTCACCTCCATCAAAATCATTTGCTCCGTTCCATGTCACTGATGTGGGATACATTAAGGCCCTCCTTTAACGGATCGCTTCTTGTCGACATCAGCTCATTATCCAAGAAATTGATCTAGGGACACCCCCTTCAGTACTTTGAAGCTTGCATGCCTCAATGGCAAGTTTCTCACTTCCGGCGATAGGTATACGTCAATGACCTTCGACCGAAATATTTTGCGTGGTGTTCGACGCCAATTCCTTTATTCACACCACGTGAATTGTACTGCAGTACCTTGAGGGTCATTATCATTATCGGTGATTCCTCTCACGCTTGTTAACGGTTTACATCATTGACTGGTAATCAAGCGATGTCTTTCCATGTTCGACTTCAGAACATTTCTCACATGGATCGACTTGTACTTAGAGTGAAGATCGAACGAGTTTGAAGACCCCGGATCTAGTTTCATCCATCCGGGCTGCGATATATATTCAGGAAAAATAAAGACATTGACATGTACAGCATTGCAGCACAGAAAATCATCCTACCAAAGGATGATGATTTCAGCAGGATCATCAGTCTATCATCAGACAATTATCTGTCCTATGTACATAAAAATGAATTTATAAAGCTGAGCATGGGAATGCCCGCCTCAGCTAGATCATGAAAACAGTATGAAAAATAATGTATTGTATTGTATCTTATTACAGGTCTCCTCCCAGCATTGAATGAACTTCGGATCCTCCTAATAAAGCATTTCACCCGATAAACGGCCTCATACTTTAGGGGGAAACTGTTGTAGACATTTTTGTGCCTTACAGTTATAAGCATGAAATGTCCATAATTCAAGGGATCCAAAGTCCCTAAAGATTTTGTTACAGCTCCTAAAGGAACAAGGTCAACCAATGACAGCTTCTCCCAGAAGTTCTCCACCAAAAACCACTCAGAAACAGTCAATTCAGGATCAATTCAGAGGCTCCACTAGCTGCTTGCGTTGAAATGCAGAAGCTACACTGGCTAGGTGCACTACAACGCAGGTGGAAGCACTACCAGGGTGCGCTGAGCGGGAAATGACAAATGGCAAACTCATTCAATGAGGTGGAAAGACCCTGGAAGCTTCCAGAATCTTCTCCAATGACACTTGCCTCAATGAATTCGACTAGTGATGAGTAAGAGGCTCTCAACCTCCAAGTGGAAGCAAGAACTGACAGAGAGAAGCCACAATTCAAAACATAAGATGACTCATCCTCTCTGCTTACATCTATATATGGATCTCTCACCCAGAGGTTCAGGAGGCTAGAATTTTGTACTTTGCAGAGAATTGATGTTGGTTTGAGATTGAGATTAGTACATTGGGTGATTTATGCTTTGTTGGAGGAGAGGAAGGGATTCCTTTGCTGGGAGGTAGATGCTGGATCGGAACTCACTTGGTTGTATCTCCTCTTGGACTTTCTTATTCTATCAATAAACTATTTGAGTTTCTCCTACATGTTGTTTATCAATGATGTTTTGTTATGCTTACATGTTTAGCTTAATCTGATCTTGAGCTTTTTATGAATGTATATCTGTATCTTTGTGTAGTTTCTCTCTCTTATGATCTTGCAGGAATTCGGTGAAGCTGGGCCTGGTGAAGGAGCAAGAAGCTGGGAGCTACTGAAGAGAGGAGTGATTTGGATCGACAAACTAGCGGAAGACACAGGTTAGTTACATCCTTCTTCCTCATTTACATTTCATAAAGAAGAATACTCAATTAGTTTACCTTGTTTGTTGCTAAGGCACTATCACACCTTAGAGTGGGATAGGGGCATTCCGAATGGATACTTTTCCCAACAACAAGGAGATTCCGACTAAGGTAGTAGATTACATGTCCGTTTCCTTCATCGTCGTCTTGAACCAAGACCATAGCAATGGTGCTAGGGGTCGCGGCTAAGTAAAGGAAGTAATCTCGATAATAATCTGGTGGGTGCAATAGAGGAGCACTTATGAGGACGACCTTGAGATCGTCAAAATATTTTTGGGCCACCTCGTCCCATACAAAGAGTGTTCCTTTTTTTAGCAACTGAGTAAATCCTGTGGCTAGCCCAGCACAATTGGGTATAAAACGATGGAGAAAGTTGGCCTTTCCTTGTAGGCTCTACAGTTGGTGCAGTGAGGATGGAGGGGGTAAATTTACAATGGCCTCGACTTTTAGTGGATCAAGGCGAATATCGTCCTTGGAAATGATGAAGCTGAGGATTTGTCCTAATTCTACGCAGAAAACACATTTGTGCGGATTCATCGAACGTTATAGTGTCTGCAGCGGAGAAAAATTTGCCGAAGATGGTTTGGGTGATCTTGGCGCTTACGAGAATGAGCAGGAATGTCATCCAAGTAAGGTTGGACAATGTTGTGAATGTCATGAAACGAGTAGGAAATTGCCCGTTGAAACATGGCGCCAGCATTTTTGAGGCCGCAAGGGAGCTTCTTGTACACGAACGTACCCCAAGGGCAAATAAAAGTTGTTTTTTCTTGATCGACCGGTGCGATGTTGATTTGGTTGTAACCAGAAAAAGAATCCATAAAGGAAAAGATATGGCTCCCGATGCATTCATCAATGATTTGATCAATGAAGGGAGTAGGATATTTGTCTTTAGGACAGGCACGATTGAGATCTCTATAATCAACGCAAACGCGGATTGTGCCCTGTTTTTAGTCACCGGTGTTGGATGCCTATAGTAATAGGTTTCATATTTCATGATTGATTATTAAATTTCCAAATATGCTCTGCAGTGTTAGCACAAAGATCACATATTTCCAGGTAATCAGAGGTGTGTGAAATTACTTCAGATATGGAGGACCTTATTTCATTTTGTGGATGATTCAACAGTCTAAACTGGATCATGCCATGTTTCAATTTTGAGTTGTAGAATAGATGAAGAAGTCTGTCCAAACAGCCTAATCTTGGCAGACAAGTAGTTCAGGTAGAGAAACAAAGGTTCCCAAAAGTCTAATCTGGGACCTTGGAGGAGATAAGGGTAGAAGTAGATAGATAAAAAAGGAAAAAGCCAAAGAAAAGAAAAGGCAATTGAGGGTTGCAAGTCTAAGTGCCCCTCCAAGAAGAAACAAAAAATGTTAGGTGAAATAGTTGGGTAGGCAGTTGTGGTTGCAGAAGGGATATGTTCACCATTACACAGTTGTCACAAGATGTTTTGCCAAGGCAATAGATATATCAGCAAACAAGGTGGTGAATTCCATGGACTCACAGCAAAGAGCATCACTAACTTCTCTTTTCCCCCTCTACTCCATCACTAACACCCCCTTTCTAAACCCCCCACCTTCACTTATACTAACTCCTAATTCTACTATTTAGCTCCCCTATTTTACCCCTACCCCTAATAATACTAACACTAAGGTGTATAAAGCCCCAAATCTTATGTATATTCCCTCCCCTAGGCATAATAGCCGAGCATTCTTCAAAAAGGGACCATAATGGCATCTGGCCACTTTGGTGAACCTATTCCACCCCTTTCCCCTTTGCTGCAAGTCAATTTACCCTCAAATCACCTCTGCATTGGTAAAACCCCTCTCCAAACCCCTTTGGCCTATAAAATCCTTTGCAAACCTTACAAAAATCAAAATCCGCCTTCGGCACACTCCCAAATGCGAGCGCAGGTGATTTGAATAAAAACATTTGAAAAAACCATACAAAACCCATAAATTTTAATATTTTCCGCCCATATTATCGAACGTACACCTTCCTCCTCCGTCAGCCGTCGGATCAAGCCCATCAGATCCGACGGTCCTCATCAATATCGGAGCACATCCGATGGCCGCACGTTATGTCCCGAGAAGATGACGTTGCGCCTTGTCATGCTTCCGCCACGCGTCAAGCGCTCACCCATCTCGGAGCTCCGTCTGACACCCTCCGCGCCGTACTCAAACCGCCCCGAGAAACCGCGGCGGTTAAGGCTATAACCGTGACCGCTACGGTTTGACCACCACCGGTTCGCCGCTGACCCAGCGCCACGTCTTTCTCCGCTCGTACCCGCCTTTCTTATTGGTCCACCTCACTGCTGACTGGGCTGCCACCTCACCGCCCCGTTGACCAGTCGTCTGCTGCCACGTCCTCCCCGATGACGTCAGCCGACGTCACGTCACCATGACCCACCAATGACGTCATGCTGACGTCATCATAAAAAGCGCCAAGTTGGTAAAAAACCCATATTTACCAATTTTACCCGTGTTTTTCGTCATTTTACTGTTGTGTCTGCTGAATGCTCTGCTTAACCGTTGCTGCCCGAATTTTCGCCAACCTGTGAAATTCGACCAAGGCGACCGCTCCAGTACCTGCGCCACACCTAACCACGACCTCTGCACGTCGAATTACAGGTATTTACCCTGCTCTGCCCTCCATACGACCTGCATTCTTCTCTAAGCTACTCACAGGCACAATAGGACCGTAAAACAAATTTTTCACCGCTGGAACCAAATTATACCTCCACCATTGTCCCTGTGAAGTCCCAAACTTCCCTGCAGAGTGCTAACAAACCGCAATTCAGTTGAAAACCCCTCGTCCTCCGTGTTCTCGGTCAATGCCCCTCTGAACACCTCTGAAATACTACCAGGAGCCAAAATTGAACACCAAAAAGAGCCTCTGTAACCAATTACCAGCAGTATTTCAATTTCTAGCTGGTAAATTCCCTTCTGACAGTTCAGAAAATCAAGTTTTACCACAGAGGGCAATCTGCAGTCTGTTTTGCCACTCAATTGTCCAATTGCAACTGTTTATCCTTTCACAAGCTATGGAGACTCCCATTGCTCTCAATATTAAGCCTATCAATGCCCCCCACCAAGAATTAGCATGGCAAGCCCTGGGAGACATGGATTACCAGATGTTGGACTGGTTTCCTATGGGAACTAAGTATAATATCCAAATGTTAAATGAACTGAGAGCCCAGCACATGAGTGGAGCAGATATCCTGGGAATTTGGGAATCAAATTTGCCCATATACAACCTTCCCCAAGTTAATCCCATGCCAGAGCTTATCTACAGTTGCCAAGAGCGCTATGACCCCAGCCAAAGGGCAGTCATTAGCCCCACAGGCCTAGTACTGTTTCAGATCACTCCAGAGAATATAAATCAGATGCTGCATTTCCATACAGCCAAGAAGTTGACCCCTCTTTCCATGCAAGATTTGATAAAGAGAGGAAGCAGCCTGCCTAATGACCAGATTGTGAAGATCAACCAGCTATTTGTTGCACCTAGCTCTGAAGCAGTCAGAACCCCTCCCATTGGTTACCAATACCTGAATGAGTTGGGCAAGATGATGGTGGACTTGATTAGCTATGTCCTAGGATTCAGAGGACTAGAAGATGTAGATGAGTGCATATTGGCAATGCTGTCCATATTTGCCCCTGGTAAGCCTCCAGCTATCCACTATGATTATGCTACTTATATAGCTGAGAAGATTCATGACCAGTTCATGAACTTGAAGAGGGAGAGGCTGTTCAAATACACCTCCTACATATACCATCTGTTCTTGTTCAACCAGCCAGCTACCTTCTCTGTCCCTTTGAGGCCACTCAACGCCCAAGGAACCCCAAGATCAGTTGTCTTTTGGACCCCAGTGTTCCATCGTACCTCAGTATCACCTTATACATACTGTGAGTTTATTGACTTATTTGTCCATCCAGCCCTGACAGTGCTGCAAGGTGCCCCTCCTCCTAGACTGACAGAGGAGATGAAAAGAATTCTTCATTTGAACAAGCTTTACAACATTGGCAACTGGTACTTCTACCAGAATCACACAGTCATTAGGGTGTATGGATGTGAATTAAATCCATTTAGACTGCCGAGGTACGTTCCCATGAGACTGTTTGCCTTAGAATACTTCAGGCAATTTGGGAACTCAGATTACCTACACTTTCAGAGTAAAAACAAGAAATCACAGTTGAAAGTGAGAAATCAGCTAGGTCCCTTCTTATACAACAGGAAGGAAGAAGGCTGGAAAGAGGCAGATAGGATCCTGGAAGGACT
This sequence comes from Pinus tabuliformis, assembly GCA_031772625.1. Classification (NCBI taxonomy): domain Eukaryota; kingdom Viridiplantae; phylum Streptophyta; class Pinopsida; order Pinales; family Pinaceae; genus Pinus; species Pinus tabuliformis. The sequence goes on along the minus strand of CM062819.1, from coordinate 1,023,241,663 downwards.
CCAATTGAAAACCAGTTTTGAGTGGATTCCATATGACCCTAACCACTCTATTTCTCTCAGGAGGATCAGGTACAAGTTAGGCAACTATGCACATGCAAGACTACCTGAAATTGAGAAATATGCAAATGCACCAGACTGGGAAGAGGGCACATTAATAGAGCAAATGACTAGTGAAGAAATATTTGAGCAAGAGGCTAGAAATGTCCAAAAACAAGCTGACTTGGAAACTTGTGGACAGGTGCCTACTTCCTACAGGAGGCAAATTGGGGCAGCCACCACAACACCAGCAACACAACAGCGAACTGCCGAGCAGACAACCCAAGCAGCAAGCAAGGACAAAGGCAAACAGGTGGAACAACCACCTATATTAACAGAAGAACAGGTTGACACCTTGCTACAGCAGCAAGAAGAAATGGAAGAACGGGAGTTGGGGCAGCAACAAGATAAATCACAAACTAGTGAGCAGCAGCCATTACAGCAAAATAAAGAGACAGATTTGCCCGGATCTACAGAACAGCAGCCCCAAACAGAGTTGTCTCCAAGAACAGACATCAATGTGGACAGCTCAGTCCTCCAAACACCCCAGAAGGAGGACTTAACCAGAAAGAGAGAGAGAGAGACTCCCCAGACTTCATCCTTTATCAGAGGAGAGAAGAGACAAAGATTGAATGACTCCCAAGAGGAGGACATGGCAGTAAGGCAGGCCATGGGCATGGGCCCACCCAGTGGAGAACTCTCGGCCAGCTCATCTCAAAGAGGACCAGATATGACAATGGGAGGAGAGGTCAGCTCTTCTGGCCAGCATAGAGAGGGGCACTCAAGCATAAAGCAGCAGTTCATAGAAATCAAGAGAAGGAGTGATCCCATAAAAGTGCAACTCTATGATCACTTGTTAAAACTAGCTCCCAGCAACCAGCAGAGACTAATGTCTGCTTTTGATGTGAGTGAGGGAAAAATGATAATGAGCCATTTCATGCCCACAACTCTACATCCTCAGTCCACCTCAGACTATTTAAGAACCAACATGGAGGTTCTGGCTAAAGATATTCACCCCATGGATAAGATAGAGTTACACAAGCAAACGGGTGAAATGGTGTACGCCTCCCTGGCAGATGAGACACTGGAAAATTACAAGTTAAAGAGCAGCCTAGACAATACATCATCCCAGCTGGAATTGGAAAGAGCATCCTCACAGGCCAAGGACAACAGAATCAAATCCTTGGAGGAGGTAATCATAGAGATTGGACATGATCCCAAGGATGTCAAGGGCAGCCAAGAACTGCTGAAAATAAGGGATGCTGACATGGCAGCCCTAAGAAAGAAAATCAAGCTCCCGGCCACCATCCATCCACAAACAGATGAAGTTGCCCAGCAGAGGCAAGAAAAAGATACCACAGACTTGCTGGTATCCTTATACAAGGAGCTGGTTAGGACTCAAGACCAGCTAGGGCAAACTGAAGCTGCAAAGGCAGCGCTACAAGAAGCCATGAAGCAGAAAGGGGAAGGTCAATCCTCCCAGCCTCCTCCAATAATAATAAATCTCGAGGAAACACCTCCGATCATCACTCCTCCTCCTCAGCAAACAGGAGCTACAGCATCATCCACAACCCCCACAACAACATCAGAGCAAGCTGCTACCCTAGATATGCAGAAGCTTCAAGCAGAGATCCGAGCTATGGAAGCTCAAATGAAAGAGCTGGATGAGCTCAAACAGAACTTGGCTAATGTTCATGAGAGATTTGATAAAAGTAAACAAAATGAGGCAGCCAAGGAGAGAGAGGTGAAAACCCTTAAGAGAAGGATTGCTGAGCTGGAAAAAGAGCTTGCACTGGAAAGGGTGACAGCTGAGATGAAAGCAGTGTTGTGGAGCAATATTGGAAGATCCATTGCCAAACAGTGGCAATACATTGAAACCATGGATGAACAAATGGTGCTCATCACCAAAGCAAACAAGGAGATACAGAGAGCCAGGGCAAGCCTTGGGCACATGCCAGAAGCAGCTACCAGGATGATCAATATCCTGAATTACAAAACCAGCACTCAATTGGCTACCATGGGAATCAACAACAGGACAGAAACAATTGCCATAGCCAAGAGAGTGGTTACATTGAGAAACTTGATTGGAACCTTGGAAAGAAGGACACAGGACATGCAGACAGAAATTAACAGGTTCCTGGAGAAGTTTGTAACACTGCAGAACAGAGGCCTCCCCAACATTTTGAGCAGCGTGGGAAGACTGCTCACCCTGGACAACTATAACAAGAGAATTGATGCCCATGCAGTAGCAGAGATTGCAAAACCTCCCAGCACTTCAAAGGAGCCAGGGCCAGCTACAGGGCAAATGATGTATGACAGAGTGGAGAACCTGTTTTTTCTCATGAATGAGATAGAGCATCTGTTTGATACACCACCCAATTTCTTCAAGTTCACAGAAGCAGATGAGACTCTAGGGGCAATTTTGGCACATCAACTGCCCACACAAGATGTCTGGAGGCATTTGACCCAGACAATTTTGACAGGCCAGAACCAATAGCGCAGAAGGAGGAAGCAGGTACATACAGTGACAATTTTGGGAATTAATACCCACAGGAAAAGGCAGAGGCTGAGCCAACTCAGCCAGACCAATGACTCACCACCAGCGGCAGTCGAAGATACAGCTGACAGGCCCGAGACACAGTGTACCAGCCTACAGCCGGGTTTTCTATGCATTAACTCCGAAAACTCAGACCGACTTAGCTATTCCTACAAAGCTAAAATATCTTCTGACAGAGCATTAAGATGCCTGTGCTGTGTATTAAATGTGTAATAAATTTTCGACATAATATCTTAGATAGTTGGTGAGAATGTAAAGACTGAGTTAACGCAGAACTCAGATATTTCTGTAGATCACCGCTAGTATATATAGACCCTTCACAGATGCTGAAGAGGTTGCTGGAATTTTCTCTTGGATAACTTCCATCTGCTGTAATATTTTCAGAGAATCAATACAAAGGAGGAATGGAACTTCCAGAAGTTTGGTGTGTTTGATATCTTGTGGTGAAGGATGCATGTTACAGGATTCCATGGGTGTTGCATAAAACTATAAGTATTCTCAAATCTCTTTGTCGTGTCTGTTTTGAGTCTTTTGTTCTCTTTACTGTTCTTATGTTTACACTTGATAGCAAGGTGAAAGGATAGTACCAGGATTTAACTATGTTTACCCTGGACTCAAACTGAGCTATTATAAATGTTTTCCTCTTATACAGTAACAGAATTGTAATTCTTAATTGCTGCAATTCAAGACTGTGTTTTTATTGTAACAGTCATTCTCAGGGATTCAACTTTGCCCCTAAGACCTCTGTTTTCTCTTCTTAAAGCTATCTGTTGGGAACATATAGATTAATAGTGAAAATTCTTAAATGCTTTCATTATTCGTGCTACCTGTTTACAGCCTTTTAATCAAAAATCTGTTCTATTAAGCACCCAAATGGCCCTGTAAGTCCCATCTTTCATCTCAAAACTTCAAACGCATACAGCTACAGACTCCATTGCCCAATGGTACTCAACTTCTCAGAAAACTACTTCACTAGAACCTAAAAGGAATTTCACCAACCAAACATAAACAAAACACAGTGCATAATAGCTAGCCTAAAACCCTACAACAAACAGTTACAAATCATAAAGAGAGAGCCCTCTCTGATCACTGTTAGGCTAGAAGCAGTGATCCAAAGATTGGTTAGTGGTTACCCCGGCCGTATTCCCTTGGGAGTCATAGGGAACAACCTGGGTGTTAACATAATTGGCGACTCCACTGGGGAACAACTATTCAATTACTATCTATCTTCCAAAGCTTTCATCAAGCCTGAAACTAGCCAAGACATCTTAGGACTGTTTCTCTAATACAGGGGCAGTCTTAGGGAAGAGCTAAACTAGGGAAACTTATCCTAGCCTTGAAACATATATAGTCATTCCAGAGTTCTTATTTTGCCCTTGTAAATACTAAACTTCTGTATAAAGTTCTGAAAGAACACTTAGAAGCTGGCTCCTAAAAGAAACCCAAGGCATACTAGGGCACACCCTGACCCTGATCAACCCATCATTGTTGATAACCCTAATATCATCCCAAAGAACATAAGGAAACAGCACAAGCAGGATAAACCTGCTGATTCAGATATAAGGTCAGACCAACCCATCCTCATTCCCACTCCTTGCAAAGTCCTTTTTCGTTCCACACCCAACTCCCCTAGTTCATCTTCAACCCCTCAAAGTCCTACCTTTCCATCTTCACCATCTGCACATACTCACTCAGCCAGTTCTCTACTTGTTACCCATCCTATTAACCCCAGTACACCTGTTATCCCAGTTGTCCCATTTGTTCCTATCAACCCTATTAACCCTATAAACATGGCTAACAGATATGCACCATTGCAGATTCCAGCCAATGCGCCAGCCCTACCCCAAGATTATCAAACCAAACTCTCATTTTTTGATTCCCATGGCCCTTTGACAGCCATCCAGCATGCTAAAAAGATGCAAGACCACTTTGAGACCTATGAAATTGATGATGACAGTGTCAGGATGAGAATCTTTGTTCAAAGCTTGACTGGGGATGTCAGAACTTGGTTTAGATCCTTGAATGCAAATTCCATTGCAACCCCTGAAGTTTTATACCACGAATTTACTAACAGATGGGAGAAAAAGAGAGATCCCCACCACATACTGGGTGAATATAACACTATTAAAAGAGGTCCCCAAGAAACGGTGTTGGAATATTGTGCTAGGTTTAACAACATATACAATGCTATTCCCCAGAACTTAAGGCCCCCTCCTGATTTGGCCCTTTATAACTTCCCTGATGGTTTTGACTCGGATATGGCTTATCAGTTGAGAGAAAGAGACCCTCCAACCCTTGCAGAAGCCCAAAGAGTTGCAGTCACTGTAGAGGCCAACCTAATTGCCAAAAGAAACAGGGCAAAGCTGGAAAAGAAGGTTGGTTTCAAGGAAGAGCCCTCGGGCTTTGATCAGAAGTTGGATGCAATACTAAACAGCATGAAAAGACTAGGTGAGAGAGTGGAATCAGTAGAAAGAAAGTCATCCTGGGAAGCGCCACAAAACAATACTCCTAGAAACCCAAGTTTTAGGAGAACACAAAACCCCAATACAGGAAAAACAGGTGCTGACCAAGATATCAGACCACCTTTTCAAGAAAATTATGCAGAAACTTCCTCGGCTAATCAGCTCAATGAAGATCCTGAGATCAATTTAATAGGGCTGGATGGTAAAAGCCATGTTTTCCTAACACAAGAAGACCATGATAAGGATGAAGACAAAACATTCCAAACACAATCAGGAGAATCCTTTGACTTTAAGCAAGGATATGATACTGCTGTCTATGAAGTCCATAAGCAGTACAAACTAAGAAGTCGGACTGTAAATGCAAATCAGCCTGAAAAGGTAAAGGAGAAACAGCAATCTAAAGAAGCCTCAGTCACTGAACCTAATGACAAAACAAACTTACCTGCAAAGGAAGTAGTGGTTGAGGAGGTCACTGAACTTCTGCCTACATCACAAGAGCCCACAGCAACATCATCCTCTCACCCAAATCCGAACATCACCCCTCAAGACATGGACATGGGGAGCAGGTTCCAAAATCAAGATGAAATCCAACCAGAAGATTCATTGAACAAGGAAAGGACTGCTGTCCGTGACCCTAAAATTCAGGTGGATAAACCCTTTGACCTAGGAACAGAGATTGGCAAGTTAAAAATAGCAATTCCCCTTTTAGAGCTAGCCAAGCATGACATATATAAGCAACAGATCAAGAAATCCCTTCAGCTCACCAACAACAGAGATGATGTAAATGTGCTAGATGACACTCCAGAATTACTGTTTGGTCCAGAGGTAGATGGAAAAACAGTAGTCACAGGGGTTTTACCTTTTTATGTCAGCCTACACGTGCATGATAAAATACTGCACAATGCAATGTTTGACTCAGGTGCATCTCACAACCTCATGCCAAAAGCAGTCATGGAAAGATTAAATTTGGATATAACGAGACCATACAAAGACCTGTTTTCTTTTGATTCTAGTCAAGTAAAATGCCTGGGCCTGATTAAGGATTTATGTGTGTCCCTGGTCCAATTCCCCAACAAGACCATTTTGATGGATGTTGTTGTTGCTGATATCCCACCCAAGTATGGGATGCTACTATCAAGATCATGGGGAGCAAAGCTTCAAGGCTCCCTGCAGTTAGACATGTCATATGCAACCATCTCTGTCTTTGGACAACCAAAAAGACTTTATAGGGAAACACTCATGAAGTATATGGTTAGCAGTGAAGAGAAACCCCAAAATTTTCCAATATATGCTGTCCATTCAGACGTAGACTCCTACATCCTCTTTAATGACAGCATAGGCCTCTCGGGCAGTCACATTAGTACGGAGACATTTAAACCAGAGCAAAACATCCCTCAAACAAATGGCACCTGCAAAAATTTAATCAGCCCAACAATACCCATTCACCCTCCTTTAGTTGTCAAAAATTGTCAAACAAATGATGAAGCTACCCTGGAAAACAAATGGGAGAAGATACCCCAACTCATGCTCACACTGCCATCCCATGAACAGAACCTCAAATCTCCTGAACAGCAGGATAGTCTGTGGGTCCTAGAGTTTGACGGCTCAGTTAACAAGTTAGGGGCAGGGGCTGGAGTGTGGATACATAACAAAGAGAAAGCCTGTGCACAAGGCAGGGCTTATAGATTGAACTTTAGATGCACTAACAACATGGCAGAGTATGAAGCTCTGCTACTAGGCCTCAAAATTGCAAAATCATTACAAGCGCATAGCCTCTCAATCATGGGGGACTCTGATCTAGTAATTCAACAAGTAAAAGGGGATTTTGTCACCAATGACAAAAGATTAAGGTCCTACAGGTCTGCTGTAATTGAAATACTAGAAACTTTCTCCGAGTTTGTTCTCACAAAGATTCCAAGGGGCCACAATCTCCATGCTCACAGCTTGGCAACATTTGCCAGCACCTTCAAATTCCCACTACAACCCAACAATTGTTTCACAGCAGAAGTCAAATATAGGCCTTCTATTCCAAACAATGTCAAAGAATGGCAAGTATTTGAGAATGATAGGCAAATAAACAACTTTTTAACTTTGCAACAAGAGTTTACAGGATTAAATATTGACCTTGAGACAGCAAGTCAATCTCAAATTGTTGATGGAGCAAGTCAATCACAATTACAGTTTCAACAATCTGCTCACCCAATGTCACTTAGGACAGCAAAACAATTACTCAGCCCAACCATTTTCAACAATGAAAACATTCAACAAATTAAACAAATGGACTGTGAAGAGGTGAGCAACATTGAAACTGAAATTATACAACTCAAAGACAACTTCCTCCCAGCAGGCCTTACCCCACTAGAGGACATTTTTGACTCAAATGATGTCCCCAGGAAACCAAAGATGCAGCCATTAGATGCAAGAGTTGAAGAATGTAATATTGGCACTATGGAAAAGCCTAAGATAGTCAAGCTGTCCGCCTCTTTGCCCCCCGATCAAAAGCCCAAATATGTTGATCTCTTTAAAGAATTCCAAGATGTCTTTGCCTGGGGTTATCAAGACTTGAAGTCTTATGATACCTCTGTTATACAGCACACCATTCCCCTCAAGCCTAATCAAAAACCATTCAAACAGAAATTGAGAAGAATCAATCCTGTGCTTCTTCCGTCCATTGAAAAGGAATTACAAAAAATGTTCAAAGCTGGGATCATAGCACCAATCAGGTTTTCTGACTGGATTTCAAATTTGGTCCCTACAAGAAAGAAAACTGGTGAGATTAGACTTTGTGTAGACTTAAGGAATTTGAACCTAGTATCACTCAAAGACAACTATCCCTTACCCAAAATGGACCACATCCTCCAAAGAGTAGTAGGAGCATCAAGAATATCATTGTTGGATGGCTTCTCAGGTTTCAATCAAATCCTGGTACACCCTGACGATCAAGACAAAACTGCATTTACTACCCCATGGGGAACTTTCAAGTATGTGAAAATGCCATTTGGTTTGAAAAATGCAGGGGCGACATTTCAAAGAGCAATGGACATTGCTTTTGCAAAAGAAATTCATGATTTCTTGGTCATTTACTTAGATGATCTTACACCCTTCTCAAAATCTGACCAAGAACATTTGAAACATTTAAGACAGATTTTCATAACATGCAGAAAATATGGCATTTCCTTGAACCCCAAGAAGTCTTTATTTGGTTTGGAAGAAGGGAAACTTTTAGGACACATCATTTCAAAGGATGGCATAAGAATTGATCCAGAAAGGATACAAGCGATCCTACAAATGCCTCACCCTAGGAATGTCAAAGAGTTGCAAGGATTCTTAGGAAAACTCAATTTTTTAAGAAGGTTCATCCTAAATTTAGCAGAATTGATCAGACTGCTAAACAATATGCTAAAGAAAGATTCAAAGGTTAAGTGGACTGTGGAAGCAAAGCAAGCCTTTGAAAGCATAAAACTGGCTTTAACCCAAACCCCGGTATTAACTAACCCTCAGTTTGACAAAGACTTTATTATTTTTTCTTTTGCCTCCCAGCATACTATTGCTGCTGTTTTATTGCAGAAAGATGATCAAGGGAATGAAAAGCCCATTGCCTTCTTCAGCAGAGCTCTTAGAGATGCTCCTTTGAAATACCAAATAATGGAAAAACAAGCCTATGCATTAATCAAAGCTATCAAAGATTTTAGGATCTATATCCTTTACTCTCATGTTGTGGCTTATGTACCAAGTCCTATTGTCAAAGACATTCTCACCCAAGAAAACTTAGAGGGTAGAAGAGGAAAATGGATTGCAAACATACTCGAATTTGACATTGAAATAAAGCCTACAAAGTTGATAAAAGGGCAAGGTTTGGCTAAGTTAATGACAGAATCAAATTTCCAAGCCTTAGATATCAACCAACTGGACAGTGAAACAGAGCTGGCGACTCCAAAGATCAATATAGCCTTTGAACAATCTCCATGGTACTCTGATATCTGTTATGTGTTACAAAACCTGTGTGCTCCCCCAGGACTGTCCAGAACTAAGTCTAGGTTCCTAAAAATGAAAACATCTAAATTCTGTGTGTTAGATGAGAATCTGCTTTGGAAAAACCATGAAGGTATTTTGCTGCACTGTCTTCTTGAGAATGAAACTGATAAAATTATGCAAGAATTCCATGCTGGAGACTGTGGTGGACATTTGTACTGGAAGTCCACTGTGGACAAAATATTAAGGGCTGGTTATTACTGGCCCACTATGTTCTCAGATATGAAGAAATTCACAACATCATGCCACAAGTGCCAACTGTTTGAAGGCAAAAGACAGCTGCTGCCACTTCCTTTGAGGCCCATTGCAACAGAAAGACCTTTTCAACAATGGGGCTTGGATTTCATTGGAGAAATTCACCCCTCATCTTCAGGACAACACAGATGGATTCTAACAGCAACAGACTACTTTACCAAGTGGATTGAAGCTGCCCCATGCAGACAAGCAAATGACTCAGTGATCATTCAATTCTTAGAGAACAATATACTGGCCAGATTTGGCTGCCCAGACAAGATAATAACAGACAATGCTGCTGCCTTCAAATCCAAGAAAATGATAAATTTTTGCCATAAATTTCATATCACTTTGGGCCATTCTACAGCTTACTATCCTCAGGGAAATGGTCTTGCTGAATCATCAAACAAAAGCCTGATAAACATCATTAAGAAAGTGCTGGAAGAGAACAAAAAGAACTGGCACAAGAAAATAGTAAATGCTTTATGGGCAGACAGATTAACCACCAAAAGATCAATTGGGACCAGCCCATATGAGTTAGTCTACGGATTAGAGGCCAGATTTCCTTCATCACTAGGGGTGCCAGTTATGAAACTTCTACAAGAAAGTCAAGCAGAGCCAAATGACATGCAAAGAAGGATCAACCAGATAATCTGTTTACAGCAAACCAGAGAACAAGTTTTCAGCAGAGTGCAGATACTACAAGAGAAACTGAAAAAGGCCTTTGACAGAAGAACCAAAGCAGAAGACTTCAATCTAGGAGACAAAGTTCTAAAGTGGGATGCAAGAAGAGAAGACAAAGGGAAACATGGGAAGTTTGACTCTTTATGGAAAGGACCATTTGCTGTCCAAGCAGTGCAAGGTAATAACACTTATTTCCTTAAAAGCTTGACTGTGACTGAACTAGATGAAGGTCCTGTCAATGGCAGGATGCTGAAGCACTATTATGATGGTTCAATATGATGAGGATTCCGAAGGTTCATTGTATATATGCAATTGTATATATTCTCTTTTGATTTACATTGTATAAAGAGGTTTTCCCAAGTGCTGCAACTAGCAGCAACAGGCAGATAATATCAAAGGTTCTCCAAAAAAAGAAACACACCATTTTGACAGGTTACATGCATAAGATCTCAAAGATCAAGATGGACATCCAAGGAACAAGGCAATCTGACCTGCTGTTCTTGGTCTTTCAAAAGAAAAACCATCCCCATGTGGAGCCACTGTTGGATGCCTATAGTAATAGGTTTCATATTTCATGATTGATTATTAAATTTCCAAATATGCTCTGCAGTGTTAGCACAAAGATCACATATTTCCAGGTAATCAGAGGTGTGTGAAATTACTTCAGATATGGAGGACCTTATTTCATTTTGTGGATGATTCAACAGTCTAAACTGGATCATGCCATGTTTCAATTTTGAGTTGTAGAATAGATGAAGAAGTCTGTCCAAACAGCCTAATCTTGGCAGACAAGTAGTTCAGGTAGAGAAACAAAGGTTCCCAAAAGTCTAATCTGGGACCTTGGAGGAGATAAGGGTAGAAGTAGATAGATAAAAAAGGAAAAAGCCAAAGAAAAGAAAAGGCAATTGAGGGTTGCAAGTCTAAGTGCCCCTCCAAGAAGAAACAAAAAATGTTAGGTGAAATAGTTGGGTAGGCAGTTGTGGTTGCAGAAGGGATATGTTCACCATTACACAGTTGTCACAAGATGTTTTGCCAAGGCAATAGATATATCAGCAAACAAGGTGGTGAATTCCATGGACTCACAGCAAAGAGCATCACTAACTTCTCTTTTCCCCCTCTACTCCATCACTAACACCCCCTTTCTAAACCCCCCACCTTCACTTATACTAACTCCTAATTCTACTATTTAGCTCCCCTATTTTACCCCTACCCCTAATAATACTAACACTAAGGTGTATAAAGCCCCAAATCTTATGTATATTCCCTCCCCTAGGCATAATAGCCGAGCATTCTTCAAAAAGGGACCATAATGGCATCTGGCCACTTTGGTGAACCTATTCCACCCCTTTCCCCTTTGCTGCAAGTCAATTTACCCTCAAATCACCTCTGCATTGGTAAAACCCCTCTCCAAACCCCTTTGGCCTATAAAATCCTTTGCAAACCTTACAAAAATCAAAATCCGCCTTCGGCACACTCCCAAATGCGAGCGCAGGTGATTTGAATAAAAACATTTGAAAAAACCATACAAAACCCATAAATTTTAATATTTTCCGCCCATATTATCGAACGTACACCTTCCTCCTCCGTCAGCCGTCGGATCAAGCCCATCAGATCCGACGGTCCTCATCAATATCGGAGCACATCCGATGGCCGCACGTTATGTCCCGAGAAGATGACGTTGCGCCTTGTCATGCTTCCGCCACGCGTCAAGCGCTCACCCATCTCGGAGCTCCGTCTGACACCCTCCGCGCCGTACTCAAACCGCCCCGAGAAACCGCGGCGGTTAAGGCTATAACCGTGACCGCTACGGTTTGACCACCACCGGTTCGCCGCTGACCCAGCGCCACGTCTTTCTCCGCTCGTACCCGCCTTTCTTATTGGTCCACCTCACTGCTGACTGGGCTGCCACCTCACCGCCCCGTTGACCAGTCGTCTGCTGCCACGTCCTCCCCGATGACGTCAGCCGACGTCACGTCACCATGACCCACCAATGACGTCATGCTGACGTCATCATAAAAAGCGCCAAGTTGGTAAAAAACCCATATTTACCAATTTTACCCGTGTTTTTCGTCATTTTACTGTTGTGTCTGCTGAATGCTCTGCTTAACCGTTGCTGCCCGAATTTTCGCCAACCTGTGAAATTCGACCAAGGCGACCGCTCCAGTACCTGCGCCACACCTAACCACGACCTCTGCACGTCGAATTACAGGTATTTACCCTGCTCTGCCCTCCATACGACCTGCATTCTTCTCTAAGCTACTCACAGGCACAATAGGACCGTAAAACAAATTTTTCACCGCTGGAACCAAATTATACCTCCACCATTGTCCCTGTGAAGTCCCAAACTTCCCTGCAGAGTGCTAACAAACCGCAATTCAGTTGAAAACCCCTCGTCCTCCGTGTTCTCGGTCAATGCCCCTCTGAACACCTCTGAAATACTACCAGGAGCCAAAATTGAACACCAAAAAGAGCCTCTGTAACCAATTACCAGCAGTATTTCAATTTCTAGCTGGTAAATTCCCTTCTGACAGTTCAGAAAATCAAGTTTTACCACAGAGGGCAATCTGCAGTCTGTTTTGCCACTCAATTGTCCAATTGCAACTGTTTATCCTTTCACAAGCTATGGAGACTCCCATTGCTCTCAATATTAAGCCTATCAATGCCCCCCACCAAGAATTAGCATGGCAAGCCCTGGGAGACATGGATTACCAGATGTTGGACTGGTTTCCTATGGGAACTAAGTATAATATCCAAATGTTAAATGAACTGAGAGCCCAGCACATGAGTGGAGCAGATATCCTGGGAATTTGGGAATCAAATTTGCCCATATACAACCTTCCCCAAGTTAATCCCATGCCAGAGCTTATCTACAGTTGCCAAGAGCGCTATGACCCCAGCCAAAGGGCAGTCATTAGCCCCACAGGCCTAGTACTGTTTCAGATCACTCCAGAGAATATAAATCAGATGCTGCATTTCCATACAGCCAAGAAGTTGACCCCTCTTTCCATGCAAGATTTGATAAAGAGAGGAAGCAGCCTGCCTAATGACCAGATTGTGAAGATCAACCAGCTATTTGTTGCACCTAGCTCTGAAGCAGTCAGAACCCCTCCCATTGGTTACCAATACCTGAATGAGTTGGGCAAGATGATGGTGGACTTGATTAGCTATGTCCTAGGATTCAGAGGACTAGAAGATGTAGATGAGTGCATATTGGCAATGCTGTCCATATTTGCCCCTGGTAAGCCTCCAGCTATCCACTATGATTATGCTACTTATATAGCTGAGAAGATTCATGACCAGTTCATGAACTTGAAGAGGGAGAGGCTGTTCAAATACACCTCCTACATATACCATCTGTTCTTGTTCAACCAGCCAGCTACCTTCTCTGTCCCTTTGAGGCCACTCAACGCCCAAGGAACCCCAAGATCAGTTGTCTTTTGGACCCCAGTGTTCCATCGTACCTCAGTATCACCTTATACATACTGTGAGTTTATTGACTTATTTGTCCATCCAGCCCTGACAGTGCTGCAAGGTGCCCCTCCTCCTAGACTGACAGAGGAGATGAAAAGAATTCTTCATTTGAACAAGCTTTACAACATTGGCAACTGGTACTTCTACCAGAATCACACAGTCATTAGGGTGTATGGATGTGAATTAAATCCATTTAGACTGCCGAGGTACGTTCCCATGAGACTGTTTGCCTTAGAATACTTCAGGCAATTTGGGAACTCAGATTACCTACACTTTCAGAGTAAAAACAAGAAATCACAGTTGAAAGTGAGAAATCAGCTAGGTCCCTTCTTATACAACAGGAAGGAAGAAGGCTGGAAAGAGGCAGATAGGATCCTGGAAGGACTCCAATTGAAAACCAGTTTTGAGTGGATTCCATATGACCCTAACCACTCTATTTCTCTCAGGAGGATCAGGTACAAGTTAGGCAACTATGCACATGCAAGACTACCTGAAATTGAGAAATATGCAAATGCACCAGACTGGGAAGAGGGCACATTAATAGAGCAAATGACTAGTGAAGAAATATTTGAGCAAGAGGCTAGAAATGTCCAAAAACAAGCTGACTTGGAAACTTGTGGACAGGTGCCTACTTCCTACAGGAGGCAAATTGGGGCAGCCACCACAACACCAGCAACACAACAGCGAACTGCCGAGCAGACAACCCAAGCAGCAAGCAAGGACAAAGGCAAACAGGTGGAACAACCACCTATATTAACAGAAGAACAGGTTGACACCTTGCTACAGCAGCAAGAAGAAATGGAAGAACGGGAGTTGGGGCAGCAACAAGATAAATCACAAACTAGTGAGCAGCAGCCATTACAGCAAAATAAAGAGACAGATTTGCCCGGATCTACAGAACAGCAGCCCCAAACAGAGTTGTCTCCAAGAACAGACATCAATGTGGACAGCTCAGTCCTCCAAACACCCCAGAAGGAGGACTTAACCAGAAAGAGAGAGAGAGAGACTCCCCAGACTTCATCCTTTATCAGAGGAGAGAAGAGACAAAGATTGAATGACTCCCAAGAGGAGGACATGGCAGTAAGGCAGGCCATGGGCATGGGCCCACCCAGTGGAGAACTCTCGGCCAGCTCATCTCAAAGAGGACCAGATATGACAATGGGAGGAGAGGTCAGCTCTTCTGGCCAGCATAGAGAGGGGCACTCAAGCATAAAGCAGCAGTTCATAGAAATCAAGAGAAGGAGTGATCCCATAAAAGTGCAACTCTATGATCACTTGTTAAAACTAGCTCCCAGCAACCAGCAGAGACTAATGTCTGCTTTTGATGTGAGTGAGGGAAAAATGATAATGAGCCATTTCATGCCCACAACTCTACATCCTCAGTCCACCTCAGACTATTTAAGAACCAACATGGAGGTTCTGGCTAAAGATATTCACCCCATGGATAAGATAGAGTTACACAAGCAAACGGGTGAAATGGTGTACGCCTCCCTGGCAGATGAGACACTGGAAAATTACAAGTTAAAGAGCAGCCTAGACAATACATCATCCCAGCTGGAATTGGAAAGAGCATCCTCACAGGCCAAGGACAACAGAATCAAATCCTTGGAGGAGGTAATCATAGAGATTGGACATGATCCCAAGGATGTCAAGGGCATCCAAGAACTGCTGAAAATAAGGGATGCTGACATGGCAGCCCTAAGAAAGAAAATCAAGCTCCCGGCCACCATCCATCCACAAACAGATGAAGTTGCCCAGCAGAGGCAAGAAAAAGATACCACAGACTTGCTGGTATCCTTATACAAGGAGCTGGTTAGGACTCAAGACCAGCTAGGGCAAACTGAAGCTGCAAAGGCAGCGCTACAAGAAGCCATGAAGCAGAAAGGGGAAGGTCAATCCTCCCAGCCTCCTCCAATAATAATAAATCTCGAGGAAACACCTCCGATCATCACTCCTCCTCCTCAGCAAACAGGAGCTACAGCATCATCCACAACCCCCACAACAACATCAGAGCAAGCTGCTACCCTAGATATGCAGAAGCTTCAAGCAGAGATCCGAGCTATGGAAGCTCAAATGAAAGAGCTGGATGAGCTCAAACAGAACTTGGCTAATGTTCATGAGAGATTTGATAAAAGTAAACAAAATGAGGCAGCCAAGGAGAGAGAGGTGAAAACCCTTAAGAGAAGGATTGCTGAGCTGGAAAAAGAGCTTGCACTGGAAAGGGTGACAGCTGAGATGAAAGCAGTGTTGTGGAGCAATATTGGAAGATCCATTGCCAAACAGTGGCAATACATTGAAACCATGGATGAACAAATGGTGCTCATCACCAAAGCAAACAAGGAGATACAGAGAGCCAGGGCAAGCCTTGGGCACATGCCAGAAGCAGCTACCAGGATGATCAATATCCTGAATTACAAAACCAGCACTCAATTGGCTACCATGGGAATCAACAACAGGACAGAAACAATTGCCATAGCCAAGAGAGTGGTTACATTGAGAAACTTGATTGGAACCTTGGAAAGAAGGACACAGGACATGCAGACAGAAATTAACAGGTTCCTGGAGAAGTTTGTAACACTGCAGAACAGAGGCCTCCCCAACATTTTGAGCAGCGTGGGAAGACTGCTCACCCTGGACAACTATAACAAGAGAATTGATGCCCATGCAGTAGCAGAGATTGCAAAACCTCCCAGCACTTCAAAGGAGCCAGGGCCAGCTACAGGGCAAATGATGTATGACAGAGTGGAGAACCTGTTTTTTCTCATGAATGAGATAGAGCATCTGTTTGATACACCACCCAATTTCTTCAAGTTCACAGAAGCAGATGAGACTCTAGGGGCAATTTTGGCACATCAACTGCCCACACAAGATGTCTGGAGGCATTTGACCCAGACAATTTTGACAGGCCAGAACCAATAGCGCAGAAGGAGGAAGCAGGTACATACAGTGACAATTTTGGGAATTAATACCCACAGGAAAAGGCAGAGGCTGAGCCAACTCAGCCAGACCAATGACTCACCACCAGCGGCAGTCGAAGATACAGCTGACAGGCCCGAGACACAGTGTACCAGCCTACAGCCGGGTTTTCTATGCATTAACTCCGAAAACTCAGACCGACTTAGCTATTCCTACAAAGCTAAAATATCTTCTGACAGAGCATTAAGATGCCTGTGCTGTGTATTAAATGTGTAATAAATTTTCGACATAATATCTTAGATAGTTGGTGAGAATGTAAAGACTGAGTTAACGCAGAACTCAGATATTTCTGTAGATCACCGCTAGTATATATAGACCCTTCACAGATGCTGAAGAGGTTGCTGGAATTTTCTCTTGGATAACTTCCATCTGCTGTAATATTTTCAGAGAATCAATACAAAGGAGGAATGGAACTTCCAGAAGTTTGGTGTGTTTGATATCTTGTGGTGAAGGATGCATGTTACAGGATTCCATGGGTGTTGCATAAAACTATAAGTATTCTCAAATCTCTTTGTCGTGTCTGTTTTGAGTCTTTTGTTCTCTTTACTGTTCTTATGTTTACACTTGATAGCAAGGTGAAAGGATAGTACCAGGATTTAACTATGTTTACCCTGGACTCAAACTGAGCTATTATAAATGTTTTCCTCTTATACAGTAACAGAATTGTAATTCTTAATTGCTGCAATTCAAGACTGTGTTTTTATTGTAACAGTCATTCTCAGGGATTCAACTTTGCCCCTAAGACCTCTGTTTTCTCTTCTTAAAGCTATCTGTTGGGAACATATAGATTAATAGTGAAAATTCTTAAATGCTTTCATTATTCGTGCTACCTGTTTACAGCCTTTTAATCAAAAATCTGTTCTATTAAGCACCCAAATGGCCCTGTAAGTCCCATCTTTCATCTCAAAACTTCAAACGCATACAGCTACAGACTCCATTGCCCAATGGTACTCAACTTCTCAGAAAACTACTTCACTAGAACCTAAAAGGAATTTCACCAACCAAACATAAACAAAACACAGTGCATAATAGCTAGCCTAAAACCCTACAACAAACAGTTACAAATCATAAAGAGAGAGCCCTCTCTGATCACTGTTAGGCTAGAAGCAGTGATCCAAAGATTGGTTAGTGGTTACCCCGGCCGTATTCCCTTGGGAGTCATAGGGAACAACCTGGGTGTTAACAACCGGGACAATATTGGACACCCAGTCTATAAGGGGAATGGGATAGATGAACCCAGCTTTGAGAAGCTTTTCAACTTCACCCTTAATAGTGACGACCTTCCTAGGGTGCACCGGGCGAAGCCGTTGGTGAACGGGCTTTGTGTGCAAATACGTTGGTATTTCGTGCACTACAATGCTAGGATCAATGTCGGGCACTTCTTCATAGGACCACGCAAACACATCACAGAATTCTTGAAATAGACGAGTATATGTCTTGATCTCATCTATAGAACAAGATACCCCAATATGAACGTGTTCAACGACATCGGGTTTGATAGAAATGTCAATCAACATCGTTTGTGTACTATTACCCAGATTTCCTTCCGACCACACTTCATGAGTAACAATTGGTGGCGGAAATGGAGAAGAGGACTCTTTGAAAACAGTAGACATGACCGTCGGGCAAGGCAGGAATGAGGAGCGATGATGAGTATCGATCCAAGGTGGTTCCTCGAGAGACATGACTTCCATGATACCTTCATCAACAAGGAAGGTCTCAGCTAAGGGATCAGGAAATTCCAAAGTGCCAAGAAACGGGGATTGAGAGTATGTATCAAAAGAGGTCTTCGACATAAAATAACCAAAGGATGCAGATTCTGAAGCCAAAACAATTTCCATGTAATTGACTTCGGCGGGACTAAGCAGCATAAACTAGCCCCAGGTATCAACAAGATCTGGTGAAGTTGCGACCCAAGGGTCAGATTTGACCAAGATCATGTTGACAGAGGTAACATGAGGAGGTGGGAGTGGAAAGATTCCCATTAAGGCATAATCTTTGAAAAGACTTGCCCCCGCACTCTCATAGGGAGCACTATTGTGCTTGACGTACGAAACATTGCCATCTGAGGAGGAAGAGGCAAAGAAAGACAATTGGTCGACAGTGACAATCTTCCCTTGATGGGGAAATGAATCACGCGAAATAAAGAGGAGGCCACAGCATGCATGGCATAGGTCCAACTTCGACTGAGTAGAAGATTATAATTGAGAGTAACGTCAACAATTTCTACTTCGACTTGCACTGTCTTGCCTTCTAGGGTGATGGCAAGGTTAAGTAAGACACCTAAGGGTCACGGATCGCGCCCATCAAAAGCTTCCAAACTGTTCAGAGATTGGTTCAATGCAGGAGAACCAATAGCCTTCCAACATGCGATCAACATGATGCAAGTGGAAGCACCTCCATCGATGACAGTCTAGTGGATGGTCTTCTCATTGATGATTACCTGAATAAGAAAGGCAATCTGATGAGGGAGATGCAGAACATGGTTCTCTAGATCAAAACATATCAAATTCGAATCGGTGGGATCGATGCCCCAATAGCTGACAGCAAAGATTTCTGTTGCGATGGGAAGCTTTGGAGTACCTCGAGAGCCGACATGGATGAGAGCACTGAGCCAATTCCTCATTAATATTATAGTGTTGAGCAGCTCGGGTGTTTTGATTATACAAGGATTTCCGCAACACACCTCGAGAGGGTGGACGTATAGTGGATTCAAGGTTAGGGTGCTAAATATGAAGAGGGCCAAAACTCGGGGCAGAAGAAGAAGGTATGGCTTCTTTCTCCTTCCCAGCCGTTGAAGCAAGAGTTTGATAATCTTTCGATCTAGTAGCCACATTAATAGGCATACTCATCATGAACAATTCAGATCTGGAGGAAGCAAAATGAGGTTGGTCTACCATTTTGGTTTGCTGAGATGGAAATGGCTCTTTGAGGATAACGGGGGTCCCTTTGAGCAAGTGACTAACATCGGATCATCGGGGACAATCCTTACTATAGTGATATTCCTCGCAAATGAGGCAAGGATACTTAGGTCTCCGATGTGAAGATTCGTCAGCAAACGATTTAGGAGGACCCTATTTCGGGGCATCGGCTTTAGCTTTGCCTTTGCCTTTCTTCTTCCCTTTCGATTATTTGTCCACTATGGTAGACTAGACAGCATGGACCTCGGAGGTTTCACCAGGGCCAGGTGGATTCTGGGATGAACTATTAGGAACAACATTTGAGACTGACTTCTGTTTGGAAGAAGATTTAGTAGGGGTCTAGGATACTGAACCAATAACTCCATCGATGGGAGGTACAACTAGTGACTTTGATGTTGCGGGATCGGATGATGGCCGCAGAGCATTGGGTAATAACTTGTATAAAGTGTCAGACTGAGAGTAAACTAGATCCAAGTACTGGGCACAAGCAATGGCCTGCTCTTCAGTGACGCATCCACCCATAGCTATATCATGAGAAATTGGGACCACGAATGATTTGGTGAACCATTTAGTGAGAAACTAATAAGCAATCTCAAATTTGATTAGGTGGCGTCTACGTCTCCATTCGTGGATGTGATCAGAGATGTGTGTCACAGTATCTTACTTAATTGATGTGAGCAAATAGGTACCAGTTTCATAGCGAATCGGCAACTGAAAATGCATGAGGAAAGCCATGGCTAAAGAGTTAAAGTCATGGTAAGTACTTCGAGGTAGCTCGATGTACCACTTTGCTGCAGCACCCGTGAGGGTTCGTTGGAAAAGACAGAGACGAATGGAATCGTCCACGTACGAGTTCAACGAGCACCAGAGGTGATATGTCATCACATGGGCCTGAGGATCTTCTTTAGCTTTCCCATCGAACTTTGGACAATCACTTGGTATCTTGGATGGCACCGGAGGCCAGTATGGCAAATGAAGGATTGGATCATTCGTAAGGCGAGATACATCTGGCAACTCGAGTGTAGCCAAGAATGGCAATTGGGTGTTAAAAGGCATGGGAGGTCGATAAGCAGGTCCAAACGGAGGAGCCCATCCCTACTGGTAAGGATTTTGGCCCCACAGTGGGGGATTTTGGCCATATGGCATCTGAGGTTGCCCCCATTGTAGATTACCTTAACCATAGGGAGGATTTTGACCTTGAATACCTTGGAATTGTCCAGCCATAGGTTGTTGATAAGCAACGTATGGGTTAAAAGGCTGTTGAGCCTGTTGACCTTGGACATATGGATATTGGACTTGTTGTCCTTGAACATATAGGTGATGAGCTTGTTGCCCCGGAACAAGAGGATTTTGGACTTGCTGCCCTTGGGCATAAGGTTGATACACTTGTTGCCCTTAGACATAGGGATTTTGTACCTGCTGCCCTTAACCAAAAGTATTTTGAATCTGGTGACCTAAGGCATTAGGGTTTTGTACCTGATGCCCTTGGCCGGCGGGATTCTGGACCTGTTGACCTAAGACATTAGGATTTTGAGCCTATTACTGTAGGACTTAACCATGACCCTGCCCTTGCAAGGGTTGACCCTGTTGATATGTATACAAGAGTTGTTGTTGCCCTAGCTGGTTTTGCTATTGCAAGGGTTGACCTTTCGATTGAAAAATTTGTCCCTGAGGCTGCAGAGGTTGGCCCTACGAGGACATGGGTTGGGAGGTGTGTGGAGCATATTGCATCTGTTGCTGCACGATTTGCTGCAACTGTTGTAAGCGTTGACCTTGCGGTTGTTGCAGTTGACCTTATTGCGGGATCATGTGCCCTTACAGTTGTGCGGACAGCCCTTGTTGCAACAAAGGTTTCCCTTGCAGTAATAAAGGTTGCCCTTGTTGTTGTAGAGGTTGTCCTTGCTGTTGCAAGGGTACTTGAACAATGCCCGGGAAATTTCTGAACTAAATCTGGCCATAGCGAGGTTGAATGTACTGCCCAGATTGGAGGGTGTAAGGTTGATTAACCATCCCTTGAGATCCAAATGGAACGTAAGGAGTTTGGTATTGGACATGAGCCGCATAAGGCTGCTGATACTGAACATTGATCGATCTATATGGACCAACGAGATTCTGAACCTGTTGGTACTAGACATTGGTTGATCCAGCAGGGTCAGCAGGGTTGTGAATAATACCAGAAGAAGACTGGTTTATACCAAGCATGTGAGCTTGTGAGCTGCTCACATTAGAGGCACCTGACACCATAGAAACATTCAGGTCCTGCCCCCCAGGTGGTGGCACAGCTTGGCCACTCACTACAGGGACGGAGGAACTGATGGAGACATTCTTTGAAACTGTCGGTTGTGCTTAACAGGTAACTGGCATTGATGATACAAGGGTATTCAGAATGGTGGGTTGCATCAGGACTAAGGCAACACCCTGTTGGGAAGTCATGTTCACAACAAACAAACCTGACATAGGCATGGCGCCTGATGCCCAAACAAGGTTATGGTAAAGTGATGAGGCACTAGGTGTACCTAAAAGCAACTGTGCCAAAGACACATAGTTGGGTGTAAAATTGACGGGAATACCCCCTGAATAGGGGAAACCCTCAGGAGGAAAAAGCAACTCTTCCTCCTCAACAGTGTGTGGAGTAGAAACTTCGGACTCTTCCGGAGAGGTGGTTGGAGCATTGCCTTCGAGTTCCATGTCTGGAAATAGATGACGACGAATGGTCGAACGAGTATGACAGGATAGTTCCAATGGAACACCCAGCTGGTCGTATGGATTGTAAGGATGCTGCGGTGATATCACAACAAGGTGAAACAGAGGGTTCGGGGGATAAATAACCAGTCCAAGCTGACCATCAGTGGTCAGTGAGTGTTGGGCAATTTATTGGGACCTAAATTGCTGCATAAATTATCGACCAGGGAAACTCGTAAACTTGTGATGATGCTAGCACAATATATGCAGGAGTAGGCAACTAACTCTATGTCTAACTAAATTATTTAAGATTCAATAAAATATGAAAGGGAAGAGGCTCCTAACTAAGGAGGTCCTGGTTGTCCTTCCCTACAGTATCATAGAGAAATCATTGATTACATGAAACTAAAAACTTAAAATGAAAACAAGAGAATGAACTTAGTTATTGTTTAGATTCAAATAGAGAGAGAGACTAACTTAGTCTCTTGATTGTCCTCTCATGTACTAATCCAAACTAAACTAAGAGTCATTCATGAGCATAAGAAATGAAATGACTTGAAACATAAAAACAAAAGAATGAATTTCAATTACCATATAAATCATTGGAGAGAGAGCCTAACTTAGACTCTTGGTATCTCCTCATATGATACTTGAAACATAAAAGCAAAAGAATGAATTTTAATTATCATGCAAATCAAATGGAGAGAGGGTCTAACTTAGACCCTTGGTTGTTCTCTCACATGCTGATAAGATTTTAATTCAAAACTCATTCACCAATCAAATCCTTAAACATCTAAACAATGAAATGAAACAAGATCTAATATGAAATAAAATGTTTCTCTCATCCTTTTAGAGTGAGCTCAATTCTCTTATGAACAAGACAAATTATTCCATATACTACATTAAGAAAACTTATATCTAAAACTACATAAATTCATATCCTACATTCTAAAACTACATAATGGAAATATATGAAAAATGAAGCCTTATTCTATTCCATCATCAATTGGATACAATGCTCTAAGAGTCCTCTCCTTTGGAATGGAGGAGGTACTCCTATTTATACAAAAACTATGATAACAACCTCATAAATGTAGACCCACTATTCTCTCCTTTGACCCACATATTTCTCAACCAATGATGACACATAGCCCTATCCTCCATGAGGTCCATGATCTTCTCCATGAAGCTTATCTTATCAAATTCGAATTTGATCATTCAAGGCCACATAAAGATGCCCTGGAAGCTTCCTTTGTGCCTACACATGTCAACAAACTCGTGCTAATTGTTAGGTATAAGTTTAAGCATATTATTTTCTAAGTTTTAGCCATAAATTCACTTAAAAATGTTAAGAATTAATAAACTTTGGAAAAGTATTGTTAGAACCCAATAATGAGGTAAATGTAATGATATGGAGGTGGAATGGAGGTGACATGAAGGTAAAATGTGAAAATATTGGTGAATAATGGAGTGAAAATAGGGACTATTTTGAGGCCCAACAGTGAGTTCTTAGGAGTTTGAACGAGATTGTTCGGAGATTCCATGCCAAGATCAAAAAATGACCCAGTATCGAAAGTAGGCAGAGGACGAGATGACAAAGGTTGAATACTCAGAAAAATTCTGAGTTCAACACCTTGGTCCTCGAGTGACTCTGGTAACTCAAGAAATGGCTCCTCAAACAATCTTTCAGACGGAGGAGAGGAAGAGGAACTGGGTGAACCAGATGGTTCAGCCACGATGACCTTGTCTTAGTCGATTGAAAAATTAACTTCAAGGCTTTAAAATTTTCTTTAAGGGAAACTCACAATTTGGTCTCAAAAAAGACTAACAGGGTGTTTTCGGATCGTGGGCAATCAATTATTAAGACGCATAAAAGACTGGTGCTCTTTCATTTTTTAAGAGTCGAGAAAGAAACAAAGATGACTCTATTGCTTTCGATTGGAAACGAGCTCGAAAGGACAAGTGCTTGAATGATCTTTTAAGTTTATTGAGTCAAAGAGATAAAATGACAACTCTGGATGATCTAGTTAAACAGGATTACCGGGCAACCGTGAACTGCAGAATACCTCCCGGTGAACCGAGAAGTACGAGTAGGCAATCTCCTCGAATGTTGTGTTCAGTGTATCACGTTTGCAAGGCGGCCGACTCGACTTCCTAAGGATAAAAGGATTGCAGCCTAGAGGGGTCTCCCATTATATACTCGATGATACGGGGAGCACAAATCTGTGCTAGCGTTGTCTAACGCCGAAGCTAATGATAGCTTCTAGGTTTAAAGATGTCGGAACACGTCTCTAGCCCTTCTAGATATGATCGCTAAATGTAAAATGTGCCTTAGGTTAATTGAATTCATTTTAAAGTTTATCTTGAGTTATGTTTCAATTTTTAGGTCTCAGCGATGCGACTCGAAAAATCTTAAATGCAACTAAATGAGACAAGACCCTTTCAATTCGACGAAATGCCTACACTAGAGAGGGTAGAAACTACTCAATCAAATGAAAACAATCAAGCAACTGAAAACGAAATGACCTTTCACTACCTTACTTTTTCAAAAAATAAACTAATGAAAAATTCATTCCAATTCCTAATTTCCTGACAAGCACTCATCTATTAGTCCTTTCAAAAGAAAATGAGTTCTCTTCCTTTTTCAAATGCCGATGCAATTCTAGCCTTTTAATGATGCAAGTTATCATAGCACAATGATGCAACAAGCTAGAATTTCATACTTGTTCATGAAACAACGAAACAAACTTTTTGCATATAATTCTTCAGTGAAAAAGTTCTCGAGACAATAAACTCTTCAAGCAGATGAACACATGAAAAGAGAAACTCATTCAGACTAATGAAACACCGACTTTACCAACCACAAGACAAGCAATGTAATCTATGCCGGAAAAGGAATGTTTAGGCAAGCAAACAAAAAAATTTCAAACTTGTGTAAAAGAGGTCAAAGTCATAAAAGGACCAAAAACGAAATGCAAGGAGTAAGTACACCTACAACCTGACTTATTGAGTTCACAAACTGCTGAATGGATGACAAACTAGATGCCCTAGTGTCGCTAACCACTCAATGACTCAATCAATCAAGAAGAAAGATGATAAGTCAAAAAGCAAAGACAACCAAACGAAAAGTAGCTTTCTAATCAGGGAGAAAATGGTCCAAAATGCTTACGGGGTCAAAATCACAAGAGCAGAACACATTGGCCAAGATTGGGGTTAGGC
Source organism: Pinus tabuliformis (assembly GCA_031772625.1). Taxonomy (NCBI): domain Eukaryota; kingdom Viridiplantae; phylum Streptophyta; class Pinopsida; order Pinales; family Pinaceae; genus Pinus; species Pinus tabuliformis. The sequence goes on along the minus strand of CM062819.1, from coordinate 1,023,216,389 downwards.
CTAATCTTCACTTACAGGCATCGGTGCGATTACCTAACTGACAACAAGCGCCAAAGGCTGGTCGGTGCGACTGTTCCTCAGCATATCCCGCTGATCAGCGCGACTGTCAGCAGATTAAGCGCGCCGATCGAAGGAGCTAAGGAAAAAAAAAAATTGAAACAGGGACCAGATCTGCTACTATGAATTTTAGACTCAGGCTGGTAAGTAGGAGAAAAGAAACATAACCAAAGGGAAAAAATGGAAAAATAAAAGTTCTCACGAAATCATGAAATCCAAGACAAACAAAAGGATTGGTTCCCCAGCGGAGTCACCAATTTGTGGTGAAGTAAAATTATAAGTGAGGACACAAACAAAAAAAAAAAAAAATCCTCTAGCCCGATAATGGGTCTAGCCACAACAGATACATTCTATGGAAGATTTCCTTAGGTTAGAAACAATTAAGAGGGCCTACCTCTTAGTCCACTTATCTTGTTTGATGATGTCCTTGCTTGCTCGCCCCAGCTATCTCTCGCTTCCTTCTTCAAGCACCTGAAACAAGTAAACAACAGCAAACATAAAACGTGATAATAGATAAATTTTAATTCAACCTACTTAACAAGTCAAGAAACATTAAGCCATGAATATGTAATATGACAAATCATGTAGGAAATCAATCGATAGTTGGATATATTAATATCAAAGAGAGATTACAACCATTTGTCTTGACGTCGCAATCCTCCTCTGACAAGACCGAGTTCCCACACACTTCTGCTAGCATTCCATGATGGCCTCAATAACAATAGTTTTAAGGCTCTCCCTTTTAGGCTTCACTCAAAACCAAATCACACTTCTCCCTCACATAACTAGATAACTACAACTAGTAATAGCTTGTTGTCTACTCCAAACCAAAATAGCATTCGCACACCAACCTTAACACTAGCTTGTGCTTGGGAAGAATGGAGGTTTATATAAGATGAATGGATGGGAGATGGATCCTCTTCTCATGGGAGAAGGTCTTATCCCTTGAGGTAGTTCCATCACTATAGGGGAAAGGAGCCCAAACTGACATCCTCAACCCAATCCGGCCAAACCATTTACCAGACTTCCATTACGAAGCTTCTAGAGTTGGAAGCTTCAGCTCCTAATTTAGAAAACTTTTCATAACAAGACCGGCGTGACTAGAACACAGCTCAGTTGCTCCGTTCGGCGCTAGGGATAGTGCTAATATCTACACATAGGCGTGGGGGAGACAAAGGTCATTAGCGCTGGTCTTGTAAACTAGGCAAAACAGAAGTTTCAAGGGAAATGGTGCAAAAGGGAATTGACCTGCTCATGAAGAGGGACACAATGGGAGTTTCTTCATGAAGGCAAAGTATGTGGGGTTCACTGTAGAGGTCCTCCAAGATCAAGGAATGGGGAGTACAGGGACGGTGACAAAATGTTGTGTAACACATACCCAACCCAAAGGATAAGGTTTAGGATGAGGAATGGTTTCCAAATTTAGTTTATTGGCAATGTCTTCTAAAATGAGGTTTGCTTGTGAACCACTATCAAACAAAGTATCTACCTTGCTATGTTTTTTGATGACTCTAATATGGAAAAACTATATTCTTTCTCTTTCAGTTTGAGTTTTAATGGGTTTGCTAGAAGAACTATTACTTGCAATAGAATCCTTACCTTTCAATCCCATGGCTATGATTTTTGTTTCATCTCCGAAATCATATCCTAAATCTTGTTTTGCAGTTGCAGAAATATTTTCTTTCTCCTTGTTATTAAACTTCTTGGGTCTCATCTCTGGATGAAGTTTCCAACAGTGGCCTTCATCATGGCCTTCTTTAGAACAGTGTTTACATGTGAGTTTTTCTCCCTCGTTCTTGATTGAAGCATTCTTTTTATCCTTGCATTTGAACTTCCCTTTTCCTTTTTCTCCGGACTTAAATAACTTCTCACTAGTTTCTTCATAAACATTTTTCCCTCTTGCTTCTAAATGAGTTTCTTATACACAAAATTCACCTAGTTTTGTAGGGTTAAACATGAGAATAGTGCATCTTAAATAACTATATAATCATCCAATGTATTTGAGTAGAGTATCTTGGGATGATAAATCTATACCCAAAATCAAATCCCTTTTCTTAAATTCTTGAGTATAGCTTTGCACATTTTGACCCTTAGCTTGCCTAAATTTTTGTCAATCCATAATAGATTTTTGCATGTGTGCTAATGGATAGCCTTCTCATTGCAACAACAAAATCATTCCAAGAAGATAAAACCTTACCATGTTTCTTCATGTCCTATTGAGTTTTTACCTCCCACCAAATAAGTGTTGCACCTTCCAACCTAAGAGAATCAAGTTGAATTTTGGTCTCATCATCCTTGATTCTTTGTATCCTGCAATACACTTCAATCTAACAAATCCCATTATCTAATTTCTCGGCGTTTACCTCTCCATCATACATAGGAAATTGAAACTTACTTTAAAGCTTTAACAAAGGAGTTTTACCATGTCCTTTGGAGAATTTGGAGGTGTTTGAGAAAGGGCTGAAGAAGTAGAAGAAGATGAGGATGAGGATGGAGGTGAAGGTTGTGGTTTGTCACCATTCCCTCCATTCCTTTTTGGAGGCTTGTCTCCTTTTCCTCCATCTCCTTTTGGAGGTTTTGAGCTCTCTCCATACAACCTTGAATTCCTCTCTTCATAAAGAACCTTTACCATTTCAGACATCTCAAAGAAAGATTTTCTGAAAGTTCTTTCATCTTCAGACGTCCCTTCATGACCTTCTTCATGTGTCATGACTATTGAAGCTTGAGGTATGTATGTTCTCCTTGAAACAATTTGAGATCTTCGCTCCATAAGTTATCATTCTCCTATTTTAAGATTCAACCTTGTAAGCATCAGAAAAACACTAGGAAACAAAATCAAACCTTCATAATAACCTTGAGCTCTGATACCAAAAATGATCTATAATGCACACTTGAAGGTGATGAACAAATTGCAAGTGAAATTTTATGTATTTGGAGTAATGGATGAAGTTACAAAACACATAAAATAATGGTTTTTAAACTTATTTATCAGTAAAAATAGAGGCATACTACCATATCATAAATAGATATTAGCAAAAATGATAAAGGAGTTCACCCCTTTCCTGGGTTACATCTCCTGGTCCAGCTTCTTGGATCAGCTTCCAATGGTGGACCTCTTTCATTAAGTGCTCAAATTTGTGATTACATGGATTTAAAATGCTCAGAATGTAAATATTATGTCTTCAATGGCTTGAGAACATTCAAAAACCCCCAGTTGGGCTCTTCTTGCACCTCATTTGCCCAAAAATTGAGAAAATTATGCTTCTCCCAAGTTTTTCCAATTTTACACAGCTAACCATTCTATAATTCACCCCAAACCTGGCTTAAGCGCCCCAAACCTGGAAATGGTGCACAAATTCAGCCTACAATCACGCCCGACGGTGCAAATTCTTGGACGCGTTAAATAACCAATAACCCCCATTTTTTTAAAATTAGGGTCATATGGGGGCATGTGCATATGGGTTGGGGCTAACCGTGCACCCATGTTGGCCAGCCCTCAACATAACTGGAATCTAGGCGCATTTATTCCCATAAAACTAGGACTAGGGCCAAAAACCACGCGTTGAACCCAGATTCTGCGCTAAGTGCTTGCGGTGGTGGCGTGAGGTTCTATGGCGCCATGCGACTGAGACTGGTCCCCAAACTCCGCGCCCGTTGCAACAACCCTCCAAAGACTATGCCTATGGTCACACTGGGTATTAAAACCATGGGCTAGGATCTTACCTTAGCACCCTTAGCCCAAGCACCTTTCTCTGCTCTGCCATGGGATACATGTTGTGGACAAGACCCTAAGCTAGGCCCTTATAACTCCGCCCTTCTCCACATGTTAGCATCGGGGTTTGATGTGCGGTCTTGTGGCATATTGTTGTGGGAGATGAGCATGGCTTGGGGTTGGGGCTAATCTCCGAGACCTTGGTTCCCTCAGCCATGGTTCTATGGTGTGTAGTGTGGTCAAGGGCTAGGGCTTAGCCCTGGCCCCTTTCCCCATATGTGCGCAACATCAAACTTATGTATGGTTTTTGAACCATTGTTATCAAGGAACAATGTGCGTTCTAGTGGTAAGGCTCCTTGCTTCTTAGCGGGAAGTCTCATGTTCAACTCCCCCATAGGCTTGTTGTTGGAGAGGTAAATCCCCTCGACGGATAGAGGTGATCCCTACTAGCCCAGCAAGGGTCTAGCAACAATCAAACAATGTTGCTATGCATGTTCCTAATTACAATTAAACAAGAGGTAAAGAGCACCTACTTGGATTCCAGCGATGTCGTTTGATGAAGAGATGTTGCCTTCGCTCCTTCGCTTTGGCTAGTCACAATCCTCCGCGATCTCCGCGAATAGATACCTGCACACACGAAGAGGAAACAAACACAAGCGTGAAATCTAGTAAAAGCAACCATACATCAGTCAGAAAATATGTAATTCACATTTAACCATTGCATAGACAAATGAGAATGGAACAATAATAGCAGTCATCTATTATTAATCAAGACAGAGAAGAGTACAACCAAATGTTCTGACGTCGGTATCCTTCTCAGGAGGGGCCAGTCAGCAAGCGTCTCAAGCATTCACCTTTGGAAATGATTCTCCCAAGACAAGAAACTCTCTCTCACACAAGCAACACAAAACAACCTTCCCTAAGCTATCAATCACTTCCACACTTAGCACACCAAATACCTATATTAGCAGCAATCTGAGCACTATAAGCTCTACACAATCCAAGCTATTCCAAACTAGCTGCTCATGGTAATGGTGGAAGTTTATATAGGAGAGGGAGCCTCCTAAAAGGGTGGAAGGATGAGCTTATCCTTGAGGGAAATGGTTACAAAGGGTCGAACAGACATGCCATAGAAGGGAGTCGATACTCACAAAGCCAACAACCAAACCTGGAGTTATCTGGAAGGCTGGCTGTTGGAACAAATTCGCCCAAACAGGATCAGCGCGGATTATCAGGTAACTGACGCGCTGACGCCGCGCCTCAATAACTGGGAAAGTCGTGTCAACGCGACCCGATACAAAGGAGAGGCGCGCTGGCTCATAAAATGCGACCAGCGTGGAAAAATGATGCGCTTCCGCGCTGGCAGCGCACTGAATACACTACGAGCCGCCAGTCAGCGCGGATATTTTAGAAACAGACGCGCTGATGAGGAAAACTTTGGAAAAGTGGGTTTTGGGCCAGTTCAGAAGGCATGAACTTGATTATTGTGAATTCTTGACACAGTAAGGTGACTGACAGGGAGACAGTGACAAATTACTGTGTAACAGATGCCCCCTAAAGCATGAAGACCGAGAGAGTGGGAGGGGTGAAATGCTTTACAACACTTTGCCGAACTGGAACACCACCAGGAAGGACCGAATATCTCTGATAATCAAGTACATGTAGTCTAGGCATGGACGCAGCCACCCAAAAGATATGCGAAAAGGTCTGTGGAATGGACGCAGCCACCCAGCTAAAGAGACCAGAATAATGATAAGGTATGGTCGCAGCCATCCATGAAGACTCAGGTATGGGCGCAGCCATCCATCAATGAGTCATGTAATGATCATCCACAAAATCGCAACCTGGACCATAACAGACAGGGACCCAGGGTCTTGCGCTCCATCCCGACCCGAAAAAAGTACAAGTTCAAGCATGTGAATACATGAGTTGAAGTCGAACATGCATGAACATCGTCTGATTACCAGTCAATGATGAAAATTGTTAACAGACGCGAGAGGTACCACCAATAATGACAATGGCCCTCAAGGTACTATAGGTACAATCCGCGGCATGTGAATCAATGAGCTGGTGTCGAACACCCACGGAATCATTCGATCGGAGGCCAACGATGTAAACCTCGCGTCGAACACGAAGAACCTGCCATTAGGGCATGCAAGCTCTAAGGCACCTGAAGGGAGTCTCTAAGTCACCTTCCCGGATAATGAGCTGAAGTTGACAAGAAGTGACCTTGATCGAAGGTGGGCCATAATGATTCCCACATCATCGACACGAGACAGAGGTCAAAATGATTTGTGTGAGATAGCAGAGGAGGTTGTATTATTGCAGAGGTCAACTTCTCTTGAACATATCGGCGGCACTATGGCGGATTTGGCAGTATTTGACATCGAATGAGCAAAGGGTATGGTGATAATGAGCAGATGAGAAGCCAAATAGGATAACCCAAACCCACGGAAGCCAGTGAAAAAACAAGATGAGATGGGTCCACCCAGACATGAAGCATAGGAGTGCCATGTTCAAGAGCGACATACTGCCGACACGACTTATGATTACAGTCCCATTTTCCCCACCATTTCTGGCGGGTACCCCGGTTATTTTTGGATGACAAGCTTGACGGGGATAGCATATGCTTGAAGAGTGTCATTTTGACAATGCCCGATGTCATCGAGTGTTTAACGAGCCTGACAAAGGAAAAACTCGGCGTCTTTTCTTGTTTAGAGAGTCTGAAAAGACAGCGGAAAAGGAGACTCCAGGGGGGTCCTTTTTCGTACAGTTGTGTCTCCCGAGCCCGAAAAAGTATAAAACAATGCTTGGAAGAACCACCCGACCATTACGATCGAGGAGTACTTTTCATAAATAGTGCTTTCGACCTGAAAAAGTAAAAAAGCGGTCGGAAACACGTCGTTTTAGAGCCAATAACGAGTGCGAAACGACAAACACCCGACAATCTTTTTAAGTTACACGGTCAAAAAAAGAGCTTAAAATGACCGCCTCTCATTCCTTTTAACGAGCTGAAAGGAGGCTCGGCCATCTTTTCTTGTTTTGTGTCGGAAAAGAGCTCAAAGACGACATTGTTTGGGACCAAGTGATTTTAGGATCATTATGATTTTCACCGTTTCTGAGGACCTGCACAATAAAAATACCCGCATAAATCCGTTCGAAAAATATATTGAAACATGTATAAGACATTGACAGAAGTGCTAAATCCGTGGTAAAAGCATGACCAAAAACCCATATTCGTAAAACTTATAGTCAATTAAGCCATTTTTACTATAAATAGAAAGGTAAATAGTCATTTTCACCATTGTTACCAAATTGAGCCTTTGAGAACGTTGTGAAGCTGTGAAGTTGACGGAGCCAATTCTTCCTCGTGCGGACACCATTCGGCGAACGGCTTGCTCCAGGTAGGTTCCTCTTGCCATGCGCCATTTTTTGAGTCCTTTTGTAAGCATTTTGGCGGTGGGATTGGCCCAATTGGGCAATTTTTTGAGCCATCGGTGCGCTCTCGGTCAGCGCGGGTTTCCCGCTCGGGACCGCGTTGACAGATGAAAATTACACGTACCAGGTTTCGGGTCAGTGCAGAAAACCCGTGTTCTTCCGCGCTGACCTGGAGAAAATACAAAGGGACCGCCATTGTCAGCGCGGCTGTTTTAAAAACAGCCGCGCTGGCGCAGTCAAATTTTATTTTTTATATTTTGAACGTGAAATTCTCATTAGCCAGCATTCTAATTGCTTTTAATGCTCATGCAGGACGCAATGGCCTTCCAGTGGCAAGAGAGAGCCCACGATGTTGAGGACATAGCCGCTTTTGCAAGAGCGGATTGCCGAGATGCCATGCGGGCGTGCGGTTTCCTAAAATTCTTCCTGACTCCACGCTTGAGAGCTCATCATGACTTACTTGAGTTCCTGATCCGGTCATGGAACCCAATAGACGGCAAATTTTCCATCCGCGGTAAAGACATTGAGTTCGACCACATGGACATATATTTCTTGACTGGATTGTCGCGCCGGGGTGCGAGGCCCATTCTGGAGGGGCAGCGGCCCAGCGGTAAGACTCTCGACCAACTCATGGCTCGAGTATGTCCAGGGGCGGAGAAATCGCGGAGTGGGAAGGTGTCAATTCCCACGGTGAGAGATATAGTCCTTCGCACCATCCTTTTTATGCTGACCCGGGCAGCGGGATGTTTGGCCAACCACGAGGCCTCGAAGACCCACCTGCTACTAGCTCTTGATTGTCTACAGCCTACAGTGTTTGATTGGGCCACTGTGGTGACCAACAGCATGAAGAGGCAACTCAAAAACTGTCGACGTGGAGAGTTGAAACAGTTTGGCTATGGGTCGCTCTTACTCCCACTCATTCTGGAGCGGGTGCAAGTCATGCGGCTGCAGACTATGGCCGTGGATCCTCCTAGAGGTCCCCGGGAGACGAGGGCCACTCGGTGGGCTCACATTATGCCACGCGGAGGTGGTGGCCGGCCAGCTACTTGGGGAGTAATCTTTCGAGAGTGGTTGAAGCAGCAGATCGTTTTCGTCGAGGACTGGCCGTACGCAGGTATGGATTTCCACAACGATCCTGACATGCCACTGCCCGCGGGAGATCACTGGGATGATGGAGGTATGACACTTGATTTTTTCTAAAAAATTTTAATATTTTTTTATTTTAATGCATATGTCTTGATAAATGTCGATGTGTGCAGATGTGGGACCTGTTAGACCCATCGGCTTAGCCCCAGAGGCATGGAGAGAGGGGCAAGGAGCCGATGTCCTTGCCTTGGTCCCTCCAGGAGTTGATACTTCAGAGACCATAGCTCGCAACCTTGAGGGGTTGCTGGAGGGCGTGCCAGACTATCAGGGAGTCGAGGAGGTTCCCATAGAGCACCAGATCCATACAGTGGGGGTGGCACCCTGGGTGGACCGCTTGTTGCGGCGGGTGGCACGAGCGGCTGTGTGCTACAGAGAGCACAACCCAGCACAGTAGTCGCCTAGGTTTCTTCTTGATGTTTTGAGAGACATATGTCTCCAATGTATGGAGAACAGTGACTCTTTATTTTTGACACATACACTTATTTTTGAGCGCCTCAGTGCGCCACACGATATATATATGTATACATACCGATTTTTGGATGGATCTCGCTACATATGATGATGTTTTTGCTTATGTTATGCAAATGTTCAGTACAAATGTGATCTTATGTATGAATTGCACAACACATGACCCATGTATTTTAATGTTTTTAATGCAAGCTTAAAAGCACACACAGCACGCATGCAAACTATGCTTGAGAAAATATTTACATATGCTTTACTCTATTATGCTTTCTATGTCTTCTTGTACGATGTTATCTATTTCGCAAATGTCTGTCTAACACATGATTTTCCAATGCATCAGTCAACGTGTTCAATCGTCTCGGAATATGTTGATATGTGATATAGTCAAAATTCCTTTCTAACAATCTGACACGTAGATACAACCTTAGGATACGTTGGTCTCTGACGGAATATCGCCCGTTAAGTTGATGAACGACCAGTTGGGAGTCCAGGTTTACCATCATTGCTCGAATGCCGAGATCAACTGCTTCGGCTAGTAGCTCAATTACGGCACTGTATTCAGCAACATTATTAGTGGTACTACTACGGCAGGCGCCATCAGCGAAACCAACATAAGGTGCACTAGACATCTGCACGAGAAGAAGAAAACACAATAAGAGGCAAACACGCTTTCACACCAAAGTAGAACATGCAATCATGCACACAAAACACACTAAACACGCGTATGTACAAACTGAGTGCACGAAGTCATGCATAATATTTCTTCAGATACAGCCCGTTGCGGGGCTTGTCGAGAGGATTTCCTTCGTAATCAATCAACTCATATGCGCCCTTTTGTAAAACTCTTTTCACGATATAGGGACCTAGACACATGGACTCGAGTTTTCCTGCCCCCAGCTTATCTTTAGCTTGATCGTAGAGCAGTACTAGATCTCCCTCAACGAAGGAACGAGGATGAATGTTCTGGTCAAAGTGAGCTTTGACTCTCTTCTTTTGCGCTTCGATAGCCAGAGAGGCTAAACGACGAGTCTCGTCTAACCGTTCTAGGTACAGAAGCCGTTCCTCCACCGGAGTGGTGTTGGGAAGCAACTCGGCAGCTAATTTCAACGAAGGAATCTCGCATTCGACAGGAAGGGTAGCCTCCAGTCCATAAACCAATTGAAATGGGGTGAAGCCGATGGCATCCTTCACGGAAGTCCGGTAGGCCCACAAGGCTGGGAACAGCATCAGATGCCAATTAGACTTGTGCGTATTGACGGTGCGTTGAAGCATAGTGATCAACACTTTGTTCACGACCTCGACTTGACCATTAGATTGTGGATAGTACGGTGTCGAACTATCCTGACGCAAGCCTAGTTGGGTCGTTAGTTCCGTCATCATGTGATTACGGAAATGCTTTCCGTGATCTGTGACAATAGCCTGAGGGACTCCGAAACGAGTAATGACATGATTGAATAAAAACAACGCCGCTGTGTAACCGTATTCGTTCAATGTAGGCATCGCTTCGGCCCACTTGGTGAAATAATCCACGGCAACGATGATGTACCCATGCCCCCCGGCCGAACGAGGGTTACAGGACGTATAATCGATGCCCCATTTGGCAAATGGACCTACGGTGACAACAGGGTGCAGTGGTGCAACAGGTGCACGCATCTTCCGGTGGTAAACCTGGCATTCGTGACATGCACGTACAGCAAGGGTGCAGTCCTTGAAGATGGAAGGCCAGAAATAACTAGCACGGAGGATCTTCTGGGCGGTAGCATATCCGGACATATGTCCGTCGCAAGCGCCGGAGTGGCAGTCATTCAAAACCCGTTCAGCCTCCTCGAGAGTCAAGCAACGGCGGAGAACAGAATCAACGCCGAGGCGGTACAGGGTATCGCCCAAAATGCGATAGGGTTGAGCTTGGTGACGAATTCGCCGTCGAGCATCTTTCGATACATTCGGACGGAAGGAAGACGTCTGTAAATATATGATAATGTCCCCGTACCACGGGTCGAGGGTGCTGATGAGAAACAACGTTTCATCCGGGATATGCTCCTCCGAACGAGATGGTGCAGAGTGAGATGGTAAGGAACAGAGCAGTTCAGCAAAGACCAGAGATTTCTTAGACTTGGCTGCAGTGAATTCCAAGTCAAACTCTTGGAGGATTACAATCCACTTCGAGTATTTTCCCCCCAGCAGCTGACGTGACAAAATGTAGGTCATGGGGTTGCAATCAGAGATCACGGTCGTTGTGCGCAACAGGATATAATGACGGAATCGTTGGACGGCGCAGACAGCCGCCAATGCCAACTTCTCGACATATGCGTAGCGAGTTTCCATATCCAGAAGGTTGCGGCTAAGGTAATAGATAACGTGCTCGGTGCCGGCGTCATCATCTTGCACTAGAACCATGCCGATGGTGGTGTCAGCGGCAGCTAGATAGAGAGTGTAGTCACGGTGGTAATTCGGAGGTCTTAAGAGCGGAGCGAAGACAAGAAGGTCTTTAAGGCGCTCGAAAGATTCCTGGGCGATAGCATCCCAACGGAAGGGTGTGTCTCGCTTTAACAACCATGTGAAACCTTTAGCCACCTCGGCATAATTCGGGATGAATCGTCTGAGAAAATTAGCTTTTCCCTGTAAGCTCTGCAATTGCTGCAAAGAGGCAGGGGGAGGAAGATTCAAAATGGCCTCGACTTTGAGGGGATCCAGACGGATGCCTTCCCGGGAGACGATGAACCCGAGCAGTCGGCCAGATTCTACGCAGAAGACACACTTATGCGGATTGAGTCGAATACGGTAGTGTCGACAGCGGAGAAAGATTTCGCGTAAATGAGATGGATGGTCTTGACGTTTAGCTGAATGAGCTGGAAGGTCATCCAAGTAAGGCTGTACGATGTGTCGGATATCATGAAAAGCATACGACATCGCACGCTGGAAAGTGGCACCGGCATTTTTAAGACCGAAAGGTAGCTTCTTATAAGCGAAGGTGCCCCAAGGACAAACGAAAGTTGTCTTATGCTGGTTTGCGGGGGCTATGTTGATCTGGTTGTAACCAGAGAAGCCGTCCATAAACGAATAAATCTCGCTTCCTGCGCAGTCATCAATAAGCTGATCAATAAAAGGCGTAGGAAAGTTATCTTTTGGACAGGCGCGATTAATATCGCGGTAGTCAACACAGACCCGGATAGTGCCCTGCTTTTTATTCACAGGGACTATATTGGATACCCATTCCGTGAGAGGAATGACATAGATAAAACCAGCTCGAAGAAGCTTTTCAACCTCGGCCTTGATGGCTGCAGCCTTTCGAGGGTGCACTGGACGTAAGCGTTGACGAACAGGCTTAGCGTCTGGATAAGTAGGTATTTCGTGCACCACAATACTAGGGTCGATGCCGGGCATTTCCTCGTAAGACCATGCGAAGACATCACGGAATTCACGAAATAAGGCGGTATAAAGTTGAACTTCCTCAGGAGTGCATGTGACTCCAATGAAAATGTTCTCGACAATCCCTGATTTGACAGAGATGTCGATGGCCTGGGTCTGCATGATGTTACCCATATTGCCTTCCGAAGACACTTGATATAGCTGAACAGGCGTTTGGAGAGGCGGAGATGGGACACATGAAGCAAACCGCTCGAGACATGCGACCATTTCCGAATGTGGAGGGAGAAACGAAGAGCGATGGTGGTGATCTGACCAAGGGAGCTCCTCGAGAGACATAGTCTCAATGATAGCCTCATCGGAGGGGAATGATTCCTTCAGGGGATCCGAAGTGGCCTCCTCTCCCAACCAAGGGAAGTGATCATATGAATCGGGAACGCTGCTTGGAAAAGCAGGTTCAGGAGGGGGAGCCGATGCAGCGACAATCTCGATGTAGTTGAGCTCGGCAGGACTCAACGGCATCATATCACCCCAAGAGTCTTCCTGATTCAAGGGAGGAAGAACCCATGGATCAGAGCGCACTGAAATCATGTTGACAGGGGCGAGATTTGGAGGTGGGAGGGGAAAGACTCCCATCAAGGAGGGATCTTTGAATAATCCAGCACCCACACTCACTAACGACTTGGAGGTATGCTCCACGAATGGCACATTCCCTTCAGAAGAGGAAGCAAAAAAGGACAGCTGGTCCACCGTGACGATTCTTCATTGATGGGGGAAGCGAACGACACGGAACAAGGAGGAAGCCACGGCTTGCATGGTGTATGTCCAGCTTCGTCCAAGGAGGAGGTTGTAAGTGAGATTAGCGTCAACAACTTCAACCTCTACTTCTACGGTTTTCCCTTCTAAAGAGATAGGCAATCGCGGGAGGATACCATACGGACGAGATTCTCTTCCATCGAAAGCCTCCAGGGTCGTAGGAGACTGGCTCAGAGCAGGAGAACCAATAGCCTTCCAGCAAGCAACTGACATGATGCAGGTTGAGGCACCTTCATCAATGACTGTACGATGGATCGTTTTGCCGTTGATGAGAACATGTATAAGGAAAGCCACATGATGAGGCAGTCTCTGTGTGAAACCCTCGAGATCAAAAGAAATTAAATCCGAATCTGCCGGGTCTATGCCACCAATCGCTGATAGCAGGGACTTCCTCTGGGAGGGGCAGCTCTGGAGGACTTCTAATGCGGACATAGCAGACGGAGCCTGAGCTAAGTCCTCGACAATGCTATAGTGTTGGGCAGCACGAGCATTGGGGTTATAAGATGACTTCCTGAGTACACCTTTGGGAGGGGGTCGGGGGATCGTCTCAGTGTTGGGCCGTTCGATGTGAAGGGGACCAGAACTGGACGGAGGAGCGCTGGAGGTAACCTCCGGCTCTTTCCCGGCTGGAGATGGATAATCTTTCGCTCGAGTTGAAACATGGATGGGGATCGTTCCAGCCATGAGAACCGAACGAGGAAGAGGATTGAGAGGGATCTGCCACCTGATGCGTCTGCTGGGAAGGGAAAGGCTCTTTTAGCACAGCAGGAGGCCCCGGAGCACCTTTCAAAAGTCGACTAACCTCGGACCGCCTAGGGCAATCCTTGGTGTAGTGATCCTCCTCACAGATGAGACAAGGATACTTAGGCTTCCGTTTAGCTCCTTCCTCGGAGGGAGGTTTAGGAGGGTTCTGCTTGGGCTGTCCAGATTTAGCTTTAGCCTTCCCTTTCTTTTTGCCTTTCGAGGATTTATCCGTCGCGGTGGACTGGACGGCGTTTACCTCGGAGGTAGTCCCAGAAATTGATTGGCCCTGAGGAGCATTTTCGTTAGGGGCGTTCTGTTTCTGCTTCCCAGGGTTCGCGGCCGATTTCTTAGATGGCGAATTTACAGAACCAATGACTCCATCAACAGAAGGCTTTGGTGGAGCTTTGGGCTGTCCATGCCTCGGGGCGTCTGGCAAATACTCATACAAAGTACCCGACTGAGAATACACTAAGTCAAGGTACTGAGCTCGCGCGATCGCTTGCTCTTCAGTTACACACGCTCCCATTGCGATGTCTTTTGCAATCTTAGGGACAAAGGAAGTCGTGAACCAGTCGGTCAGGAGTTGATCAGGAATCTAGAATTTAATCAGGCGACGACGCCTTCTCCATTCATGTATATGATCAGAGATGTGCGTTGTCGTATCCTGTTTGAGAGACGTGAGAAGATGTGTCCCAGTCTCGTACCGAATGGGTAGTTGAAAGTGAGCCAAGAAGGCCATAGCCAACGAGTTGAAATCTTGAAACATGTAGCGATTGAGTTCGATGTACCACTTAGCAGCTGAACCAGTGAGAGTTCTCTGAAAGAGGCGAAGTCAGATAGAATCATCAAGCCATGAGTTTGATGAACACCAAAGGTGATAAGTCATTACATGGGCCTGAGGGTCTTCACCGGCTTTGCCATCAAACTTTGGACAGTCACCTGGTATTTTGGTTGGAACCGGTGGCCAATATGGATTATGCAAAATAGGATCATTTGTTAACTTGGACACATCAGGTAGTTCCAACGTTGCTAAGAATGGTAGCTGCGGGTTAAAGGACATTTGTGGCTGCGGATTCGAGGCGACATTAGGGTTCCACCCAGATGGTGGTTGCCCCCACGAACTTTGTCCGGACGGACCTGGCCCAAAAGGGCCTGGCGCGTAAGAACTTTGTCCCGATGGACCTGGCCCAAAAGGGCCTGGCGCATAGGGAGTTTGTCCATAGGGGTTCTGTCCGTACGGATTCTGGCCATATGCGGACGGCTGTCCCTGTGTCTGCCCCCCAGCTCCCCATGTATTAGCAGCTTGCCCCGCAGGTGCACCATATTGATAATTTTGGTAAGGAGTGACCTGTGGTTGCTGATAATTTTGATAAGGAGCAAACTGATTTTGCCCCTGGGGTTGCTGGTAGCCATATGGTTGTTGGGCCCCATACGGAGCCTGATAGGCAGGCTGCGTTTGGTAAGAAGGTTGATAACCCGTTTGAGTTTGAGGCCCAGGGTAATGTCCTTGAACCGGCTGGGGTTGAACCATCTGTCCCGAAGGTTGACTTGGTTGGATTTGAGATGGACCTGGTTGGCCAGCAGGGTAGACTTTCTGGGCACCAGGTTGTCCATGTGCCACCAAGGGTTGTCCTTGCGGAGCGGATGACTGAGCCGGCTGGATAGCTGGTTGACGCTGAGGTTGGCCAGCTTGTCCAGATGGGCAATTAGGGCGGACAGCGGGTCGACCTTGCTGCAAAGAAGGTTGGCCTGTTTGCCCCCCAGCGTGAACAGACTGAGCAGAGGGCTGGGCTTGCTGTATAGCGGGCTGCCCTCCTTGGTGCATAGGCTGAGCAGAGGGTTGGCCTTGCTGTATAGCAGGTTGCCCCCCTTGCCCAGAAGGATTCATGGATTGAGCAGTGGGTTGACCCTGCTGAACATAGGGCTGCCCACCCTGCCCAGAAAGATGACCGGACTGGGCAGTAGGTTGGCCCTGCTGTAAGTAGGGTTTCCCACCCTGCACAAGAGGATATCCCTGCTGGACTGCTGGTTGATTTTGAGGATTATAAACTGACCCAGTTTGTCCAGATGGGTACCCTTGCTGGAAACCGGGTTGGCCTTGCTGAACGTAAGGCTGCCCTGGTTGTCCAGTTGGGTAACCTTGCTGAGTACCAGGTTGCCCTGGATATCCAGTAGGTTGACCTTGATATGAATATGACGGACCTCCAACGGCCGAGGGTTGTCCCTGGTAGGGTTGTCCCTGTGGGCCCCCAGATTGTCCTGGGTAAGGCGGGCCATAAAGTGGTTGCCCTTGAGGGGTTTGCACATAAGGCGGCTGGCCTTGATTGGGTGGTCCTTGGGGCTGTCCGGGAGGATCCCGGCTCCCATGGAAAACATGAGTAATGGGATCATATGTAACGTTCAACGGTTCCTGGTTCTCTTCGAAAGGACGATGAGGAAGGACCGAAATGCTCTCGAGGTACTCGTCGTTCGCATCATAATAAAAGAGTGGACCATCGTAATCTGGGTCCACAATAGGCTGCCCGTGGGCATCGTACGACCCTGCTCCTGGAATGCCACCAGGAAAGGGCCCAGCTTCAGGGTTAACAGATGAGGATGCTGGTACAGCACTGATGACCGGAGTCGAGCGTCCTACACAAACGGTTGGATTGGTGGGAACTGAGGTAACGGGCGTGTCAAGCCCGGAAGTAAGAGGTGTACTAAGAGGTCGCAAAACAAAGGACCCGGTGGTGGCAATAAGACTAGGATCCCATATAGTCGTAGAAGTAGTTCTAGCGGCTATCCTATCCCTCATCGACTGATATCGTGGAGGGAGTGGGGAGGAAGTCGGGATCGGAGTCTCAATGTCTGTCACCACGGGTGTCTCACCTGTGCTGGAAGCTGTCTCATCCATGGGGGAAGTAGACATTGGAGACGACATACCGAGAGGAGTACGAGGGGTACGAGGGGTATAATCAGGCTCCCAGATAGGATTCCAATCTTCTATGTAATCTTCATCGCCCGGGGCACGTACGTTGATGGGCTGGATACTCGGAACAATGGGAAGAGTACCGCTTACAACTGGTACCTCTGGAGCAACAGAAGATGGAGACCCTTGATCACTTGGACCGGGAGTTGATGGGTCAGCCAGGATGACCAGACCCCTTAGAAAACCTAAAGCAAACTAACGATCAAGACCCTACTCAAAACTAACGCACACAAGATCTAATCAGGTGATGTTATCGTGGCCGAATTAATTTTTAGACACAAGAACCAAACTTGACCTTTTCATGTTTCAGGAGTCGAGAAAAGGACGAAAAGATGACTCCAGTCTCCTTCGAATGTTTAATGAGCACGAAGTGACAAGACGCTCACAGGCACCTTTTCATTTAGGGAGTCCGAAAAGGATCAAAAGTGACTGCTCTGGAGACTCTAGGTATAAGGTTTACCAAGCAACCCGTAAAACTGCTTATACACCTCATCAATCGTATGAGAGCCAAGGACTTTCCGTACTGCAGTCAATCTTCCCGAATACTGTGTTCGGTGCGTTACGGTTCACAAGGCAGCCGACTCGGCTTCCTATGGATAAAGGATAAAAGCCTAGTGGGGTCTCCCTATATACGCGACGGTACGTGGGAGCGCAGTCCGTGTTAGACCACTATCGAGTCACAGAAGGAGGAATCACCCAACCTAATGTGAAACAACAGTGACTATGTTTAAAGACGTCGGAACACGTCTCTAACCTAGACCTCTAGATGTTTGTGTTTAGTTCCAATGCGTTTTTAGATTCATTTGGTTCATTTTATAGTTGATCTTGAAATTAAGTTTCGATTTCAGGTCCTATCGTATGTTCTCTCACAATTACCTAGATGCAAACTACATGCCAAAGAATTTCATTTTGTTCGATGAATTCTAGCTATGAGAAGGTAAAGAATTTTTGATCAAACAAAACGAATACAAGCAAACCAACAACCTAATGCAGCTAAAAGCAAGGAAAGGAAACTTTTTCTTTTGAAAATGCAAATCAATGAAATGTTCTTTTCCTTTTCAATTCTCAAAAGCAAAGCTACTAGTTTGATTTTCTTTCAATGGCACAAAGCATCTAAATGAATTTGGAGGAACCGGAACACCAAGCAAATCACTTAATGAAAGCACACAAAGTTCCCAAAACATCCAACAAAGGCTCCCAAATCAAAAGGAAAACTAAGTTCCGCACGAGCTATGTGATCTAAGCTCGGCAAGACAAGCAAGGATTGCAAGCAAGGAGGAAGCGAAAACCACTCGGAAACACAACCAAAAACACTTCAACAATCACTGAACAAGCGTATAAACAAATCTGAAGTTGGCTGGTCGAACAAGAAAACAAAATCCCTACGGAAGGCTTGACACACACACACGGCCACTAGATGCCCTAGGGCTAGAGTGCGAAATCAATGGAGAAAAGCAAACACCCGGAGGATAAGAGTCCCAACCAGTCAAATAGAGATTCAACACAATCCAGCAGCTGTAAAAGTGATGGTGGAAATACAAACCAAGCAGCGAAAGCAAAGAGGAAGGTATTTTCAAAAATCGAAAAATGAGCAAAACGAAACCCCATGGAACAAGACTTCACAAGCAAGCAGCTCAGAGTTCAGATAATGAAAAACAAGTCACAAACCAAGTGGAGAGAAGAGGGGAAAGCTAGAGCAACAAGTTCAGGAGGCTAATCTGGACAAAATCGAACTTTACAGGATCAGCGCGGGTGGCCTTCAGCAACTCGGCGCTGATAGGAGGGGTCCCGTAGCAACTTTGCGACGTCAACGCGGAAGCACACGAGAAAAGCGCGCTGGCTCAAAAACGAGGTCAGCGCGGGTATTAGGTGTACAGGCGCGATGACAGGGAAAACAAAGAAGAAAGGGCGCGACGTCAGCGCGTCTGTTTTGAATTAAAGCGCGCTGAGGGTAAAAAGCAAGTAAAGCCAAAGCAAAAACTTCCCAAACCAAAGGTAAGAACCTTCTAACAATTAAGACACTTCCCAAATGCACCCAGAAAGTTTATAAGCAGAGAAACAATCCCAGAATCTCGAAAAGAGAGAGCAATCAAATTCAAACACAAAAGTGGACTCAAGAGACAAAAAGGCTGATCCCTAGCGGAGTCGCCAAATTGTTGGTGAGGTAAATCCCCTCTACGGATAGAGGCGATCCCTACTAGCCCAGCAAGGGTCTAGCAACAATCAAACAATGATGCTATGCATGTTCCTAATTACAATTAAACAAGAGGTAAAGAGCACCTACTTGGATTCCAGCGCTGTCATTTGATGAAGAGATGTTGCCTTCGCTCCTTCGCTTTGGCTGGTCACAATCCTCCGCGATCTCCACGAATAGATACCTACACACACGAAGAGGAAACAAACACAAGCGTGAAATCTAGTAAAAGCAACCATACATCAGTCAGAAAAGATGTAATTCACATTTAACCATTGCATAGACAAATGAGAATGGAACAATAATAGCAGTCATCTATTATTAATCAAGACAGAGAAGAGTACAACCAAATGTTCTGACGTCGGTATCCTTCTCAGGAGGGGCCAGTCAGCAAGCGTCTCAAGCATTCACCTTTGGAAATGATTCTCCCATGACAAGAAACTCTCTCTCACACAAGCAACACAAAACAACCTTCCCTAAGCTATCAATCACTTCCACACTTAGCACACCAAATACCTATATTAGCAGCAATCTGAGCACTATAACCTCTACACAATCCAAGCTATTCCAAACTAGCTGCTCATGGTAATGGTGGAAGTTTATATAGGAGAGGGAGCCTCCTAAAAGGGTGGAAGGATGAGCTTATCCTTGAGGGAAATGGTTACAAAGGGTCGAACAGACATGCCATAGAAGGGAGTCGATACTCACAAAGCCAACAACCAAACCTGGAGTTATCTGGAAGGCTGGCTGTTGGAACAAATTCGCCCAAACAGGATCAGCGCGGATTATGAGGTAACTGACGCGCTGACGTCGCGCCTCAATAACTGGGAAAGTCGTGTCAGCGCGACCGGATACAAAGGAGAGGCGCGCTGGCTCATAAAATGCGACCAGCGCGGAAAAGTGATGCGCTTCCGCGCTGGCAGCGCACTGAATACACTACAAGCCACCAGTCAGCGCGGATATTTTATAAACAGACGCGCTGATGAGGAAAACATTGGAAAAGTGGGTTTTGGGCCAGTTCAGAAGGCATGAACTTGATTATTGTGAATTCTTGACACAGTAAGGTGACTGACAGGGAGACAGTGACAAATTACTGTGTAACACTTGTTTTCCCATAAACAAATTTTAAAATGCCACCAGGAGGCCATGTGGCAGCCATTCATTGGCCCACGTGGCTTCCAACCATTGGAGCCCAAAAATCACAGTCATTCATATAAAAATAATAAAATAATTCGAACCAATAAGATTCAAATGTTTTTTTTTACCAATTTAGAGTGGCCAAGTGGCAGCCTACCATTGGCCTAGAAATGTACATTGAGACTCTCACCTGTAATTTTTTTACCTTTTTGGGAATTCGATCAAAATGCGATATCAGGAGCATACGATATCGGTTTACAATTCAAGTTTCCTTGGATTCAGTTCGCCGAGATCTATGCTCTAGTATAGGTTTTGAGCTCGGTCACACACTTTTAATTTTGAGCACTAATTGATCCCTTGGATCAATATCTTTGTATTCTGAATACTATTAATTAATTATTAAAAGTTGTGCGGAGTGCAGAGAGAACTTCATACAACGAAAGCTCTCCACACAATGAAATCGCTCTGTATATAACTCTATGTACAATGAATTGTCCAACATTAGATGAAATTTGTTAATAACAAATACAAAGGTACAACGCTTTTTCACACTTCTGCATGGATTCTTTGACCGCACAATTCCTCCACATTGTTTTGTACTTATGCATGCATTCTCCCTCCGCACAATTTTCCCGCACAATTTCCATACTAGTTTTTAAACAATTATAAGGCTCTTGACATTATGAAATGCATTAAATACAATGTGTTATTAAGTCTATGTCTTTTTATTAATCAAAGAATTAGTGTGGAAGCAAGGATTACCAGTAAACATTAGTGTTTATACATATTGTATTACATAATCATTCTAATCATAAAAAGTAACGTACAAATTGTTGAAAGCATTTAATATTAGAGCATGTGAGAAAGGGAAAGTGTGTAGCGCAACCATATATGCAAAGTCTGTGTCAAGATAGAAACGTTTGCAAAGATGCGAAAACTTGTAGTGACGAATATTGATTGCAATGTAGGTGAATTCACACTTGGCATTGAAGAATTAATGCTTAGTAGTGCTATAAATAGTCGTAGTGTGACGAAACCACAAACTTGCCCATAAAACTATTGAAATTCTGATAGGATTTTGAGAAAATCTGGCAGAATTTTATGGAAATTTGGGTTACAATTGTCAAACTTTAGGATTTTGGGTGCCCTAGGGGTTCTTGATGGTGCTGAATCCAATTCCACCATCATGAAAACAATTAACGCACTTAAAGAATGCACTAGAAGGATTGGATTTCAGCAAAATTTTCACTGTTTGGGCGAAATTGATTCGGATAGTCAAGGGAATGAGGCCAAAAAAATGACAAAATAATAAGAACTAAAAATTTCCTAATAGGTCATCCATCACAATACTATTCTAACCTAAGCACGCTTAACTGTAGAATTCTCATGAGCCCTAATGCATTAATGTTGATGCAATCCAAGTTGTTTAAGAAATGAAAATTAATAGGTGAAAAATGAATATCACAATGTAAAAATAGCTAAGAATATGACATATTGCATAAGAGAAATATTTCAGAAGAAAACAACATAAAAATAATGAAACTATTTTTATTGAATGTGAAATATAGCATAAGATTACATTAGGACAAGGGGCTTCCTTTACTCCATGGTGAAGTCCCGTATTTATACTTTTTACATGGATATTTCTTTGAGAGCCATGCCTCTCATTACATTTCAAATACCATGGGTAAATGCTATGGTTTACAAAATCCATGGGTAAATACTATGTGTGAGTATCATGATTATGATGGTAAAATTGAAATCATCATGCGATTAGATTCTCACTTTAATATTATGATTTATTTTTATTTATTATCATGCATCATCCATGGTTTTAACAAACATTGATATAAAAATAATTATTAACTACGGTAATTATTATTCACCTAGATCAATTATCCCCTCTTAGGAAACAATGGTCCCTATTGCATAAAGTTCCCTTGACAGATGAGGAAATTTTTGTTGAACTTGGTTCTTGGTGAACCACTTGCCTTGGAGAATAAGTTGGCCCACTTTAACCACTCGATAGAGTTGCAGGTTCTGCTGGTGAGTACCCTTCATCTTGGTGTCCATAATCCCATCATTTGTACCCTAAAACTCACATAAAACCTGATGTTGGTCATGTCATTGTTTGTACTTGGAATTGGTTATTGGTAGGGCACCATGGACCTATGGTTGGAAGTGTCGAAATCGTTCAACAAATTTGGTTGCTTGAGGGGAGGACTTTGTTTGCGAAGATGTAGTATGAAAAGTGACATCCATGGGGATTGATTACTGGAACCCTAAACAAGTTTGAAAGGACTTAATGGATTTGTAAAGAGCTCTATTGTAAGTACACTAAACATATGGAAGGTTATCATCTAGTGTAAGTGGATGTAGGTGCGCCTTTGTAGGTGAGGTGAATATATCTCTGGACCCTTATACAAGCTAATGTTTGTGTTCTATATAGAGAGCGTGTACTGATGTTGTGGTGGTTGTAAACATTGATTAGCAGATCCAAAAATATAAAGAGAAAAATAAACCTCATAGTGTAGATTTCATATTTTTAAGCATAGTTTTATCATATTTGTTGTGACGAACTGTCTAGTGGAATATCCACGAAAGTTTATGAATCAAATATCTTGACAGTGAATGAAACCAATAAATATTTTGTTTTTTGGTTCACTATATTCCTATTAAGTTGTGAAATCAAATAGTATTTTGCAAGAGGATGTATGGAACACCTTATTTTGCTATGACCAATTACTTCTTGGTATGGAACCAATTCCTTGTTGCTACACATGCTTACTGACAGTTTTTCGATGCAGCAAAATCACTTGAATGACCTTATTGTTGTGCAAGCATAATACCTCCTTTTGCCTAAAACATTCAATGAATCCTACACATGTATGGTTATAGTGGACAATAATTAATAGGCCATAGTTTTCGATGATGAGGGTATGCCTTGAGATTTCGATAGTCCAAGGATGAGGGAGTGTTGTCAACCTCTCTACACTAATCTATGATACATCTGCATGAAGGGTAACTTCTTATGGAATATCGCTAATAATAATTGGAATGAGGTTGCCTTGGTTATTAAAATCAGTCCATTATCCTCTTCAATGGTGATGTTGACCTCGTGTGTTGTTGTAACTACTTGGATAACTTTTGCTCCTTAGATAATTTGATATTAAAATTTAATGAAGGTTTCTTGTAAAAATTTACAAGCTAGTTTATGTCTTGTGGACAATGGATCGAAATTGCAAAAGCAAATAAACTTAGTAAACTTAGTTGAGTTTTGCAGATTTTAACAGTAAAAAACAAACAACATGTAGCATCATAAAACAACAATTTGATGATGGAATTCACCCCTCTTGGGCTACATCTCCAAGTCCAGCTTGCAATGTTGGCCCTTTAAATTATATGCTCAAATGTAAAATTACATCAACATATAATGCTCAAATCACAAAAGTAACACTACCATCATGTCCAGAACACCCAAAAACCCTTTTATAGGCTCTTCTTGGGCTCAAAAAGGCTGAAAAATGGGCAATTTAAGCCTCCTTCATTTCCCTACTAATTGTCCTGCAAAATTGACCCTGTCAAAACTGGCAACGAATTCTGCCTTTGGTAGATCTGTAAAGTGACAAAATTCATGCAGGTTCGGTGACATTTTCATCGATTTTGATGTAAATTGTCGAATCATTAAATTGACTCTTGCGCCCTCAATCTACGCCTTTAGGTCAGTCACGTGGCACACAATACAACCAAACATGCGGGGTAGAGGCCATGTGCCCCATCGGCCCCAGCACCTGGTCATATTACAGTTGCAACATTGCGAGCAGGGTGTGACATGCCCACCCCTCCCGGGTTGTTTGTCGTCAGTTCCATTATATTTATTGGGACTGGGGTTGGGGGCTAACTCCCCACTCCTTCCGCACCTCCCCCCCGCCCCAAATAAAATAAAATATTATACAATAAATAAAAATGGCCCATATAGTTATAATCAATAACATGATGGTGTCACAGTAGAACAGATGGTTAGTTGGTCGAAGGTCACGGGGTTGAACCTTGCCGAGGTCGGTCGATCCATAATAAAAAATTTATCCCATAAAACAAAGCCACATGGCAGCTTCCCATAGGGCCATGTAGCAACCTTTCATTGGGCCACATGGTGGCATGTGGTTGGCCCAACCACAATCACCACAACCAATAAGAACTCACCAGTTGTCTAGTCCTGATTGGTCCTCTAATAGCCGTATTGCACAATCACCCTGTTTATGTCAATGCCACATCATCGTATGGCCTGCCCACTCAACCCTACAAGTTGACTTTTTAGTTGTTTGTCAAAAACTTCAGAACACGCGAACTTTCTCATATGGTGTCAGATTGAGGCGATTCAAGTGTCGTTGGAATCAAAATGACAATATCTATGATTTGCACTGGTTTCAGGAGAATTTGAGCACTCTTATTTTTTAGCATATTTTTGATGCCCTAGATCATTAGATTAGAGATGTTAGGAACTCTTCATCCTATTTATTCTTGACTCTCCAAACTCTCCTCTCATATTTGTGGTTTTTTAGGTGAATCTCTAGATGAAGCCACCAACACTTTTCTTCCCAATCTCCACTTAATTAGTAATGGTGGGAAAAATTCTTATTGCTACTACCTAGACTACTTGACATACTCCTCCTCTCAACGTGTCTCTATGTTTGTTGTTGGATTTGGGAAGTATTCTCGCCATTCTTCCTCTAAAAACATTTAGCCTCATGGCATGTGGCTTTCTTCTCACAACAATATACCTCATGATGATATTACTTCCCATGAAATGAGCATGCCTTTAAGTACCAATAGTTGACAATGTTATGCCAGTTCTTCCTACAAAATGACAAACAAAGGAAGCCTTACCCAACACATACCATGATTCTACTTCTTCAAATTGATCTCCTCATTTCTTATTTTGAGAGTAGATGTAGGAAAAGTCTTTGAACTCTTATCATCACCACTCATATGTAATCTACCCCAAAAAGACTAAGGTGGTAGTGGGTTGTCATCTTCATGTATTAATATTTCTTTTGATGAGCATGCTAACTCCTCCATGTATTTTTCCTTCACAAAAGTGATGTTGGATTTCATGGCTTCTTTTGTTTTTTCATTGAAACCTAGCCTTCATATTTAACCCTTTACTCAATTATAATGGGGATTAGGATGCCTTTCCATCTCTTTTCTAGCCTTTGCCTATCATATCCCATTGCATTAACAAATTTGGTCCAATTTCTATGGTATTATTTTCAACTTCACCAAGATGCTCTTCAAAAGTGCTTGTGGAATACGAACTTACTAGAATTATCTTGGTCATGGCATTGGCTTTGACAGTGGAAATGGAAGGTGGATTTTCGTCTCTACTTTCTTGGATAATTGCTTAGAGCTTTTCCAATTCCTCCTCCTTCCCTGCCAACTTTTTTTATAGGTAATCCATCATTTGAGTTACCATGTCCTCTCACCAATTGTTCAGTTAGATGACCTTATATCCTAAGTGTATAAGTTGAACCCTATTCTTGTCCCAATTTGTGATAACCATAGTGGGGAGTCTTAGACTTTAGTAATGGAAACATTTTTTGTTAAGCTCTCAAGGTTCTTCTCCATCACTACCATCCTATAGTTAAACCTTTGGACCTATTCCTTGAAGTGTGTATTCTCTTATTCAAATTGAGCATTGACAACTTGTAGGTCTTCTCACCTTTCTATGTTTTATTTACCCATGTTAGGTTTACAATGTTTTAGTTATTATACCACAATCAAGGAAATAATTGTTCTAATACCTTATGATTTGTAATCAAGGGACTTATAGCTCACTGGCTTCACCAATCCTTTATATAAATTAAAATTTGACCATTCTTCTCAGTGTTGTATAAAGATTTGTCTTCTCGGTGTAGCCTGCACACTATAACTAACTAACAATGTTAATAATAAATAGGACTTTAAGTTGGTTTCTTTTTTATCTATCTCTAGGAAGGTAGACATAAATTGGCTATGTTTCTCAAGTGAAATGCAACATGCTTATGAGTGGACACTTATGTCTATTTCCCAATGTAAGAATGACCCAAACTAATCAACACATCATCCAATCTGCTCTCTCAAATAGCATGCACATCCAAATTTTTATGAATTTGAGGTATATGGTTGAGCCCAAGAACTGTCAACTTTGTCTTTAATGGACTCTTTACTGAAAACAAGGTAGCAGAGATCTACGTGTGCAATTGCTTTAGAATTGAAGTGGCTAGATCACAACTACACGAGGATTTTTATATAGATCTTTTACTTCACAACACTCCAACAAGCAATAAATGTACACTCTGCTCCAATATGGCTCAAGGATAGTGCGCACACACACACACACCAAGAAAAGGAAAGAATGTTCCAACAACACCCAAGAGAAGGAATACTTGGCTCAATGAAAATGTTCCCGAGCAATGAGATATATATGTTTTAAGAAAAGGACCAACAATATAACTCTCATCACAAAAATAGTGAGAATTATGTCTAAATCTCAATTGAACAATATCCTTCACCACAAGCCTATTATTTTCTTTACCATCAAATAAACATGAGAACAAAAAGAATTACACACACATAAATTTATCCTGCTATTCGAGCATGCTTCAATCTTGATTCTCCAGTGGTTTAGTTACCAAATCCTTGGTCACTCCTTTCTTAGTTAATGCATTACCAAAATGCTACTTTAGGACCAAGAAAAACATTCCAACCACTAAAGAAATGCTTTTACTTATATTGTATACACCTTGATCACAATGGTGCATACCAAGGAGTGCAATACAAATTTCCAAAGGTGCTACTATAGATTATTTTCACTCCTAGGATTTGGCCAACTCAAGGTAAGTGCAACATTAAGATATAGGGCAAGAGATGGATGAAATTACAACACTCAATTCCTTAGTGGGGTGCATGCCTTTACATTGCTTTAAGAAATAAAAAGAAAATTTTGCCAACTCCACTTTAAATTGTTAATTGTACAGCTTAATTAAATATACAACTAACAAGAACTAAAGTTACATCCAACTCAAATCAATGTGTGACTTATCCAAGGATGCATATGTTCTACCCAAAGGCATTGATTGAATGGTAATTACATGTACTTGTAGGTTAAATTATTAACTTAGTTCCTAGTTAAAAACTCAAGTCAAAAACATCAACGACAAGTTCAAACAGTTTTGTAGCGTCGCTGCTACCTCTGCGAGCGCCCCCCTGTGAACCCTCCTCACAGCCATGGCTCCAGAGGGAGGCTCTGAGCCTCCTTCCTCCCTCCCCCTTGAGCTCATGGCCTTCAAGTAGCTGGTGGGCGAATGTAGCAAGCATCCAATTTTAGCCTCCCAGCAGAAGTTCGTCAAGAAGATGGAAGCGATCCCGACTGTCGCTCTTCCAGCAGAAGAACCCTGTCATGTTGCCCTGAATATCACAGAAAGAAGACTCATCGGCTAGTTCACTAGGTTATGTCCATCACCAAGAGCCATCAAATGGTGGGTGCAATGCAACTCGAGACCGCTGGTTTCCGAAGGAATAAAATGCCACTTCATCGGTAAGGGTTATTTCGTTTTCATTTTTGAATGCATCAAAGATAGGAACCTCATCTTTAGAAATGGGCCATACTTCATGGGTCCCCAGGGTCTGTACCTGAACAAATGGGCACCAGACTTTGATCCAGCCCAAGATGTGCCCTCAGTTTTCCCTGTCTGGGTGCACCTCCCACATTTACCCTTGCACTGTTGGAGTCTGAAGACTTTAGAAACCATCAGAAACACACTTGGAAAATACATTGACAGAGCAGACATGAAGGGACAATACTCTTGTGCCAGAATTTGTGTCGAGGTTGATCTGGAAGTTGGGCTTCCAGAAGCAATAAAACTAACAGTGGCAGAATGGTCTCACGTGCAAGAACTGGATTACAAGCAACTGCCTTTAAAGTGCAGGCATTGCCATGGATACATGAACTTTGCAAGAAACTGTAAAAAGAAAATCAAAGAAGAAGCAAAGAAAATGAAAGGAGACCAATGGATAGCAGTGCAGAAGACGGCCTCATCAAAGCAGCACAGCAAACCGAGAGGGAAAGGGGCTCAAGCGGGAACTATTTTTCCATCCACAAAGCTACAGCCAGAAGGGGTAGTACCCCCTAGAATAGACCTTCCCTCAAATTCCTTCGCAGCTCTTAGCACACAGGAAGAAACCTCTGTTATAGAAAGTGACGCAGAACAGCAAGCCAATCCTTCATTAACCAAGGAAGGAAAAGCAGGGGTTTCCCCTGCCCAAAACGACTCCCCAGAAAGAGTCCCTTCGCCATCCTCTTATGCAAACATGATAAGAAAAAAGCCCTCGGAATTGACAGGCTCATCAGAAGAGGAGACATTTGAGAGGCCCTCGAAGTGGGCAGGGAGGAAATCCCTCAAGGAAGCAAGAGAGGAAGAAGCAGAGAGGCAAAAAATGCAAGGAAGCCAGTCCACTCTAGAAATGTCCATAAGTCAAAATACCAAAGCACAGCCACCAAAGGGAGGCCTCTCCTCCACTACCCCAACTAAATAATGTGTATAGTCTCTTGGAACTGTAGAGGCTTGGGGAACCCCATGAAGGTTGCAACTGTTAAAGATCTCATGAAAATAGAAACCCCAAAGATCCTGATGCTCCAATAGACAAAAATTGAAGGGGAAGCCCTTCTTGAGTTAAGCAGAACGAACTGGAAGACCAAAGCTGGGACGGTCGTAAGTGTAAGGAGAACCTCAAGAGGACTTGCCATGGTCTAGATGGAGGAATTGTTCTAGCTAGAGAATTCCTTCGAGACTCAACATTGGATTTACACCGAGCTTCGACATAAAGCAAGTAAGCTCACTCTCGCCCTGTTTAATCTTTATGTTCCTATTCTTTACCTTGAGAAAAAAGAGTGTTGGCAAACACTTAGCGATTTTCTAGACAACTATTCTCCCATGAACATTGTAAAAGCAGGAGATCTAAACATCATTCTTGACCCAAAAGAAAAAAGAGGGGGTAACAATAGCAGAGATGCATTGCTACCCCTTGTGGAGGACATAATTCAACAGTGGGATCTTCTTGATCTTAAACCAAAGAAGGGGAGATACACTTGGACTAACAACAGAATAGGGGCAGCTCACATCTCAGCCAGGCTCGACAAATTCCTAGTGTAGAGCACTCTTCTGATGGATAAGAGAATAGTATCATCGAGAATCCTACCAAAGCTCACCTCGGACCATAAACCCAATCTCTTACAACTGGATGAGGAAGAAAACTTGGGGCCTATACCATTCAACTTCAGCCCTTTGTGGATAGAGCAGGAAGGGTTTATGAAGTCATTGCAAAGGCTTGGTCTATCATGGTCATCGGGTCACCCAGTTATGTATGGGAGCAAAAATTAAAAGCAACCAAAGCAACTCTGAAAGAGTGGGTCAAAACGCCTCCCAACACCTTCACCACATATAGAAAAGAAATTGTCCAACAGTTAGCAGATTTACAGTTGGAGATGGAGGGCAAAGACATAACCACGCATGAATTGGAGAAAGAACAAGTTTCCCAACTTGCTTCTTTCAGCTCTTTCAGAAAAGAAGAAGAATTTTGGTAGCCTAAGTCCCGAAGCCTATGGTTGAAAGCAGGTGACCAAAACACAACCTTCTTCCACAAGCAGTTCAGAGCTCGCCTCTCCCGGAATCACATCTCAGAAATCACCTCTTCAGATGGGATAGTCACCAAAGGTTTTTCTCAAGTTAAAGAAGTTGTTGAAACTCACTTTCAGCGGTTATACACATAGGATGGAACTGGTGACGAGGTGATCTCCAATGACTTCCTCTCCCAGATCCCTTCCTTGGTTAACTCAAATCTTATGAATCCCTTCACTGAAGAAGAAATTAGTAATGTAATTTGGGACATGGAGCCTGAAAAAGCCCCAGGCCCAAATGGTTTCTCAACACACTTCTACAGAGCTTGTTGGACAATCATCAAATCTGACCTACTAAGAATGGCAAAGGCTTTTCAGAGAAAGGCAAAAGTGGTAGGCAGCACCAAATCCACCTTTCTGGTCTTAATATCCAAAGAGGTGAATCTGGCTACCTTTGACAGATTTAGACCCATTTCGTTATGTAATGTCTCTTACAAAATTATTGCTAAATTGCTCGCAAACAAAATTAAACCTCTGCTAAGTAAGCTCATTTCTCCCAGTCAGGGAGGGTTCGTAGCATGAAGACATATTTTGGATAATGTGATACTTGTTTAGGAATCCATGCACTCTAGTCATCAGAGGAAGGAGCAAGGGATGTTGATCAAGTTGGATATGACCAACGCCTTTGATTGGGTAAAACTTTCATTTCTTTACAAAGTTCTACTCTCGTTTGGATTCAACCCAGCTTTTGTGAACCTACTCAAGGCCTGCACTGACAAACCTTGGATCGCCCCATTGGTAAATGGCCGACCTGCCTCTTATTTCCAAGCTTCAAGGGGGATAAGGAAAGGATGCCCACTTTGTCCCTTTCTGTACATAATAATGGTAGACACCTTGAGCAAGAAACTGATAGTGGAAAGAAATAAAGGTACTCTCACGGCCATCCGACCGACGACTAGATTAGAACCAATCAACCATGCCTTGTTCGCAGATGATTCTCTTCTATTCGGAGGAGCTTCCACACGAATAGAAAAGGAATTCAATGGGACCCTGCAAAGCTTCTGTATCATTTCAGGAGCGCTTATTAATAAAAGAAAAAGTGCAGTGTACAATTGGAATACAGAGGAGCAAACCATACTCCGAATTGCCAAAATCTTGGACTTTCCGAGCTATGCCTCCTGGGAAAAAAATCAATACCTGGGACTACCTTTAACTCTGGGGGCTAACCGAGCCTCACTCTGGACTGAAGCCATCAGCAAGATCAAAACCAAGATAGTTGCTTGGGGTGGGCAGTGGCTAAACTATGCTAGCAAGCTAATCCTCATAAAGTCTTTCCTTTCCTCTCTCCCTATCTATCAGGCCTCCTTCCTCCTGGCACCAAAGACAACCACGGATCAGATTTCACAGCTGCTCAGAAACTTCCTATGGTAGGGAGGCAAAGGAAATGAGAGGAAATTTCACTTAGTAAGTTGGGACACAGTGCAAAGGCCAAAGTTGGAAGGAAGTCTCCACATTAGAGACCCTGGCCTGGCCAACATTGCCTTAGGTGGCAAAATATTTTGGCAGCTCTACTCCAATAAACACCACCCATTCAACCAACTACTCTGAACTAAATACTTCAAAGGAGCCTCATTGAGAAACCTCCAAGCGGGCAGAGTTCCCAAAGGCATGTCGCTTTGGGACCTATGCAGAAAAGGGCTTGCCACCTTCCAAAACCATCTTTACAGGGTGCCTGGAAATGGAGCAAATATTATGATATGGCAAGATAAAATCGTGGGCAATTCCCCCCTTAAAACACATAGTGGAGTTAGCTGATCTCCGTGACTGGCTCTCCCAGCACGACTTGCACAGTCTCGCCAACATTTCTACTTGGGACAACCGAGGGAACTGGGAAGACTGGGTCTTCCCCAACCTGCCAACACACTTACTTCACCAAAAGCAACTCCTCTTGGCACCAGTTAACCTACATACATCGAATCTTTGGAGATGGGGGAAGACAGGGGTCTACACCCCTGCGCTTGGCTTTGCAACCTTGCAATCCACACAAAATCAAGTTCTCAACCCTTCCATCTGGCAGCGCACTTGGGATGCATACGGTATCCCCAAGGTGAATTTTTTCACTTGGTTACTTATTCACAGGAAAGTGTTGACAGGTGAAAATCTTGCCCACAGAGGAATTATAGGGCCACATTGGTGCATTTTGTGTAGATCAGCATCTGAAAACATGGACCACCTCTTTGTAAGCTGTGTCTTTACCCAATCAGTATGGGCTCTCGTCCTCCACCGTCTCGACACACCCGCCCCTCTCCAGTGTATAGTCGTGGAACTCTTCTCCACCTGGACTACAAGGTACCCTAGGATTCTCAGCGCATAATCTCTGTGGAATCAGATCTGGCACTCCATTCCCAAGTTCATTTGCTGAAAGCTCTGGCTCGCCCGAAGTAACTGGATATTCAACAATGCAATGTCCTCTCCCTTGTCAGTGGTAGCCAAAGCTAAGGTGTCCTTGATGGAAGCTCTAGGGAACTACTCCAGCAAGTTAGACGATACCCTCATAACTGAAGAACGAAGCTGGTTGGGAACCCTCCTCATTCTGGTCAGCAAGAAAGTACCTTCCCGCCCCACATTCAATCCTGCTTGGCGCATCAGAACATCGGATGCAGAGTTCCAAACCTGGTGGAGGAAGTAGGGAAAGGTAACTGTTTTCTTTGATGGCACCTCTAAAGGCAATCCAGGGATCTCTGGTGCAGGTGGAGTGGTCTACTCTCAGGACGGCTCCCGAATAGACAGCTACAGCTGGGGACTAGGATAGAGCACAAACAATCAGGCCGAAATTCTCAGGCTTCTTAAAGGTTTTCAGATCGCACAGGAGCATGGACACAAAGCTCTTCAGGTCTTCGAGGACTCAGAGCTCTTGATAAAGACATTAAACTCAGAAGAACGCTTTAGCAATTTGGCTCTCAACAATACTCTCCAGAGGTTGTAGGGCCTGCTAGTTTTTCTTACCTCTTCCTCCTTCTTTCAAATCCTCTGCAGCTCAAACAAGGAGTCAGGTATCAAAGCCAATGAGGTATGTTGTCTGACTTAAGGGTTTCTAAAAAAAAAACTCAGAAGAGCCCGTGTGGATCGCCATACCATAGCTCAACAACGTTGCGCCAAGTAAAATTTTCATTGAGCAACCATTGGATCTCAGTGATCAACGGTCCATATTCAACATCAGAGGAGCCTAATGGAACTATTGGAACCAACCAATGGAGCAAATCAAGGGTCATCGCTTGTGAAAGAGCACAAAAGTTAATGCAGCGAAAAGGCGGTTTATTAACCTCGAGTGGTATTTCGGGCGGCAATAGTAGTGGTAAGTGGTATCATGGGCTTGGCTTCGATTCCACTAATTGGAGGACACGTAGCAGCGGTGGAGTGTGGGGAAACCGCTTTATCAGGTGGTTAACCCCTGCGTTTGTTATCATCCCGAAATAAATGAGAACTGTCGGATCTAACAAGAGTAGATCAACGGCGGAGGTTCAATATGCAAGTTGGTCGATCGGGGTTTGGTAGTGTCATGCATTTTTGTGAAGGGCCGATGGGTGTGGACCCGATGTTGTTATGTGTGCAAGTTTATAAAGTTTGAAGTCCGACAGCTCAATCACATATCGGATGCGGAGGAGGAGTGTTGTAAAGTGAGCCGCGGAGGTGTCGATACCTGATTGCGACAAAGGTGGAATCTCGGAAAGCGTGTCAAGACCGTACTAAGGCGGAAAGGATTGTTTTGTGGATATTTCCTTTATAATGGTTTACAAGGAATTAGCGTCGTTGGAAGGTTGTATGTGTTATTTATATATAACCTTTGTTAAGAAAGGAAAGGTTAAATACTCGTGGCTAAGGGGTAAGGAAGTTTAATTAGAGGTTTTAAAAGTCCCGATAAGTATTTAGGGGCCTTAACCATTGGAGGTCGATCACGTTGCTAAAATAATTGGTCTTTGTTCCGACATCGCTGAAAGCTCTTCTCCAATGTGATTGTTCGGGGATCGCAAATTGCACCCTATTGTGTCTTAAGACCGCCACTTTGTAAACTTCAATAGCCGATGCGAAGTTCCTTCAAGTCTCAAAACTAAGAAGGAAAGATTGTTAGGAGTAGAAAGGATTAGTGAACTCAAGCCTCCATGTAATGTCGGTTGATTAGGCCACCGTTGATCTATAAATATATTAACCGTTTTAGTTATTAAAAAAAAAACTCAAGTCAACATTTAAGCATAAGTCAGTTGGTTCCTTGGCAGGGTGTGCACCTTTACAATACTTTAAGAAATAAAAAGAGAATTTTGCCAACTACACTTTAAATTGATTGGCTATATAATTTAATTGAATGCATCACCAAGAAAAAAAAAGAATTAAATTAGCTCAATGTAATGTATGACCTATCCAAGGATGCATATTGTTTACCCAAATGCTAAATGCCTTAATTAAATAGGGATTATAGCTACTTGCAGGTTAAATTTGTAGGTTTTAACTCTGTACAGAAATTACCTGCATACGAATTCTAAAAACATAAAATAAACAATGGCGAGAACATAAAACATAAAACATAATACACATATACACAAAGATTTTCCCCTAGATCCCAAAACCGGGACTACCAGATTGATTTTTCACTATGTTCCTTTCAATGTTACAATACATATATATACATGTCGAAGCATTCATAAACCCCAATCCATTAACCCTATATTAGAACATAATTGTATTTCCCTTTACCAGATCTAAAAAATACCATGGGCAGAAAACCATCATGCCCAAAACCATATGAAAAACCATAGGTAGGTCCACCCACCTAATATAGGGTCAAAAAAAAAATCTGGGGTATTGCCCCGAACCTCGTGCAGGGGGGCTACTACCCCCCTGGAACCACCCAACAGGACCCCCCTGCTACGCCTAGCATAATGAACAAAGGGGGTTATCACCCCCACTGTGACCCTCCACACGCGTGTGACTAGTCGTGGAAAGAATATAACACACACCCAACATTCTCCCACTTGTTGTTTTCTTTTCCACGCAGGGGGTCACATGAGAGCTTAGTCATTGGTCTAGTCGTGCAACCCATTGTTTCTCTACAGCCATAAAACTTCTCAATGCTCACAAACTTCGTCAATGCATCTGCAACTTTCTTTAAAGTGTCCACCTTTTCCAACAACACCTTTTTGTCCTCAACGATATCCCTCACAAAGTGATACTAAACATCAATGTGCTTTTTCTTTGAATGATAAGCAGGGTTCTTTCCCAAGAAAATTGCACTTTGGTTGTCACAGCCTAACCTTATATCTCGTTATACTAACCCCATACTTGAACACAATCTCTTCTACCAAACTGCTTCCTTGCTTGCATGAATGGTTGTCATGTATTCTGCCTTTGTAGTTGAAAGTGCCACTATAGACTGTCTCTTGCTCATCCAACTAACTGCTCCTCCAAATAGGTTAAACACATACCCACTTATAGATCTTCTCTGATCTAGATCTATATCCCTATCTGCATCAACAAAGCAACAGATGTCCAAAACTCTGTCCAATCTTGGTCTTCCTTGGTAGCACAGACCATAATCACTTGTGCCACGCAAATACCTGAAAACCTGCTTCACTGTTGTACAATGCTTCTCCCCTGGTTTTGACTTAAGCATGCTCAATACTCCCACCACATGTGCAATGTCTGGTCTAGTACAAATCATTTCATACATCAGGCTACCAACTGCACTTTCATATGGAACACAGGACATGTCCTCTTCCTCTTCTTGTGTCTTGGGACACTATTCAGCAGACAACTTTACATATACAGGAATAGGAACCTTCACCGGTTTACTATCCTTCATATTAAACCTCTGCAATATTGTCTCGACATAATTCCTTTAGTTTAACCATAACTTCCTATTTTCCTAATCTCGTTTAATTTCCATGCCTAAAATATAGTTTGCAACACCAAGATCCTTCATGTCGAATTTGGAGGATAATTGGGTCTTCAAATCCTGGATAATTTCTTTGTTATTTCGAATCAGCAACATATCATCCACATACAAGACCAAATAAATACCATAATCACCAATTAATTTAAAATACACATAGTGATTTGCTTTGCTTCTAGTGAAGCCAAGTCCCCATATATATGTATCAAATTTCTAATACTGCATCCTTGGTGACTGTTTTAACCCATAGAGGGACTTTTTTAACCTACATACCAGTTCTTTCTTACCCTTCGCCACAAAGCCTTCAAGTTGCTTCATGTAGAGATCTTCTTCCATATCCCCATGAATAAATGTTGTCTTCACATCCATCTATTCTACCTCAAAATCAAAAGCAACAACAACAAATAAAAGTAATCTAATAGAAGCTACCTTGGAAAAAGAAGAAAAAATATCACCAAAATCAATTCCCGATACCTGGGAATAAACTTTTGCTACCAATCAAGCTTTGTATTTCTCCACCTTGCCTTCTGCATTCATCTTTTTTCTTAAACACCCATTTGCTTCCAATGGGTTTCCTTCCAGCCGGCAACTCCACCAGATCCCAAGCCTCATTTTTTTCCAAAGATGCCATTTCATCAATCATGGCCTCTTTCCAAAGTTTTCTGTCATCTGAATCTACTACCTCCCTGACAGTCCTAGGATCATCATCAGTAATAGATAAATCAAAATTTGAATAGAAAGAAGATGGACTATACCTTTCTGACAACCTTCTTTCTCGAACTGATCTTCTCACAACTGGAGTTTGTGGCTCTTCATCTTTTGGTTCCTATTTCGTTATAGAGTCTGATTCTTCCTCCTTTAGCTCAAACTCTATCTTCTCATGTTCCTTTGGTAGGACTTCATGTTTAATAAAATCTTTCACCTATATAAATACCACATCTCTGTTGTACACAACCTTCCTTTTTTCTGGGTTCCAAAGCTTATAACTTTTTAAATCATCCTTATACCTAATAAAGATGCACCTTTCAGATTTACTATCCAACTTTGTTGTTTTCTCCTTTGGAACATGTACTTATGCATCACAGTCAAATACCCTTAAATGTGAAAGAGAGGGTTTCTTACCAGTCCATACCTCATGTGGAGTCGTATCCTCCAACGCTGATGAAGGTGATCTATTAAGCAGGTAACATGCAATCTTTACAGCCTCTACCCAGTTTCTTGTCCTAACCTGGCACCAATAATCATGCTTCTTGCCTTTTCCATCAACATCTTTTTCATTCTTTCTGCAATGCCATTTTGTTGAGGTGTGTATGGAGTAGTCTTCTGACATGCTATACCACACTTCTTACAAAACTCTTCAAATTCCTTCTTGCAAAATTCTATACCATTACTTGTCCTCAACACCTTTATCTTCTTCTCTATCTGGTTTTCCTCTAGAGCCTTAAATTCTTTAAACTTGTCAAAGACTTCACATTTCTTCCTGAAGAAATATATCCATGTATTCCTTGAGAAGTCATCTATAAATGATACATAGTACACGGACTTACCCATTGATGGAACCGACACAGGTCCAAACACATCATTGTGCACAAGCTCTAATATTCCTTTTGCCCTCTTAGCAGCAGAGGGGAAACTCACCCAATTTTGCTTCCCATATGCAGAATTTTAACAGAAATCGAAATCCAGAGAGAAATTAGACATACCTTCTACCATATGATTACCATGAAGTATTTGAAGGCCCTTCTCTCCAATATTTCCAAGCCTTTGATGCCATAACATGGTATTTTCTCCAAAGGCCACTAGATTTTCTGCTCCACTTTCAGTAAACACAGAACTGTTGCACCCATCAATAACAATGCTACCCAGAAGATTGTACAGAGTTCCAATCCGTACTCCCTGCATCAATACCAGTGCTCCCTAAACCATCTGGCAGGTATCTTTCTCGAACATTGTTTTCACACCTGCATCATCCACCTTGCTTACATAAATCAGGATTCTGGCCAATGCAAGTATATGCAAAACACCTGGAAGTGTTCTAATCCTTCCACCTTGCAAATTTAGCTTGAATTTTCCGCATCCGACGATCCTAGCCTTCCTGTCATCCCCTAAGAAGATATTACCACCATCATATTTCTCATACTCGCAGAACCATTCCTTATGGGGAGTGAAGTGAAAGGATGCACCTGAGTCAATCAACCATGCCTCATGATCTACATGTGTACTTGAAGAAGAAGTCAAGTACACATCCCCATCTTCATCTGAGGTAGTTTTAGCCTCTACAGGAGCATCATTACATCCCTTTCCTTTCACATGATCTTTAGATTTATTGTCCTTTTTGAAGTGCCCTTCCTTTCTACATTTCCAGCACACCTTTACAAGTTTCCCTGAAGATTTAGATCTCCCACTCAATGAATTCATTTTGTTGTTGTTCTAGGACCATCCTCGTACAGACAAGGAATCTCCACCCTCCGTATTTTTCCATCTCACCTCCTCCAACGACAACGATGATACTATTTCATCAAACTTCACGGTAGTTGTATTGCTACTTATTGCAACAACCAGACTATCCCATTAATCTGGTAGAGAACACAGTAAACTGATGCACTTATCTTCATATGAAAATTTAATATAATAGATAATTACTGGCTTATCACAGTATTAAAGGTGGTCAAATGCTTTGTCACCAAGTCTCCATCCTTCATCCTTGGGTTATACATATTTTCCCATCTGAACAATTTGGTCACCAGAGACTTAGAATGGTACAATGTCCCTAACTTGTCCCACAAAGCTTTTGTCGTAGCTTCCCTTAATACATTCAACAATACTGAATCTAAGATACACAACTGTGTTGTGCTCTTTGCTTTCCGATCCAACTTCGCCCAGTCTTCATGTTTGGTAATTTAATTGATGTTAAATTACTACATAAATTATCGATGAGGGCTAGCATACTGATGAGGTGTATGTGTACTATATGTACTAGAAGTCCTAATTATTCAAGCAATTCCTAAATTAAATTAAGATATCGAGATGCATATGTTTTCATTACTCTTACATGAAAGTAAATATGTCACTCTTTAACAAAAATGAAATCAAAATTATTACACTTGCTTAAATGAAATATCACACTTTACGTGAAAGAAAAATCACACTTGCTTGAGAGAAATATGAAACTAGGATTATCACACTTGCTTGGAAGGAAGATCACACTTTGCAAAAATAAATATCACATTTATTCAACTAAATAATGAAACTAAATCTAAATCACTCTAACATAAAAAAGAGAAATTAACACTAATTGGAAATTCAAATCCTCTTCACCAAACTCAAACTGTACTATAAATTGCAATTCAATCCACACTCGGTTATACTCCTTATCATGTGCACAAGAGATCTCGGCTTCACCCATTCATCCTATAACAAAATTACTAAACAAAATGTGCTCTATTATCAACTTTGTGATCACTATTAAAAATACTCATTAACAATCGAACTATCGGTGAAATAAATGAATTAAACACAATATAGAATGTGGAATTGAAATGTTAGTTTGAAAATAATAAAACCTTACAACTCCAGGGGGACCTCGAGTGAGATGTAGGCAACAACACGACTCATAAAATGGACTATATACTCATCAAGGCAATGCACGACACAGATATCAAATAAAACAAAGTTTTATAACTGAAAACAGAGTTTTTCAAACAATATGAAATATTGTGTTTGTCATGTCGAGAGGAAGATTTATAACCTCCATCAAATAATTGTTTAGATATTTATGAGCCTATCCTACTTAACAGAGACTAAAAATATCATAAGAAGATAATATCTTGTGATTTCCTCATGATTTTCTATCGGAGAAGCAAATCATGAGGCTAAATATCTACTTCAATTAATTTCCTCGCTCACCTGGTTCGCCTTCGACTCCTTCTTCGTTGGTTGACTTCCACATTGACTAGGCCTATGTGGTGTTCTCATCATCGATCCAGACCATGGAGATAGATAAATATCATTATGCCAGCTATTAGCCACCTGCCCATGTGTCTCATTCCTCAGCTAAATTTCCGGAACCTATCAAACCTTCGACTTTGCTACAGAATCAGTCATTAGCTACAGAATTGGTGCAATTCAGTAGCTCATGCAAATATTAAGTTAAATAATAAAGAACAATGAGACTTATGAAATAAAAGATGTTTAAGTACCTGTTATTACCATGAACTTTGTAGATTGAGGCTCAATTAGAGTTATTAGAGTCAAAAAGGAGGATGGAGTGTAGGAAGGTGGTAAAAAAGAGACAATTTTGGGTTTCAACACTTCATCTGACATTGCCCTTGGTTTAGTACCTGGATCTACTGCGGTCCACTGATCTTTATCCACTGGAAAATCCTCCACCTTGAGTTTCCACAACTCAAAACTCTGACCATTAAATTTCTCGATCTCTATCTTTCCACTACTCGCCATCTTCTTTCACTGCAAGAATCGATCCCACAGATCTCCCACTGAACAGGGTTTACCACATGCCCAAGAAAAACCCCTCAACAGCAAAGGCGTTCCCTTGAAGCCAAAACAACTCTGATACCAAATGTAGGTTTTAACCCTGTATAGAAATTACTTGCATACAAATTCTAAAAACAGAAAATAAAAAATGGTGAGAACATAAAACATAAAACAGATATACACATAGATTTTCCCTTGGATCCAAAAACCAGGACTACCAGATTGATTTTTCATTATGTTCCTTTCAATGTTACAATACATATATATACATGTTGAAGCATTCATAAACCCCAATCCATTAACCCTGGATTAGAACATAACCATATTTCGCTTGACCGGATCTGTAAAATACTGTGGGAATAAAACCATCATGCCCAAAACCATGTGTAAAACCCATGCACAAAACCATAGGTAGGTCCCCACCTAATATAAGGTCCAAAAAAAAAAAATATGGGGTGCTACCCCAGACCCCGTGCAGGGGAGCTACCGTACCCCTGAAAACCCCCACACGTTTGACTAGTTGTGGAAAGAATATAACACACACCCAACAAAATTATTAACTTAGTTCCTAGTCACATAACTCAATTCAACATTTAAGCATAAGACAACTAATTCCTTGGTGGGGTGCATGCATTTACATTGCTTTGAGAAATAAAAAGGAGAAATTATCCCACTACACTTTCAATTGATTAGCTATAGAATTTAATTGAATATACAACGAAGAAAAAAAAATAGTTACAACCAGCTTAAGGAAATGTACAACTTATCTAAGGATAGATATGGTCTACTCAAATACTTAATACCTTGACTAAATGGGGATTATAGCTACTTGTAGGTTAATTTATTAATTTAATACTTAGCTATTGAACTCAAATCAACATGTATCTTGGAAGAAGAAGGCATGGTTTGCCTTTTTTAATACCTAAGAACCTCAACAACTACATCTTGTTGGTCTCAAGGTGTTGATTTTCATAGGATCTTATAAACTGATAAACACTTCTTATGATTTCTTAATTTAATATTTTCTTTCATTCACGTTCATCATAAAGAAATTACACAAAATATCTCAACAATATAAACAAAATGCTAGCAGGATCTTAAAGAGATAGCCAAACAAGAGACACAAGAATTTACTCTGGGAAAACCCACTTGGGGGAAACCCAACAACCTTTTTGCTCAGAGAAATCATTCAATTCAACAAGAGATACATCCTTATCTTATCAGTAAAGACGTAGGTCAAACTAACCATGAACATACCTAGGTGAAACCTAGTCAGGCAAAATAATTAGCCTCATAAATGTGGTTTTTTGTGCCTCAACTATTAGGTCTTCTGCCCAACAAATGTCTCTAATCAGAATTCAACCTTCTGCTTGGTTCGAAAATTCAGTCTTCTTACATGCATTAATTCTATCCAGAAACTAGACTCGCTTCCTCACTTAAATCTGGCATTTCCTTCTTCCTTCACTTGATCAGACGTAATGTGAATTGTCTTGAACAGGAGACGATCTGAATTTACCTTTGAAGGAGGTCAAATGATATTTATAGATAAGTTAAATGAGCCTGAATAGACATGACTCTAAGGTTGGGTTGACTTGAAGTCGACCTTACTTTTGGAGGCAAAAATACATGATTTGAAAATGCATATTTCCCTCTTTTTGAAGCCGGCATGAAGAAATGTCTTGAAAATATTATTACATTTATTTGGAGGGCTAAAGTAACAATTATGAAGACCATTCATAGCTACAAAAATTCAACACAAGTGACATAATTAAAAAATCAGTAAGTAGTTGCAACATCAAACTCATAGCATCCACTGATCTCACTATTCAAGGAGAAATAGGTTTGGATTTATCAATTGTCGGGATTTATTATACTGGGGAAGTCTAATGAATTATGATTCTCCTAAATCAATATACAAAATCATTGTTTTTAAATGGTTAGGAACAAACTGAATCATAGAGACAATGAATTCATTTATACTATGCATTTTCTATCATATTTCACACTAAGGACAACAAATGGAGATTATGTCTGATTTATGCACTCATACAAATGAGGTCCACAATAATATACACAATGAACAATCATAATGAACATAATGATTTTACCCTAAAATCCAAACTAGGAAAACCGACTTTGAGTGGTTGCTTGGATTTCAATTTGACAGTCTTTGGTTATAGTGTAGTTCATGCCTTTATGTGTATCCTTCCCTCCTTAGCCAAAAGGCCCTTTGTGAGTGAAAATACAATAGTAAAAAGGGAGAGCTAGGGCAAGGGGAAGGCCAACATGCATGGGCCTTCATTTCACATTCCTTGGTCCTTTTCTCTCCTATTATTATTATTATTTATTCTGTCTTTCTTTCTTTTGTCTTGTTTAATTTTACATTTAACACTATCTTCGATAGTTTATCTAACCTTCATTAATCACCTGACTTCATTCTTAGATACTAAATCTTACAACCATTCTCTTGTTTATATACATTTTGGATAAATAATTGGGGCAATGCTAGAGAGTTTGTTAGGGATTTATTTCCACAGAAAACATATTTCCAAAGTCCTTAAAAAAGAAAAACATCATCACTACCTTCCAATCTTTAAACATAATTAAAGGGAGGATGAAATGTGTTAAGGACCCAATCAATCTACAACGTCATAAATGGGTTTGTGAAACTATCAAAAAAATGTATATTGGTAAATAATGATCAATATTTTCAACTAAGGATCAAGGAATATGGAGTCATTATACAACTTGATTGCTTATAAACCCTTGTTCTTGTTGAGTACTCTTATTACACTAAACACCAAATGTGTATTGAAAAATACTATAGTGCTTGCAAAAATTGATAACTATAACTATAAACACAAATTTAGAAAAGCCATTGGAATTATTAAACATCTGAATAATTTGAACATGAATGGTGAATAGGAGGCAAGTAACAACCATATCTCGTTGCTCCAAAAGAGAATAATTCAAAATAATATTATAATATAAAAATATGTATTGCTACATGAAATGCATTAATAGATCAAAATTTCTCTTAATCGAATTTTTATGTCTTCATAATAGATCAAAATTTCTTTTATCGACTTTGTATGTCTTCATAATGAACCGTGGCATAAGTTTGAAATGTTTGATCGAATTTTATTTTACATGGGTCTTCTTGAAAACTTATATATAAATTTGAAGACAACATAAGCCTCTTTCAATCTTTTTTTTTAATAATTTGAGAGAGGACTACAAAAGCTTACATGATTTCTTAAAGAGAGGTTTATATAGTTATTTTATTATATGCACGACTGTTGTAAAAGACATTAGCGTATGCTTAGTAAACTTGTAAAACAACTAATTCTTTATCTGTTAGACTTGAACCAAAATGTAAGAGATTTATCAAGAATTTGTTAAGCAGTAAACAGGTGCAGTAAGAAAAGAATAAAATATCACGCATAAGTAACACACATGAACACCAGGATTTAAGGTGGAAATGCAATGTGGGAGAAAACCATTGTTGTTGTCGTCTCAATCTTCAAAACTTATTAATATTAAAAACTTCTTACATTCTTGTACTAGTGCAGACTCATACCATTACGTAGGCACCCACCTGCTGAAGGCTACAACCTTCACTCGTACTCCAGCTCCTACTGGAAGCGAGCTCCAACCCCCTGATCTGATTACCAGCTACTACTGGCAGGAAGCTTCGACTTCCTCACTGAAGGCTCCAACCCTTAGAAATCCACAGACCACGTTTCATGAATTTTCACACTGGATCCAATATCAACACTTATGCTCAATCATCATTGTAATACAATCATCAATCTCTCAGACACAAAATCAATGAATCACTGAAACCCAATCAACTGACACTTAATCAAAACTCAACCAATCAACTGTAACAGTCAGATCATTGTATCCATAACACAAAATTGAACTCGGAATATTGCATCAACACATAGAATTAATTGCAAACATAGTTACTGATCAAACGGGAACTATTACCTCAAAATGGGTACTCGAGCCCAAAAATCCCAAAAAAAACATGAAAAAACAACCCAAAGATAAAAAGTCTTGATTCTGCATCATCATTTTTTTTAGAGTAAATTTTCAATATTTTTTAAAAATAACAATAAAAAACAATAAAAGTCATTTTGTTTGTT
This sequence comes from Pinus tabuliformis, assembly GCA_031772625.1. Lineage (NCBI taxonomy): Eukaryota > Viridiplantae > Streptophyta > Pinopsida > Pinales > Pinaceae > Pinus > Pinus tabuliformis. The sequence goes on along the minus strand of CM062819.1, from coordinate 1,023,172,102 downwards.
GCAAAAAACACCTTGAAATCGAAAAATGTTGATGCCAGAATAACATCTTTTTTCCAGTGTACATTTTCAACATTTTTTAATAATGACGTTAAAATTAAAATATCATGACTTTGAAAAAATTTAAATTTCCAACAATTTTCAAGCATAACATTAACGATAAAATATCACATCTTTGAAAAGCCTTAAAATTCCAACAATTTTTAAGCATAACATTAAATTTAAAATATCACTTCTTTGAAAAACCTTAAAATTCCAACAATTTTCAAGCATTGTGTTAAATATATATATATTTATATTGATATTGGTATTTATATTTATATTTATACTGTTTTCAACCATAACATTAAAGATAAAATATCACGACTTAGAAAAACATTAAAATTTTGATAATTTTTCAACCATGGAATTAAAACCAAAGATTATGACTACAAAACAATCTTAAGTTTTCAAAATATTTCAAGCATGACATTATGGAAGAAATTTATGACTAAAAAAACATTAAAAATGAAGACCTTAATGAAAAAGTTATTATACCAAGAGTAATTTATTTTAAATGCTAAATGTATAGCGATTTTAAAATCTTAGCCTAAGACAACTTAATACATTGCAAAAAAAAAATTAAAAATCAACTATCAAATTGACACGCAGTGTAGGTAGCTCAACCCATTGTAATGAAAACTTAAAGACCAACCATGAAATTAACACATTGTGAGGCAGACTTGATTCATTATAACAAAAACTTTAAAATCAACTAACAAATTGCACGTAATGGGATCAGGTTGCAAGACAAGCATCAACACGGACCCTATATATATATGAAAGATACATAAGAAAACAAAAATTCAAATATTGAAATATTGAAAAAAAAACAAAACAAAACAAACAAAAAAACCACAAAAATACAAAAGAAAACAAAAATATTGAAAAAAAATAATAATAACAAGTAATAAAACATGACAAAAAAGATTCTTCACTATAATATTTGATATTTATACGTGCGCTCTGCAGCCTTCGGCTCTGAACCCTGAGGCCCGCATCTTGCGCGATCTGCAAGCAGCGAGCACGCCCGCCCTCTGCCGGTCTGACCCCTGCGGACTTCTGCATGCTGCGGTTGGGCTGATTCATGGATCGATCTGTTGGATTTTGACAGTCCCGATCCTGGGGATTGAGACTATGGAGGGGTTGGGCACTCCCCAGGCGGCTCTCCCGCCTCCTCCGCCGATCTCGCCTTCTGAGGCCTTCAATCAGCTCTTGGCTGGTCTCCCAAAGAAGAAAAACGTTGAAGCTGCGAAGTTTGTAAAAAAACTGGACGATATTCCGGTGATCTCCCTTCCTCCAGAAACCCCGATCCAAGTTGCTCTGTCTTTAGCTGAACGGGCTCTCATCGGCCAGTTCACTGGGCTATGGCCGTCTCCAAAATCCACTGAGAGCTGGGTCATCAGAAACTGGGCGCCGCTAATCAAAGAAAGTGTCACCTCCTACTTTCTGGGGAGAGGATACTTCCTCTTCGAATTCACATCAAAGGACGACAAAGATCTGATCTTCCAAAACGGCCCCTACTTCATGGGCCCTCAGGGTTTGTATCTGAACAATTGGACCCCGGACTTCGATCCGACAGTAGATGTGCCCAAAGCAGTCCCGGTGTGGGTCAGACTTCCAAATCTTCCAGTACATTGTTGGAATTGGGACTCACTGAGACACATTGGAAATGCCCTGGGGAAATTTATAGACCGAGCAAATAATAAAGACCAATATGACTGTGCCAGGATCTGTGTAGAAGTAGATCTGGAGGTGGGACTACCAGAGGCCATCACAATAAAGGTCGGAAGTTGGACGCATTTACAGAAATTGGATTATGAGCAGCTGCCCTTCAAATGCCGGAAATGCCATGTTTATGGACACTTCGCCAGAGACTGCCCGACCAACAATGAGGCTGCGCAGGGGAAGGAGGACGGATGGAATCAAGTCAAGCGATCCAAACCGTATCTCAAGAATCAGAAACCGGGAGGCCCTAATGGCAAAGGGCCTCATCAGACCACTGCTCACCAGATCCCGTCCAAGCCTGCTCCAGAAAATAAGTTCGATCTTCTGAGCTCGCAAACAGAGGGCACCCAGGAGGTCGTGGTACAAAAGGAGACAGAAGTTACTCAGGAGACTGAGGTCCATAAAACAGCTCCTTCAGGCAAAGGTACTCCCTCAGCCTCCCCCAAAGGAGCCAATGTTGAAGACCCCAAAGGTAAGATTTTAGAAGAGGAGGAAGAAGAACAGGAATCGGAAGAATCAGAAGAGGAAGGGGAAATAGGAGAGTCCCAAACCTCGGTAAGAAGATCTACAAGAGGCCGGAAAACTGACAGGGAAAAAAGGGAGCAGGAGACTTACAAAGAAAAACTTCAGGGCAGCCAACCAACTTTGGAAAAACTGCTAGCTCCAAAGTCTAAGATGTCGAAAAATCAGCCCCAAGGCTCCAAGGGAGCCCACCAGAAACACAAATAATGAAGGTCATCTCCTGGAATTGTAGAGGTATGGGGAGTAAAGCTAAGGAAGAAGCCATCAGAAGCTTAATCAGAACAGAGACTCCAGACATACTTCTCGTCCAGGAGACAAAGTTGGAAGACATAGTCTTCCTTCAAGCAAGCAAGAAACTTTGGTTCAAAAGTGAAGCAAGAGCAATCTCTGCCCGGGGTGCCTCGGGAGGAATTGGCACTTTATGGAACACTAGCAAATTTGCAGTCCTATTTGAGGCTAGGAATACTCACTGGTTGCTGCTGAAAATGCAGAATCTAGACACCAAGGAAATTTTTTGTCTTTTTAATGTTTACTCTCCTGTCAATGTCGGGGAAAAAAGGACTGTTGGGATTCCATAAGGCAACAAGCAGACTTGACAAACCTGGAAAATATAATTATTGCTGGAGACCTCAATCTCACTCTCCATCCATCCGAAAAAAGGGGAGGCAGCGTAGTACGAGATCCGGCAAGGGAATGGGTGGAGGACATTATGCAGGACTGGGACTTGCTGGATATCAAACCCTCTTCCGGTAAGTACTCTTGGTCTAATAAAAGAATGGGCCCTGGACATATTGCTGCCAGGCTAGATAGATTTTTTATTCAAAGTTCCTATTTGCTGCTAGGCCTAGAACCCAGAATGCATATTCTTGCTAACAGCATCTCGGACCATAAGCCCATAAAACTAGAGCTCCTAGCTCATCTTGATCTGGGACCTATCCCCTTTAGATTTAGCCCTCTCTGGACAAAGGAGCCAGACTTCATGCAAATTGTCAAGGATTGTTGGAATCAGCCTGTCAAAGGTTCGCCTTTCTATATCTGGGAGGAAAAGCTTAGAAGGGTAAAAGGAGCTCTAAAAAGATGGGTTAAAACTTTGTCCAATCCGGCTACAGAAAGGAAATCCATTAAAGCCTCTCTTGCCTCCCATCAAAAGCGTATGGAGAATGATACAATCACAAAGGAGTTATTAGATCAGGAAGCTCATCTGCAACAGTGCTTCCACAAGGCTTGCTTAGCTGAAGAAGAATATTGGAGATTAAAATCCCGTAATCTCTGGCTCAAAGCAGGGGATAGGAACACTGCATTTTTCCACAAACAAGCCCAGGCAAGGAAATGCTTCAACACTATCTCTGAGATTAAAGAGGATAATGACACTCATAAGGATTTTGAGTACATAAAGAAAGCAGCCTTTTTGCACTTTCAAAACTTGTATAGTGAAGACAAGGATCCGAATCAATATTCAGATCTGCTAGACGTTATACCCTCTGTAATTTCTCAGCGTATAAATGAAACTCTTGAGGCCAAAGTCACTAAAGATGAAGTGAAAAAGGCCCTCTTTGATATGGATCCGGATAAGGCCCCTGGGCCGGATGGTTTCTCTGCCAGATTTCTCCAAGCTTGCTGGCCGATTATTGAAAAGGACCTGCTCAAAATGGTGCAAAAGTCTCAAAACATTCAGAAAATAGGAGGCAGCACAAATTCTGCTTTCTTAGCCCTCATACCCAAGGAAAAAGGCGCCAACAACTTCAGCAGATTCCGTCCGATTTCCCTATGTAACACTGGATACAAATTAATCACCAAAGTAATTGCAAACAGACTGAAGCTCATTCTACCCAAAATAATCCCTGAGAATCAAGGAGGCTTCATCCAAGGAAGGCAGATCGTGGACAACTTCATTCTCATACAAGAGGCAATTCATTCAAGTCTTCTCCGAAAAGAGCAAGGTATGGTAATTAAACTTGATTTAGCCAATGCTTTTGATCGAGTAAATCATAGCTTTCTTTTAAATGTTATGAGAAAATTTGGTTTTGGAGCAAATTTCATTAAATGGATCCGGGCATGCATCTCGGAGCCATGGATTGCTCCTCTAGTAAATGGAAGAGCCACTGATTTTTTCAAAGCTTCGAGAGGACTTAGACAGGGGTGTCCTCTATCCCCTCTGCTTTTTGTCATCCAAGCCTCTGTCCTCAGCTTCCTGTTAGACAAAAAGATGCAAGATCAAGATATCAATGGATTGTGTATTGCAAGAGGGGTCAAAAACATAAATCACGCCTTGTTTGCGGATGACACTTTGTTACTGGGATCTGCCACTCTCTCCTCTGCATCAAAATTTAAAGCGGTTTTGGATGAATTCAGTAAGGCCTCAGGCAGCGCTGTAAATAAGAGCAAATGCCACATCTACAGCTGGAATACTACGCCCAGATTGCTATCTGACATTTCTAGATGTTTGGGCTTTGCAGCCTCCTCCTCCTGGTCATCTTTCAAATACTTGGGTCTCCCTGTATATCATAAGAGACCTACAAGCAAAGACTGGCTCCCACAGCTGGAAAAATTTAAGTCAAAGATACAAGCCTGGGGCTACTCCTGGCTCAATACTGCTGGAAAATCAGTCTTAATTAAATCTGTGCTTACCAGCCTCCCTTTATTCCAATTTACTGGGCTTCTTGCTCCGGCAACCATCCTAAAAAAATGGAAGAATACATACGGAGGTTCTTTTGGAAGGGAGGAAAACAAAACGAAAACAAGATTCCTCTTATCAGTTGGGAAACCATCTCCAAGCCACTGTGGGAGGGTGGTTTAAATTTTAAAAATCTCTGTCAGCAGAATGTGGCAATGGCAGCAAAGATTATATGGAAAATCATTGCACCCAATCCTGGCTGGGCTCAAGTGGCTCTCTGGAAAAAGTATTTCAGAGGACCTCGCACCAGATGTTTAGAAAACGTTATTCAATGGCCTAACTCGGCATTCCTGAAACTGTACGCTAAAGCTGCCCCTCTAATTACTGCACACTCCTACTGGATCCCAGGTAATGGCAAAAAGGTCAGCATTTGGACTGACAAAATCATGAATAAAGATCCAATTGAAGACAGAGCCTCCATTAGAACGCTGCGTTGCTGGATGGACAGAGAGGGACTGCGAACGTTGTGGGATATTTCTCTATGGAACAACTCTATTTGGGCAGGATGGAAACGCATCGAGGTGCCGGATCAATTGACCAATGAATGGGCCACGTTGCTTGATTGCTTGCATGGATTGGCGCCCACGCACATGAGGAAAAGAGACCTGAAAGGTTGGGGGCCGAATGCCAGAGGTTACGCAGTCTCCTTGGGGTACGTCAAATTGAATGAGAGGCCATATGTCCCCCCTAACCCAGCTCCTTGGCGAGGTGTCTGGCGCACTCCTTCATGGCCCAAAATTGACTTCTTTGCCTGGCTTCTCTGCCATGGTAAAATCTTAACTTATGACATCTTGCAGAGGAAAGGATTCTACGGTCCCTCCATCTGCTCATTGTGCAGTGAAAATGCAGAGACAGCAGTTCATTTAATTCTAGAATGTAACTTCTCCAAGCAGATATGGTTTTCCTTTATACATAATTTGGATCCTAATTTCATGCTTCCTTGCACCACGGCGGATCTCTTTTCAAATTGGGCAACCAGATACCCTGGCCCAGCTCCTAAAAACCAGATCATTAAAACTGCGTGGGCAGTCCTTCCAAAGATTATTTGTTGGCAGATATGGCTAGAACGTAACAGAAGAATCTTCAGAAATACAAAGCAGAATCACAAGGCCTTAGAAATCAAGATCAAATGCCACATTAAGGAGTGCTTGACTGATATAAAAGACGATTCCAACCTCAGCCAACAGGACATCATTTGGGGATCGATTCTAGAACTTCAATTTCAACCAGCAGTCAGAAATGCCCCTATCATTAAAGACTGGCAAATAAGGAAGTCTGAAACTGACTTTCAAGACTGGATCAAAACGCAAGCAAGACACTCCCTCTTTTTTGACGGGGCAGCAAAGGGCAATCCGGGCAAAGCTGGTGCAGGAGGTGTTGTTGTAAATCCAATTGGGGAAAAAATCCATTCCTATGCTTGGGGACTTGGATATTCTTCCAGCATTCAAGCGGAGGCCTTAGCCCTCTTTCAAGGCCTCAAGATCCTCAAAGATTTAAACATAAAAGAAGCTAATGTTATAGGTGACTCCCAGATCATTATAAACGCAATGGCTTCCAAATCCCCAGCTCTGGATCTTAAACTAGCAAGGCTGATAACCAGAATCAAAGGCTTGGAAAGCAATTTTCAGAACTTGAATTACTATCATGTGCTGAGAACTCATAATAAAGAGGCGGACATTGAAGCCAACAAAGCTGCCCTCCTCTCTGCCGGAGTCAAGATGAAAGACGAAGAAGAATCATGGGAACCCATTCCATAATCTGATTGCTGCCATGTTCTACTGTTTGCTATTAAATAAATTTGTATGTATCTTCAAGTGGGGGAAAATCTCTGAAATTGATTCCATGGATTCCTTAGTAAGGAAGAAATCTCCAAGCTCCAGCTGCATCCTTAGTCACTGCAGTGAGAGGCAACAGGACAAAGAAATATCCAATGTAATCAGAATTTCGGCATTCAGGCCAAGATGAATACAAACCGTTTCTGTTAAAAAAAAAAAAAACATGACAAAAAAAATCAAATATAAAAAATATATAGAACTGCAAAAATTCAAAAAAAAAAAATTCAAATATTGAAAAAAAATAAAAATAACAAATAAGAAAACATGACAAAAATAATAAATATAAAAAATATAGGAATGACATTAAAAAAAATAAATAAAAATAAAAAATTAACCATAACATGTAAAAAAAAGAGTAAAATAAAATACAACATTAAAAATAAATAAAAACTTAAAACAAAAATATTCCCCAGCCACCCCAAGGCCCAACCTGCCAGGGATAGCAAGGGGACGATTCATGACAAAATATATATATATATATATATATATATATAAGAAAAAATTAATAAAAAATAAAAACATCATTTAAAAAAAAGTTAAATAATTACCAAAAATAATAATAATAATAATTTAAAAGAAACAAAAAATTAAAAATATTCAAATTAAAAATTAAAAAAGAAAGGGTTAAATAATTACCAAAAAAAAATTATATATATTTATATATATATAACCCATGCCACCTCGCCACACTACCTCCCTCTCCCTCCCCACTGCACCCTCTCCCTCTCCCCAACCCTCCCCTCTCCGCTCTCAGCCCCACCACCCTCTCCCTTCCCCACCCAGCCCTCCCCGCCCGCCCAAACCCCCAACTTGCGGCCTCTTGGCCGCTAGCTGCGGATCCGGGCGGGTGGGGAATGGGGCCGGGGGGGGGGTTGAGGGAGGCGGGTAGGGGGGCGAGTGTTGAGGGGGGGAGGGGGAGTGGAGAGTGGAGGAGGGGGCCTGTGGTGTGCAGGGGGAGGGGGAGCGAAGGGGTGGGGTAGGGCGAAGTGAGGGGGGAGGCAGGGTTAATATTTTTTTAATAATTTTTTTTAATTTTTTTTATATTTTTAATTTTTAATTTTTTAATTGTTTTTTCTAATATTTTATTTATGTTTTTTAAAAAAATATATATTTTTTTATTTTTTTTATTTTTTTTTTATATTTTTAAAAAATTTTAATTGTGTTTTTTTTAATATTTTTTTTTTTTATTTTTGTTTTAATTGTTTTTGTCTTAATTTTTAAATTTAAATACTTTCAATTTTGATTTTGATATTTTTTTAAATGTTTTAAATTTTTTTATTTTTTTATAGTTTAAATTTTTTTAATTGTTTTGAAAAAAAAAAAAAAAAAAAACAATTTTTATAATTTTTATAATTTAATTTTGTTTTGTTTTTTTTACATTTTTATAGGTTTTTTCTTTTTTTATATATATTTTTTTGTATTTGAATTTTTTGTCGTGTTTTTTTATTTTTATTTTTATGTTTTATTACTAACATAAAAATCAGCAACATTTAAAAAAATATATATATCCACACTTAATTCATTAGAAAATTTAAAGTGTAAAAACTAAGCTCTCTAAACAAAAAGGGTTGATGCTCATCAACACTTTTCAAAATCAAGATGAAAATCACTAACAAAAAAAAATTGTTCACGCTTGATACATAAAAAAAATTAAAGTGTCAAAAATAAGCCCTCTAAAAAAATGTGTTGATGTTGCATCAACACTTTTCGAAATCAGCATGAAAATCACTAACATTTACAGAAATTGTTCATACTTGATACATAAAAAAATTTAAAGTGACAAAAATATGCTAAAAATAAAAGAGGTGTATTCTCAATCACCATTTTTCAAAATCGAGTGATTTTTTGCTACCTCAAAAAAAGGGTACTAGGTCATTTTCTCGTTTGATTAGTAACTATGTTTGCAACCCTGATTATTCAAATTCCAAGATGTATACGCTACTTCGCTTAATGCAACCCACGTGTATACACGCTTTTCTGTAGAGAAACCCGCACACAAATTCTAATATAGTGAAAACTAAAAACTTGACTAGTGCAATTTTTATATACGTAACTTTGAAGAAGTGAACCCACATGTATACGCGCTTTTCCCAACACCAACCATCGTATAGATCTGTAAAATTTGACCTAAAATTGCGCAGCTCTTCAGAACTTCAGAAAGACCTGGATCATAATATTCAGAGATAAAAACATGCGTGAGTACTTAGATCTAGTCAATCCATGAGCAGATCATACAATGAAAAAGTCATTTCAGGTCTCATGGTCCTAATCCATCATTGTATTCATCAGTGCATAATTATTTCAGATCAATGTGACAATTATGGCCCTTGCAATGCAAATATACTTCAGATTGAAGTATTCATCAAAAACCCTTTCACTTGCACACATAACACTTTTATCTTCACCTCTTTATATAGTTTAGCCCTTATCTAATACCACGGGTCAAAACTACACTAATGTCGGTGGTAATATTTGACGGGATCAATATCTGTTGTCGCGCTCATTACTATGGGCCAATACCATGGTAAGGACCCCTAATATTTAGAATAGCATGGTGCAAAAACCATACGCTACTTTGCTTCACCAAACTTGTGTGTATACACGGCTTGGCTTTGATGAACCCGCATATAGATTTTCAAATATTCATCTGTATCAAACTTCTGATTCTGATCTGTAAACCTTTGACCCATCATTCTGGTATTATGTTCCATCATTCTGTCATCTCTGAACTAACCTGTGGATTAATCTAGTTACCATATACTTGTTCTGTTACAAGTGAGTTTCCATCAAGGACAACACATGCATCATAATGCCAACAATATCCCCCTTTGGACTTGATGGTAACCATGTTCGTGTTGATCACCTCAACCTGTAGAAACATGTTAGATCCATCAAATAATTGTTATTCAAACACCAATGATCACCTCAACCTGTAAAAACCTATTAGATACATCAAATAACCATTATTCAAACACCAAGATATTATCCCCCTTTGACATCAAGGGCAAAGGTGGACCAAAGCTCCCCCTTTGAATCTAATTTACATTATCCTGCCCATGCTCCCCCTGAGCACATGCTGAATCTTCAAAAAGGTTTTCAAGTGAAGAACATGACTCTATAACTCAATTGAGGATACATATTTGACTCAACCACCCAACCAAGTGGGATTACATTTTTGACACAGTCATCCAACCAAGTGGGATTACATATTTGACAATTATTACAATTATAGGTCTCCACATGACCTTTATATCAAATGACAGATATGGCATTAATATTAGATCTAAGACTTTTGTGATCCATAATGTAGATATAAGTCTTTCGGATTAATCGCATTGTTAGGATTTGGTCGACGTTTCGAACCAACTAATGTGGTTCATCCTCAGGACAAGGTGAGAAATCAATCAATCTAAAGGAATAAATAGCATGAATGCGTCATTGTCTAGGGTTTACTGGTGAGAACTAGCCGTTGGTGAATTAGTTAATAAGGAAAATAATATATTATTTAATAGTTAGTGGTACAGAGATATCTAATAAAATATTATATATTTAAATTAAAAATAGTTGTTATGGAAAATAAAATATATCATTTCAGTGTTATTGATTTATATAATATAATTATTTATCAATAATATTAATTTATATAATATTATTAGTTATGGGTTGATTTATTTTTTTGTTTTCAAAAGTAGTTGTTGGGAAAAATTCAATTCAAAATATTATATTTATTAAAATTACCAATAATTTGTTGTTATTATTTATTCAAAAGATAATTTATTAATATATTCAGCTTATATTTATATAATTATAATTTGTGAGAGGTTAGCCTATATCCTTTAAATAGAAATAAAGTAATGTTGGATTATATAAATCAGAGTTTTTAGGTTAATAATTAAAGAAGTTTACATCATGATATATTATTAGGGGTATACATATTTTAGTAGTATTAATAAACTCCATAATATAAAAATAAAAGGAAGAGGAGGATCCAAAATTTTATAGGAATTCAGAAAGATAAAAATAATCTAAATTCTAAAGGGTTCCAAAAAAGCGAGATTGCTAGGGAAGGGGAGGAAGGGATTTCTAAAGTAATAAGTATAATTTAAAAAGAGGAATTTAAAACTAATAATTACTATTATAAGCACATGAAATTGAAGAAAATTAATAAGGATAATAGGGGATAGATAATGAAGCGAGACGAAACTAGAAGCAGATTAGTAAGAATCAAGAAGAGAGAGACGAAATCCAGCTCTTACCCAATTCCAACCATCGTCCCTATTCAGATTTTTGGCATGCCCCTACCCTCGACAATAATGAATTCATGCTATTTATTCCTTTAGATTGATTGATTTCTCACCTTGTCCTGAGGATGAACCACATTAGTTGGTTCGAAACGTCGACCAAATCCTAACAATGACATTAATAACTGAGACCAAAATATCTTAAAAGTAGCATAATTCAGCAACCAGAATGCCAACAATGCATTATATTCTGCAAGGCTAATTCTCCCCCTAACCCTGTGCTACATGTTCATTTTCAATAAATCATTCATCAAAGCATCTTCATCAACCAGATAAATATCAATGAGAAAAATATAACTCAATACTATATTAGCAGACTGTACCCATCAACACCAGACCAAGAAAAATCAAATCATAGTTGTCAGAAGCATGTCAGAGGTTGATCTTGAGTCTGTCCCACTGTTTTTCTATTAGAGAAAAACATACGCAACTATTTGTAAAGAAACTCGTGTATATATGCGACTATACCTCATGAAACTCGCGTATAGCCAGCAATCTTCTGAATTTTCACCTGTAGACTGAGCAGACTGAATTAACAACAAAATGAGGCAAAGACAACTCCCAGTTTCTATCTAAGATATTCAAATGCTTCTCTAGGAAGGGGTTTAGTAAATATATCAACAACTTGTTCTTTGGAGGGAACCTACTCCAATTAAACCTTTTTCTCAAACACTTTTTCTCGTAGAAAGTGATACTTAATAGGAATATTCTTGGTCTTGGAGTGCATAACAGGATTTTTCGAAATACTAATAGCACTTGTATTATCACATAAGATGGAGATGGGTGGAGAACATTTGATTTGTATATCCTGTAATGTTTGCATCATCCAGAGAAGTTGTGTGCAACAAGATGCAGCAGCTACATATTCTACTTCTGTTGTAGATAAGGAAATGGAACTTTGTTTCTTGTTGAACCAAGATACCAATCGGGGCCCCATGTAAAATGCACCTCCACTGGTGTTTTTCTAGTCATCAACATTTCCAGCCCAATCCGCATCTGTGTATGCATGAAGGGTAAGATCTGCATCTTTAGGATATCATAGACCAAAGCCTTGGGTTCCTTGGAGATATTTGAATATTCTTTTTACTGCCTGAAGATGTGATTCCTTTGGATTGGCTTGGAAACGTCTAGCAATCCCAACTGCATTATGATATCTGGTCTGGTACCTGTTAGATAAAGCAGACTTCCAATCATAGACCTCTACTCTGGTTGGTTTACAACGGGAGAATCATCATTAGAACTAAGGCTACATCCTGTCATCATGGGAGTACATACAGGTTTGCAATCTTCCATCCCATTCTTCTTCAAAATCTGCTTGAGATATTTTGTTTTTGAGAGAAAGATTCCATCTTTTGCTTGTTGCACTTGTAGACCAAGAAAATAGGTTAGTTCCCCAAGTAAAGACATTTCAAATTCTTGCTGCATAACAGAAGCAAAGTTTTGACTCATAGATTCTTCATTACTGCCAAAGATGATATCATCAACATAAACAACAATAATTAGTAGTTTATCACCCTCAATTTGTGTGTACAAGTTGTTGTCTGCGGATCCTTTTGTGAAACCTTCTTGTTGAAGATATTTGTCAAGACGATAATACCATGCCCGCGGAGCTTGTTTTAGCCCATATAAAGCATTTTTGAGTTTGGATACAAGGTTTTCATCATTCCCCAAAATGAATCCTTCTCGTTATTCAATATATAGTTCTTCTTCTAGATCTCCATTAAGGAAAGTAGATTTTGCATCCATTTGATAAACTTTGAAATTTCGAAAACTTGAAAATGCAAGAAACATTCTTATGGCTTCAAGTCTAGCTATTGGTGCAAATGTTTCTTCAAATTCTATACCTTCTTGTTGAGCATAACCTTTACAAACAAGTCTAGCTTTGTTTCTAATGACCTCTCCATTTTCATTCAACTTATTTTTGAATATCCATTTTGTCCCAATAACACTTTTATCATGAGGCCTTGGAACCGATTCCTAAGTATCATTCTTTTCAATTTGATCAAGTTCTTCATTCATGGCCTTAACCCAACATTCATCTTTACTGGCTTGATTTATATTTTGTGGTTCAATGGTGGATAATAAAGCTAGATAATTAGAAGATCCTACAAGGGTTCTTCTTGTTTGTATCCCAGATTCCTTTTCTCCTAGAATTTGAGTTTTTGGATGATTATTTTGAACATACCTGGATGAAGGCTTTTCTTTGTTTGATGTATCTTCTTCTATTGCTTCATTAGTTTCTTCTCCTATATCATTGTGATTTTATGTGGGAAAGCATTCATCATCATCGTCCTCTTTTGTTGATGTTATCTTTTTGGGCCCTGTGCATGCTTCATCAATCACAATATCAATGCACTCAATAATTTTCCGAAGTCTCTTGTTGTAACATTTGTATCCTTTGCTTCCAGATGAGTAACCAAAAAGTATTCCTTCATCTGCTCTAGCTTCAAACTTACCAAGTTTTTCATCATTATTTTTTATGAAACATTTGCTTCCAAAAACCCTAAAATGCTTTACAGTGGGAGGATTACCATACCAAAGTTCATATGGACTTTTATCACTATTCATGTGAACATGAGCCTTGTTGAGAATATTTACTGCAGTATGTGCAGCTTCACCCCAGAAGGTGTCAGGAGTTCCAAAATCATCAAGCATGGCACGAGCCATTTGTTGAACAGTTCTATTCATTCTTTCTGCGATGCCATTTTGTTAAGGAGTTTTAGCTACAGAAAATTGTCTTTTTATGCCATGTTGTTCACAAAAATCAAATAATTTATCTTATATGTATTCTCCTCCTCGGTCATATCTGAGACATTTGATTTTTAGATCTAATTCATTTTCAACTAATGCCTTAAAGACTTTAAATTTATCAAATGCTTCATCTTTGTGTTTCAATAGACCGATTCAGCTCATTATAGAAAAGTCATCAATGAATAAGATATAGTATTGTTCTCCACGAGGTGACTTTTTCCTTACTGGTCCACACAAATAAGTATGTATAAGTTCAAGAGGCTTACTTGCTTATCCTTATTTGGCATTGAATTGAACTCTGATTTGCTTACTGAATTGACATGACTTATATATGGTACTTTCAGGTATGGTGATGTAGGGTAGAACACAAACAACTTTGAGCCTGCTTGATTTGATTATTTGAGAGAAGCTTAGATGTCCCAACCTTCTATGCCATAACCAATTTTCTTCTACCTTGCCTAGGTAACATTGTTCTTGGCCACCTTTCAATATATACAGATTGCTCGGGGTTCTTGTTCCTTTTATTATGGTCTTTCATGTGTCAAGTTCACAAACCATACATTCTTGTGATCGGAATACCACCTCATTCTCTTAATCACACATTTGGCTAACACTCAACAAGTTATGCTTTGATCCATCAACATACATAACATTACCAGCTATAACTTTTTCCTTTAGAAAAAAAGAACATTTACCCTTAATGACAGCAAGTGAGTCATTTCCAAAAGTGACATTCTTTTCTTTCTCTAAAGCATTTTATGGAATAAGTTTATCTTTATCACTTGACATGTGTTTTGAGCATCCACTACCAATGTACCATTGATTTTCTTGTCCTTCTGCAAAAAATTATATGGCACAGCTTTCAAACTGTAACTCCTTCCTTTTCCATACCTTATAATTTGTTGATATTTTCTCCTTTTGAGATGTTGACTGTAATTTGCTCCTGCATTCAAATTCTTCATGTCCAAAGTTATTGCAAAATTAGAATTCAATTTCATCTATAAGAGGTGAGAATATATTATAATAGTTCTTCTTGACTCTTGTCACATTCCTTTGTTTTCTTGCTTCTGTAGTCATGATAGTTTTGTATACAACACATTGAGTAGCCTTATGACCAAAATTTTGACATGAGAAACATTGTCCATTAAAGAATAAATTTCTGTGATCATAGAATCTTTTGGTGTTGTTTACCTTTTGACTGGTGCTTCTATTGTTGTTCATACTTGAATAGGAGTGAACATGATTTACCTGTGGAATGCCTTTATTCTTTTGTTGAGGACTGAAGTGTTGCTGACTGGTTTTTGTTGCATTACTAAAGCTTTGTTGATTGGTTTTTGCTGCATTTAGATAGCTTCCGGTGGTGGCTGAAGACTTTTTTGTTTTAGATGTTTCTCCAGTGTATCCAAGACCTGTCTTCATAAGAGGAGAGTGTTGTACATTGATAATTTTATCTAAGGTTTCAGATCCTTTAGCAAATCTAAGATTCAGAGTTTTTATTTTCTCAAGTTCCTTTCTTAGACTTACTACTTTACATTCTAACTTCCAGTTATGCTTTTCCTTTTCTATGAGTTGATGCTTCAAAGTATCTATGGCTACTTTGTTTTCTTCCAAGAAAACTTTGAGTTGAGTAATTTCTTCAAATAAATCTTTTTCCTCTAATGCATCCACAAATTTATCATTAGACTCATTAGTATTTTTCTCAAAATCCATGAGTAATTTAAGATCCTAATCAGGTTCACTTTCTTCACTAATTGACAAGCCATCACCATCTTCATGAGTATAATAACTTATTCTACTATCAAATTGTCTTCTATTACCTTTCGCAGTATCCTTCCCTTTCTCATGGTTGTCTTTATGAGGACATTTAGCAGCATAATGACCAACTCTACCACAAGAAAAACATTCGAAGGAAAGCTTACCTCTAAACCTTCCGGTGCCCAGTTCAATTTTCTTTAAAAAGTTCACCTTATCTTCTTCTGATATGTATCTTGATTCCTTTTGTTCTTCCTTTTCTTTTCCTTTTTTCAGATGCTTTAAATGCGGCTTCTTTGACTTCTGAGGGACCTTCTCTCCTCATTTCAAAAGTAGTCAGGATTCCATGAAGTTGAACAATAGTAAGAGTCTGCATATCCTGCCTCTCATCAATGACATACACTTTTGACTCGAATTTAGGAGTTAGAGATCTTAATATTTTCTCTACTAAAGTAGTGTCCTTTATTTCTTCACCCAGATTTTTCATGCGGTTTACAATCTCATCTATATGTAGAAAGAAGTTGGCAATACTTTCATCATTATGCATTTTGAGAGTTTCATATTGAATTCTAAGAGTTTGGAGTATAACACTTTTTACCTTGGTATCGCCTTCGTAGCTTTGAATGATTTTATCCCATATTTCTTTTGTTGTGCGTTAGCTGCATAACTTTGACAAATTATGGTTCTATCAGGCTTCCCAATAATGCATTGATAGCTTTGGCATTGGTTTCATACGTCTTCTTTTCTGCTGCATCTGTGGGAAATGTAGTTGGATATTGGTAACCTCCTTCCACAATTGCCCAAACATCTGCTCCAAGAGACTGAAGACAAGATCTGGTTCTTGTCTTCCAATATAAAAAATTATTTCCATTGAAGAGTGGTGGTCTAATAGATGTCGATTTGTCTTGAATGATCATCTTTGGAGATCTTCCTTCAAGCGATCAAGCTTCTTTTGAGGACCTGCTCCGATACCAATTGTTGGGAAAAATATTGAGAGGGTGCGGGGGGGGGGAGGTGAATCATTATTTTAAAAACTCACAATACTAATTTTCTTTTTTGAAATGTATACGTGACTTGACTAAACCCAACTAGCGTATATACACGACTGGTGTAAAAGAAACTAACATATGCTCAGTAAACTTGTAAAACACCTAATTGTTTATCTGTTAGACTTGAACCAGAATGTAAGAGATTTATCATGCATTTGTTAAGCAGTAAATAGGTACAGTAAGAACAAAACAAATTATCACACATAAGTAACACACATGAACACCAGGATTTAAGGTGGAAACCTAGTGTGGGAGAAAACCACCATTGTTGTCGTCCCAGTCTTCAAAACTTATTAATATCATAAACTTTTTACATTCTTGTATTGGTGCAGACTCATACCAATACGCAGGCACCCACATCTTAAAGGCTACAGCCTTCACTCGTTCTCCATCTCCTACTAGAAGGGAGCTCCAACCCCCTGATCTGATTACCAGCTACTACTGGTAGGAAGCTTCGACTTCCTCACTGAAGGCTCCAACCCACAAAAACATCCATGGACCACGTTTCATGGATTTTCACACTGGATCCAATATCAGCACTTATGCTCAATCATCATTGTAATACAATCATTAATCTCTGACACACATAATAAACTAATCATTGAAACCCAATCAACTAACACTTAATCAAAAATCAACCAATCAACTAACACTTAATCAAAAATCAACCAATCAATTGTAAGAGTCAGATCATTGTATCCAGAACACATAACTGAACTCATAATACTACATCAACACACAAAATCAACTGCAACCCTGATTATTCAAATTCCAAAATGTATACGCTACTTAGCTTAAGGAAACTCGTGTGTATACACGCTTTTCCGTAGAGAAAGTCGCATACAAATTTTAATACACTGAAAATTGAAAACTTGACCATTGCAATTTTTATATACGTGACTTTGAAGAAGCGAACCTACGTGTATACGCGCTTTTCCTGAGACCAACCAACGTATAGATCTGCAAATTTTGACCTAAAATTGTGCAGCTCTTCAGAACTTCAGAAAGACCCAGATCATAATATTCAGAGATAAAAACATGTGTTAGTACTTAGATCTAGTCAATCCATGAGCAGATCATATGATGAAAAAGTCATTTTAGGTCTCATGATCCTGATCCATCATAGTTATTTCAGATCAATGTGACAATAATGGCCCTTGCAATGCAAATATACTTCAAATTGAAGTATTCATAAAAAATCTTTTCACTTGCACACATAGCACTTCGATTGTTATGAAACCAGCTCAAGAAAAGATAGAAAAGATAGATCAACGCCTTAGAATTCAGCCTCTTCGAGGGGGCAACCTCCTTTACATTACATAAATGAACAATTCTTCGATGATTCAAATGACAAAACCTCCTTTCTATATATAGGAGTCTAAGGAGTCACAATATAATCCAGCCGACCTAACAATAATAATATAAAGCCACAAAAATAACAATAGAGGGATTTTATGGGCACATTAATAACAATATGGGGGCAATGGGGGCACAACAATATAAATAAGGGGTATAACTACAATAGTAATGGGGTAATCACTAGTATTATAGGGACCCAACATGCCCTTCGCCTTCAAAAAAGTGTTGTCCTCAACGCTTGAGTAGTTCTGGATACTTCTGCATAAAATTCTCATCCTCCCATGTGGAATCTTTAGCGGATAAGTTCTTCCACTTGATAAGGTAATCTGAAATTGATCGATTTCATAGCTGTCGAGTTCTTGTTTCTATAACTGCTTCCGGTTCTAATATAATTTTTCCTTCCTCGTCAAGTTCTGGAAATATTGTTTGAACTGGGAGCTTGTCGCCTATAACCTTCTTTAAGCATGAAACATGGAAAATTGGGTGCAATCGAGAAGCTGCAGGAAGCTCCAATTTGTATGCCATAGTACCAATCTTTTGCAACACCTTGTACGTACCATAATACTTTGGTGATAATTTATTATCCTTCTTAGCTTGCTTGAGGGACATTTGCTTATATGGTTGTAGCCGTAGGAATACCCAATCACCTACATCAAAACTTCTTTCACTACGATGTTGATCTGCCTGTTGTTTCATTCTATTCTGTGCCAACACGAGTTTATACTTTAAGAGTTGGATGACTTATTGTTGATGTTCGATGTGATGTTCCACTGCCTGAACCTTATAATTTTCTCTTAAATATGATGTGATGGATGGTGGTTGATACCCATAAAGTGCCATAAATGGCGTCATTTTTGTTGTTGTATGAAAGGAAGTGTTATACCACCATTCAGCTAGAGGCAACCATTTGACCCATTGTGTCTATTTATCAGATACAAAGCAACGAAGATATCCTTCCAAACATTTGTTTACTATCTCAGTTTGCCCATCAGATTGAGGATGATAAGATGAGCTATGATCTAACTAAGTACCAAGACAAGAAAATAATTTTGTCCAAAAATTTCCAGTGAAAATGGGATCTCTGTCACTTACAATAATCTTTCGGTTTCCATGTAGCTTTTGAATTGTTTCCATAAATGTAGTAGAAACTGTATTGGCTTTAAATGGATGTGATAATGCACAAAAGTGTGCATACTTGGTAAGTCTGTCAACTACCACCATGATGACACTCTTTCCCTCAGACTTGGTTAAACCTGTGATAAAATCCATTGATACCTCCTCCCAACGTTGGCTTGGAATGGATAAAGGTTGTAATAGACCCGGTGTCTTAATTGTTTCAACTTTATTTTGTTGGCAAACCAAACATTCTGCCACAAACTTTTGAATATCTGATTTAAGGCCATCCCAAAAAAATTCCTTCTTAACCCTGTGGTAAGTTTTTAAAAATCCTGAGTGCCCTCCTAAGGGAGAAGTGTGCAATTCCATAAGAATCTTTTGTTTTAGCTGGGAATTCTTACAGAGGTATAAGCGATCTTTGTACCATAACGAATCATTTTTCCAGCTAAATGTATCAGACGTACTGGAATCTTGTTGTAGCTTTCGAATAAGTGCCCACACTTCTTCTTCATTCTTCCATTCCTCCCTTGCTTCATTTATCCAATCTGGTTGGATGATAGAAATAGCGCACAACAATGCTTCCACATCCTCATCCTTTCTTGAGAGTGCATCTGCCACCACATTTTGCTTCCCTTTTTTGTAGATGATTTCAAAGTCATAACCCAACATCTTTGTGACCCACTTTTGTTGCTCTTTAGAGGATAATCTTTTTTCTAAAAAGTATTTAAGGCTATCATGATCCGTTTTTACCTTGAAGTGTCTTCCCATTAGGTAGGGTCGCCATTTCTTAAGTGCATGGAGTATTGCCAACATTTCCTTCTCATAAATAGCTTTGCTTAAAAACTTTCCCTTGATTGAACGACTTTCAAAAGCAATGGGTCTTTCATCTTGCATTAGAACAGCACCAATTCCATTTCCTAAAGCACCACATTCCACAATAAAGGATTTTGTGAAGTCCGGTGTAGCTAAGACCAGTGCTTGGCACATTGCCTCTTTAAGATGTTCAAAGGCCTTTGTTGCTTCCGGAGTCCATGAAAATGCATCTTTCTTCAATAATGTCATTAGAGGTGCTGCTATTCTCCCATAATTCTTAACAAACTTGCGATAATACCCTGTCAACCCAAGAAATCCGCGCAGATGCTTTATGGATGTGGGGATTTTCCATTCCTTAATGGCTTTAATTTTGCTAGGGTCTACCTTAACTCCTTCATGAGATACAATATGACCCAAATATTCCACCTCCTGGACTCCAAAGAAACATTTGGATCTTTTTGCATATAATTGTTTCTCCTCCAATAGTTGTAGCACCCTGTCAACATGTTCAACATGATCCTTCCAAGACTTGCTGTAGATAAGTATATCATCAAAAAATACTAACACAAATTTTCTAAGGAATGGTTTGAAAATTGAATTCATCAAACCTTGAAATGTTGAAGGTGCATTGGTAAGGCCAAAAGGCATGACCAAAAATTCATAATGACCCTCATGAGTTCTAAATGCCGTTTTCGGAATGTCTTCAATCTTCATTCTGATTTGATGATATCCTGAACGAAGATCCAACTTGGTGAAGTAAATTGATCCATGCAATTCATCCTGTAATTCATCAATGACAGGAATGGGGAACTTATCTTTAATAGTGAGCTTGTTGAGCTCCCTATAATCCGGACACATGCGCCATGATCCATCCTTCTTGTGCACCAATACTACTGGAGAAGAGAAAGAACTTTGACTCGGTTGAATTATACCAGCCTCTAGCATTTCTGCAACCATACGTTCAATTTCACTTTTTTGGACATAGGGATATCTGTATGGCCTGATGTTTGGAGGAACACTTCCTGGAATCAGATGAATAGAGTGATCATGATCACGCATAGGTGGGAGACCTTTGGGAGTCTCAAATACCTTGGAATGATTGTCTAGGACATTTTGGAGATCTGGAGAAATAGATGATTCTAATGTGGAAACATCTAGCGAACATAATTGTGCAATTACACCCCTTTGCTCCTTTTTAAGAAGCTTTGTCATACCATTAGAGTTGATTATCTTTCCTGGTTTCCCTGCAATACCCCATAATTCAACTTCCTTTCCTTCCGTAGAAAATTTGATGAAAATTTCTTGAAAATTAAAAGCTATTGTACCCAAGGATTGTAGCCATTGGACTCCTAGTACAACATCAGCACCTCCCATTGGAATGGAAAGCATTGGGATAGTCAATACATATTCTCCCATGGATAGCTTGATATTATGGCACTTTCCAGAGCAATTTATTGTTCCTCCATTTGCAATCATCACTTGACACTCTGGTGCTAGATATAGGAAGCAATTCAATTCTTTTGCTACCCTACAGTGAATAAAATTGTGGGTGCTTCCTGAATCAATCAACACTATTACCTTTTTCTTCTTGATTTGTCCTTCTATCTTGATGGTTTGAGGAGTGGTAATTCCCGCCAATGCATTACAAGATATGGTCGGATTTATTTGTTCTTCATCTAGGCTTTGTTCCTGGAGCATATCCTCTTCTTTTGACCTTTCTTGCTCCTTTTCTTCTTCCTCTTCACAATCTATGTAGAATAATTTCTTCTCAGCACACTTATGACCTTTAGTGTATTTGTTATCACAACTATAACAAAGCCCTTTTGCTCTTTTTTCTTCCAATTGTTTTGGTGTCAACCTTATAGGTTGTGGAAGACTAGGGGCAACTGCACTTCCGTCTTTATAGTTGTGAGTGGTATGCTTCCTGGTTGCCATAATTTTGCTTTCCATTTTTCTTGCTAACCTGAATGCCTTCTCTAATGAATCAGGTTCCCAAAGGTGAACATCATGTTGGATATTATCCTTTAAAGACCCTATGAACACATCAATCCTATGCTCCTCTGGAATATCTTTTACCCTTATGTTCAATTTTTGGAACTCCTCAATGTGCTCCATTATTGAACCCTTTTGTTTGAGACTTATCAATTGGCTAAAAAAAGTGTTGCTTTTTGTATCCTCATAATGTGCTATCAATTCTTCCGTAAAAATTGCCCAAGTGATAAATTGTTTACAAGAGCAAAGCCATTGATACCATACAAACTGATTTGGTTCCAAATATAAAGTTTCCATACGTACCTTTTGTGTGTTTTGCACATTATTGAGATCGAAGAACTGCTCCATCTGTAATATCCATGTGGCGGGATCCTTGCCATCAAACTTCCTCATATCGATTTTTGGAATATGGTGGGTCTTCGATCCAACATTAGAGTCTATGGAATCATGGTTAACATTTCTTTTGTTCACATCATGAGTTTCCTTTACAACCTTTTCACCATTAGTAAGTATTTCTTGTAGAAAATTTGTCAAATTTGTCTTCAAATCTGCCATGTCTGTCTTCAAATCTGTCCTCAAAACTGTCTTCAAATCATCCATCTTAGCTTGCATGCCCTTTATCTTAGATTCCACGCCATTTATCTTAGATTCCACGCCATTTATCTTAGCTTCTGTTAGCTTTTGGGAGCGTGACATTTGTTGCACTTGTTCTTGTAATGTTGTTATATCATGTAGCATTTCTTCCTCTTCTTCATGAGTCATGCTAGAGCTTTCAGGTTCCTTACTAGGTGTTTGAATTTTCTTTCCTCGGGGCATCAGTTACCGATAATAATGCTTTACTATGCCCTTTGAATTCCTTCAAACCAAGCTTATGCAAAAATTAAAAAAATTTAAAAAAAAAAAAAAAAAAAAAAAAAACAAAAACAAAAACAAAAACAAAAAACTACACACCTTTTTTCACTTTGTAGAAGCCTGATATTGAATCAGATGTATCTCTGTAATTTCAGATCATCCAGTTCTGAAATTTTGACCTGTAGTAGCCTTCTGAGTCCTCTTTCCAATGCCACAAGTCTGACCCAAATTGGTTTCTCCAAGGAAGAGTTATACGAAATCTCCCACAGTGACTTGCTTATAGACTAGTTCAGTAGAGCAAACTTGTACGACGTGCCACGAGTCATTGTTTCGACCTATGGATCTGAAAAATGCATACAAGAAACTACAGTCCGTCCTCCTTTTGTACCTTCTTACGAAATTTCAATCTGATCCTCAGAGAGAAAGTTATGACGATTTTCCCCAGGTCACCTGTTTTGAATGTAATTCAGGAGTCTGCAAAAAGACCAACTTCCTCAGATCATATCTCCGAAAATATCGCGCGAAAAGCTCTGAAATTCGGACCCAAGGTTCAACGCGATTTCTTCTCAAATGGGTTTTTTTTTGCGACTTCTGAAATGTCACAAAAAAAAAAAAAAAAAAAAAAAAAAAAAAAAAATTACAACGAAAATTCCACGATGACCTGTTTGGAGCAGCGAAACCCTAGAATCCAAAGCTCTGATACCAAATGTTATGAAACCAGCTCAAGAAAATATAGAAAAGATAGATCAACGCCTTATAATTCAGCCTCTTCGAGGGGGAAACCTCCTTTACATTACATAAATGAACAATTCTTCGATGATTCAAATGAAAAAACCTCCTTTCTATATATAGGAGTCTAAGGAGTCACAATATAATCCAGCCGACCTAACAATAATAATATAAAGCCACAAAAATAACAATAGAGGGATTCTATGGGCACATTAATAACAATATGGGGGCAATGGGGGCACAACAATATAAATAAGGGGTATAACTACAATAGTAATGGGGTAATCACTAGTATTATAGGGACCCAACATTGATCTTCACCTCTTTATATAGTTTAGCCCTTATTTAATACCACGGGTCAAAACTACACTAGTGTTGGTGGTAATCTTTGACGGGATCAATATCTGTTGTTGCGCTCATTACTATGGGCCAATACCATGGTAAGGACGCCTGGTATTTAGGATAGCATGGTGCAAAAACTATACGCTACTTTGCTTCACCAAACTTGTGTGTATACGCGACTTGCCCTTGACGTACCCACGTATAGATTTTCAAATATTCACCTGTATCAAAAATTTTATTCTGATATGTAAACCTTTGACCCATCATTATGGTATTTGTTCCATCATTCTCTCATCTTTGAACTAACCTGTGGATTCATCTAGTTACCATATACTTGTTCTTACAAGTGAGTTGCCATCAAAGACAACACATGCATCATAATTCCAATATATCTTAGGTGTTCTTCATAGCCATTAAAGCATACATGTTGTTCACTAACTTTTTTATTTGAAAATTTGTATTTATATTATATGAACTATATTGTTTACCAAAATGTAAATTTTGTATTTTATATAATAAAAAAGCTACAACCATTTCTGACAATGATATACATGCAACTACTCTACATAAAGAATTTTCTAAGGTTACAAAAATAAGCTTATACTATATAGTAAATGTTTCAAGTTAAACTATAAGTGGCTTGTTTCACAAAAACACTTAACAACCCAATAAATACAAAAAGCATAAATACTAATTATAAACATGAAGATTATTTTATTCTTCCTAACCATCATATCACTAGGGGGAGTCATGTTCTCGATTTCTATTAGATTCTTCAGTTAATGGATGGTTTCATCCTCTTTTACCCTAGCTTAAACTGAATTCTCTATAGCCCTGTTGTTTGAAGTAGTGGATAGAGTGTCCATGCAGAGGTTCGAAGGTAGATTGAAAAGCACATTGCATTTTATTTCAAGTATATTAATCATCTTCTTTTCTTGTACCAACAAGCAAGGTATTTAGTGATGTGTATTCTCATGGACTTTAGAAGTCATAGAGAATAAGAGCTTGTATTGGAATGAATAAAGTCCTCATGCCTTCTCAAAATTCTTTGGAATTCCAACATATCTCTATTTTCCATGCTTAGTAGTCCTACAAATTGAAGCTAGAAATGAAAATTTGAACCAACATGGGAAATCGTGTCCAAAGAAACAAATATGGTGTCACCAAACCCTCTAAAAATCCATAATGACCCAAAATATTTGCAGAGGTTTTCATCCATATTTTCCTCACTAGATGCCCCTCATAGGGTGGTCATAGTAACAAGCACACATAACATGACAAACAAGAAAATACAAGCGCAAAAACTAGAATTGAAATACACTTCGCCACGTAATGATAAATTCAAAGATTCAACCAAGATCCAACACCCGATCTTCACCACATTTAGATTAAATCATACAAAGATCAACAAGCCCCCTATAAACAAAAGAGATAATTACTAGATGACTAGGCATTCTAAAATCCAACTAAATTTATGCCCAAATTTGGACAATGACCTCACCATTACCCTAGAGATTTTATGTTTTTCACATTCATTACACTTAATAACCATGTGCAAAGTAGAGGTTTGCATGTGAAAGAGGATATGGCATGTCCTCAACTCTCCCATCTTGATGCCACTAAGATCATGTGTGAAGAGTTGAATCATGTGGTAATTAATATGATTGATGCACCTTGAGAACCATTCCTTAAGAGAATATATATATGTGTTAGGTTAAACTTAACTCAGTGAAAGAATCAAAGTTGTTAGGTTAATAATGGTGGTTTTAGGTGTATTGTATTAATGATTTGTGGTGTTGTGCTTGTGGATTACATGTATTGAAGCCATTAAAAGACCCGGGGATACTCCATTGTAATGTGCTTAGAGGTGAGCAATGAATACTCACTTGGATCGCTTAATCAAGATTAGTCCAGGGAATAATAGATCTATTGGCTAGTCTTTCCTAGTGTAGGTTTTCAAAGATAAATTGTGTGTGACTTATGCGTGCATGTTATTGTTAATACTTATTTTCTCTTGTATTCTTAATTCTTACATTTGGCATGGGGATAAGATTTTGGCTTCAGGGGATGCCTTTGTTGCTAAGGCTTTGGCTTGGTTTGGGCCTATGATAAACATGTTCAGTGGGAGCTCTGTAATGGTGATTCTTGTATTGAAAGAATGGTGAGTAGTTATAGAGTGGAGATCGAGAAGTTCAATGGACAAATGAGTTGTGGAAGCTCGGGAGGGACGATCTTCCAGTAGATAAGGAGCAATAGGTGACTATGGACTCGAGTATTAAACCTCTTGCTATGTCAAAAGAAGATGAGGTCAAAGTAATGGACATGGTGAGTGCACTCCCATGGAGTCTTGAAGGAAATGACAACATTAAAAAAAAAAAGTATTATAATCGAGTCAATTTTAAATGGGCATACAACTGTATCACGAGGTAAGGCATGTGTAACCCTGGTAAATAATTGATAAATTATAGAGATAGGCCTAAGTGATAAAGGGTGACATGTAAGATTCATGAATACTTTGGTTATAAACGTTAAAGAAGTTGGGGCTTGGGGGTCAACGGTGAAGGCTCACTTGGTTGGTTTGGCCAGATTTGGTCAAGGGAAACCCCAACTCAAGTTTGAAGGATGGAATGTTATGTTAAACTTAACTTGACAAAAAGGTCAAGGTTGTTAGGTTGATAGTGGTGGTTTTATGCACATGGTATTAGTGACTTGTGGTATTGAGCCCATTAATTACATGTAATGAAGCCTTTAAAAGGCTTGGGGAAACTATTGTAATGTGCTTATAAGTGAGTAATGGGTTTGGTAAAGGGAATAATAGATATATTGACTAGTTTTTCCAACTTTTGCGGATTTTTGTGATAAATCACATGTGATTTATGTGTGCATGTTACTATGTTATTAATAATAATTAATTTCTCATCATTCTTAATTATTACATTGTGTCAACCCCGAGGGTTAGCTCAATTAGTCAAGTTTCTGTCATTAAAGCACCCTTGTTATTGACATGTCATGGGTTCAATTCTCTCAACACTCTCAGGGTTATGCTTCATGGTTGAGCTGACATGAAGTGATCCCTTCAGGTGAATTTTCCTGGTACAAATATTTTGTGGATGTAATTATCATCGATCTTCTGTTGAAAAATGTGTAACTAGGTTCGGTTTTCATAAATATGAAATGTACTTTTGATTCTTGTATATTGTAAAATGAAAGAAAAACTATTATTATTATTCTTGGCGCATGGGTTTCATGCTCAAGGTATTTTATTTTAGAGGTCAAGCACCCATTGAGTGCTTCTAGGGTTTGTCCTAAGTCAAGAAGTCAAAAGAGTCATTGTCCTAAGTTGAAGACCCCATCAAGCACATTGTAACTTGTAAGGAATTTTTTTTTGTTATTAAAAGTTTCAAAATACCCTTCAAGACCAAGTTGGCCTAGCAGCTGGGAAGTCGGCCTAAATTAAGGAGCCACGTCCACCTTAAGAAGACTATATAAAGGATGGAAATCGACCTCCTTGGAAGACATTCATTCACTCACTCATCCAAGTGAAGAAGAAGAGCGAGAAATGAAATGAAGAAGGACGGGGATGAATAAATCTTGTCCTGGGTTATTTCTCTCTCACGCGTGCGAAGTAAGGCTAGGGTTTCTGTTGCTGAACTAGGGTTTTTTCTTCTGCAAGTTCAATGTTGAAGAAGGAAGAGAAAGAAGGTCAACAAAGGTCACATTGAGTCTTCCTCAAGCACTAGAATAAGGAGAAATCTAAGCGAAGGTTTGAGGAAGCCCTGGGAGGCAAGAACATGCTCACACATGTGGTAGTGACTATTGTTGTGGGGGTCAAAATTTCAGACCTGCAGTAGAGGCAAAAATTCTTAGGCTAGAGGTCCAAGTTGTGCTACTGGAAGAGATTTGACTAATTTTGACTTGATCTAAGGAAGAACATCATACGGAAGGGTTGGAATTGGTCTTGGAAGGTATTGATCTTCATCCAGAGGTCGTGGAATTCGTCAATTGAAGAATATATAAGAAGAGAAGAGATTTACGGGTTTTCCTCTCAAGTGGGGAGGTTTCAACCCTAGCTTGCATCCTACTTTATGTGTTCTTCTCATTTTGGTAGTTGTTTGATGATATACAAATAGAATAATAAGTGAAGAAGTTAATAAATAAGAAAAAAGTAAAAAGATATTGTAACACCCTCCTCCCACATCTATCCAAGCAATCGTCTGGTCAGGGTAAACACGCGACGAGAGGCTACTAAGATTGGATTCTACCTCCTATGTGACCTTAAGGAAGTGGAATCGATGGAAACATAACACACAAACATTCAACAATAGCTTCAAGACCCTCAGGAAACAATCCAACACTTTAGATAGCTTTCCCTTGGGTCCTACTGAACCAAATCTCTCTTGAACCATTCACCCCATGCCATATTCCAAGCATGAATGTGGGACTCAAACCAAAAGAACCAATCAGGGCATACCGATGCTAAACCAGCTCACCCTCATCAATAGAAACCAAGCTTTACTATAATCCATCTCGGATCACTAGGCCAACATAATGAACACATCATATCAGGCTTTACCGTGATCTCCACCCGATCACTAGGCCAGACAAGCATGGATGCCACCAAATTTCTTCACCTACACCGTGAGGACTTTTACTGTCTCCTAGTCTCTTAGGCTTTACTGCAATCCAAACCTGAATCACTAGGCCCTAAACCAAGACCCACTCTCCATGCTTTACCGCATATCCCAAACCCGAGATTACTAGGCCCAACAAAGAGCAAATCACCTCTTGGATTTACCGTACACCCGGCCATTCACTGGCAAGGATTCCTAGGCCCACTGAGGCAACACAATCTTGGCTTTACCGCAACCCACTGTTTGGCTTAGGGGTCACTAGGCCAATGGCTTTACTGTGATCCACATTCTGTTTCAGGGACCACTAGGCCATGTGCTCTATCATTCAAATATCCGCCCCACTCAACTTTTAATCCATCTGGCATTCCAATTCAACCAAAACATGATAATCCCATCACACCATGGCTATCTAGAAATGGAAAGGTTAGGTTGAAAACACTGTTACACCTGGAAAAACCCATGCCACAACAGCAAAAGAACCACATGCAATACCATGCATGCCAAATCTAGCAAGGAAAATACACATGCAAACTGATACATGTAATGAATCTTGTTGTAGCTGCTTGATCCTGCCTTTCCCTGGTTGCTCCTTCCCTATTCTTGCCTTCGTTGCTTTTCTTGATCCCATGCATAACCATAGCAAAAGATTAAGCCAAGAGCTTACATAGACCAAGAGCTTGCCAACTGATCCTCATAAGCCTTTTTATTAACGAGGCCTCTATTTTCTTCATTTTCCTCCTCACATGCAACCTGTGACCTTTCACCTTACTTTTCTACGAATTTCCTTTATTTTCATAAATAAATGTGCCAAAAATGTCAATTTGCCTTTCCAAAGCCTTAGCCATTTCCTTAGCCATAAACAACCAAATGAACACCCCCTAAGATGTCTTGCACAACACTCAACTTGGAATATGTGCCCCATCACCATGGCCATATATATATATATATATATATGTATATGTATATGTATATGTATATGTATATGTATATGTATATGTATATGTATATGTATATGTATGTATGTATGTATGTATGTATGTATGTACATGGAATTTTCACTAGGGTTGTTACAGAAACCCCCCCCCCAAGGGAACACCGTCCTCCGTGTTCAACAACACCTATAACTACAAGATTACTAAAAACAAAACATATTGCCCATGGAGCTTTATAACATAGCTCGTTGCAGTATTTATAAGGAATGACCTTCTCAAAAGAAAAACATCATGACAACATGACCAAATAACAACCATACCACATACTAGAGCTTTATAACACAACTTATTACAATATTTACAATAACCACATATGTACATTTTCTAAACCAGCAAATAAAGTATACGATGCATGTATCAATCAACAAGGGAATCCAGAGGCTCAAACCTCCACCCTCAAAGTAATACCAGGATTCACCTCTTTCCCAGGAAGTCCAAAATCCACTGCAAAATCAAATCTGCATCCAACGCCCCGCGCTACAATCCTAAGCCACTTGTCCCCTTAGCGAACAGTTATCGGCTCATTGTTCCAAGGCGCACTCTCAATGCGCATCTGATTCCATTTGGCAATGCTAATGAAAAAAACAAAAATATATGCAATCTTCCCTTCTCTGTTACACAATCCCTCAGGAAATTCGATGACCCCATCCGTGCAGTCACTCACCTCCCAAGTTTCGTTGGCACCCCCATTACGGTCAGTCCATCCCTTGGCAAGGATTCCTCGCATTGGAATATACAAATACCAAGGCATATCCCTACCTTAAAACCATCATACCGGTCATAACATGCTCATGGCAATCAATGGACACTATTGGGGACCAGTGTCCCACAATGGCCCTACTCCTGAAGTTCTTTACCAAAATACTGCTGCATTTTCCAATTCCTTTTGTTGATGCTGCTAATTATTGCAAGCGATTTCAACCACCCAACCGAGCATGTTCATGCATTCTTGTACCAAACACATAATTTCCATTAGATTCAAAATAAATTGAAATAACTTCAAATCTTACCTCACGTTGAGGGAAATCTAACTAGGCTCGGTCTTCATAAATGTACTTTTGATATTTATATTTATTCGAGAAAAGAAATATTATTTTTATAATATATGTCAATGAGCTTCTTGCTCATTGAAGTAGGTCTAGCACATGTCAAAGTGCCATAGGTGAGTCAAAGAGTCAAAAGAATTATGTTGAAGACCTTAAGGGTATGTTACATTATGTAGATTCATGTATAAAAATTAAAGAAGACACCCCCAAGCAAAGTCAAGTATCCTCCAAGCATAGACACCATCAAAAGAAGCAATGGCACTATTAAAAGCACCTATTGCAGCAAGAAAATCAAGTCGGACTAAAAGGAGGGACAAAACTCTATATATAGAGGTTGTCCACTACCTCAAAAAGAAAATGCATTCCTCTGAAATCTATGAATGTACAAGGAAAGAAAAAGGGCACCAAAAATACAAGAAGAAGGTCTCCAAGGCAGCGAAGAAAAGAAGGATAAAACCGAAGTGTTAAAAGGCTAGTTACAGCCACACGTGTGAGGAAAGGAGAAGCAATCCATGCGGTTATGGCAGCAGTAAATTACAGTTCACCATATCTCATTGTTTAGGGTGCAAACTAGGCCTACAAGGCCTCTCTCTCAAGTGTGGAAGAAGGGCATGCAAGCGAAGGGTGGAAGATAAGCCTAACATAGTTTTGTGAAGAGAATCCCCCACACATGCAAAGAATTAAGGATGCATCAATGTTTCCTGCAATAGTTGTCAAAAGAAAAGAAGGCTCGGTTGGGAGGCTATAAGGTCATCATCTTAAGTTAGAAAGACTCCATCTCAAGCAAAGGAAGAAAAGATCAAGGTTCATCCTATAGCGCACAATGTCAAGTCTCTACAGTTCTTGGAAGAAGTGCCGAAGAGAGGAAGACAAAGTGTTGGAAGGAAGAGAACGAAGTGTTAAAAGAGGAAGTGATCTTGAAAGGACTTGACTTGTTCTCGGAGGATCTTCTAATCAAGGGTCTAGGGTTTGGAATTGATCAATAGAAGCTTCAATAAGAGAAATTCACTAAAGGGTTTTCCTCTCAAGAGAAGAGAGATTTTGGCCCTGGCAGAGAGCCAACATCTTGTGTTCTTGTTCTTATGTTTTTGGTATCAGTTTAATGAAGTACACACATATGCACTAACAAGAAGAAGAAGAAGAATAAGCTAATAAGGAAAAATAAAAAATACTCCACAAATTATTATCAAATAACGAAGAATCACACTACACTACTTTTCCCTAAATTCTTCAACATGGTACGAGAGCTAAGGTGACACATCAAGGAAAGGGAATCTCAAGAACACTCATCAAGGAGAAGCATCTATAAGGTTCAAGCATCAAGCCTATAAGTCTCAATCACTTCAAGGATGAGAAGGTCTACAATCTATTATTCATAAAGGAGGTATACATAGCAAGAAGAAGAAACTTACATAAAGGCACCTACAAAGAAGAGAAGATTGAAGCAGGACCTACATCAAGCTACAAGTCATCAAACAAATCTCTTCATCAAGCAAGTCCACTTGGAAAAAAAAACTTTAAGAACATCAAGATCCAAGGAAGGCAAGCCATAAAGTCTTCAAGGAGGAAGAAAACCCATTACGTCTCAAAATCTATCAAGTAATTACATGCCCCCTTCTGAATATACATCAACATATTTTTGCAAGGAAAGCAACAAATTGGTAGGTACCTATAATTTTCTTACATGGAAGAAGAGGACTGATCTACTTCTCAAGGAGAATGAAATCCTAGAACATGTCAAATGGAATATCGCTATCCCTGCTAAGGAACAAACTCAAGCCTTAGCTAAGTACAATGAGGATGAGACAAGAGCTCAAAGGATTCTAACAGAATCCATCAAAGACTCTCTCATTCCTCATGTCTCCAAAATCGAGACATCAAAAGAAATTTATGATAAGAAAGTAGAGTTGTTCTCGGTATCCACAACTAGAGAAGTAATATCTTTGAGGAATCAATTATACAAGATGAAGATAACAAAGGAAGGAATAGCTCCCTAATTCAAGAAAATATTTGAAATGAGACATCAACTTCAAGAACTTGGGGAAGTCATGTCTGAGAGAGAGATGAAAACTGTAGTATTCAATGCTCTACATGAGGATTGGTGCAACTTCACATCAAACATATATTCCAAGAAGGAATAAACCACTCTTAGTGAAATGTGGTCTCTATGTAGGACAGAGGAAACTAGACTTATAGCAAAGGAAGATGTGGGATCAAAGGAGCAAGAATTTGCTACCATGGACAAGAGAAAGGGAAAATTTGGCAAATTTGGTCCACGAAGAACAAACAACAACGACATGTCCACAATAAAATGTTTTGGATGCCAAGAAAATGGACATTACTAAAGGAATTGTCCTAAGCTTAAGAAGGACAAAAACAACAAAAGAAAGAGGGAAGAAGCTCACATAAGTCAAGAGG
Source organism: Pinus tabuliformis (assembly GCA_031772625.1). Taxonomy (NCBI): domain Eukaryota; kingdom Viridiplantae; phylum Streptophyta; class Pinopsida; order Pinales; family Pinaceae; genus Pinus; species Pinus tabuliformis. Next base: position 1,023,139,164 of record CM062819.1, on the reverse strand, counting down.
TGGAAGAAGAAGGAAAGAAGCAAAATAAGGAATATCCTTCGGATCTCCACTATGACTAAGTCAAAACTATTTACTTCAAGTCTTATTTCAAAGCTTTGAGGAGGATAGGACCATGTAGGAATTGCATGGCTAGAAACCTATTCTAGAATCTAGAAGCATGGAGAACATAGAGTTCTAGATACTCATGTAGGAATAGCATTTATAAATGAAAACAAAATGCATGGTTAGAAATTTATTACAGAATATACTAGCATGGTAGATATGGCTCAAGATATTCATATAGAAGGAGCATACCTAGTATAGGATCTCATCCACGATGAAAGAAAAATTGATCGTGATTAAGAATCTTAAGAGACCACCATCATCAAAATAAAGAGAAACATTTGCTAGGAAAGGGTCTTCAAGATCCTATGATGGAATCTTCAAAAGAAGGTTCATAAACCAAAGCAGATGTCTCATTGGGAATCCCATTCATGGGATTCAAGAAAAGGATGATACGCAGGCAAGATAAGATGAAGCAATAAGGGCCTCACCAAGGACAACCAAATGAAGATAAGACGATCAAAGGGGAATCAAGATGAGGTATGTATGCATCAAAGTTTAGTCATGTTTTCATTGGTATATTATTGAGTCATGGGAATAGTTCTATAACATGATCAAGTATGAAAGAATCTCTTTCACCAAGAACATGCTCAAAGTCATGTACTATAATGCAATGAAGGTCAACAAAAGAATATTCTCACATAAGGAGCATAAGATTGCTAACTATGAAGCACGAAGAAATGCTAACGAGACTAGGAAGCCAGCAATGAATAAATGCTTTCACAAGAAGCATAAGATGGTTGACCTATCTATCTTAGAAGGAACAAATGAAGAAAGAGATCAAACACGTGAAGAACACCATGAACACCGAGAATCACTATCTAACAAGACACTTTGAAGGTATCTCCCAAAAGAAGGCACGACAACTCTGATAAAGGAAGGAAGGATCCTTAACACCTATGAAGGCCTTGGAGATATAAAAGATGCAGATAACTGATTCTACTCTACAAATATGTCGTGATGAAGAATCCATCCAGAAAAATAAAAAGCAATGTTGAAGCAATATCAAGATGAATTCATAATGGGCTACTAGGTCGAAGCATGTAAACAAGAAAGTACAACGAAGCATCCATGAGAAAAGTATTCCCAATAATCAACATATGACAAAGGAGTAGCCAGATGACGAGAAAACCTGATGCATGGCAAGTAAGACACTTTCCATGAAGGAAGAAATGACATGACAAACTAGGAAAGTGATCGATTGATGGTGTCCTACCTAGAAGAAGTTTGAACAAAGACTTCATGACATCAAAGAAAGGAAGGAGATCAAGTAGTTGAAGGAACCAGGAAGAAGAAGTTGTTGATAAATGAAAGAGTCCCTAGTTAAGGTGGAGATCTGATAATTCCTTGATCAAGAGGGAGTTTTGGATCACCCCTGATTACAAAGGAGTGACAATTGTGTTTTTCCATTTAAGGGGTCATGCACTAGACTAGGACTAATAGTCGTAAGTCTAGATGAAGGACATGAACGGAAATGTAGACACAAGATAGACACAAAGTTCTTGTCTTCACTTGGGAAGAAATAATGGGAGGATTAGGTAATCATCTGGAATCCAATACTCTTTGAGGATGTGTAGGGCATCCAAGATAAGAGTAGTCAAGAGGACCGATATTCTTTGAGAGCTGGGAACCCAAGATAAGAATAGTCCTAGAAGGTCATACTTAGTGAACACCTGGGTGGATATATACCTTGAGAGACAACGATAAAGGTGTCTATAAATCATTGGTCTCGCCAGCATTGTAGCTCATGATCTCATGAAGAGATGTAGTTGTTAGTCAAGGCCTTGCACTATGACAATGTTGATGGATATGATGCTATAACAGATGGATTGCTAATATGGGTTCTCTTATGTGAATTCTTCAAGATTGAAACAATAGCCAAACACCTTGTAATATTGTATGAATACCTCCCTAGGTAAGAGGGAGTGTTGAAGGAAATATAACTAGGTTCGGTCTTCATAAATGTACTTTTGGCATTTGTATTTATTCAATAAAAGAAGTATTGTTTATATAGTATATGTCAATGAGTTTCTTGCTCATTGAAGTAGGTCTAGCACATGTCAAATTGTTATAGGTGAGTCAAAGAGTCAAAAGAATTATGTTGAAGACCTTAAGGGTATGTAACATTATGTATATTCATGTATAAAAGTCAAAGAATTCACCTCCAATCAAAGTCAAGTATCCTCCAAGCATAGACACCATCAATAAAGTAAGGACATTATTAAAAGCACTTATTACAGCAAGAAAATCAAATTGGCCTCAAAGCTACAAGTTGGCCTAAAAGGAGGGACACGCCTCTATATATATATGTTGTCCACTCCTTAAAAAAGACAATGCATTCCTATGAAATATGGGAAGATACAAGGCAAGGAAAAGGGCACCAAAAAGACAAGAAGAAGGTCTGCAAGGCAGCGAAGAAAAGAAGGATAAAACCAAAGTGTTACAGGGCTAGTTACAGCCACACGTGCGAGGACAGGGGAAGCAATCTTTGTGGTTATGACACCATCATTGTTTAGGGTTAAAACTAGTTCTAGAAGGCCTCTCTCTCAAGCGTGGAAGAAGGACATGCAAGCGAAGGGTGGAAGATAAGCCTAACGTAGTTTTGTGAAGAGAATCCCCCACACGTGCGAAGAATTAGGGCTGCATTGTTGCTACACAAAGTCTACAATAGTTGTCAAAAGAAAAGAAGGTTTGGTTGGGAGGCTATAAGGTCATCATCTTAAGTTAGAAATGCTCCATCTCAAGCGCAAGAATAAAAGGTCAAGATTCATCCTAGAACACACAATCTAAGTTTTCTACAATTGTCGGAAGAAGTGCCAAAGGAAGGAAGACAAAGTGCTCGAAGGAAGAGGACGAAGTGTTGCAAGAGGAAGTGATCTTGAAATGACTTGACTTATGCTTGGAGGATCTTTTAGTCAAGGGTCTAGGGTTTGTAATTGATTAATAAAAGCTTCAATAAGAGAAATTCACTAAAGGGTTTTCCTCTCAAGAGAAGAGAGATTTTGGCCCTGGTAGAGAGCTAACATCTTGTGTTCTTTCTTATGTTTTTGGTAGAAATTTGATGAAGTACACACATATTTACTAATAATAAGAAGAAGAAGAATAACTTAATAAGGAAAAATAAAAATACTCCACAAATTATTATCAAGTAACGAAGAATCACACTACACTACTTTTCCCTAGATTCTTCAACATGGTATCATAGCTAAGGTGACACATCAAGGAAAGGGAAACTCAAGAACACTCATCAAGGAGAAGCATCTACAAGTTTGAAGCATCAAGCCTAGAAGTCTCAATCACTTCAAGTACGAGAAGGACTACAATCCATAATTCATATAGGAGGTATACATAGCAAGAAGATGAACCTTACATAAAGGCACCTAAAAAGAAGAGCAGATTGAAGCAGGACCTACATCAAGCTACATCAAGCAATTCCACTTGGAAAAGGCAACTTGAAGAACATCAAGATCCAAGGAAGGCAAGTCATCAAGTCTTCAAGGAGGAAGCAAATCCATTACATCTCAAAATCTATCAAGTAAGTACATGTCCCCTTATGAATATACATCAATGTCTTTTGCAAGGAAAGCAACAAATTGGTAGGTACCAATAACTTTCTTGCATGGAAGAAGAGGATTGATCTACTTCTCAAGGAGAATGAACTCCTAGACCATGTCAAAGGGAATATCACTATCCCTTATAAGGAACAAACTCTAGCCTTATCTAAGTACAATAAGGATGAGACAAGAGCTCAAAATATTCTAATAGAATCCATCAAAGACTCTCTCATTCCTTATGTCTCCAAATTTGAGACATAAAAATAAATTTATGATAAGCTAGTATAGTTGTTCTCAGTATCCACAATTGGACAAGTAATATCTTTGAGGAATGAATTATACAAGATGAAGATAACAAAGGAATGAATAACTCTCTACTTCGTGAAAATCTCTTAAATGAGAGATCAACTTCAAGAGCTTGGGGAAGTCATCTCTGACAGAGAGAGACAACTGTAGTACTCAATGTTCTACCTGAGGATTGGGGCAACTTCACATCAAACATATATTCCAAGAAGGAAGCAACCACTCTAAGTGAAATGTGGTCTCTATGTAGGACAGAGGAAACCAGACTTAAAGCAAAGGAAGATGTGGGATCAAAGGAGCAAGCATTTGATACCATGGCCAAGAGAAGGGGAAAATTTGGCAAATTTGGTCCACGAAAAACAAACAACAAAGACATGTCCAAAATATAATGTTTTGGATGCCAAGAATATGGACATTACAAAAGGAATTGTCCTAAGCTTAAGAAGGACAAAAACAACAAAAGAAAGAGGGAAGAAGCTCATATAACTCAAGAGGTGAAAGAAGAAGGAAAGAAGCAAAAGAAGGAAGATTCTTCGAATCTCTATTATGACTAAGTCAAAACTATTTACTTTAAGTATTCTTTCAAAGTTTTGAGTAGGATACAAGCATGTAGGAATTGCATGGCTAGAAACCTCTTCTAGAATCTAGAAGCATGGAGTACATAGAGTTCTAGATACTCATGTCAGAATAGCATCTATAAATGAAAATAAAATACATGGTTAGAAATATCTTCTAGAATATAGGAGCATGGTAGATATAACTCAAGATATTCATATAGAAGGAGCATACCTAGTATAAGATCTCATCTGCGATGAAAGAAAAATTGATCATGATTAAGAATTTTAGGAGACCTCCATCATCAAAAGAAACAAAAACATTTGCAAGGCAAGGGTCTTCAAGATCTTATGATGGAATCTTCAAAAGAAGGTTCATAAATCAAAGCAGATGTCTCATTCGGAATCCCATTAATGGGATTCAAGAAAACGATGATATGCAGGCAAGCTAAGATGAAGCAAGAAAGGCAAGGGCAATGAAATGAAGCTAAGATGATCAAAGGAGAATCAAGATGAGGCCTGTATGTGTCAAATTTTAGTCATGTTATCATTGGTATATTATTGAGTGATGGGAATAGTTCTATAAGATGATCAAGTATGAAAAAATCTCTTTCACCAAGAACATGCTCGAAGGCATGTACTACAATGCAATGAAGGTCAACAAAAGAATATGCTCACATAAGGAATATAAGATTGCTAACTACGAAGCAAGAAGAAATGCTTACTAGACCAGAAAGAAAGCAATGAAGAAATAAATGTTCTCACAAGAATCACAAGATGGTTGACCTATCTATCTAAGAAGGAACAAATTAAGAAAGAGATCAAGCATGTGAAGAACACCATGATCACAGAGAATCACTATCTGACAAGATACTTTGAAGATATCTCCCGAAAGAAGGTGGAACAACTCTGACAAAGGAAGGAAGGAACCTTGACATCTATGAAGACCTTGGAGATATAATAGATGTAGATAATTGATTCTACTCTACAAATATGTCATGATGAAGAAGCCATCCAACAAAATAAAAGGTATCCTTATTAGCTTGGAGCGTGACGACATTCTTGTTAGCTTTGACGTGGTATCCTTATTCACAAAGATTCCTCTTGAAGAAGCCATTCAGGTTATAAAAGGTGTTACTGATCCTGAGACTGCGAAGCTGGCTGAAATCTGCCTGAGGTCTACAGTGTTCACCTTCCAAGGAATATTTTATGAGCAGACATCAGGTGTGGCAATGGGATCACCCCTATCTCCGATCGTAGCCAACCTATACATGGAGCACTTTGAAAAGAAGGCCCTGGAATCTTATCCTTTAAAGCCGGCATGGTGGAAGCGGTTTGTCGATGACACCAACATAAAATGGACGCATGGTAGAGCTGAACTTGATAAGTTTTTCATTCACTTAAATTCCATCTCTCCAGAGATAAAATTTACGATGGAACTTGAAGAAAACAAGAGCATTCCATTTTTGGACGTTCTAATCATGAGAAAGGAAGATGGCTCTTTAGGCCACAAGGTTTTCAGAAAGTCAACACACACAGAAAGTTACCTCCATGCGGATTCCCACCATCACCCGGCCCAAAAGTTTGGTGTTCTAAATACCCTTGCCACCAGAGCCCTTCGAATTTCCGACTCAGAACACCTAAATGAAGAAAAGAATCATTTGGCTTCAGCTTTCAAGAGGATAGGCTACAAAGAGCATGAAATTAAAAAAGCCTTTGAGAGAGCTGAAAGAAAGTTGTCATCCCATGAGCATAAGACGCAAGACCAGCCTCAGGGTAAGATTTTTCTACCTTATATCCATGGTGTTACTGACAAAATCGCTAAAGTCCTAAGAAAGAAAAACATTATCACTCACTTCTCAGCCCCGGGTACCATCAGACATAGTTTGAAGTCCGTTAAAGATGATATTGACAACCTTCAACTGAAAGGAGTCTATAAAATAGACTGCTCTTGTGGAAAAAGCTACATAGGTGAAACTGGTCGGTCCCTCCAGACAAGGCTCAAAGAACATGGCGCTGATATCAGAAATGGAAGATCTCGTACCTCAGCATTGGCGGAACACTCCTTGAAGACTAATCACCATATTTGCCTAGAAAACGCATCCATTATCGCAAGAGAGGAGCATCATCAAAGACGAAAGATCAGAGAAGCTCTTGAGATTATTAAGCATCCTGAGAATCTGAACAGAGACAATGGTTTGGAAATTAGCAGAAGCTGGCTCCCCGTGATAAAAGAAATCAGAAGTCGCCAACCCATCCCCAGGTAATGCAGGTAATGCAGGTAATGCAGGTAATGCAGGTATGTTGTCCCCCTCCTTCTCCCATTCTAATTTCATCATTAAGTCTTCTTTAATAATTTAATGAATATATTTTATTATATTAATTAACCATAGATATTAACCATTTATAATTACTAATATTATTCAAATATATAAAATAAAATTAAAATTAAAATTAAAATTTAATTAATTTACTTAATAAATTTATAATTATTATATTATTTAACATATTTATTATTATACTAATTAATTAATTATTAAAATATTTATGTATTATCATTTATTCTAATTATTAATAAATTATTATTTAACATTTGATTAGTCTTATATTATTTTATTAGCTATTATATTAAATAATTTTTTGAATATTAGTTAGCCATAAATATTAATTATTAATTTGTATTAATTTATTAAGTAATTAATATGACTAAATATTATTTAGTTAATCATCATTATTTTTGTCATCTTTAGATTCTAATCTCCTATAATTTAATCTATTTAATAATTATAATTTTATTAATTCCTAATCAATATATTAATTAATCAATTAATAATTATTATTATATTTTAATCATCATTTTATGGGACAATTAATCAATAACAATTGGTCATTATTATGAATTATTATAACTATAAAATTAATTATTAATCATTAATAATAATTATTAATTTGTTTGTTATATTAATTAGTTAATATGACTTAAACATATTAATTAATTAATTATTATATTAGTCAACCCTAAGCCTAATCACCTAAAAAAATTTTCTAATATAAAATAAAAAAAAATTTTATAATAATTATATTAATATATTAATTAGTTTATTAATTAATTAATTAATTAATTATTATTATATTTAATTATTAATAATATTTAATAATAATTAATTATTTATTATACAATATTAATTAATTATTTATAATAATTGATTTCTATGAATGTAGTTTCATTCTAATTTAATTTGATTAATTAATATTTTAATTATTAATATCATCTTTGTTTAAGGAATTAGTAACTAATATGAATAACAGAAATTATGATTATGATCATTAGGTTTAATAATTAATTTATTGTAAACATATTAATTATTTATAATGATTTACATGTATAACAACAATATTATTAATATTAATTAAATATTTATTATAAAAAATAATTATTTATAATAATTAATAAGAATAAAATATAAATAAAATATATAAATATATAAATATATAAAATAAAATAAAAATATATAAAATAAAATTAAAAATTCCCAAGCCGACTCTATGTTCTCTATTATTATTCCTCCTCATTAGTATTTATTAAAAGTTTTCTGCTCTTCTTGTATCATCATTCTTCAACCCTGATGATGGATCCCACTTGGGATTTGAAACGTTGGTATAAAGATGTTGAAACTGTGGATTCTCCGATCAATAAAAATGACACAAGCCACAGATCTCTAAAATCCAAAATAAAAAGCAATGTTGAAGCAATATCAGGATGAATTCATAATGGGCTACTAGGATGAATCATGTAAACAAGCAAGTACAACAAAGCATCCATGAGCAAATTATTTCAAAGCATGGAAAAATGACAAAGGAGTAGCCAGATGACAAGAAAACATTATGCATGGCAAGTAAGACACTTTACACGAAGGGAGAATTGACATGACAAACCAGGAAAGTGATTGATGGATGGTGCCCTACCTAGAATAAGTTTGAACAAAGACTTCGTGACATCAAAGGAAGGAAGGATATCAAGTAGTTGATGGACCCATGAAGAAGAAGTTGATGGTGAATGAAAGAGTCCCTAGTTAAGAGGGAGCTCTGACAGGTCCCTGATCAAGAGGGAGTTTTTTATCACTCTTGATTACAAAGGAGTGACAATTGTGTTTTTCCATTTCATGGGTCATGCACTAGACCAGGACTAACAGTCGTAAGTCTAGATGAAGGCCATGAATGGAAATGTAGACACAAGATAGAAATAACATTCTTGTCTTCACATGGGAAGAAAGAATGGGGGGATTAGGTAATCATCTAGCATCTGATCCTCTTTGAAGATGTGTAGGACATCCAAGAAAATAGTAGGCAAGAGGACCGATATTCATTGAGGGCTGGGAACCCAAGATAAGAATAGTCCTAGAAGGTCATACTCAGTGAACACCCAAGTGGGTATATACCTTGAGAGACAATGATGAAGGTGTTTATATATCATTGGTCTTGCCAATATTGTAGCTCATTATCTCATGCAGAGATGGAGTTGTTAGTCAAGGCCTTACACTATGACAATGCTGATGGATATGATGCTATAATAGATGGATTGCTAATCCAATTTCTCTAATGTGAATTCTTCAAGATTGAAACAATAGCCAAACACCTTGTAATATTGTATGAATACCTCCCTAGTTAGGAGGGAGCGTTGAAGGAAATGTAACTAGGTTCGGTCTTCATAAATGTACTTTTGATATTTTTATTTATTCAAGAAAATAAATATTATTTTTATAATATATGTCAATGAGTTTCTTGCTCATTGAAGTAGGTCTAGCACATGTCAAAGTGCTATAGGTGAATCAAAGAGCCAAAATAATTATGTTGAATACCTTAAGGGTATTTTACATTATGTATATTCATGTATAAAAGTTAAAAAAGACCCCTCCAGCAAAGTCAAGTATCCTCCAAGCATAGACACCATCAAAAAAGCAATGGCACTATTAAAAGCACCTATTGCAACAAGAAAATCAAGTCAGCCTCAAAGCTACAAGTCGTCCTAAAAGGAGGGACAAACCTCTATATATAGAGGTTTTCCACTCCCTGAAAAAGACAAAGCATTCCTCTGAAATCTGCGAAGGTACAAGGCAAGGAAAAGGGCACAAAAAATATAAGAAGAAGTTCTCCAAGGCAATGAAGAAAAGAAGGATAAAACCGAAGTGTTAAAGGGCTAGCTACAACCACACGTGCGAGGAAAGGAGAAGCAATCCCTGCGGTTATGACAGTAGTAAATTACAGTTCACCATACCTCATTGTTTAGGGTGAAAACTAGCCTACAAGGCCTCTCTCTCAAGCGTGGAAGAAGGGCATGCAAGCGTTAGGTGGAAGATAAGCCTAACATAGTTTTTTGAAGATAATCCCCCACATGTGCGAAGAATTAGGGCTGCATTGTTGTTGACCTAAGTCTGAAATAGTTGTCCAATAAAAAAAATGCTAAGTTAGGAGGCTATAAGGTCATCATCTTAAGTTAGAAAGACTCCATCTCAAGCGAAGGAAGAAAAGGTCAAGGTTCATCCTAGAACACAAAATATAAGGTCTCTACAGTTGCCAGAAGAAGTGTCGAAGGGAGAAGACAAAGTGCTAGAAGGAAGAGGAAAAAGTGTTGCAAGAGCAAGTGATCTTGAAAGGACTTGACTTGTGCTTGGAAGATATTCTAGTCAAGGGTCTAGGGTTTGGCATTGATCAATAGAAGCTTCAATAAGGGAAATTCACTAAAGGGTTTTCCTCTCAAGAGAAGAGAGGTTTTGGCCCTGGCAGAGGTGCATCTACAAGGTTGAAATATCAAGCCTAGAAGTCTCAATCACTTCAAGGACGAGAAGGTTTACAATCCATCATTCATCAAGGAGGTCTAAATAGCAAGAAGAAGAAACTTACATAAAGGCACCTAAAAAGAAGAGCAGATTGAAGTGGAACCTACATCAAGCTACAAGTCATCAAGCAAGTCCACTTGGAAAAGGAAACTTGAAGTCTTCTTTCAAAGTTTTGAGTAGGACGGGAGCATGTAGGAATTGCATGGCTAGAAAACTCTTCTGGAATCTAGAAGCGTGGAGTACATAGAGTTCTAGATACTCATGTAGGAATAGAATTTATAAATGAAAACAAAATGCATGGTTAGAAATACATTCTAGAATATAGGAGGATGGTAGATATAGCTCAAGATATTCATATAGAAGGAGCATACCTAGTATAGGATCTCATCCACGATGAAAGAAAAATTGATAATGATTAAGAATCTTAGGAGACCTCCATCATCCAAAGAAAGAGAAACATTTGCAAGGCAAGGGTCTTCAAGATCATATGATGGAATCTTCAAAAGAAGTTTCATAAACCAAAGCAGATATCTCATTCGAAATCCCATTCATGGGATTCAAGAAAAGGATTATATGCAGGCAAACTAAGATGAAGCAAGAATTTCACGCCAAGGACAACCAAATGAAGCTAAGATGATCAAAGGAAAATCAAGATGAGGTATGTATGCATCAAAGTTTAGTCATGTTAGCATTGGTATATTATTGAGTCATGGGAATAGTTCTATAACATGATCAAGTATGAAAGAATCTCTTTCACCAAGAACATGCTCGAAGGCATGTACTACCATGCAATGAAGGTCAACAAAAGAATATGCTCAGGTAAGGAGTATAATATTGCTAACTATGAAGCAAGAAGAAATGTTGACTAGACAAAGAAGCAAGTACTGAAGAAATGCTCTCACAGGAAGCATAAGATGGTTGACCTGTCTATCTAAGAAGGAACAAATGAAGAAAGAGATCAAGCATGTGAAGAACACCATGATCACCAAGAATCACTATCTGACAAGATACTTTGAAGATATCTCCCGAAAGAGGGTAGGACAACTCTGAAAAAGGAAGGAAGGACCCTTGACACCTATGAAGGCCTTTGGAGATATAAAGGATGCAGATAATTGATTCTACTCTACAAAGATGTCGTGGTGAAGAAGCCATCCAATAAAACAAAAAGCAATGTTGAAGTAATATCAGGATGAAGTCATATTGGGTTGATGGGTCGAAGAATGTAAGCAAGCAAGTACAACTAAGCATCCATGAGAAAAGTATTCCAAATCATGGACATATGACAAAGGAGTAGCTAGATGACAAGAAAACCTAATGCATGGCAAGTAAGACACTTTCCACGAAGGAAGAAATGACATGACAAACCAGGAAAGTGATTGATGGATGGTGCCCTACCTAGAAGAAGTTCGAACAAAGAATTCATGACGTAAAAGAAAGGAAGGAGATCAAGCAGCATAAGTACCCACAAAGAAGAAGTTTTTGATGAATGAAAGAGTCCCTAGTTAAGAGGTAGCTCTGATAGGTCCCTGATCAAGAGGGAGTTTTGGATCACCCCTGATTACGACAATTATGTTTTTCCGTTTCATGGGTCATGCACTAGACCAGGACTAACAACCGTAAGTATAGATGAAAGCCATGAATGGAAATGTAGACACGAGATAGACACAACATTCTTGTCTTCACTTGGGAAGAAAGAATGGGAGGATTAGGTAATCATCTGGCATCCGATACTCTTTGAGGATGAGTAGGGCATCTAAGACAAGAGTAGGCAAGAGGACCGATATTCTTTGAGGGCTAGGAACCCAAGATAAGAATATTCCTAGAAGGTCATACTCAGTGAACACCCAGGTGGGTATATACCTTGAGAGACAATGATGAAGGTGTCTATAAATCATTGGTGTCACCAGCATTGTAGCTCATGATCTTATGAAGAGATGGAGATGTTAGTCAAGGCCTTGCACTATGACAATGTTGATGGATATGATGCTATAACAGATGGATTGTTAATCTGGTTTATCTTATGTGAATTCTTCAAGATTGAAACAATAGCCAAACACCTTGTAATATTGTATGAATACCTTCCTAGTTAAGAGGGAGTGTTGAAGGAAATGTAACTAGGTTCGATCTTCATAAATGTACTTTTGATATTTGTATTTATTCATGAAAATAAATATTATGTTTATAATATATGTCAATGAGTTTCTTGCTCATTGAAGTAGGTCTAGCACATGTCAAAGTGTTGTAGGTGAGTCAAAGAGTCAAAATAATTATGTTGAATACCTTAAGGGTATGTTACATTATGTATATTCATGTATAAAAGTCAAAAAAGGCACCTCCAAGCAAAGTCAAGTATCCTCCAAGCATAGACACCATCAAAAGAAGCAATGGCACTATTAAAAGCACCTATTGCAACAAGAAAATCAAGTCAACCTCAAAGCTACAAGTTGGCCTAAAAGGAGGGACAACAGTAAATTATAGTTAACCATATCTCGTTGTTTAGGGTGAAAACTAGGCCTACAAGGCCTCTCTCTCAAGCATGGAAGAAGGGCATGCAAGCGAAGGGTGGAAGATAAGCCTAACATAGTTTTGTGAAGAGAATCCCCCACACGTGTGAAGAATTAGGGTTGTATTGTTGCTGCCCTAAGTTTGCAATAGTTGTCAAAAGAAAAGAAGGCTCGTTTGGGAGGCTATAAGGTCATCATCTTAAGTTAGAAAGACTCCATCTCAAGCAAAGGAAGAAAAGGTCAAGGTCCATCCTAAAACACATAATCTAAGGTCTCTACAGTTGCCGGAAGAAGTGCCAAACGGAGGAAGACAAATTGCTGGAAGGAAGAGGACGAAGTGTTGCAAGAGGAAGTGATCTTGAAAGGAATTGACTTGTGCTTGGAGGATATTGTAGTCAAGGGCCTAGTGTTTGTCATTGATCAATAGAAGCTTCAATAAGAATTATTCACTAAAGGGTTTTCCTCTCCATAGAAGAGAGGTTTTGGCCCTGACAGAGAGCCAACATCTTGTGTTCTTGTTCTTATGTTTGTGTTAGCAGTTTGATGAAGTAGAGACATATGCACTAATAAGAAGAAGAAGAAGAATAAGCTAACAAGGAAAAATAAAAATACTCCACAAATTGTTATCAAGTAACGAAGAATCACACTACACTACTTTGCCCTAGATTCTTCAACACCTCATTGTTAGCTCGTCAATACGGTAACTTGCAATGCTATTTACTTCCTGTCACAACAAGTCAAACTAGCATCTTTGATCAAATCATCATGTGTAAACATATCACATCATGTTAGCGTGAAACACAACCATCATAGATCAAAATCATAAATCACATGTAACCATCGTAAACCATAATCATAGATCACATGTAATAGTCATAGACCAGAATCATAAACCACATGCATAATAAAACTGAAATAAAATGTCGATACTTATCATTTAATCATTCCTTGGCTTCCACCCTTTTCCTTATTTCGTACACACTCCGGATTGGTTGTGTACTCAATAGTGTGCACACATACAACCACACACAGTATACTACACCATGCAATACATGCATCTACACCTGACATGCAACACATACACCTACACCTAGTGTACAACACAACACAATACATACGCCTGCACCTAGTGTACAACACAACACAACACATATACGTACACAATGTACATCACAAGACATGCATCCACACACAACGTGCGACACCACAAATGCATACACATACACCCAATATACAACACAACTCATACATCTATACTCGATGTACAATGCCACATAATACATGTACCTACACCTAGCGTACAACACAACAAAATACATGTACTACACAGAGTACAACACAATGAGTATGCATGTCACGATACCACAACTACACAATACACATACATAGTACCGCATGTACACAACACAACATGTACGACACACACAATACCACATGTACACCAGTACCATATGTACAACATGTATACAGTATCACCTATACAAAGCACCACCTGCACAACATGTGCTCAGCATCACATGTACACGACACCACCTGCACAATGTGTGCTCAACTTCACATGTACATGACACCACCTGCACAATGTGTACACAACGCCACATGTACATCGTACCACCTATACAATGTATAACAATAACCGATGTACATAGTACCATATGCAAGACATGTAGACGACACCACATGTGCGCAGCTCCATGTGCACGACATGTACACAACATCACCTGCACACAACGCCTCTTGTACCACATGTACATGACACCACATGCTTACAACACCACTTGTACAATCATGCACACAACACCATATGTACATAGCATTATATGTACAACATGCACACAATGCCATATGTACATAGCACCATCTATATCGAGCACTACATATGCAACATTCACACAACACTACATGTACCACTCTGTACATAACATTGCATAAACAACATGTACAAACACTATATATGCACAACACTGCATGCGCACAACATCACAGATGCAACATGTACAACATATACAACATATGCACAACAATAGTACCACACATCCAAACCACACTGTCACTACCAGGTAACCTTGCTTCTAGTGTCTCTCTACCATCCATGCTTATCTTAACATGTCACGGACCACAGGACTTTCATTCTATTGATGCATCCCTTGGTATAACCTATCCATAACATAGACATAATATCAACTGATAACCACACGATATTGACCTCGTAGACGTGTCAAGCTAATCCTCCCACTTGGCTCCTTGTAAGACCCGAAACCTCTTCACGTCATTCACCTGCGTAACCAATCATTCCTCCACAAGAATGATTCCTAACAACCTTGTCAGATAGTGACATACATACATATATATACATATAAATATTATCATTGAACAATCATGATCCATGGTGACATTGTCAGACACGACATACATACATACATACATGTATACATATATAAACATCAACACAGTCATGATCACAACACAATTACCAAATATCATAAGGTGAAGGTTAAGAGAACGCCCTTTATCTGTGCACACCATACACAACTTTGAGAGCAATCATTCCCAACGTAGTCAATGCATTTGATGCCTCAGATCCATTTACTTCACCTTTCCTATTATCTTTCTCATGACTATCCTACCACTGTCCATTTACACCATTGGACCAAACCAATCCAACCAACTGTCATAGTCTTACCTTACCTTTTGGGTACCACACAACTCTCCTCAAGATCCATTAACTTTCCTATATCTCAACCAATTCCCAAGACTCAAAACTTAAAATGCAAGCAGAAGAAACAAACAAGAAGAAAACCATGAAAACCAATAACAACACAACTCTGTAAACAAAGTGGTATGGCCATACACTAGACATAAACAAAGTCTCTACTCAAGCAAAGTCTCTAATCAAGCACAACAAATCACGAAAGATCAAAAGCACAAGACTGACAATAGACGCCATGACTCAATCCCCATAGTTCCCAGTGCTTTCAAGGAAATCTCAGCCCGAGCCTTCTTCAATATTGCATGGCATTCTCTTTGTCATGCAATCTCCTACATCATACTACCATAAACACATAACTATCAATGCATAAATAACTATAACACTACACCAGTTACCTTACCTTGCTGTGCCAAGCACTTTGCTTGCAACTGAACACATCCATGCATTTTCTCAAGGGACTCCAATCCTTTGACAGATCCACTTGTAACTAGAGACTAGCTAATATACTTGTCAAGTACATGTTCATGACTATAGCACATACCCACATAATGTCATACAAAATCAAGGCTAAGAATACTTCTTGTATGTGAAGCACTCATTTGTTTGGAATTAGGGTTTCCAAACATAACCATAGGAGTTTTTTCCCGATTCCTTTCTTCTACCTTTTACCTGGTTGCAATCGAGGCTTACTATGTACTATCACATCACCCAACTATTAGTTATATAAACACATCAACTATTACCTTGTCACACTAATACCAAGCATGTTTCTTGCAACCTCTCACACATGTCAACCACATGTTCCAAATATCAAAACAATCATATCTATCAATTTGAAATCAACTTTTACAAATAATCATGTCATAATCCATAGTCAACGCATAGTCATTAGACATAATGCTATAATTGTCAACCACATTCAAGTACATATCAACTGTCTCAATGCATATGTGTCAGTACAATCATCTTAAAACAAGATCATTGGAATGCATACTCATATTATGAAATTCATCAAACATTCAACCAACTTGCAAACATACCATGTTAAATAAATCAACTAGACACCAAACACTCAAACACCAAATAAATGTCATAATCAAACAGTCAAGCACAAGGTAGATGACATAAACAAGTTCATACCTTAATGTATCTCAGGGGAGGCAATCTTGTCTGCACAATCCATCTAGTTAGCATGATATAACTTCACGAGATATTAACTCAAACATAAATGAGATCATGATACCCAAAATAGTCACTAGCTAACATGTTTACATGATAACTCATACACAATTATCATTTATGCATAGCAATCACATATGTACGATCAATTTAGATTAGTATGACATAATATCACAACATATTAACTCATACCTGAATGTCATAACCCTAACCATTTGTATAGACCAGTCCAACTTACTATGATACATATAACATCAAGATCTTAATCTAATAACCCTAATCACCAAGTTACTAGCATATAACAACAACAAGCTATATATCATGCTCATCAACAACATATAACCTAATCATCAAGTTATCTAACATAAAACAACAATAGCAATGCATACAACCACATGTTACTATCATTCTTGACTATCTGACATGCATATGACTATACTAACTAACTATCATCTATCATGTATATAACAATAACATCAAAAGACATGTACATAAACCTAATGCATACAACAATCCTTAACTTACTTACTTGCATGTCGAACATGCAAACATGTATGATTATCTGCTCTTATCCCAAAGTCTAATGTTGCAACCTCGTTATGATGATCTGCATCTCCTGCTCTATCTCAGTCAACACATTAGAGTCATGACAACCAATAGCATCATGCTGAACTAAATTGCATACCATGACTTCACAAGGCATGTTTGACTTACATTTCATTCATAGCTATAACCAAGACCATGTATGCATAACAACTGCATATAGACATATAACACGAGTACTAAACCATATACACATCATTCTGGCCAGGGTCGAGTCATCAATGCATGACCATATAAACTACACAAACCATGACCTCATGCATGACAACAACAACCACAAATGCATATACAACCATACACTCATGATGACGTACTCCACAACAATACCTTCAACCTTCACATGGCGACATCACAACAACCATGATCAACACCATGCAAATGCAACAATCACATACACTACATGCATAAGGAACACATATGCGACCAACATGAAAGCATGATCAACACACAACCCATCCAGTCCGAGGGGTGATCCATGCTCTGATACCACTTTGTAACACCCTCCTCCCACATCTACCCAAACAACTGGCCAACTGGGGTAAACATGCAACGAGAGGCTACTATGATTGGATTCGACCTCCTATGTGACCTTAAGAAAGTGAAGTCGACGGAAACATAGCACAGAGACATTCAACATTAGCTTCAGGACCCTCAGGAACCAATCCAACACTTCAAACAACTTTCCCTTGGGTCCTACTGAAGTTTTGACTAACTTAAGACTTAGTCACTCTCATGCTATAGGCATGACAACGTCCAGAAACCCAAAGTCGCTCTCACAGGCTTGCCTGCCAGCGTCTAGAGACTCATTTTGCCAGTTCTATGCCAGCGTCCCCAGGATTTGAGCCACTTTTTTAGGCCCAGAGCCCAGGTCACTACCCATAATGGAATGATAACTTAGGAGCAGTAAAAGAACAGGGAAACAATGATGCAAAAGCAATAAGTTAAACAAAACCTTAATCAGACCCCTACTAGCCATGACAAGCATTTTGTCAAACATGTCGTAAGCATGTAATCTATAGGTGTAACCAACAAAATTAAACATAGGGATCTTGTACTTATCTGAGAATCGCTAAGAACCATTGTTCCCTCATGTCATTTATTGTATTATTATCTATTAGACCATACACACATTGTTCATTCATATACAAGTAAAAATATGATGAGTTCCATACATAGTCATAAAACACATACATAACCAGCATAATAGCTACAAAAATGATCCCGATTTAACCAAGAACGCAACAAAATACAGAGATAACCATATACACAAAGATGCAACAGAAATAATGCTTCATTTCATTAATGGAAAATACCGAAATATGCTTGCAACCAGAAATGGAAATAAACCAGCTACAACGATGGTAGCTTATCTCTGAGAAGAGATGTGGCGGCTACATGCCTCTGAATTGTCTTACAATGAGGCTCGAAGGCCTATTTATTGTTGAGAAACAATGTAAAACCCTTCACATTCCAAAACCTAACCCTAGAAGATGAAATGCCAAATTGTCGGCCCCGTTTGGGTAAATTGGTACATCAATTTCCCGGGGTCGTAACTTTGGCATATGATCTCCGTTTGACGCGTACAATAGCTCATTAGAAAGATCTATCCGAGCACTACAACTTTGGGAAGAGAAACATCAGTCCATGGACCCATGTGTTGAGCCTCAAACCTGCACCTTCCTATACACCCTATCAGCCTTCCTTTTCCACTTATTGCATCCACCCAGCTGCTAAATCATTGCATTGTAGTTTAAAAAGAGCTCTTTACATGGTTTTTTGACTATACTTATGACTGTTGTTTCATTTATTTTTTTGTTCATGCAGCTGCGGAAACTTGTCAATTTCCGCAGCCAGCACAGGTTTCCGCAGCCAGCACAGGATTCCGCAGCTATTTTGTTAAAAGCTGTGTTACAGGTGTCCTATGAAGAAACGAGCCACATGGGCAAGCTCCAGGTGACGGATACATGGAACGTGTCCCTTCGAAGCAGCCAAATCATCCATGGAAGGTCACGGTCAACAAAGGTCAAAGGTAGAGCCAACCAAAGAGTTCAGCGGTGGCACATCTCTGTTTTGAGCACGTGAATGTTACGTGGCACAGTCCTCAGCTCACGAAGACACCAGCACACCTGGAGATCACTTCTGTAACCGGAATCTAACAACAACCACTCCAGAGATTTAATAGACATTATGACAGTTACGCTAGATCTCGGCTGAAGGGATCTACGTGTCTTTGGCAACACAGTCAATAGCGTAGGAGTTAGTTAGCTAGTCTCAGCATTTTGTCATTATAAATAACGCGTCGATGAACGCTGTAAAGGAGTTTTTTTGATATGTAAATTCTGAACTGTTGTGTTGTCACCCCACTGTTTATACATATTGTTGTTTTAATATATGAGGAGACTTTTCTGAGTTTATTCGTGTGATTACTTGTTGACCGGCTCAAGTGGCAGAGGGCCCCTGCGCGCTGAAGCCTTGTAAAGTTTTCATTTGGTTTTATTATGTTCTTGTATCATTAGCTTGTACATAACACACTGTTTGATGTGTCTTAACTCACTGTTGTTTAGATTTTCACCTCTATTTTCTTATAACTGTCAACTGATCAGTGCTTTTCTGCAGGTTTTCTTAGGCAACCCGGGCAAATTTTCATCTTTTTGATAACTATTGGCATATGAGATCATCTTGTCCTTCCTGCTAACTTTCATTTTCTGAAGTTTAATTTCAGCACTGCCTTTTCCAAGTTGTGATTTGCTTACTTATTTTTTTGTTATTTAGATATCATACTGCTCATCAATTTATGGTTTCTTTCTATAGTGAAGTGACACTATTAGCAAGAAATCAGAATATCACTAACTGTAGTGTGATTTAGTTATCATATTGCTTAAACTTATTCATGATTGCTTCCCACAAGGTAGATTGAGCTGAAGGGTAAAGGATCAGAAGAGTTGAAGTAGTGTGATTAGTTTCCTTTCTGCAATTTAGTTATCATATTGCTTAAACTTATTCATGGTTGCTTACCACAAGGTAGATTGAACTGAAGGGTAAAGGACCAGAAGAGTTAAAGTAGTGTGACTAGTTTCTTTTATGCAATTTAATTTCTTGCCATTTAGATAGCATATTGCTTGACTTATTCATGATTACTTCCCACAAGGTAGAATGAGCTGAAGGGTAAAGGATCTGAAGAGTTTAAGTAGTGTGAATTAGTTGCTTTGCTTTTGGTTTGAGTTGCTTTAAGTTTAGTTTTTACTTTCTTTTCATTCAGCAGCAAGGATACTCGGCCATTGTCATTAGTTCACTTTTTGATGCATTTACTTTCTCTTAAGAATTGATTTTAGTTTAGCTTTCTTCTTGAGCACTTTCAAGTTTGAGAAAATCACCGTAGAAACCACCATCACCATCCATACTTCATACTTCACTTTCATTCTCACCATCACACATTAGGGAAAGATAAATCCAAAAATAAACTCAAAAACTCAAAAATGACAAAAGATTAAGGAAATGGTTATCTAGTACATATAGTACACTTCACTTCGTCAGTTTACGAACCCCGGATTGACATTATAAATAGCAATTTAGATCACACTAAATTGACCAAACATTTTGGCGCCGTTGCCGGGGAAGTGAAATTAGGTAGCCAATTTCTAAAAAAAAAACAAGAAAATTTCAAGGAAGGAAAATTGATAACCTCTCAAAGTATGCTCTCCTCTTGCACTTAGTGTGATTTGGAGGATCAGAAAAGAGAAAGTTATTGGTTTAATAGTTTCTTGAGTATGCTCTCTTCTTGCACCTAGAGTGACCTGGAAGATCAGAAAGAGAATTATTAGCCCGACTTGAAGAAAAATAAAAAATGACATGCATAGAGCAAGAGATTTTAGGGGAAGGTTTTTAGCTAGAGCCAAGAGTTTGATTTGTACAACTCCATCTACTTCAAGGAATAGACAAGAGACACCTCCATCATCTCCAACTTACACTCCTAGCCCTAGGATTCCTGGAATTCAAGAGGCAGTAGTCGACTCTCCCACACCTTCCATCGAATCTGAATTAGAAAGAGATCCTTTCCTTCCTTCTACAGAGAGACAAATTGTAATTGAAGTAGTAGAATCATCTAAAGAAGAAGAGGGAGAAATTCCTTCTCGTTCACCCTTAGTAGAGGAACCAGAAGACTCTGAAGTCTCCAGGGAAACTTCCATGATAGAGGAAGGAGCAACTAGATTTGGTAGAGGTAGAGGAGGAGGAGGAAATAATGGAGGAGGTAGAGGTAACATTGGGGGAAATAGGGATGGAGATAACTCATTCGGATTTCCTATAGTCGATGAGGACTCTCGAGCCACAATGAAAAACATCTCACCATCTGTCCTCCCAAACTTCCATGGGTTAAGGAATGAGGACCCTGAAACATTTCTATTTGAGTTTGAGGTCGTGTGTCGAACTTATGATTATCTGGAAGACTCTCAAAAACTCAAACTGTTTCCTTCAACCTTGAAAGGAGCAGCCTTGAAATGGTTCATGGGATTACTCACTCAATCCATTAGGACTTGGAATGATATGAAACAAACATTTTTGGATAGGTACGTGGACTATTGTATGCCCACCAATCACAAGGATGAGGTATTCAAAATGGTGCAAACAGAAGATGAAAACTTGGAGGATTTACTTGAAAGATTTCAATACAACCTGAAAAGAGCAAAAATGAGTAACTTAGATGAGGAGACCTTGAAAGCCCTTCTATTAAAAGCCATTAGATATGAATGGATAGATATTTTGAACATGATGGGAAAAGGAGACATATCTCAACTTCCACTTCATGATATAGCAGAGCTATGTGTCCATCTCTCAAGGGGGAAATCTAAAACTCAAAAAGGGCCTAGAGATCCTTCTCTCATGAGAGCAAACAAATCTGCAACTGGATCAGTAAGTAGGGCTGAGATTGGCAACATGCTTGATGAATTCAAAACTGACATCTTAGGGAGTCTTAGTGAGCAACTAGACACCCTTAAGATTCACAATAAGCAGAAAGCAGAAGCTGAGGCTTTGGCCATCTTTTGCCCAAAGTGTAGGAAGAAACATGCTCTAAGGGAATGTCCCTTGGATGCAAAAGTTGTAGAAACATGTGTAATTTGTTCAGAGAATCATGAGACCAAGGATTGTCCTTCAATTCCTGGGCTCAAAGCTGTCTTTCAAGAAGATCCAAATACAATCGAATCTCTCTGTTTTGTTGCAAGGAGACCTTGGCAGGGGCAACAAAATCAAGGGTTTAACAACTCTATGAATTTTCAACCCCCACCAAATTGGAATCCTTGGCAACAACCTTGGTCCTAACCTCAAAATCCTTTTCAATCATGAGTACAAGGTATGCAAAATCCTTATGGGAGATTTGCTCAATTTTATCAATATCCCCCATCTTTTCAAAACCAACAAGCTCCACAACTTCCAAATCAAAACCCACAACTATCATTGCCATTTCCACAACAACAACAACCTTCTCAACAGAATCCAAATTCTCAACTCTTGCTTCCATTCCAACAAAAGTCAAATCAACTTCCTTCTCAGCCATTGCCAAACCCCAAAAACAAAAACCCTCAAAATGCTTACATGATGGAAGGTCAACAATTTCCTGCCTATATGATTGTTCCTCTCAATGATGTACAACTCAGATCAGGTAGAGTCCTAGATAAGCCTTCTATAGATGCGCAAAAGCAAAGAATTTTTTAGGAAGATTCTCTTGAAGCCAATAAGGGTTCTGAAGCATCTCTTCAAAACCCAATTACTCAAAAAGAAAAAGAAAAAGAGTTAACCCCCACAACTCCTATAGTTGAGCAACCTGCATCTTCATCCACACCTCATTTTCCTGAAAGATTACAAATTGACAAAGGGTTGGAAAAACAAATCTTGTTGCCTGACTATGATTTTCTAGATGAATTGAAGAATGTTTGTATCAAGATTCCCTTGTTACAAGCCATTAAAGAGATTCCTATTCTAGCGAAAACAATAAAGGAGTTGAGTCTTAAAAGACCAGGAAGGAAACCAAGAGATACAAGAAGAATCCACCTGGTAGGGAAAATTGCAGATATCATGATGGGAAAAATTACTATGCAGAAATATGTAGATCCCGGTAGTCCAATTGTCAAAACACATATCAATGGGGTAGAAATACCAAATACTTTGATTGATTTAGGGGATGCTATCAACATCACGAGTAGACAGACTATGGAACAGCTAAAACTTCCTAATCTTCTTTTTACACCTACTTTATTGCAACTTGCAGATCGATCAATTATTAAACCAGATGGTGTATTAGAAGACATTTCAGTCTCCTTAGACTCTTGGGAATATCCAGTGGATTTCATGATTTTAACTCCCAAGAGTAATCTAGGAGGACATCCTCTCATCTTAGGAAGACCTTGGCTAGCCACAGCTGATGCTTTTATCAGTTGTAGGTCTGAGGATATGTATATTTCTGATGGTAATTCGACAAAGAAGTTCAATCTGTATCCTCCAGCAAAAGAAATTACAGAAATAGGAGATAATGAGTGGGTTGATGATGAAGATACTATACAACCTGTCTTTACCATTTCTGAGATTAGTGAAGATAGTCAAATTCTGAACACATTAGAAAACTTTGAAACATCTTCAGAATATGACCACACACAATTTCAATTGGATTCTGACATTGAGTGTCTATCATCTAGACAAATGTCTCTTTTCTCTATGGAAGAGTTTGGTAGTTCTGCCATTGAGATTTTTCCAGGAAAAACATTGAATATCAACAAAAACTTGGAAAAATCACAACAGGAAGAGCTAACCAAAATCTTGCAAAAACATTCTACTGCATTTGCATGGGAGTATACCGATATGAAAGGTATTGACCCTAAGACTTGCATTCATCACATCTACATTGAGGAAAATAGTAGACCAATCAGACAACCTCAAAGAAGGATGAATCCAAACTTTAGGGAGATAGTGAAAGAAGAGCTCCAAAAGTTACTTAATGTAAACTTCATTTATCCAATTTCAGATAGTCGGTGGGTTTCTCCTTTGGTTATAGTACCTAAAAAGAATGGTAAATGGAGGGTTTGTATTGATTACAGAGAATTAAAGAAAGCAACTTTGAAGGATCACTTTCCTTTACCCTTTATTGATCAGGTATTAGATACTTTAGCAGGCAAAAATTATTTCTCATTTTTTGATGGTTTTAGTGGTTACAATTAGATTCAGGTAGCACCTGAAGATCAGGACAAGACCACATTTACTTGTCTATGGGGAACTTTTGCTTACCGAGTACTTCCTTTTGGATTATGTAATGCGCCTGCAACATTTCAAAGGGCAGTACTAGGAATCTTTTCTGATCTAATTCATGATTGTGTAGAGGTTTATATGGATGATTTTACAGTTTATGGTAATTCATTTGAAGATGCATTAGAGAATTTGGAAAAAGTCCTTATAAGATGTAAAGAAACAAACCTTTCATTAAGTCATGAGAAATGCTTTATGATGTTTACTGAAGGGATTGTTTTAGGACATCATATTTCAGGGGATGGGATTAAAGTTGATAGATCAAAAGTTGAAGTCATCTCCAAGTTGCCTATTCCAAATTGTCAAAAAGATGGTAGAAGTTTTCTTGGATTTACTGGATATTATAGAAGATTTATTGAAAACTTCACCAAAATAGCATCTCCACTCTTCAAATTACTTACAAAAGACTGTGAATTCAAGTGGGATCCTGATTATCAATATGCATTTGAAACTTTGAAAACAAGAATATCTGAAGCACCCATTTTGAGAGGGCCAAATTGGAAACTTCCTTTCCATATTTCTACAGATGCTTCAGATACAGCTCTAGGAGCTGTGTTGGGTCAAAAGGATTTAGTTCCTTATGCCATTTACTACACCAGTAAAAATTTGACTCCCACTGAGTTAAATTACACTGTGACTGAAAAAGAGTTCTTAGCTGTTGTTCATGCAATCAACAAGTTTAGACATTATATAACAGGCTATGAAACTTTTGTCCATACTGATCATTCTGCAATTAGATATCTCATGAACAAACCTGTTACTAATGGCAGAGTTACAAGATGGCTTTTACTTTTACAAGAATTCAATATTACTGTGTTAGATAGACCAAGGAAACAAAATACAGTAGCTGATTTCTTGTCTAGAATCCAAAATATTAATGAAGATTCTCCTGTAGAGGATAAGTTTCCAGATGAATATTTGTTTGCAGTAACTACTAAGACTCCTTGGTATGCAGATATTGCTAACTATTTGGTTACAGGGAAGCTACCTCCACACTTATTTCCTAATGAGAAAAGGAAAATTATTCAGGAGAGCTCAAATTATTCATGGATTTCTAATGAATTGTTTAAAACAGCGCTAGATTGTGTGATCAGAAGATGTGTTCGGGATGATGAAATGCCTGACATCCTCAAGGCATGTCATGATGAACCATGCGGTGGACACTTTGCTGACAAGAGGACGGCCTATAAAATCCTTTCTTTATGATATTATTGGCCTTCTCTCTTCAAAGATGCAAAACAATATGTCAGAAGGTGTGACAACTGCCAGAGAGTTGGGAGACCGACTCTTTCAAATGAAATGCCATTACAGCCACAGGTACTCATCGAACCCTTTGAAAAATGGGCTTTAGATTTCATTGGACCCATTAATCCACCATCTAGACAAAAGAAATATATATTGGTTTGCATTGATTATGTCACTAAATGGGTAGAAGCCAAGGCATTGCCTTCTGCCACTGAAAATTCAGTTGTTCAATTTCTTTTTGAGGATATTTTTACTCGTTTTGGTGTCCCAAGAGAAATTGTGATAGATCAGGGAAGTCGATTCACATCTAACTTGATGGGGAAGCTGATGGAAGAATACAAAATCAAGCACAAAAAATCTACTCCTTACCATCCTCAAGCAAATGGTTAAGTGGAATCTACAAACAAAGTTCTTGAGAGCATCATCACCAAAACTGTTCATCTCCACAGAAGGGATTGGGCAGAAAGGCTTCCTGAAGCCTTATGGGCCTACAGAACTACATGGAGGAACACAACAGGACATTCTCCTTATGAACTTGTTTATGGGAAAGAAGTCCTGCTCCCCATTGAGTTTCAAGTCAAGACTTTCAAGATGGTAGTCCAGTTGTGGATGAATCTATCAGAAGCCCAAAAGCACAGAATGGAGCAGCTGAATGAGCTAGATGAGATCAGACAAGATGCAATTTTAAGGACTGATCTAGTTCAACATCAAAGAACTAAGTGGCATGACAGATATATTAAAGAGAGAAAGTTTCAAGAGGGAGATTGGGCTTTACTGTTTGATTCCAAGTTTAAAGACTTCAAAGGGAAGTTTTAGACTCATTGGCTTGGGCCATATGAGATTGATAAAGTCTTTAACAATGGAGCAGTAAGAATCAAGACCATTGATGAACGTCAGACTCCTCTTATTGTGAATGGCCACGGATTGAAAATTTATCATAAGCCACTTTCAAAAGAGGAGTTTGTCAAAATGTTCCAAGAGAATTCTGCAATAAGGTTGGTGGAGAAGAATCCTTCTCTTCCACCAGCCTAATCTTTATTTCTTTCAGTTTAAAAAATAAAAAATAAATAAATAAATGTGTATAAGCCTAAAAACCAATCCCAAATTGGCGGTCTTATGCAGAAAATATAGAGTGAAAATTAGGGACACCTGACACTCTATATTTTCCAAAAAATATATATATATCTCCTCTCCTTCTCTTTCCATCTTCACTTCATCTCACTTGTCATTTCACTTCACCTCCATCTCATTTTCATCTCCATTCCACTTCATTTTCACTTTCACTCATTCCATTTCACTCCATCAATAAAAGTCCCCTTCAGGACTATTTTCATTCAGTTAGTTCTTTTCTAACTATCTTTGTGCAGACAAAGGGGTGTTGTCTCAGTTTCCGCAGCTGGGAACCGTTTCCGCAACCAGAAGCAGTTTCCGCAGCTAGAAACGATTTCCGCAGCCAGCATCACTCTGTTTTCAAAAATACAATCAACTGTTAGTGCCATAATCATGAAATGCAGGTGTAATTGAGATAAAGACATGGGGCATCTCCAAGATATCAAAGAAGAGCAACTGGTTAGAAGCCTTGAGCAAGAATTGACAAAGTTTCCAAAGGTATGATAAAAAATCTTTATCAAATAACAATTCAAGTCATAATTACGTATAGTTATTAAACCATAACAGGATCTCCTATGTGCAATGATTTGATATATTAGCCCACTATCACTCTTATTCCGCGATGTCACTGCACACACCTCGCATTTATCTCCCTAACGGTCTCATGATTACTCTGAGTTTGAACTCAAATGTGACTGCACTTCTAGTTGTTACCCATACTCTTGAGACGTGACCTATTGTGCTACGACTCTTCCCAGCTGTAATTTCTGCAGCCGTCTGTTGAGACGTGTAAGGTCTCATACACAGTCATCTGACTTGAAGGAATCTTGCCGTTACTCCACTGCTTATCACTCCACTCATATTCCACTTATATCATACTCCTTGCATGCGTCCACATTTCATTTTATGAACTCGTTTATCGCTGCTCACTCAGTGTTCTCTATTTCCAACTGCCGTCACTACAGTTTGCTCTAAACCCTAACTACCGTCATTACAGTCTATCCAAAACCCTGAACAGAGCTATTTTTTTTTTCTCTTAACCCTCACACGCAGAAGAACTCTCAGTAGAATTTAAAACAGAGAATGGGAAAATTACTGAGAGCTGAGCCGGAAGGACCGAAATACTTGGAGGGTTATCCGCAAGTTAAGGAACTGCTGAAGAAAGTCAGATGGCTACGATTTATCCAGAAGTTTAAAGGCTATAACAAGGAGGTGACCAAAGCTTTTGCAAGGTCCTTTAATGGACAAACAGTGGAGGTTGGAGACTTGAAATTCACAGTGACCGAGGCCACAATAGCAGCTGCCACGGGCCTACCTCAAGAAGGTGAAAGGTGGTTTAAAAATAGAAGTGTGGATGATGAAATATGGAGAACCATGCTACAAAACCAAGGTACAGATACAACTGTATTTACAAGAGGCATCCTTGTTTATGTATTAAAAGAAGAATGGTCTAGTCTACTGTTAGTCATCTAGAAATTTATCACGTGTGAAGGTCGTTTTGGCTCTATGTATATGTATCATGTAAGACTGATGATGAATTTCATGGACGGTCACACTCTTAATTTGCCTCATCTTCTGCTATCAAGTTTGAAAAAGATGAGTTTTACAATTCAAAAACATGTAGGCAATATTGAACCTCATCTTTACCATCATGGGCTCATCAAAATTCTTATTGAGGAACAGTTGAAGAAAACTAAGGATACTTGAGGGCAATTCTTGACAAGAAACTACTTCCAAGAGCCGTCTGAGGCCTCTGGAAGCAGTCCACCAAAGATTCCAAGGAAAAGTAGGGGGAGAGAAAAGAACATTACAATCCAAGACTCCCCTACAATAGAAATTCAACAAACAGTCCAAAAAGGAAAAGAATATAGAGCTAGAAGTAAGGAACAGAAAAAGGAAAAAGGCAAAAGGACTATCCAAGAAGTCTATCCATCCCCTAAGCAATCCATAGAAGAGGATTATCAACCTCTGTCAGAAAGATTAATAGATCTTCAAGCTGCTGCCATAGCCAAGAAAAAGCAAAAAGGAAAACAGAGTGCACAAGAGAAGAGTACTAGTTCATACTTAAGAAGGAGCACTAGGCTAAAAGGGAAGGGGAATAAAACCAAAGAAAAAAAGTCTCACTTTATTGATTTAGATAAAGAGACACTTGAGAAATCTCCAACTCAGCCAAGCATTAAGTCAAGTCCTCCACGTGAGGAAAGCCCTTTTCGGCCGGAAAGAGAGAGCAGTCCTCCTTCACCAGAATTTGAGTTTAGGCCGAGAAAGACACCTGAGGTAGATTCTAATCAGCAAGAAGCATACAATTACTTGGAAACCTTAGAACAATCAGCTGCAGGACCAAGTACCTCTCTGCCGCCTGATGCACAAGATCAGTCTTTGAAACAGGAAATATTTGAGTTAGAAGTCCTAAATAGGCATATCATACAAGAAAATGAAGCACTCAAAGAGCAGAGTAAAGTAGACAAGATTGTCCATGATAATACTATGCTCCATTTAGGACTGTGGCAAAAGAAAAACATAAAATTGAAGAAGAAGTGCAAAAAGTTAAGCAGAGCATTGATTAACCTCAAGTTCAAATGCCTAGTCAAGAAGCCGAGGATGATGTTAGCATCAAGGAAGAAGAAAAGAGGGCTAGATGTCTTTGCAGAAGCATCAGAACACATGGATTAGAGGGAAATAACTCAATTTTGGTTGCATGAGGACATGCAATACCTTCACAGTGGGGGTATGTTGAGCCTCAAACCTGCACCTTCCTATACACCCTCTCAGCCTTCCTTTTCCACTTATTGCATCCACCCAGCTGCTAAATCATTGCATTGTAGTTTAAAAAGAGCTCTTTATATGGTTTTCTGACTATACTTATGACTGTTGTTTGGCTTAGTTTTTTGTTCATGCAGCTGCAGAAACTTGTCAATTTCCGCAGCCAGCACAGGATTCCGCAGCTATTTTGTTAAAAGCTGTGTTACAGGTGTCCTATGAAGAAACGAGCCACATGGGCAAGCTCCAGGTGACGGATACATGGAACGTGTCCCTTCGAAGCAGCCAAATCATCCATGGAAGGTCACGGTCAACGAAGGTCAAAGGTAGAGCCAACCAAAGAGTTCAGCGGTGGCACGTCTCTGTTTTGAGCACGTGAACGTTACGTGGCACAGTCCTCAGCTCACGAAGACACCAGCACACCTGGAGATCACTTCTGTAACCGGAATCTAACAGCAACCACTCCAGAGATTTAATAGACATGATGACAGTTACGCTAGATCTCGGCTGAAGGGATCTACGTGTCTTTGGCAACACAGTCAATAGCGTAGGAGTTAGTTAGCTAGTCTCAGCATTTTGTCATTATAAATAACGCGTCGATGAACGTTGTAAAGGAGTTTTTTTGATATGTAAATTCTGAACTGTTGTGTTGTCACCCCACTGTTTATACATATTGATGTTTTAATATATGAGGAGACTTTTCTGAGTTTATTCGTGTGATTACTTGTTGACCGGCTGAATTGGCAGAGGGCCCTTGCGCGCTGAAGCCTTGTAAAGTTTTCATTTGGTTTTATTATGTTCTTGTATCATTAGCTTGTACATAACACACTGTTTGATGTTTCTTAACTCACTGCTGTTTAGATTTTCACCTTTGTTTTCTTATAACTGTCAACTGATTAGTGCTTTTCTGCAGGTTTTCTTAGGCAGCCCGGGCAAATTTTCATCTTTTTGATAACTATTGGCATATGAGATCATCTTGTCCTTCCTGCTAACTTTCATTTTCTGAAGTTTAATTTCAGCACTGCCTTTTCCAAGTTGTGATTTGCTTACTTATTTTTTTGTTATTTAGATATCATACTGCTCATCAATTTATGGTTTCTTTCTATAGTGAAGTGACACTATTAGCAAGAAATCAGAATATCACTAACTGTAGTGTGATTTAGTTATCGTATTGCTTAAACTTATTCATGATTGCTTCCCACAAGGTAGATTGAGCTGAAGGGTAAAGGATCAGAAGAGTTGAAGTAGTGTGATTAGTTTCCTTTCTGAAATTTAGTTATCATATTGCTTAAACTTATTCATGGTTGCTTCCCACAAGGTAGATTGAGCTGAAGGGTAAAGGACCAGAAGAGTTAAAGTAGTGTGACTAGTTTCTTTTATGCAATTTAATTTCTTGCCATTTAGATAGCATATTGCTTGACTTATTCATGATTACTTCCCACAAGGTAGATTGAGCTGAAGGGTAAAGGATCTGAAGAGTTTAAGTAGTGTGAATTAGTTGCTTTGCTTTTGGTTTGAGTTGCTTTAAGTTCAGTTTTTACTTTCTTTTCATTCAGCAGCAAGGATACTCGGCCATTGTCATTAGTTCACTTTTTGATGCATTTACTTTCTCTTAAGAATTGATTTCAGTTTAGCTTTCTTCTTGAGCACTTTCAAGTTTGAGAAAATCACCATAGAAACCACCATCACCATCCATACTTCATACTTCACTTTCATTCTCACCATCACACATTAGGGAAAGATAAATCCAAAAATAAACTCAAAAACTCAAAAATAACAAAAGATTAAGGAAATGGTTATCTAGTACATATAGTACACTTCACTTCGTCAGTTTACGAACCCTGGATTGACATTATAAATAGCAATTTAGATCACACTAAATTGACCAAACACCATGTTGCCCCCAGATTTCCCAAAAATCGTCATTTAGGGCCTCAAAACGACTCCGAAAGTTTAGGACCTGAAAAACTGCTAAAAATAGTAAATTGTGCTACAATTTAGGAAACTAAAAAATTGAAAGAGATAGTTGTGGGGGTCCAAATGGGATAGGTGGGTGGCCACCAACATCCACCTAGAGGATTCCTCCCCCCTTAGGAAGCAATGGTCCTCATTGCGTTGAGTTCCTCCATCTGCTGAACTTGTTCTGCAATCTCTGATGTGTCCAGTAATGGTGGGAAGCATGGTTGACAACGGTCCATATTGAACACTTGTTGCAGGTGAAGGAATGGAGGAATGTTGTGCTCCAAAGCATTGTTCCCCACAACCTTGGTACTACTGTAAGGACCATGTCGGAGTGGTCTGAGCTTCTGATGGGCTCTTGTAAGGCGTTCTTTCTGCAGATGTAACCAAACTTTGTCACCCACCTGAAACTTGTGTGGTACCCTTGTGGGTGAGGAGAAGTTGTTCCTGTGTTCTTTCATGACCGTATCCCTCTGTTGTTGTTGCTGCTTGGAGGAACCCTTCGCAGGGGTCATGGATGTGGTGACGATCTTCCCCTTACTTTGGGAGTGAACCAGACAAATGAATTTCTTAGTCTGGGAGATGAGCTTGCTGCCTTTCTTAGCAGTGATCAAAGAGGTGGCGGTAGGTGGGGCTACCTCCGGTATCCTGTAAACTGAATCACCCAAAGAAATAATGACAGCGCGAGGCCTTGACTCATACACAGCATGTCACCTCCACAAGTATGGCTGGCCTAGTAATACATCACAAACATCTAGAGGTGTAACATCACACAATACCTCGTCTATCAAGGGCTTGATGCTGTAGGGAAGGCGACACTGTTGGCGAACTTTGAGATCTCGTCCTTCATAAAGCAACTCGATACTGTATGGCTACAGGTGTGGTGTAGTTGGTAGGCCTAACAGCTTCACGACCTCTGCTGAAATGAGGTTCTTTTGGCTGCCACTGTCGCAATGAATTGCAGCGACGAACCCTTCACCCACATTTGTGAGTGGAAAAGGCGCTTCCCCTCCTCTGGATCTTCAGGTTCATTCTTCTGGATCTTAGTGATGGCAATAGTGGCACTGGGATCTGCATCAATGATCTGCTTCCCTTTGCCATTCCCCTTGTCGGATTCTGGCTCAGGGTCGGAACATGCATCTGATTCGGAAGCCTTCAACCCGACCACCAGCGACTACTTGGTCCGACACTCGCTTGTGTTATGAGTGGGACTCTTGCGGAACTCACACCACTTTCCTGTGTCCTTCTTCGGCTTTGTGGTGTTGTTCTTTTCTTGTGGCTTCGACGGGTTGTCTTGGGTCACCCAGACTTGGCTTTGTCCTTTGGTCTTCGAATTTGCAGATCTAAAGTCTCGCTTCTTTTGTTTGAACTTTTGCTCAATTTTGACAGCGTATCGGTACACTGTGCTGAGCAAGGAGATGTTCAGGAACTCCATCTCTTCTTGGATGTGTCTGTGTAGGCAGACAAAGTATTTGAGTACCAAATGCAGCTCAGAGTCCTTGATACCCAACTGTGTGAAAAGGGTACGAAAAATGTTTGTGAACTCCGGCACATCTTGGTCTCGTCCTTGCCGTAGTGTGGTCCATTTGATGTATTTGTCCTCATAGCTTTTGACAAGGTAGTATTGCTCCTTAACAGCATCCTGGAATGAATCCCAAGTGGGTGCGGCTGAAAATGGTGAGCTCGTACTTTCATTCTTCTGCTCGCAGTAGGTTTCCCACCAGTCCTTGACGTGGGGGGCTGCTTTGAGAAGAGCGAAAACATTCTTTTCCCGACTCAAAAATTCATGAACAGAAAAATACCGATCTAGCAGATTTAACCATTTATCTACAGCATCTGCGTTTATTTGACCCTCGAAGATGGGGATTTCAAAATTAACTTGTACCTTAAAGGGTGTGGCGTTTCCAGAGTAGTTGTTGGAAGCTGATGCGTCGCCTCTGGGTAGTCGCTGAAGGATCTGCGCAAAGCTATCCATCATCGCATTCCTTTGCCGCTCGAGGGCTTCTTCGAGCAAGATTTTGATAGGAGCTCTTGCCCCCTCGTCTTTCTTCTCATCCGCCATGGGAGGCCGTCGGGATTTGTGAGGCTGGTCTTGCAAAGGTTCGACCAGTTCAAGCCCTAACTCCTTATATCCCAACCTCATTGGGGACATGCAAAGAAAAATAGAGAAAAAACAGACTGCTATGATACCACTGATCTAGATTTAACCAGGAACACAACAAAATACAGAGATAACCATATACACAAAGATGCAGCATAAATAATGCTTCATTTCATTAATGGAAAATACTGAAATATGCTTACAACCATAAATGAAATAAACCAGCTAGGGTGATGGTAGCTTATCTCTGAGAAGAGATGTGGTGGCTACATGCCTCTGAATTGTCTTACAATGAGGCTCGAAGGCCTATTTGTTGTTGAGAAACAATGTAAAACCCTTCACATTCCAAAACCTAACCCTAGAAGATGAAATGCCAAATTGTGGGCCCCATTTGGGTAGATTGGTACATCAATTTCTCGGGGTCGTAACTTTGGCATATGATCTTCGTTTGACGCGTCCAATAGCTCGTTAGAAAGATCTATCTGAGCACTACAACTTTGGGACGGGAAACATCGGTCCATGGACCCATGTTGCCCCCAGATTTCCCAAAAATCATCATTTAGGGCCTCAAAACGGCTCCGGAAGTTCAGGACCCGAAAAACTGCTAAAAATAGTAAATTGTGCTACAATTTAGGAAACTGAAAAATTGAAAGAGACAGTTGTGGGGGTCTAAATGGGATAGGTGGGTGGCCACCAAGATCCACCTGGATCAAAAAATACTCATGAAAGTACAATCATATAGACCACATTTAATACATCACAATACTCATAGAAATACAAGGAGAAATAACCTTTCATTAATGATGAAAAAACCAAACCTGGGATGGGAATTCCACGTTCCACCCGACCATAGAATGGCTGAGCCAAATCTGTCTTCAGTCATTCACCGCCATGCCATATTCCAAGCATGGATGTGGGACTCAAACCAAAAGAACCAACCAGGGCATACCAAGGCGAAACCACCTCACCCTCATCAATAAAAACCATGGTTTACCTTAATCCATCATGGATCACTAGGCCAACACAAAGAACACATCATAACACGCTTTACCGTGATCTCCACCCGATCACTAGGCCAAACAAGCATGGATGCCATCGGATTTCTCTACCTACACTGTGAGTAATTTTCATGTCTCCTAGTCTCTCAAGCTTTACCACAATCCAAACCTGGATCAATAGGCCCTAAACGGAGACCCACTCTCCAGGCTTTACCGCATATCCAAAACTCGAGATTACTAGGCCCAACAGAGATAAAACCACCTCTTGGCTTTACTATATATCCTGCCATTAACCGACAAGGATTCCTAGGCCCACAGAGACAACATAATCCTGGCTTTACCACAACTCGTAGTTTGGCTCAGGGATCACTAGGGCAATGGATTTACCGTGACCCATAGTCTGGTTTAGGGACCACTGGGCCATGTGCTCTATCATTCAATGATCCACCCCACTCAGCTTCAAATCCATTTGACAATCCAACTCAACCAAAACATGAGAATCCCATCACACCATGGCTATCTGGAAATGGTAATACTAGGTTGAAAACATTGTTACCCATGGCAAAACCCATGCCACAACAACAAAAGAACCACATGCAATACCATGCATGCCAAATCTAGCAAGGAAAATATACATGCAAATCGATACCTGCAAAGAATCCCGTTGTAGCTGCTTGATCTTGCCTTTCCCTGCTTGCTCCTTCCTTCTTCTTGCCTTATTTTCCCTTGTTGATCCCATGCATAACCATAGCAAAAGCTTGAGCTAAGAGCTTACAATGACCAAGAGCTTGCCAACTGATCCTCAGAAGCCTTTTTATTAATGAGGCCTCTATTTTCTTCATTTTCCATTATTTTCTTTCATTTTCCTCCTCACATGCAACCTGTGACCTTTCATCTTACTTTTCTCCTTATTTCCTTTATTTTCATAAATAAATGTGCCAAAAATGCCATTTTGCCTTTCAAAATCCTTAGCCATTGCCTTTGTCAATTTCCTTGGCCATAAACAACCAAATGAACAATGTTGTGGAGGTAAATCCTCTCTGCAAACAGAGACGATCCCTACTAGCCCAGACCGGGTCTAGCAACAATCACACAATGCTACCACGCAAGTTCCTAATTGCAAATACAAAGTAGATGGTGAGAACCTACTTGGATTCCAACGCTAGTGTTCGTCAAAGAGATGTCGCCTTCGTTCCTTCGCTTTGGCCGGTCACGATCCTCACGATCTCCGTGATTGGACACCTGCACATGCAAAGAACAACACGAAAACAAGCATAAAATCTAGTAGATGCAATTATATATCAGTCAGAAAAGATATAACTCAACATCAAACATAAGACAATGAGAGTGGAACCATAATGATAGCCATCTATTATTAATGAATAACAAAGAAGAATACAACCATTGTTCTGACGTCAAATCCTCCTTTGGCTGGGTAGTCAACTACACAAGTCTTGCAAAGCTTGTTGGGATGAGGGACAAGCCTCTCTCTTTTTGGGTGACAAGAATCTCCTTACTTAGATTTGGCCTTATGGGTGCAAAGAAGGCTCTTGCAGCTTCAAACTCTTAAACTCCTAGAATTATGAGTATTATGACTGTAACTCCAACTAGCTTGCTCAAAGCATAGAGGCAAGCTTTTATAGATAGAGAGGGAAAGAGATAGGATCAACCACATTATTCATGGGATTGGCTTTATCACTTGGAAACTTCCATGAAAGGTGGCAAACCACTTTCCCTTCTATGGAGATTCGAAGCCAAACCATCCTAGCTCAACATAGATTCAGTTGGTGAATGGGTTGAAGAGAACCTTCGGGAGTTTGGTCGTTGAAAACTTTACTCAATTCGGTTGGTGCGAGTGCGACTCTGGGACAGAGCGCCAATGGCGCGCCCTTTATGGAGGATTTCCCTCATTGGCGCGGGCAATGAACTGTGGACCCGCCCTAATGCAAAAAGAGCTGTTTTCATGAATATTTGCAAGAGATGTCTTCAGGGCAAATGAAGCTCATACTCAGAGGAATATAATGCAAGTGGTTTCAGGTCATGTCACTTCTCACAGGTCCCGGAATGAGTCCTCCAGTGTACAGGTGAGGGGTAACAGGGACGGTGACAAACGGTGACAAATTGCTGTGTAATAGATGCCCCCTAAAGCATGAGGCCCGAGAGAGAGAGGGGTGAAATGCTTTACAAGAACATGCGTGACTGAAAACACGGCCGCCGGAGAACCTGCGTGAAGAAGTACAACTGATATCTCAAGTACATGATATAAGTGGTATGGGCGCAGCCATCCATAATAGAGTACATAATAATCTAGATCCAAGGCATGGACGCAGCCATCTGGAGAGGATCAATAACTGGACTCAGGCAAGGTCGCAGCCATTCAGTAAATGAGTCATGTAATCATAATAATCCACAAATCGCAGCCTGGATCTCAATAGACAAAATCCAGGGTCTTGCGCTCCGTCTCGACCCGTACAGAGTACAAGTTCAAGCATGTGAATGTATGAGTTGAAGTCGAACATGCATGAACATCATCTGATTACCAGTCAATAATGAAATCTGTTAACAGACGCGAGAGGTACCATCAATAATGACAATGGCCCTCAAGGTACTATAGGTACAATCTACGGCGTGTGAATGAATGAGCTGGCGTCGAACACTCGTAGTTTCATTCGATCGGAGGCCAATGATGAAAACCTCTCGTCGAACACGAAGAACCTGCCATTGAGGCATGCAGGCTCCAAGGCACCAAAGGGAGTCTCTAGATCAACTTCCTGGATAATGAGCTGAAGTCGACAGGAAGTGATCTTGATCAAAGGTGGGCCATAGTGTTTCCCACATCATTGACACGAGACAGAGGAAAGATGTTTTGGTGATGCAAGATTATGTGAAGTATCAGAGGAGGTTGTATTGCTGCAGAGGCCAACTTCTCTTGAACATATCGGTGGCACGATAGTGGATTTGGCAGTATTTGACATCAAATGAGCAGAGTTCATGGTGACAAGGCAATGAGCAGATGAGAGGCCGAATAGGATAACCCAAACCCATGGAAGCTAGTGTAAAACAAGATGAGATGTCCCCACCCCGACATGAATGCAGACTAGTGCCATGTTCAAGAGCGACATACCGCCGACACAACGACAATTATGGATCCACTTTCCCCACCATTTCTGGCGAGTACCCCAGTTATTTTTAACAAGCTTGATGGGGATAACATATGCTTGTGAGCGTCATTACGACGGAATCCGATGTCATTAATTTTTAACGAGTCTGACAAAGGAAAAACTCGGCGTCTTTTCCTATTTAGAGAGTCTGAAAAGACAACAAAAAGAAAAACTCCAGGGGGGTCCTTTTTCGTAAAGTTGTGTCTCCCGAGCCCGAAAAAGTATAAAACAACGCTCGAAAGAACCGCCCGACCGTTACGATCGAGGAGTATTTTTCATGAGTAGTGATATCGATCTGAAAAAGTAAAAAAGCAATCAACAGCACGTCGTTTCGTAACCATTAACGAACCTGAAACGACAAGGGCCCGACAATCTTTTCGTTTTTACACGGTCGGAAAAGGGTTTAAAGACGACCGCCTCGTATTTACGTTTAACGAGTCAAGAGGAATAACTCGGCAATCTTTTCATATTTAGACGGTCAAAAAAGAGCTAAAAGTAGACCTCCATTTTTATTCTCTTTAACGAGTCAAAAAGGGAGAATACTCGGCAATCTTTTCATATTTTACGAGTCAGAAAAGAGCTTAAAGGTGACTCATCCTAGAGGAACGAGTGATATAAAGGGTAGCAACTGGTTCCAGCAATGGTGGAACTACTCAAAACATGTAATGGTTAAGAGGTTGGCTAATAAAACCACTCATCGCTGCGGTTCCTCAGGGAAGGAAAAACAACCAAGTGAGAGCATATGATCGGCCAAAGAGATGGTGGTGATGGAATGAAACAACCAAGGCTCATCTAACAGAATTTAGCAGATAAAGATAGCAATCACGAGATGTAAAATGGGTATGGGTTCATTTTTACACAAGCTTGAAACGAAAAACTATGCTTGTTATAAGCTCACATGCCCCCAACATAATGACGCAAAACGAGGTACATGCCCCCCAAGCTTCATTGCATTCAACAAAGTGGATGGAATGAAGGTTCACTCTCGAGATCGATGAAAGACTCGACTTGTATTTTACGAGATCTTAATCAAAAGACTCGATTTGGAAAGGGAGTTGTTTCATTTTTTAATGAGGTTGACACAGTAAAAGAACTATCCTCATAACCCTTGTTTCATTTTTTAACGAGCTTGACACAAGATCAGGAACTATGCTCCGTAACCCTTGTTTCATTTTTTAACGAGGTCGCCACAAGATCAAAAACTATCCTCGTAACCCTTGTTTCATTTTTTAACGAGGTCGCCACAAGATCAAAACTATCCTCGGGACTCCTTGTTTCGTTTTTTAACGAGGTCAACACAAGATAAGAACTATCCTCGTGCACCTTGTTTCATTTTTAAGGAGCTTGACACAGGAAAACGAACTATGCTCCGTGCAGACCTAGTTTCATTTTTTAAGGAGCTTGACACCAGAAAGGAACTATGCTCCAACCAGAACTTCATCATAAGGAATAAAAAATCGGGGCCTCCAAGATTGCCACTCCCGGTGGAAGGGAAACATCTTGGAAGTCAGGGCCCAATGCCCCCAGGACACTATGCACGATGGCGGCATCACTGGATCCAGGCATGGGACAGGTCGCCACGTAGTTGATCTGTGGTGGGGTAGATGCAACTGGTGGATGAAAACTAGGAGGGGACGATAACGGCGCAGGAGGCATCGAGGGACTAACGAATGACATTTGATCGATAGTCACAATTCTTCCATCGTGCGGAAAGCAAACCACACGGAAAAGTGAAGAAACGAGGGCCCCCATGGCGTAAACATAGTCGCGACCAAGGAGAATACTAAAGTCTAAAACACCTTGGGTAACCAAGATGTCTATATAGACGGTTTTGCCTCCCAAAGTAATAGGGAACTTCGAGAGAACTCCTAGAGATGGACAGGCTCCTCCGTCGAAGGCCAACAGATTCTGAGTGACTGGCCCAAGCTGCGGGGAACCTAAAGCTTGCCAAGTAGTGTACAGCATAAGACTGACAGACGCCCCTTCATCCAAAATAGTGCCAAGTACTGCCTTAGCACAGGCATGTACTGTGATCTGGAAAGGCATATGGGATGGAAGGCGACCGGCGATCAGGCGATTCCAATCAAAGGAAGTGACCAGACTACTTGGTGGGGGAATCGTATGATTGCCCCCATGTGCTAAAGGAACCGAAGGAGAACCTTCGGGAGCAGCTGGGTTAGGAGAGTCATTTCGGGACTCAGGAGAATCTGAAGAGACGAGAAGAACATGGGCATGATTCTCTTCCGAAACAGAGTGAGCGAGCGGCGGACTCAAGTCGACACTCTTTCCGACCAATGGTTGGTCTGGAACAGGCTGGGGACAGCCGGGTTCGGGAAGAGGGGCCTGGACAAGAGAAGAATTTGAATCAATCTCTTTGTCAGCAGGGGAACGATCTGCGGCTACAGAGAGACGTTGATAACCAATGGGAAGTTGGGGTGAAGGAGCTGTAAGACTTTCCAAGACAACGGAGGCTTTATCCATGAGTGGACAAAGGTGAAGGGGATGATTGCCTTCACAAAGTCTACAGGGGATTCAAATCTTCCCTTTTCCCTTACCTTTGTGAGTCAATAGGGGAACATCGCCGTGAGCCTCAGTGGACGATGAGGGGTGGGCCGGATCGCGAGACCATATGTCTAGGACCCTGGGAATGCCAGGACAATCACGAAGAAGATGGTCCTCCTTGCATAATCGACAAGGAAACTTGACCTTCCGCGGAGGAGCGGAAGGGGGTCCGACTTCAGGTGTACTCGAGGGGGTAGTTGCACTTGTAACCTCTCCCTTAGGAGCCTTCTTCTTCTTCGTCTTCTTCTTCTTCTTCTTAGCCACCTGGTTACTCGAATCTAGATTTTCACCAGGTGAAGTAGAAGATGAGGACGTAGAAGTGGGCGTAGAAGGGGAGAGATCCACCTTAGAATCAACATGATGTTGTTCAGGTGGAGGGGGGGATTGACTAGACGATGAGACGGCAGGGACCAAAGAGGTTGAGAACAACCAAACCGGCAACCCAACAGTTAACCCTGGGAGGGACAACGTCGCCATATAAGGAGCACCAACATTTCCAAAAGGAGCGAAATGACCAGGGTTCCCGTCAGAGGGGATCCCTGGGTTGGTGAACCCTAGAAAAGTTGCCATCGAGAACGAAAAGAAGCCTACTAAAGCTAACGCACACAAGATCTAACCAGGTAATGTTAATCGCGGCCAAATAAATTTTAAGACGCAAGGACACAACTTGACCTTTTCATGTTTTAAGAGTCGAGAAAAGGACAAAAAGGTGACTCTAGTCTCCTTCGAATGTTTTGTGAGCCCGAAGTGACAAACTGCTCAAGTGAGCCTTTTCTTTTAAGGAGTCCGAAAAGGATCAAAAGTGACTACTCTAGAGAGACTAGGCAAAGGGTTTACCAAACAAATCCGTAAAACTGCATATACACCTTGGCAGTCATATGAAAACCAAGGACTTCCCACACGGCAGTCAATCTTCCCGAATTCTGTGTTTGGTGCGTTACGGCTTGTAAGGCGGCAGACACGACTTCCTGTGGATAAAGGATGATAACCTAGTGGGGTCTCCCCTATATACGCGACGATACGTGGGAGCTCAAGTCCGTGCTATACCATTATCGAGTCACAAAAGGAGGAATCACCCAACCGTAGTGTGAAACAACAGTGACTAGGTTTAACGACGTCGGAGCACGTCTCTAGCCTAGACCTCTAATTAGTGAGCGTTATGTTCCAATGCATTTTTAAGTTCATTCAGTTCATTTTATGGTTGATCTTTGATTAAGTTTCAGTTTCAGGTCCTACCGTATGTAATCTCTCACAATTCCCTAAATGCAAGCTATATGCCAAAAAGTATCATTTCGTTCGATGAACACTAACTACGAGAGATTTGAGAACTTTTCAATCAAACAAAATGACCATAGACAATCAAGAACCACTCTAATGCAGCTAATGGCAATAAACGA
This sequence comes from Pinus tabuliformis, assembly GCA_031772625.1. Lineage (NCBI taxonomy): Eukaryota > Viridiplantae > Streptophyta > Pinopsida > Pinales > Pinaceae > Pinus > Pinus tabuliformis. The sequence goes on along the minus strand of CM062819.1, from coordinate 1,023,097,235 downwards.
AACTTTTATCTAGAGTTACTAATCGCTAATAACAACGAAAAGCTTTATTTTCCATTAACTAATGCAAAGCAAAAGAGATTATTCGTTTTTTTTTAATGGCAAAGTGCACTAAACAAATTTTGAGAGATAATAACGACGAGTAAAAGAGACAAACTTCACTCAATGAGAACACAATCAAGTCCCCGAAATACCAAGGCAGTCCTTCAAAATGAAGAAAAACACCAAAGACTTCAATGAGCCATGTGATCTAGGCCCAAAACGAAGCCGAGCGGAATCCAAGTGAAAAAGAAGTAAATCACTCGAATAACGCAATAAAATACTTAACAACCACTGAACAAGTGCAAGAGAGTAACCAAAAAGTCGACTGGAATGATAGAAGACCAAAAATTCGACACGCAAAGCCACTAGATGTCCTAGGGCTAAAACGTGAAATCGATAGAAAATGGCAAACACCCAAAGTATGCAAATGTAATCTATGCACACTTGTCATTCATACCCTGAAAATGAGAATTCTAATTGTGCAAGTGTGATCTATGCAAGAGAATTCTCAAACACAAGACGATTATAATCCAAGAATCAATCTAGTGCAAATCAAGAAAAACAAGTGAGAGTTCCAAAGATCATAAAATAAAAACACTCAAAGGCGATTAACACTCATACACAATTTAGCCCGCCCCCCGGCGAATGAGGGGGAAATTTTTTGCAAAAACAAAAGCAAAAAGATGCAAAATTGTGAAAAGACTGAGACAAACCTCCAAGTAATGATCAAAGGAAATCAAATTAATAATTTCTCAAAAAAGAGACTCAAAACCAGTCAAACAAGACTCTGACACACTCAAGTGATTGAAAAAGACACAGCAAGATACAAATCCAAGCTCAAAGGGCTTGAAGACAAGCAAACTGGAAAAGTTGACAAGCCTGGCGCGACTGTCAGGCTGCAACTCGCGCTTTTATAGGATTGGCGCGGGTTGTCTTTGAGCAACTTGCACCAATTGGCGCGACTGTAAGGCTAAAAAGTGCGCTAATCGATTTGGCTTAGTCAAAAACAAAAGCAAGCGACTCAGGGCTTGAAAACAGTATCTAGGCAAACCAGGAAGCAAGAAATAGCAAGAAATCCAACCCAGAAAGCTATCTAAGCAGTCAAAGCAAGAAAAACCAAAGAGACAAGACAAACTCCAAGTTGTTTAGTCCGTAAACCAAACCGGAGATTGACTGAAGTGGCGTTGATCTACTTCGCTAATTCAAAGCAATAGCGTTTCGAAGGCTACTTGGCCGTGCTTCAGGCTCCGTCTAAAGTTTACAAATCAAACAACAAGATTTCCCCAGTGGAGTCGCCAAATTTTTGTGGAGGTAAATCCTCTTTGTGGATAGAGACGATCCCTACTAGCCCAGACCAGGTCTAGCAACAATCACACAATGCTACCACGCAAATTCCTAATTGCAAATACAAAGTAGATGGTGAGAACCTACTTGGATTCCAATGCTAGTGTTCGTCGAAGAGATGTCACCTTCGTTCCTTCGCTTTGGCCGGTCACGATCCTCACGATCTCCGTGATTGGACACCTGCACATGCAAAGAACAACACGAAAACAAGCATAAAATCTAGTAGATGCAATTATATATCAGTCAGAAAAGATATAACTCAGCATCAAACATAAGACAATGAGAGTGGAACCATAATGATAGTCATCTATTATTAATGAATAACAAAGAAGAATACAACCATTGTTCTGACGTCAAATCCTCCTTTGGCTGGGTAGTCAGCTACACAAGTCTTGCAAAGCTTGTTGGGATGAGGGACAAGCCTCTCTCTCTTTGGGTGACAAATATCTCCTTACTTAGATTTGGCCTTATGGGTGCAAAGAAGGCTCTTGCAGCTTCAAACTCTTAAACTCCTGGAATTATGAGTATTATGACTGTAACTCCAACTAGCTTGCTCAAAGCATAGAGGCAAGCTTTTATAGATAGAGAGGGAAAGAGATAGGATCAACCACATTATTCATGGGATTGGCTTTATCACTTGGAAACTTCCATGAAAGGTGGCAAACCACTTTCCCTTCTATGGAGATTCGAAGCCAAACCATCCTAGCTCAACATAGATTCAGTTGGTGAATGGGTTGAAGAGAACCTTCGGGAGTTTGGTTGTTGAAAACTTTACTCAATTTGGTTGGCGCGAGTGCGACTCTGGGACAGAGCGCCAATGGCGCGCCCTTTATGGAGGATTTCCCTCATTGGCGCGGGCAATGAACTGTGGACCCACGCTAATGCAAAAAGAGCTGTTTTCATGAATATTTTGCAGGAGATGTCTTCAGGGCAAATGAAGCTCATACTCAGAGGAATACAATGCAAGTGGTTTCAGGTCATGTCACTTCTCACAGGTCCCGGAATGAGTCCTCCAGTGTACAGGTGAGGGGTAACAGGGACAGTGACAAACGGTGACAAATTGTTGTGTAACAAACACCCCCTAAGATGTCTTGCCCCACATTCATCTTGGAATACGTGTCCCATCACTGTGGCCATATATATATATATATATATATATATATATATATATATATTTACACAGAATTTTCACCAAGGTTGGTACAGATATCACAAGCAGTTATCAAGAAAAGATAAATCACTCTAATGATTGCCTTGTGGATTTCTCAACATGGTATTAGAGCTAAGGTTGGCTAAGGGCATTATGAAGATCTCTACCACACTGAAGAAGGTTCTAAAGAAGTGTTCAAAGGTAGAAATCCACCTCAAAAAGAGCTTCAAAGAAGTATGGAATCTTCTATTTACTCTAAAGAAGGAAGTGATCAAGACAAAGGACGAAGGACTCTTCTCAGCACTCACTGGCACATTTCAAGATGATAGCAATTGGGTGATCAATAGTGGAGCATCAAGACATATGACCGACCATCACAAGCAACTAAAAACATTGTCAAAATGAAAGTCCTCATACTTCGTAGATATTGGTTATAATAAGAGCTATCCTGTGAGAGGAATTGGATCAACCTCACTAGAGTTGGAGAATGGAGGAAATATTCATCTCAACAACATAATATTGTTCCAAGTTTGCATAAGAATTTACTTTCATTTCAATTTTAGAAGATAAAGGTGATAGAGTGGCTTCCATTGATGGAAAAGTTGTAGTATGGGGTAAAAACTCAAGCATAGAAAATGCAAGAATGATTGGGATTCGTGAAGGAAGACTTTATAGGTTGCTAACTCCCATTGCTCAAGAATTAGTTCACATTAAAATCAACCCATGTGAACTCTGGCAAAGAAGATAAGTCATCTCCACTTCAAAATCCTTCCAACCCCAAATTCAATAGTGGATGGAATTCTCGAACTGAAAGAAGATCACGGAGGAGTATGCAAGGGATGTGCATTGGGTAATGTTAAACACACATGGGCAACAAGAGAATTTGAAAGATAAAACATGAGAATACATCTTTTATTAACAACTAATATACATTTATAGTACATTGTTTGACCGTTGGGTTTCACATCCCAAGGTCTCTTGGACTTCTTTTTGTCTATTTGGCTTCCACACTAACCCATTGAGGATTAGGTGTCCAACATTCAACCCCTTAATCTGAAGGGTTATGTATGAGTCCAAGAAGAGAGCTATAATATAAAATGTGCAAAAAATGCATGGCAGCACTAGGCTGAATGTGCTCTCTGAAATGTTGGTATAAGGGGCGGTGGTTTAAGGATGACCACCAACACTGGAATGCTTAGTGCAATTCCCGGAACTCTTCCAAAACTGGCAAGAAACTGAAGTCTTTTGCTAGAGGAAGTGCTCCTATTGTTTTGAAGAGGGAAACCTTCAACCAAGGGGGGTCTCATCCCGCATAAAAGGGAGAACTTCAACCTGAAAAGGGAAGTCTCAACCTGTGATGGTTTAAGGATGACCAACAACTCTGGAATGCTTAATGCAATTCCTGGAACTCTTCCAAAACTGGCAAGAAGATAAAGTCTTCTGCTAGAGGAAGTGTTCTCAATTTTGTTCCTGGAATTCTTCCGAAACTGGCAAGAAGCTGAAGTCTTATGCTAGAGGAAGTGTCCCAGATTACCAACTGAAGGCATGCTCAAGGGCATCTTTGTCTCTGGCTACAACTCTGAAACTGGTGTGGCAGGTTGTGGCTCAGGCTCGCTTGATGTGACTTTGAAGCTTGTAGATGACCATCATTTCCCCCCCTGTTAGATACAAGATGAGATGATGGAGAAAACTCAACTGCAAGACTGTTCAATACTCTGGAACAAGTTCTGACATGTGATTGAAATATCTTCTTGGTTGTTGATGCCCATTGCCAAGAAGTGAACCATCCAAGATGAATCTTTGTTCTTGCAGGACGTTTGTTTTTGAAGCATCTGTTTGAAGAATGGGTGGTTTTATGACAGTGCTTACATGGATGAATATCAAAACAGTGATCTTTTAGATGGCCAACTTGGTCACAGTGTTGGCATTTCACAATCTGTTGTTGTTGTTGTGGAAGAGGGGCAGAATCTAGAATAGCTGGAGGTGAACTGTCATGAGGAGCAGGTGAAGATGAACCGTCCTGAAGAAATCTAGCACTTTGAAATTAGATTGGTTTGGAGTAGTCTGGAATATGAAAGGACAAGTCCTTATCATATCCAAGACCAGTTATGTGCTTGTTGTGGACAAGCTCTTCCCAAGGTCTGATGATGGGCTTGGGAAGTGCAAGCTGAACTTCTGCATCTGCATGTAACCTTGCTGCTTTATTGGGTACTAAATCTGAATGAACTGTAACATTATTGACTTGTTGCTGATGGGTTGTTGTCTCAATGTTCTAAACAGAAACAGGTTCAAAATGATGATTCCTCTGTTTTAATTCTTCTTGCTGAAGCTGAGATTCAAGCTGTAAAAAGTCAATCTTTTCATGTACATCTTGTAAACAACTATGAATATCGGTGAGAAAATCCTTGCTGATTTTGATTGTATTATCCATAGTAGAGAGTATTAGATTGTCCAGTGATTCTAATATTGCACCAATTGAAGCCATTTATTTATTTTTTATTTTATTTTTTTGAGTAATAAGAGCAGGACAAAATTAGATGAACAAAATTTGATATACAAAAGTATAAATATAACCTGTTCTGTTTAAAACTTTAGTGTCTTTGGCTGTCCTGCTCCGATACCAAGTTGGGGGAATGCTTCTTAAACCTGGTGTATTCAATACAAATGGTTGATATAGATCTTCATTGTTACATTCTTTCTCATCCAACTTGAAACTGTAATAACGCAACTCAACTATACTAGAGAGAAAATTGTTGAGCAATCAACAGTGGCTAAGATTTTTTATTTTTTTTAGCATAAGGGAATCATTACAACAAGTGGTGAGCAAACGAAGCAGGCATAGGAATGCAGTCAAAGGTTTAACTGGTCCAAAAGTTTGCGCCATCTTGGTGGTTCTTCATGTTAAACAAGAACTCCACTTCCTCCAATTAAATAGTAGACAAATGTTTATAATGTGTTGACGACTGCTTAATGCTATACTCTGAGCTCGGCCAAAAACTGGACAAGATATACTATTGATTACTTGCCTATCAAATTATTGTAGATATGGATCAAAGAATTCATTCGTTATTGCACGATGGAATAGGGCGCTGATGGATAGTATCTACATCTTTGTGATGAAAATCAAAACCTCGGGTGGTGAATCCATATGAGTGTATCAATAAACCAATATAATTTAAACACCATAATACCACTCGATTGGTTGAAGAACATCTAACATAACATATTTTATAACGCCAACTCCAAACCTCTGATTCATGCTCCCAAAGAAGTCAACATTATTATAGAAGGAAGTCTCTAGATGTTTTAGTTTCATATCATTTGTAAGCCTAGCCATGCTTGCCTAAAAAGTCTTGAACAGCTTCCTTAATAGCCAAATTCAGGGCCAATTGCTCAGCCTTAAGTGGCTCCCGTGTAATTGGATCAAAGTTGCCAATCTTCCGTAGATGTTCCAAAATAACTGCTCTCTCATATGTAACTCCCGAAATATGTCCAATGTAATTTTGCAACACAGATATTCAGGTACCTTATTAGGAATATCCACCTTCGTTGCTTTGTCAAACAAGGCTTCGGGTGAAGGAATTTGAGCTGGCGCTGGAGGATCCGATCGATTCCAGCAATCTCAAAGCCCTCTACAAGAAAGGCCGCGCTCTGGTCGGGCTAAGGCAGTATGCTGTGGCATGCGAATGTTTGGAGAAAGCGAATGAGGCTAGCCCTGGCCAGATTGAAATACAAGACGCGCTCCGCCAAGCCAAGACTCTGTACTCCCAGAGTCGGAATGGGAAGCATGATATCTTAGATTTCCTACTCGGACGCGGATCTTCTACTCCAGAAGTGGCCGATTTTATTGTCCCCATAGAGATCAAGATGATGAAGGACGGCCGCGGCAGGGAGCTTTATGCCAAACAAGAAATAACTTCCGGGCACCTTTTGCTGGTAAGCAACACCATTGCAGTAGCTTATGAGAATGACTCGACTATGATCAATGTGGACCACCAAGGAAACATTAATCTGCTGTCACAAGAAGATGTTGTTGCTGTCGTTGTCAATGCTGCCAGAAAATCACAGAGATTACCCCAGCAACTTTATAGTTTAAACCACTACTATGCGCCTCGGAACCTGGATGTCCCAGCCACTGATGTTTAAGATAGAGGGTCAAATTGCAGTGGGGAAAAATGCAGCTAGATGTTAACCATTTACAGGACATTATAAGTCGGAATTCATTCGGTGGAGCCAAACAAACATTTGCCTCAAAATCTAAAATATATGAAGTCAAAATCTAAAATATATGAAGCCAAGCCATGTGCGAGAGCTGGGGTTTCAAATGCAATTGTAGGAGATGCATTCTGGAGCTCTCTCTGAACGCAACCTTGGAGCCTAGAACCCAATGGTTTGAGGAATTGTATGACAAAGCATTGGAGGAAACAAATGTTGCATGGTCTCCAGAGGGTTTTGACGCGGATCTTCTGGCATGCGCAGAGTTTTTTTTTAGTAGAGATGATAGATAGAGGAAATACGTGGAGGAATGGTAGAGCACTTAGGTACAGACAAAACTGACATGCAGAGAAAGGTTCATCAAAATGCTCATAATTGATATCAAACACATATGCCAAAGATATGATTTCACTCAGACTTCAGGATGCACAAAATTTCAATGGCCAGTAGATTAAAAATTCCCACATAGATGCGTCTGGGAAGAGATGAGAGACGTTACCTCTATTTTGACAAATGCTCTGAAACTGACATAAAGAAGTATTAAACATATATGATAGGTATGGCAGCATATGGCAGGTATGGCCGAGGTGAGCAGCGCAGCGTGGGAGGAGAGACGTTCAAGGCAATGTTCGAACTGACCACGTCGAAGATCAACAGACAATTCTCATGAGGTAGCGCTGGATTCCACTAAGATAATACAGGAATAGTAATGACAATTTTGACACTCAGGAAGGCAAAATTGATGGCAGAAATAACCTGCACAGAAAGGCCATAAAACAGATGGCTCAAAGTAATTATGTAGGGCAAGAATACGCCTGCTCTGATACCATGTTAAGCACACATGGGCAACAAGAGAATCTGAAAGATAAAACATGAGAATACATCTTTTATTAACAACTGATATACATTTATAGTACATTGTTTGACCGTTGGGTTTCACATCCCAAGGTCTCTTGGAATTCTTTTTGTCTATTCGTCTTCCACACTAACCCATTGAGGATTAGGTGTCCAACAGGTAATAACACCAAGAGACCATTTGGAAGCAATGCTTCAAGGTCAAAAAAAATATTGGATCTTATTCATTCTGATGTTTGTGGTCCTATGACTCCTAAATCACTTGGATGTCATCTATATTATGTCACATTTATAGATGACCATTCAAGGAAAACTTGGGTTACTTAATGAAATCCAAGGATGATGAAGTTTTTACCAAATTTCAAGAATTCAAAGTTGAAGTAGAGAACCTTGCAGAAAGAAAGATCAAGATATTAAGATCTCATAATGGAGGAGAATACACATACAAGGAAATTATATCCTTGTATAAGGAGTTTGGGATTAAGAAGGAGCTGATAGTCCCATATAATCCCGAACAAAATGGAGCTGCAAAATGAAAGAATCAGTCCATTAAAGAAAGTGTAAAAGCTATGATGCACGATTAAGATTTATGGAAATTTTTGTGGGGTGAAGCTGCGAAGAGAATTGTATACATACAAAATCAAAGTCCTCGCAGGCCACTAGGTAATAGGACTCCCACAAGAGTATTCACTGGAAAGAAACCAACTGTGTATCATCTCCAAATTTTTGGTTGTCTTGTCTATATTCATATACCTAAGGACAAAAGAAAGAAGTTGGATCCATCAAGCATGAAGGGAACATTTGTTAGCTATAGTAACTCTTCTAAGGTCTATAGGATCTACATAAAGGAAGGACACCAAATATAAGTCAGCTGAGATGTGATATTTGAAAAAAGTATTGCATTCAAGAAATCAAAGGATATCCCTATGGACTCTGATGACGAAGAACTTCCAGTATTTGAAGAGGAAGCTACTAGGGATGAAGAGGAATCAAATCACGAAGATGAAGTTCCCAGTGAACCTATACAACCTGTGAAAATCCCCTAAACTAAAAAGAGGCATAACTAGTTTAGGTCCACACTACTTGATGTAGAAGGTCATGGAGAAGTTCAAGGCACATTCAGGGAAAGAAAGAAGCCCAAACGATACTTTGGGTATGCATCCTATATGACGAAATTGATAGAAGCAGAGCCATCCACCTTTCAATAAGTTGTCACAAACCAAGAATGGAAGGATGCCATGAATGAAGAGTATCAATCGACGATGAAAAATGGAGTTTGGGAGATCGTACCTAAGCCTGAAGACAAATATGAGGTAACTTCCAAAAGGATCTACAAGATTAAACATGCAGCAGATGGAAGTATTGATAAATATAAGGCAATATTTGTGGCTAGGGGCTTCTCTAAACAAGAAGGCATTGATTATGAAGAAACATTTGCTCCAACAACAAGGTATACAACTATACATTCATTTGGTCTCTTTGGCAACATTGATGGGATGGAACATCCACCAAATGGATGTCAAGACTACATTCCTAGATGGCACAACTGATGAGGAAGAGTATATAGAGCAACCCTTGGGATTTGAAGTTAAATATAGAGAGGGATATGTTTTTAGATTCAAGAAGGCATTATATGGCCTCAAGCAAGCACCAAGGGCATGGCATGCTAGAATGGATGCATACCTTCAAAGATTAGGATTCACAAAGAGTTTTGATGATCCAAACCTTTACATTAAGGTTATGAATGGAGAGTTGGTAATCATTCTTCTGTATGTGGATGATATTCTCTTGACAGGTGTGGAAGGTCAAATTGAAGAATGTAAGAAACATCTAGCAACATAATTTGACATGAAGGATCTAGGGTTGATACACTATTATTTGGGACTGGAAGTCTGGCAAGGACCTGATGAGATATATCTAGGTCAAGGGAAGTATGTGATTAAGATGTTGAAGAGGTTTGACATGATGGATTGTAAACCAATGACAACCTCGATGGTCACAAACTTGAAAAGACTAAGGAGTTCTGAATCGAGTATTGTGGATCCTTCCAGATATAGACAATTGATTGGCTCACTAATGTACTTGGTGAATACATGACCAGATATATGTTTTGCAATAAATGTTCTCAGTCAATTCCAAGTGGAGCTGAAGCATGATCATTGTATAGCATAAAAACATATACTGAGATATCTAAAAGGAACCATCCACTATTGCCTGAAATATGATAGGAGGAATGATGTCCATTTGATTGGATATATACAGATTCAGAATGGGGAGGCAGTGAGTAGGATGGAAGGAGGACTATGGGAGTATGTTTTAGTTTTGGATCCTTCATGATCTCATGGATGAGAAAAAAGCAAGATATGGTTGTTTTGAGTAGTTATGAGGCTAAGTATATTGCAACCTGTGAAGTAAGCAAAGAAGTTGTATGGTTGAGGAAGTTGTTATTTGACTTGTATGAAGGACCAATGGACCCTACAATGATACATTGTGATAACACCGGTTGTGTTTGATTGTCTGAAGACCCAGTGTTTCATGGAAAGACAAAGCATATAAACAAAAAGCATCACTACATTCAGAAGCTAGTACAAGATGGTGTATTGCAACTACGGTATATCTCCATTGATGAATAGGTAATTGATATTTTGATCAAATCTCTTCCTAACAAGAAGCTTGTGTATTTAAGAGACAAGCTTGGTTTGGTTGATATATCCTCCCTGGTTGAGAGGGAGAGATAGGCACATCGTTCTTGTCTTCACTAAGGAAGAAAGAATGAAATATTGGGTAAGCATATGGCATCTGATACTCTTTGAGGATGAGGTATGGCATCCAAGATAAGAGTATTCGTAGGGGACCGATATTCTTTGAGCACTGGCTATTCGAGATAAGAATAGTCTCGCTGGAACATACTCTGAGAGAACCCGGGTGGGGTATGTTCCGAGAGAGACAATGATGATGGTGTGTATCAATCATCGGTCTCACCAGTATTGTGCTCTGATCTTGCGGAGAGATAGAGTTATTAGTCAAGGCCTTGCTACATGACAATGTTGGTTGGTATGATGCTAAATATATGGGTTACCAATCTGACTCTTCTTATGAGATCTCTTCAGATTGAGAATGTCCATGTACCATTTATGAATACCTCCCTAGTTAAGAGGGAGTGTTGAAAAACATGTAAGTAGGTTCGGTCTTCATAAATATGAAATGTACTTTTGATTCTTGTATATTGTAAAGTGAAAGATAAATTATTATTATTATTCTTGGAGCATGTGTTTCATTCTAAACATATTTTATTTTAGAGGTCAAGCACCCATTGAGTGATTTAAGGGTTTGTCCTAAGTCAAGAAGTCAAAAGAGTAATTGGCATAAGTTGAAGACCCCATCGACCACATTGTAACTTGTAAATAAAATTATTTTTGTCATTAGAAGTGTCAAAATGCCCTTCAATACCAAGCCGGCCTAAATTAAGGAGCCACGTCCACCTTAAGAAGACTATATAAAGGAGGGAACTCGACCTCCTTGGAAGACATTCATTCGCTCACTCATCCAAGTGAAGAAGAAGAGCACGAGAGGCAACGAAGAAGGAAGAGGGTGAAGAAATCTTCTTTTGGGCTATTTCTCTCTCACACGTGCGAAGGAAGGCTAGGGCTTCTGCTGTTGGACTAGGGTTTTTCTTCTGTAGGTTCAATCTTGAAGAAGGAAGAGAAAGAAGGCTAATGAAGGTCACATTGAGTCATCCTCAAGCACTAGAAGAAGGATAAATCCAAGCGAAGGTCTAAGGAAGTCTTGGGAGGCAAGAACAAGCTCACATGTGTGGCAACAACAGCTGCTAAGGGGGCCACATTTGCAAACTTGCAATAGAGGCCAAGATTCTGAAGCTGGAGGTCGAAGTTGTGCTGCTAGAAGATATTTGACTAGGTTTGACTTGATCCGGAAGGGTTGGAATTGGTCTTAGTCTAGAGGTCGTGGAATTCATCAATTGAAGAATCTATAAGAAGAGAAAAGATTTACGAGTTTTCCTCTCAAGTGGAGATGTTTTGGCCCTGACTTCTAGCCTACATTATGTGTTCTTGTGTATTATTGTTATTCTTGTCTTGGTCGTTGTTTGACGATACACAAACATAATAATAAGTGAAGAAGCTAATAAGTGAGAAAAAGTAAAAAGACATCACAAGGAGTTATCAAGAAAAGAGAAATCACTCTAATCATTACCCTATATATTTCTCAACATGGTATCAGAGCTAAGGTTGGCTAAGGGAATTATGAAGATCTCTACCACACTGAAGGAGGTTCTCAAGAAGTGTTCAAAGGTAGCAAGCCACCTCAAGAAGAGTTTCACAGAAGTATGGAATATTCTATTTACTCCAAAGAAGAAAGTGATCAAGACAAAGGACAAAGGACTCTTTTTTGCACTCACTGACACATTTCAAGATGGGAGCATTTGGGTGATCGATAGTGGAGCATCAAGGCATATGACCGACCATCACAAGAAACTAAAAACACTATTATAAAGAAAGCCCTCTTACTCTATAGAGCTTGGTGATAATAAGAGATATCCTGTGAGAAGAATTGGATCAACCTCACTAGAGTTAGAGAATGGAGGAAACATTCATCTCAACAACATCCTATTTGTTCTAGGTTTGCATAATAATTTACTTTCCATTTCAAGTCTAGAAGACAAAGGTGATAAAGCGGCTTTCATTGATGGAAAAGTTGTAGTATGGGGTAAAAACTCAAGCATAGAAAATGCAAGAATGATTGGGATTCATGAAGTAAGACTTTACAGGTTGCTAACTCCCCTTGCTCAAGCATTAGTTCACATTGAAATAAACCCATGTGAACTTTGGCACAGAATATTCGGTCATCTCCACTTCAAAACCCTTCCAACCCTAAATTTAATAGCAGATGGAATCCCCAAACTGAAAGAAGATCATGAAGGAGTATGCAAGGGATGTGCATTGGGTAATAACACCAAGAGACCATTTGGAAGCAAAGCTTCAAGGTCAAAATAAATCTTGGATCTTATTCATTCTGATGTCTATGGTCCTATGACTCTTAAATCACTTGGAGGTCATCTATATTATGTCACGCTTATAGATGACCATTCAAGGAGAACTTGGGTTTACTTAATGAAATCCAAGGATGAAGTTTTTACCAAATTTCAAGAATTCAAAGCTGAAGTAAAGAACCTTACAGAAAGAATATCAAGATATTAAGATTTGATAATGGAGGAGAATACACATCCAAGGAAATTATATTATAAGGAGTCTGGGATTAAGAGGGAGTTGATAGTTCTGTATAATCTCGATCAAAGTGGAGTTGCAGAATGCAAAAATCAGTACAATGAAGAAAGTGTAAAAGCTATGCTACATGATCAAGATTTACCGAAATTTCTGCGGGGTGAAGCTATGAAGACAACTGTATATATACAAAATCGAAGTCCCCACAGGTCATTAGATAACAGGACTCCCAAAGAAGTATTCACTGGAAGAAAACCAACCATGGATCATCTCTGAAATTTTGGTTGTCCTATCTATATTGATATAGCTAAGGACAAAAGAAAGAAGTTGGATCCATCATGTATGAAGGGATAATTTTTTGGCTACAATAACTATTCTAAGGCCTATAGGATCTACATAAAGGACGGACACCAAATAGAAGTTAGCCAAGATGTGATATTTGACGAAAGTATTGCATTCAAAAAATCAAAGGATCTCCTTATGGACTCTGATGAGGAATAACTTCCAGTATTTGAAGAGGAAGTTACTAGGGAGGAAGAAGAATCAAATCATGAAGATGAAGGTCCTAGTGAACCTATAGAACCTGTGGTAATCCCCGAAATTAGAAAGAGACCTAACTGGTTGAAGTCTACACTACTTGATGCAGAAGGTCATGGAGTAGTTCAAGGGACATTCAAGGAAAGCAAGAAACCCAAACAATATTCTAGGTATGCATCCTATATGATGAAATTGATAGAAGCAGAGCCATCCACCTTTGAAGAAGTGTCACAAACCAAGAATGGAAGGATGCCATGAATGAGAGCATTAATTGATAATGAAAAATGGAGTTTGGGAGATCGTACCTAGGCCTAAAGACAAATCAGTGGTAACTTCCAAATGGCTCTACAAGATTAAACATGCAGCAGATGGAAGTATTGATAAATATAAGGCAAGATTTGTGGCTAGGGGCTTCTCTCAACAAGAAGGCATCGATTATGAAGAGACATTTGCTCCGAAAGCAAGGTATACAACTATATGTTCATCGGTCTCTTTGGCAACATCCACCAAATCGATGTCAAGACTGCATTCCTGAATGACACAATTGATGAGGAAGTTTGTATAGAGCACCTCTTGGGATTTGAAGTTAAAGATAGAAAGGCATATGTTTGCAGATTGAAAAAGGCATTATATGGCCTCAAGCAAGCACCAAGGGCATGGTATGCTAGAATGGATGCACACTACAAAGATTAGGCTTCACATAGAGTTCTACTGATTCAAACCTTTACATTAAGGTTGTGAAGGGAGAGTCGGTAATCATTCTTCTATATGTGGATGATCTTCTCTTGATAGGTGTGGAAGGTCAAATTGAAGAATGTAAGAAGCATCTAGCCGTAGAATTTGACATGAAGGATCTAGGGCTGATGCGCACTACTATTTGGGACTTAAAGTCTGGCAAGGACCTGATGAGATTTATCTAGGTCAATGGAAGTATGTGATCAATAGGTTGAAAAGGTTTGACATGATGGATTGCAAACCAATGACAACCTCGATGATCACAAACTTGAAAACACCAAGGAGTTATGAATTGAGCCATATGGATCCTTCCAGATATAGACAATTGATTAGCTCACTGATGTACTTGGTGAATACACGACTAAACATATGTTTTGCAGTAAATGTTCTCAGTCAATTCCAAGTGGAGACGAAGCATGATCATTTGATAGTATCAAAACATATACTGATATATCTGCAAATAACTATCCACTACTCCCAGAAATATGATAGGAGGAATGATGTCCATTTGATTTGATATATATATTCCGACTTGGGAGGCAGTGAGCAAGATGGAAAGAGCACTACAAGAGGATGTCTTAGTTTGGGATCCTCCATGATATCATGGATGAGCAGAAAGCAAAATATAGGTTCTTTGAGTAGCATTGAGGCTGATTATATTGTAGCCTGTGAAGTAAGCAAAGAAGTTGTTTGGTTGAGGAAGTTGTTGTCCAACTTGTTTGAAGTACCAATGGGCCCTAGAGTGATACATTGTGATAACACCTGTTGTATAAGATTGTCTGCATACCCAATGTTTCATGGAAATACAAAGCATATAAACAATAAATATCACTATATTCGGAAGCTAATACAATATGGTGTATTGCAGCTATGGCATATCTCCACTGATGAACAAGTAGATGATATTTTGAAAAAATCTCTTCCTAATAAGAAGCTTGTGTATTTAAGAGACAAACTTGGTTTGGTTGATATATCCTCCCTGGCTGAGAGGGAGAGATAGGAACATCATTCTTGTCTTCACTCGGGAAGAAAGAATGGAGGATTGGGTAAGCATCTGGCATCCGATACTCTTTGAGGATGAGGCAGGGCATCCTAGATAAGAGTAGTCGTAGGCAACCGATATTGTTTGAGGATTGGCTATCCAAGATAAGGATAGTCTCAATGGAAAATACTCTGAGAGAACTTGGGTGGGGTATGTTCCAAGAGAGACAATGACGATGGCGTCTATCAATCATTGGTCTCGTCAGCATTGTGCTTTGATCTTGTGGAGAGATGGAGTTGTTAGTCAAGGCCTTGCTATATGACAATGTTGGTTGGTATAATGGTAAACAGATGGGTTACCAATCTGACTCTTTTTATGAGATCTCTTCAGATTGAGAATGTCCATGTACTATTTATGAATACCTCCCTAATTAAGAGGGAGTGTTGAAAAATGTGTAACTAGGTTTGGTCTTCATAAATATGAAATGTATTTTTGATTCTTGTATATTTTAAAATGAAAGAAAAATTATTATTATCATTCTTAGAGCATGGGTTTCATGTTCAAGGTCTTTTATTTTAGAGGTCAAGCACCCATTGAGTGCTTCTAGGGTTTGTCCTAGGTCAAGAATTCAAAAAAGTCACTGTCATAAGTTGAAGACCCCATCGGGCACATTGTAACTTGTAAAGAAAATTATTTTTGTCATTAAAAGTGTCAAAATACTTTTCAAGACCAAGTCGGCATGGCAGCTGGAAAGTCAACCTAAATTAAGGTGCCACATCCACCTTAAGAAGGCTATATAAAGGAGTGAACTCGACCTCCTTGGAAGACATTCATTCACTCACTCATCCAAGTCAAGAAGAAGAGCAAGAAAGGCAACGGAGAAGGAGGAAGACAAAAAAATATTGCTCTGGGGTATTTCTCTCTCATACATGCGAAGGAAGGCTAAGGTTTTTCTTCTGCAAATTCAATCTTGAAGAAGGAAGAGAAAGAAGGTCAACAAAGGTCACATAATACATTTAATCATCATCAAGCACTAGAAGAAGAAGAAAGCCAACCGAAGGTCTGAGGAAGCCTTGGGAGACAAGAACAAGCTTACACGTGTGGCAACAACTACTACTGAGGTGGCCAAAATTTCAGACCTGCAGTAGAGGCCGAAATTCTGAAGTTGGAGGTTGAAGTTGTGTTGTTGGAAGAGATTTGACTGGGTTTGACTTGATCTAAGGAAGCAAATCATTCGGAAGGGTTGGACTTGGTCTTGGAGGGTATTGGTCTTAGTCTAGAGGTCGTGGAATTCATCAATTGAAGAATCTATAAGAAGAGAAGAGATTTACGAGTTTTCCTCTCAAGTGAAGAGGTTTTGGCCCTGGCTTGCAACTACATTATGTGTTCTTGTGTACTATTGTTCTTCTTGTTTTGGTAGCTATTTGATGATACACAAACATAATAATAAGTGAAGAAGCTAATAAGTAAGAAAAAGTAAAAAGACATCACAAGTAGTTATCAAGAAAAGAGAAATCACTCTAATCATTGCCCTATAGATTTCTCAACATCTTCAGGGTCTGTGATCCATATTAAAAAAAAAAAATCTTACATTATGTTGGACTAATTATTGCACCTTTGGGAATTGATCTTGTTGACTAATTGTTACACCTTTATGAATCAATCTTGTGTACTAACCATTGCACCTATGGGAATTGATCTTGTGGACTAACAAGCACCCTGGAAACATGGGACGAATCACTCACTCAGGGTGATGTTTCCAATTTGGAAATTTACTAATGCTTATGGTTTTGGTGTAATAGAAGATGTTTACATGGTATCAAAGCCTTGGCCCAAGTTTGGTTCCCTTAAGTTACGTGGGAGGGGAGGTGTTGGAATAACCACTGCACTTATGGGAATCAATCTCGTATATTAACTGTCACGGTGGGAACATGGGATTAATCACTCACTCAAGGTGATTTCGTTGGTTTGGAAGTTTATTAATGCCCATAATTTTTGTTGTAATGGCAAATCTTCGTAATATATTTATACCCCACATTTTTTAATTGAATTTCATAGGTTAGCTCTATGGATTTTTAGTCCATTGATTTGCTTCCACATTGAGATCTATTTTGATGCGGTAGAAGGAAAATTTAGAAAAGGATATGACTTCCTTTTTAAATAGAGGCATGCTGAACACTAATTTACTACCCAAAGGGGAGAATTTTCCAAGTATTGCCTTGATGATTACCATTGAATCTCCAAAACTAATCGAGTTATGACATTGGCTTCATTGGTCAAAAGGAGAACATGCATCTTTGGTTAGAAGGAGACTTCACAGGAGTGCATATGGCTTTGCTTGGTTGTTTGTAGCTTGATTCAAACCCCAAACAAAGGAAATTATTGTCGTTCCTCCAATATCATGGAGACTCCCCCCCACTCTTGCTACCACTATATTATATGAAATTTATCTTAAAGGAGATATGCCAATAAAATTACATAACATGAAAGGCTTTGTGCAAAAATTATATAACAAATGAAGTGCTTATAAAACCAAGTTTATATTCATGCTCAAAAGGGAACATATTGTGAAATTTAATTACTCCCAACTAGGCATGGAAAATATCCCTACCATCCAAATTTATAAAAAATCTTTACCACACGCCGTCATAATTCCCTAGAGTATATAACTTATGTAATACTTGTTTTTTCCATGTAGGCTCCAACATTTGAGATTTTGGGAATTTCAGTAGGTAGGTCGTATTAATTTTTTTAGGGATGACTCTTTTTATTGGGATAGAATTTCCTCTTAAATGAAAATTGTTGGTTGTCGTTGAACAAATTGTTTTTAGCAAGGTTTGGAGGTAATGTACTCTAGCTAAATGATGACTCTTTGTTGAAAAGTAGGTTATTGTCGTGTTTCCATTTCCTCTTACTCTTTGGAAAATGGTTCAAGTTGACATATTGTAACTAAGATCCTTCCATTGTAGACTTTGCTCCATCTTGTAGGATAATCTTTTTGAACCAAGTACTCATGTTGAAATATTAGACCATGAATGCATTATTTTGTTTTCACGTGGTGAAAGGATTATCCTCTTGTTGCCTTCTTACCAGAAAGTAGGTGCAAGTGATTGGATGTGCTTATTCTACTTTGATTATAAAAAATAAAGAAGCGGGAACTTGAACAATAAAAATCAAAGATGACAAATCTCTCGAACAATAAATGGAAAACAAAAATGATGAATCTCTCAAACAATGAATAGAAAACAAAAATAAAAAATCTCTCTTCGTAATAAAATATGAAGAGAACATTTATTCCATCCAAAATATGTGTGAAATCCCTAATTAGTTAAACTAAAAATCCAAATAGAGATTCCCTTATCATATTCTCATTTAGCTAGAAAGATAACTTAGAAAAGTATTGAATTTGTAGAAATACAAAAAAAATAAACCCCTTAATCATCGCCCTTTTAAGTTTTGTATTGAATTTGTAGAAATAAAAAAAAATAAACCCCTAAACCATCGCCCCTTTTTAAGTTTTGGAACCATAATAAAAATTATGCTACAAAATACAATTGTTTAGTCTCCAAAGAAGGGATGAAATATTGCAACGACATGCATACCATTCCATTTTTAAACGAAATGTCAACCCATTTAACATTTTCTAAGTTTCGGAAGCATAATAAAAATTATGCTTCAAAATACAATTGTCTACAGCCTCCAAAGAAGGGATGAAATATTGCAACGATATGCATACCATTCCATTTTAAACGAGATGTCAACACGTTTAACATTTTCACCGAGTCGACCTGAACAAAACACCTAAAACTTCCGTGCCAAGCAAACATAAAAACATTAAACCCTGATATAAAAAAAGGCAAAGTTGATGTTCAAACCTCTTTTATAAAGACCTTTTCATTCGCAGGCCAATAGACCGAGCTCTTTTAGCTGGTTCAGCTCGATTCTTCCATTTCCTCGTTTGAGTTTTGTGTGCAACCGTTTATCGGAGCTCCATTCTCTTCGTACTTTTTAGCTCTGTGCTGCATCAGGTTAGTACTGATACTCGTTCTTTCCGTTGATTTATACTAAAAACTTTCCGGCATAGAGGTCTTTTAGCTTCTCTATTTTCTCTTGACGAATTCGTGGCATTTCATTACCTGCAGCAATGGCTGCTACGGAAGGAATCAGACAGCACCAGTCGACATGGAGTCCGTATGACAACAACGGAGGGTAAACGTTTCTCCATCATTTCCTTTTCCACGCATTTTTAAAAGAGGGTTTGCGTTTTTTCTTTCTCAGGGCTCCTTCAAACGGATTCTCATCTTATGAAAATTCAGAGAAACATTGAATCGGATCATTAACCTGCTATACCCGTACTGTGATTTGGGTCAAGATTGTCTTGCTATTTTTCCATTTATTCTGAAAACGAAATATTTGAGTTTTAGATTTCTTCATATCTCGGGTTTTTACTTTTTTAAATTTTTTATGCAGAACATGTATTGCAATAGCTGGTGCCAATTACTGCGTGATTGCAGCAGATACCCGAATGTCCACTGGCTACAGCATTCTCACTCGCGATTACTCCAAAATTTGCAATCTGTAAGATTACGACTTGCATAAACTTATATTTTTATTTCGTAAAGGATTTGGCTTGGAACACTTTTCAGTAGACGAAAATATGTTAAACTAGCACAGACCCATCTAAACCCGGGTCTGATATGCACCTTGAAGTTGCGAGGTCAATGTTGCATAACTTGAGTAATAATATTCAATGCCTCGGCCATTCGAAATATGCATCATCGTTTTTTGCAACTTCAAGATGCACGTTAGACCTGGGTTTAGCTGGGTCTGTGTTAGCTTCCATGTTCAACTCAACCAGTGCACTGTCTAGATTTAATGCAACATGACATGCATGGGCACACACTAAAATTTGATGGATCATCCCCACCCCCACCTGGGTTGTAAATGCAGGTCACTTCTCCTGTGCAGGTAGGAACATTTGTGATCCGGACTCAAACATGAACGCAACAAATTACAGAGATAACCATAAACACAGATATGTATGAAAATAAACCAACTAGGGCGATGGTAGGTTATCTCTGAGAAGAGATGTGGTGGCTACATGCCTCTGAACTGTGTTATAATTAGGCTCGAATGCCTATTTATTGTTGAGAAACAATGGAAAACCTTTAACATTCCAAAACCTAACCCTAGAAGATGAAACGCCAAACTGTGGGCCCCGTTTAGGTAAATTGGTACATCAACTTCC
This sequence comes from Pinus tabuliformis, assembly GCA_031772625.1. Lineage (NCBI taxonomy): Eukaryota > Viridiplantae > Streptophyta > Pinopsida > Pinales > Pinaceae > Pinus > Pinus tabuliformis. The sequence continues at coordinate 1,023,076,890 of CM062819.1, read as the reverse complement.
CGGGGTTGTAACTTTGGTATATGATTTCCGTTTGACGCGTACAATAGCTCATTATAAAGATCTATCCGAGCACTACCACTTTGGGATGGGCAACATTGGTCCATGGACGCATGTTGTCCCTAGATTTCCCAAAAAACGTCGTTTAGGGCCTCAAAACGGCTCCAGAAGTTCAGGACCCGAAAAACTGCTAAAAATAGTAAATTGTGCTACAATTTAGGAAACTGAAAAAACTAAAAGAGACAGTTGCGGGTTCCAAATGGGATAGGTGGGTGGCCGCCAACATCCACCTGGATCATTCCTCCCCCCTTAGGAAGCAATGGTCTCCATTGCGTTGAGTTCCTCCCTGAGATGAGGAAGCTTTTACTAAGCTAGGTCTCTAGTGAGCTGTTCTGCAATCTCTGATGTGTCTAAAAATGGTCGACGACGGTACACATTGAACACTTGGTGCAAGCGAAGGAATGGAGGAATGCTGTGCTTCAAAGCATTGTTGCTCGTAGCCTTGGTACTGGTGTAAGGACCATGTCGGAGTGGTACGAGTTTTTGATGGGTTCTGGTAAGGCGTTCTCTTTGTAGATGTAACCAAACTTTGTCGCCCACCTGAAACTTGTGTGGTACCCTTGTGGGTGAGGAGAAGTTGTTCCTGTGTTTTGTCATAACTGTATCCCTTTGCTGTTGCTGCTGCTGCTGCGTGGAGGAATCCTTTGCGGGGGTCATGGACGTAACAACGATCTTCCCCTTACTTTGGGAGCGAACCAGACAAAAAATGAATTTCCTAGTCTGGGAGATGAGCTTGCTGCCTTTCTTAGCAGTGATCAAAGAGGTGGCGGTAGGTGGGGCTACCTCTGGTATCCTGTATAATGAATCACCCAAAGAAATAATGACAGCGTGAGGCCTTGACTCATACACAGCATGTCGCCTCCACAAGTATGGTTGGCCTAATAGTACATCACAAACATCCAAAGGTGTAACATCACACAATGCCTCGTCTGTGAAGGGCTTGATGCTGTAGGGAAGACGACACTGTTGGCGAACTTTGAGATCTCGTCCTTCATGAAGCCACCCGATACTGTACGACTGTGGGTGTGGTGTAGTCGGTAGACCCAACCGCTTCACAACTTTTGCTGAAATGAGATTCTTTTGGCTGCCATTGTTGACAATGAATTGCAGCGGTGAACCCTTCACCCACATTTGTGAGTGGAAAAGACGCTCCCCTTCCTCTGGATTTTCGGGCTCATTTTTCTGGATCTTGGCGGTGGCAACAGTGGCGCTGAGATCCGCATCAATGATCTGCTTCCCTTTGCCATTCCCATTGTTAGGTTTTGGCTCAGGGTCGAAATATGCATATGATTTAGAAGCCTTCAACTCGGCCACCAACGACTGCTTGGTCTGACACTCACTTGTGTTATGAGTGGGACTCTTGTGGAACTCACACCACTTTCCTGTGTCCTTTTTCGACTTCGTGGTGTTGTTCTTTTCTTGCGGCTTCGTGGTGTTGTTCTTTTCTTGGGTCACCCCGCCTTGGCTTTGTCCTTTAGGCTTCGGATTTGCAAATCCAAAGTCTCGCTTCTTCTGTTTGAACTTTTGCTCGATTTTGACAACATATCGGTATGCTGTGCCGAGTGAGGAGATGTTCAAGAACTCCCATCTCTTCCTGGATGTATCTGTGCAGGCAGCCGCGGTATTTGACTACCAGATGCAGCTCAGAATATTTGATACCCCAACTCTGTGCGAAGGGTATGAAAAATGTTTGTGAACTCCGGCACATCTTGGTCTCGTCCCTGCTGCAGTGTGATCCATTTGATGTATTTGTCTTTGTAGCTTTTGACAGGGTAGTACTGCTCCTTGATGGCATCCCGAAAGTCATTCCAAGTGGGTGCCGTTGAAAATAGTGAGCTTGTACTTTCATCCTTCTGCTCGCAGTAGGTTTTCCACCAGTCTTTGACGTGGGGGGCTGCTTTGAGAAGAGCAAAAAAATCTTTTGTCGACTTGAAAATTCATGAACAGAGAAATACCCATCTAGCAGATTTAACCATTTATCTACGGCATCTGTGTCTATTTGACCCTCGAATATGGGGATTTCAAAATTAACTTGTACCTTAAAGGGAGTGGCATTTCTAGAGCAGCTGCTAGAAGTTAATGCGTCGCTTCTGGGTAGCCGCTGAAGGATCTGGGCAAAGCTGTCCATCATCGCGTTCTGTTGTCTTGTCGCTTGAGGGTTTCCTCGAGCAAGATTTTGATAGGATCTCCTGCCCACTCGTCTTTCTTCTCATCTGCCATGGGGGGTCGTTGGGATTTGCGAGGCTGGTCTTGCAAAGGTTCGACCAGTTCAAGCCCTAACTCCTTATATCCCGACCTCGTTGGGGATATGCAAAGAAAAACAGAGAAAAAGCAGACCGCTCTGATACCACTGATCCGGACTTAAACAAGAACGCAACAAATTACAGAGATAACCATAAACACAGATATGCAGCGGAAATAATACTTCATTTCATTAATGTAAAATACTGAAATATGCTTACAAACAGTAATGGAAATAAACCAGCTAGGGTGATGGTAGCTTATCTATGAGAAGAGATGTGGTGGCTACATGCCTTTGAACCAATGTTTTACAACTCGGACTCGGACTCGGCCGAGGATCGACTCGGACTCGGACTCGGTAATGACTCGGCCGGCTCGATTTCAATGACTCGGTCGTTGTAAAAAATACATTAAATATTTGTTTTTTTTATAAAAAAACATAATTTTAAATATTGATGGGGATGGACAATTATTCTGGTGCTGGGCAAGCAGCAAGCAGGAAGGGGATGAGTCATTAGGAAATTAATATAATTGTATATATGAATTGTCGATGAAGTTAAGAGGAAGAGGACTGATACTTTTAGTCCTCATTAATATCTTGATAGTGTAATCAGGCCTTGGTCTCCAATAAATGGGTGTGAACTATAAACTATAAAGATAAACTTCAGTTCTTTATCAGTGTCTCCCTGAACCTTGGAATTCTAATCCAAATTGCATCAATATCATTTGTTGCAGAGTGCATGGAAAGATGCATCAAGGCAGTATTTGAGTGCAGCATGTAATTGAAATGGTTCCTTCGATATTTACCAAAATTTATTGAACGATAAAAGAATTCCAATCTCTTGAGGTGACATATAGATAAAAGTTTCAAACAGACTTTTCCTAGTGCTCACTATTGAAATATGAGTCAAATAGGCAAGAAATACACTTCACTGTCATCATGCTGAGCCAAGCAGTGAACAGAGTCACAGGCATTGATAGTATCCACTATCCACTCATTTCTTAAAGGGAGGCAATTAGAAAACGAGTAATCAAATCACCTTAAGGAATAATGAGGATCTGAATTTCAATATGTAATTGTAGTGGTTCTTATTGCCCTCAATATAATATTGGTGGTAATACAAACATTTTATGTACAGACTTTAAGCTTCTTTCAAATCTGAGGTGTAATTTATCAAGATCTTATGTCTCAACTCTCATAATCCTGAAATATTGTCTCAAAAATCACAAAAAAATCAATAAAATCACAAAAAAATGAATAAATTTCATGTTTTACGCTGCCCAGCTGTAGTTTCATTGACTCGGCCGAGTCAATACATGACCCGGCCGGGTTGACCGAGTCAACTATGACTCGGTCAACCGAGCCGGGTTGCTGGCCGGGTCAGAGATTTTGGTAATGGCTTGGTTCGAAACGGCCGTTTCGGAGTTGACTCGGCCGGGTTGTAAAACAATGCTTTGAACTGTGTTACAATGAGGCTCGAAGGCCTATTTATTGTTGAGAAACAAACATTCCAAAACCTAATTCTAGAAGATGAAACGCCAAACTGTGGGCCCCATTCGGGTAAATTGGTACATCAACTTCCTGGGGTCGTAACTTTGGCATATGATTTCCATTTGACGCGTACAATAACTTGTTAGAAAGATCTATCCGAGCACTACCACTTTGGGAAGAACAACATTGGTCCATGGACCCATGTTGCCCCTAGATTTCCCAAAAAATGTCGTTTAGGGCCTCAAAACGGCTCCGGAAGTTCAGGACCCGAAAAATTGCTAAAAATAGTAAACTGTGTTACAATTTAGGAAACTGAAAAAACTAAAAGAAACAGTTGTGGGGTTCCAAATGGGATAGGTGGGTGGCCACCAACATCCACCTGGATCAATTTGTCATGTTCCAAGATGCTAAAATGGGCTTTTGACTGGCCATGTTGAATGCTTGAGAACAGCAAGATTCAAACAAAGCAATTTTGATTCAATGGTTAGCAGTGTTGTTTGCCAAGTGCTGGTCACGAGTTCATTTATTGCTAAATTGGCAGTTCCATCGTTTCTGTTTCCAACGGTGGACTCTTTCCTAGCGACAGTCTCATTCTCTTAAGGAATTGGCTTCCCCTCAAGTGCTCATTATCGTAGCAATTCTCTTTGTGCAGTGGTTCAGACCACTCTTTGAATGTGCCGTACTTAATTATCCAAGGCTGCTTGGAAGCGGGAGAGGGGAGCGACAATTTTCAGAAGCTTCTGGGTTGGGAGCGATTTTGGGAGTGGTTTTTTTATGTAGTATATATTTTGATGCATATATGTCGACAAAAACATGTATAATATTGAATTACTTATAAAAAGTGTAAAAACATGAATTAAACCATACAACATCAATCATCTAGTAGCTAGAATTTTATTTTTATCAACCACAGGTCCACAAGTTACAACATCTCGATTCTCATCATCATCATGTTAGGTGTGGACCTTGATTATTTTCCTAATTCAGAGGTCTTGTTTCGACTGTGTTTGGTTGTTAGTCTTTGACAGGGGGTGTGGGGGGCCTTGCCCTCCACATTGTTGCAGGGGGGTCTACGGGGCAACAACAACCTTTGAGTCCCTAAAAGGAAATTTTTGAGAAAAGTGCCTTGTAAAATATTTTAATTTTGTAGTCAATCTGGATGGTTCATAAGGTGGAGATTTGACATTAGAAATTATGTTAATTTAGGGTTTTTTTTGTCCTAGAAGACAACCCTTGATTTGTATGAAGGAATTGTATTGCAGTTGGGTATTATTCTATATCTATTATATCTATTCCTATCTTTTGCTATCACTTGATCACAAGTTTTGACTCATACAGTGTTATAATATAATCTTGTAGAGATGTTTTCTTACACAAGTATATGAAATAGTGTAGGTTGTTTTACATTGGGAGTATGTAAAATTTGTTGTTCCAACCCTTTTCCTTCTCAATAGCTTTGTCGCATACTTTTACAAAGGTGTTGAACAGTAGATCGTTTTTTTTTGCGGAGAAAAGAAAAGAATTATATTTCTAACTCTTCTAAATGTAAGGCTCAATCCTCCAAATTAACTTCCTTTGGGTTGTTGTCCCAAGTGATATATGCTATATTAAATTGAGCCCACTCACAATAATGTGTTAGCAGCCTCAAGTTGTCGTGTACATAAACCAAGCTTTCTGCTTGGTTTTCATTGAAACAGTTTCTTTTGACATTGTGGATGAAGCTATAGGTGCTCCAACGCTTCTTTGCAAAGGAAGTATTAAGCAGTTGTGAAAGCACTAGGGAGGGAGCAAATGTTTTTTGGTGGGAGTGCGCTCCCTAAGTGCTTTCATTTGGAGCGCGCTTTGGGAGTGGGTGCAAGGGGGAGCCCACTCCCTTGCGGCCCTGTAACAATCATCTGTTTAGTTTGTTGCTTTTTCCATGCAATGTCCCTCAGGTTTTTACGCAAGTCTGATTTACTAATGGGAAGGCCAATAGATTAGTCATGAAATTTTGAGAAACGTTAGTTGAAACTTTAAACAATATATGATGTCCACTCTCTCCAGGACTTTTAGCTCAGTCTCTATTTTCAACAAATTTTGCCAGAGTCGAGCATTTGATTATATAGCATTGTGTGATTCTGTACAAGTCTAGGTTGGTTCAAAGCCTCCCCAGGTTGTAAGCTTGCAGCCTGTCAAATATGTACCCCACTCAGAAAAACTGCAAATTTGCACCAGTTGTCAGAGGTATACAATAGATTTTGTATCACATATATCCAACATACATTGAACGTTGAAGTCATGAACCAATGTATGAGTACAATAACACATAGGCACAACATTGGAAAGTTTGATTCACTTTATAGGAACGGAAATTGATTGAAAATCAAAAGATCCAAAGAGCAACTGCATGAAGGCCTACAACTACTTTTCCCTTGTCAGTTAATGTGAAAGTTAGCTACACATTCTTGAGAATAAGGCAATGTATGCAATCGTAACCTAATTGAATAAACAACTTTTGCTTGTTTGTAGGATTCAAAAAGTTCATGTAAATGGATGCCACTAAAAGCCTAGACCTTACCAAGATTAATGCGATTAGTATGGAAAAAGTTTGTAGTAATTCAGCCTAGACATTTGAAAAAATTGCAATAAGAAAGATGTTAGCCATTTCAAATCATAGATAACACAAAAGAATGTTGATGGAACAGATCATGAAAGAACCTACAAGAGTATTTGTGGCATGTACGTATTCAAAATGAATAATCTAGACCAGGAACCTTGTAGATGATAAAGGTAAATGTGTGTGTGTGTGTGTGTTTATTCATTTATTGTGGCTTTAAAAGCTGACTTACTATCTAATTAGTTGTGAGACAATGAGGTGTTGACGTTATAGCTTAAGATAGGAACTTCCACGCCGTTCTAAGTGTCTAGATGCGTGGAAGTTGTTCAAGACCCTCAACCTTAGCAAATTTACCTCACTTAAAGGATTTTATTTTTTTCCTATTTTTTTTGTGGTTCATGGACCTTGGAGATCGGTGACAGCTGCATTCGTAGAATATTTGTACTAGGCAGATCCACTCGAAGGGATCACTTCCTTCCAGCACAACCACGGAGCCTGACCCCAAGAGTGTCGAGAGAATTGAATTTGTGACCTTTCAATATCAAAGGTGCTTTAATGATGGGGTTTGCCCATCACTTGCTCTCTCTCTCTCCCCCCTACTTCCCCTCATCCTCTCTGTCCCTCCCTCCTCCTCTTCGTCTTTCCCTCTCTCCCCCTCCCCCTTTGTCTCTTCCTCCCTTTCTCCCCCCCCTCTCTCTATCTCTCCATCTCCCCCCTATGTTCCTCTCGCTCCCCCTTGCTCTCTCACTCTCTCACTCTCTCTCCTTCCACTTCCCCCCTCTCTTCCCCTTTGGCTCCCTCTTGCTTCCCCTTGCTCACTCTTTCTCTCTCATTCTCTCTCTCCCCCCCATCGCTTGCTCTCCCTCTCTCTCTCCTTCCACCTCCCCCTCTCGGGGCTAATTAAAGGATTAATTAAAGTGAAGCGTTTTTTTATAAAAGGTGAGTTTAATAGAATGAAATGAAAAGGATTTTGCATTAGTGAATTTGATTGATGAATCCTAATCATTGATCTCAAATGAGGTGAGATGTAAACTCAACCATCAATCACTTTGGATTCGGTCACCTCTTTTGGGAGGTACTAGTTCTTAGGAGACAAATTGGATAGGGTCCACCTAGAATAAACCCTATTAGATTGAACACTTCCTTTTCTCTATAGATCTTGATGACTGAGGACTGCACACTATATAGAAAATCCCATATCACATCAACATCTAGGTCAATGAGACCTCACATCTCCTCTAGGCCTGCAAATAATATATCGTTTCCAACTAGGGTTTCTCTGGGGCTTTGCTCACACCATTGTGCTCATGTCATATCCCATTGGGTCAACATACATCCCAGTTTTATGTGATCCCAAAGCTCAAATTGTCCCTCACGGACAATTACCTGATTCTTCCTAATGACCTTGAGTGGTAGGGGAGTTCCAATGAATCGCAGGTGTCTGCCTAGTATCTTACAACCTGTACTCCCTATTGAAGCTCATTTGCTTGCCAGGTCACTTGGGAGCTGGCATAACTAGTCTCTTATTTTGTGGCAACAGGGGTCACCCATATCCTTCTTTCTGTAGACATTATCTATGATGCAGATATTGCCTGGCTGTTATATCTAGCTCCTGCTTTTTATCTTTTCATATTCCAACATTACTTGATCAACACCCCTTCATGCATTTCTCATGTACCTGTCAGTTTGGCTTACTTGATGCTTCGGGATTAAGCTTAGTTTCTCTTGCAGGTGATTATCACCGTACATTTTTTTTTTGTTCCCTTCAGCCCATTGACCCTTTTTTTGGTCATTCATTGGACACTAATATAACTAAATTATATCTAATTGTTTGTTCAGCTTTGAAAGTTCTCACTGCTTTAGTTTCTAATAGAAGTAGCTGCTTTTGCTGTTCTTGCAACTGTTAGAACTCGATGCTCTGTTTGGCAATACATTGCTGTTATCTTAGTAGTTTGGGTTGTGATAGGTTGGTTGTCACAGTTTTTCAGATCACTGTTGGTGCAGTTCCTGGTATCCATAACATTAGGGACCCTGACAAACTGGTTTTGTCTGCTGTCATCAAGTCTGGGCTGATAATTGTGATATCAGAGATCCAAATAACAGCAACATTCATATTAGAATTTAGAATTGAGAAACAGATAGTGGTTCTAGCAATGTTGGGGTTAGAGTGCTTCTGTATAATTTTGCTTTGCAAATAGTGCAGTAAACAACAAATGCCCTATATTCCTTTATCACTCTGCTGCAAAACTTTGGTCTGAGTCTAAGGTATGTTTTATTGAATCCCACATCTAACAAAGGTATTGGAAGACATTCATGATTCTTGTGAAACTGGACTTCGAATTGAAAAACCTTTGTTTTTGCTAAACAGTTTCATTATCCACCATTGTCTGTACAATGTGAATGCTAGGTCAGGTTGTCTGATAATCCTGGATATATTCAGTATTCTATATAAGCTTATATTAGCTATCGATATAAGTGCATGCATTGTAGATCTCTCATCTCATAAAATAAAGTACTTTCAGTAATATTTAAATTGCTTTGCACCCTTTTGCATTTTTCACATTGATTTAAAAAATGCTGTAGGCAGTTGTGGTAGTTCATTTTTCTTCAACCAGATCTTAGGAAATTTGTATGTTGCAAACTTTTGTAACTGCCTACAAAAGGAGGATATAAAAAAACCATGATTTCTAATTTGTGCAATAGATAACTTTATCTGTTGAACAAGATTCTTTTAAATCAACTTTTGTATTACCACTCTGCTCTTGAATATGCTGAGAACACTGATACCAATACTTGTCTAATTGTTCCCAAAAGAAAGTAAACTATTCCTCTTGTGGTTAGACTTGCAAGGGCATGAAAACATCTTGTTAAGGTCTTGAAAAAACTTGCAGAATCATAGATTTGCAAAATCATGTCAAGCTCATTATAGCGTTATAATAATAAATTTTGACATTGGTGTCACTGTGTGTCTTTGTTTTTGATAATGTTGGATGCTGGCAATGCCAAAGTTCTCTCATTGCGGTGCCCTTCTTTGGATTGTCCAATTCAACTCTTGTGGGCTTTGTTGTGTCTTTTCCTATCTGTTCTAAATCCTCTTTTTCTCCAGATGAACACCCCATGGTCACTTTTATGATTGTAACTTTGGTGGTCTCATTAGATGATTTTGGCCAATATTAGACATTAAATGTCAATATCTAACTTTAAATTGTGGTAGGCTAGCTATGGAACAAAATCAAGCTAATGTTAATCAATCTAAGTTGTTTTTATCGTTGGGATTTGCTACTATTTTAAATGTAGATAGTGACTGTTTGCTTATCGCACAACTCTTTCCAATTTTTACTATAGGAATATGCATTCAATCATGTAACTTGGAACCTTGAATATGTAGGCTGGCTGCTTGTCTCCCATAAAAACAAACTTTTATCTGTTATTATATGATTGTCCTGATATTGGGTGCATTTAAATTTGGAAATGGAATCCTTGCTGTGTTAATATGCCAGTGTCATAATAGGGTCTTTTATTGGTATTATACTATGCTGCACTGGTTTCCAGAATGAGGGAACAGTGTCTGGGATGGCTAGAGCACACCCCCAGGTTTGAGGGTATAGTGGGTTGGGGACAACAATAAAATATATATAGAAAATAATAGTTGTATATATACAGAGGGAGAGAGAATTTTCCAGAATGGGGGAACAGTGTCAGGGATGGCTAGAGCACACCACCAAACTTGACACTACAAGTGTTTACCTAAGTTTACAAGTGTCTAAGACTAGCAAGGCCCCACATCACCAACAAAATCCCTGGCAGTTTTGTTAGATTTCCTAGGCACCCCTAAGTCCCCAAAATGGCAGAACAACAGTTATGAGGGGTTTGTTGGGGGGATGCATCCCTGTGAAACATAGCTATTATATAGTTGATTTGAAAACCAGTCTTTTGATCACTGTCAGATTCATATTAGCACACCCACATTTTGCCTGCATGCTTCAGTATCTCACCTTGGGACACTGGCCAGTCTGTGGATCTTGTAGACAACACTAGACCTTTGAAATTCTTAAGTGCATTGAGCTTAATTTTGGCATCTTATTGAGCCTAACATATTGTCTATTTTTGTTTTAGCACAGTGGGAGAGTAGGGCAATTTCATTTTATCCCTTTTCTATTTTGTCTATTTATCAGAGATGTGCCTTTACAAAATTCCATATCTTGTGCCTTTAGATGCTTCATCTCTTAGGCCAATTATTTTCAGGTTTCTTTCTCTAGAATATCTCCACTTCACCTTGTCTCTCTGTTGAATTTTCCTTATTCTCTTTTAGATGGTATTTTTGATTTTCTTGGCCTTTTGTCTTATATGCCAATGTTATCTAATCAATCTTGATTTTTTGCAAATCGATAGATCATCTTTATTGGGATATAAGTTTGATTAGTGGTTTCCTGCCTTTGCATTTGAGCTTCTTTATATTAAGTTGGAGGAATTTTGACTTTGCTTTCCCTCCAACCAAAGGAATCATACCCTTGGTCAAATGTGGATACAAAGTTCTTATTGGATTGTTTCTTCTGTCTTGATTGTGTATTGTCACGTGTGTGCTCTAAGATGTCCATTTAGCCATAACTTTCAATGGTGGAAAGATTAGCCTTAGTACAACAAGGAGTGTAATTGCGAGATAGAAAATATATTTCAATATTCAATTGTTTTAGTAGAGGGATATCATGATATATAGGTTATAAGGATACATGAATGGGAAACATGGAGCGGGTCCTGAGGCAAACAATGAGGTTTGGAGGAGTGATTAAATTTACTCAACCAATGACCATTGTGGTATGCAATCTCCCAGGATATGTAGTCATACAACTGTTCCCTACAATAATTTGGCGGTTTGGGCTCTTGCCTATTTACATTTTCTCGTTGCCCATGCTCCCTTGACCAAGTTGAATATTTTTTTTGGGTTATGAAACCGGATTTGTTGAAATAGGCAAATCCGGGACACGATTCGTGCCAATTCTTGTCTGGAAATCGGGACACGATCAAATTCGGATCGTGTCCCAATCGGACACATCGTGTCCCGATTTTCGGACGTGAATCTAGAAAAAGTGACTCGCGCGGTTTCAAAAAGGCAAGTTGTTGTTTTTTTATTCATTTTATCTTCTCTCTTTTGCTATGGGTTTGCTATGAGGGGTTTGGAGCAAGGAGCAAAGGGTGTGCAAGCCTTTTCAAGGAGATTCAAACAACAGGTAAGTGCATTTCCTCCTTATTTTTTGCATTTGTATTACAACAGTTTGCATATGCATTTCTTTTACAAATTTGTGCATTTTTGATTTATTTTTTTATAGTATTCATGGTTCAATCAAGGGCAACAGGGAAGGGGAAAAGGAAGGGGAAGAATGCCCCCATTGGAGATGCCCCTCCTCCCCCAATTTTATCAGAGTCTGCTGCAAGTACTACCCTATTGCAAGTAATGTTGAGGGAAGACTTCCTCCTCAATGTAACATTGAGAAATATCCCTTGTGGAAATATGTCACAAGAGAGCAAGGGCTAAGTAGCAAGGTGAAGGGAGGAGGCAATGTGAATTGGAGATGCAACTTTTGCCACAGTACTTTCAAAGTTTCACAAGCATATATTTCCGTGTAAAAGGCCATTTGTTGGCTTTACCAGGTTGTGGAGTTGGAGCTTGTCCAAAAGTTCCTTTACAAAAGAGGAAATAAATGGAAAAAGAGTTCAATGTTGGTATGGCAAATGTGGCTGCAAAATATAAAAAAAACCAAGAATGATGACCCCCTTCAATTTTTGAGGAAAGGCAACAACAAATTCCCATTTGAGAGTTCTAGTGGGGGACAAACAACAAAAGAAAGGCAATTTCACTTGGTCCAATGGATAAGATTTTTCAAAAGGAGAAAAGAGAAGAGCTTGATCTCACCATTGCCTTCTTTTTCTATCAAAACTTCATATCCTTTAATGTTGCACGCTCACCTCTATTTATTGAGATGTGCCGAGCTCTAACTCAAGGGTCTCCATCAGGGTATGTGCCTCTTGGTTCAGAGAAGCTTAGAACCACATTGTTGACGAAGGTAAAAAAAGAGGTGCAAAAAATGCTTGAGCCTATTAAAGCATCATAGGCAACATCTGGGGTTAGCATTGTTTCTGATGGATGGACAGATCCAGCACGCCACCCACTCATCAACTTCATGGTGTCTTCCTTGAATGGTCTAGTTTTCTTGAAAGTAGTGGATACACTTGGAGAATGCAAGGATGCACAATATATGGGTGAGTTGTTTATTAAAATTATTGAAGATGTAGGTATTGATTCTTGTGTGCAAATCATTACAGATAATGTACCTGTTTGCAAGGCTGTTGGCATGATTGTGGAAGCTAAATATCCACAAGCGTTTTGGACACCTTGCATTGTCTATTCATTGAACTTAGCACTGAAATCCATTGCTTCTGATGTGCTTTGTATTGGTAGCATTATTGAGGATGCATGGCATATTCGTAACTTTGTACAAAATCATAAAAATGCCCTCACTATCTACAAGGAGTACAACAATCTATCATTGCTGAAGATTGCGGATACACGGTTTGTCTCTTCATTCATTATGTTGAAGAGGTTGAGGGAGGTCAAGACCGCTCTTGGGGCCATGGTTATTTCAGAGTTTTGGTCTTTTTGGAGAAAAACAGATCAAGTAGCCTCTAAAAGAGTGAAGGACACAATGCTAGATGATGTTGGGTAGATCTACTTATTCAGATCATGGACCCTATCATTTCTTTGCTTAGATTTGCAGATACAGACCAACCCATCCTAGGAGAGGTTTATGAGGGATGGGATTCCATGATTGAGTTTGTGAGGAGCATTATTTTACAGAGTGAGTGCCTCGAGCAACAGATGCAGATGCAGAGACGACTTTGGATATAGGGAGGAGGATGCAACAGAGGAGAGCAATGATGACCACTGTTGATAATATCGGCGATATTTCGGCAAAACGATATATCGCCCAGAAAATATTGGCAAATATCGGCAAAATATTTCGATATTTTGAAAATATTAGCAAAATATTGGCTATTTTTAAAAATTTGAAAAAATATTTTTTATGCTTGCCGATATTTGCCGATATTGCCGATAAGATGTTTTCTAGACCCTCACTGATATTTTGCCGATACATATTTTCAACACTGGTGGTGACCATGATGATGAGGACAGTGATGCTGATTTTGATGATGACTACGAGGATTGACGACTCATGAGTCATGAGCTACCTATTGCCTTGAGGCTTGTATACTTGTAGTTGTTTTGTATTTTCTATTTCTATTTCTATACCTATGTAACACATTTTGATTTTGATGACTTAATGAGAAAACTACAGCTGTTAGTGTCTTTATCTTACTATCTTGTCTTTCTCCTATTGGATCATTGATGAATTGAATGTGTATTATGAATTTAGAATTTATGATTTATCATTTATGTGACATGACACAAATTACAATTGTATTTGAATTTTGTATGTACTATGCATGCCATAATGTTACTAACTTTGTAAAAAGTAAAACTTATATGTAGATGAAGATCTATGTTTGAAATCAATGAATTTGTATCATGAATGAGAATTTGTGTAAGAAATATCCAATTATATATATATATATATATATATATATATATATATATATATAATATAATAATATATAACATATCCGAATGTGCCCTATTCTGGGGGGTCAACGTGTCTGAATCCGACACTCGAATCCCTGTATCCGTCGAATCCCGAATCCACGTGTGACACAGGTTTTGGGCTATGTTTCTCATGAGCATCTGTTTAACTTTTGAGTGCGTGTTTCAAGTAATAGGAACTAGGGTCTTTTAGAATTTGACAGTGTAGCAGTATAAAATTAATTATAATTGCTCAAGCATTTTCTCTACGAGTACCATCTTTTCAAGGTGTCGTGAGAGGGATGTGAAATTGTTGGGAGCATGTTATAATGTGTAGCAAGATCTTTTAACCAGAGACAAACTTCTCTCCGTTAATCTTGTTGGAAATACTGAAAGGGGGGTAAATCAATAATGCCTATTACTTTCACAATTGGTAAGTTTGTTTAACATTAAGAGTATTAATAAAGACATGAAACATCACATCAAGTAGATAGTAAACAGAATTGTCATCCAAACAAGCTTTTGCATTATGTATGATTTATGTACAACTATTTACTAGACAAGTCTGGAAGGAAGTACATGACTCCCCAAGCTTGAAGATGTTTGCAAATCAAGTCTGCAGGAGTCTTCAGCCTCCTGTACAATCAACTCATTGCAACCACAACCACCAACTACAATTGCTGCTGCTGCTGCTCTAGTCCTCTTTACTGCAATCACTGCTTTCTGTCCATGCTGTTGCTACTGTCTCATCAGTTCCCACTGCCGCCTCACTGAATGCTGGCAATGCTGCTAATGCTGCCACTGCTCCACCCATTATCACTGCTGCCCAAACTGTCCTCTGCTGCTATTGCTGCTACACATATCAACTTGCCAATAAGTCTGATCATCCACTGTAGTTACTCCTTAACGGCCTGCTGCCACCATAGTTAATGCTGCAATAACACTTCTGCTAGTTAGACATACTGAGCCCTAGACAATAACTTGTCATAACAGTCGTACATCAAGGTCACAAGATCACTGCTTCCATGTAAGACTGTGATACACTCTGTGAAGCTGGCATGTACTGTCATAGAGATATTGTCTCAAATATCAGTGTCATCAAGTCCTTGTCATCATGTTTCATGAACAAGTCACTGTCATTGTCAATCCAAAAGCTAGATTTTAGGCTTCTGTGGAAGTTTTTTGCAGTGGCATGATCCGGATTATCCACAGTTTTGTGTTCATTCTGTCGACGTTTCAAACCCCAAAGAGGGTCCATCATCAGGACAAATTTAGATAGATAGAATATGAATGAAAGCATATTGAAAGCATATTGAGAGAAGAGTCTATCGACCTGCGAATAATAGATTTTTTGCAGTGGCATGATCCGGATTATCCACAGTTTGACGTTTCAAACCCCAATGAGGGTCCATCATCAGGACAAATTTAGATAGATAGAATATGAATGAAAGCATATTGAGAGAAGAGTCTATCGACCTGCGAATAATAGATTTTTTGCAGTGGCATGATCCTGATTATCCACAGTTTGATGTTTCAAACCCCAATGAGGGTCCATCATCAGGACAAATTTAGATAGATAGAATATGAATGAAAGCATATTGAGAGAAGAGTCTATCGACCTGCAAATAATAGATTTTTTGCAGTGGCATGATACCGATTATCCATTGTTTGACGTTTCAAACCCCAATGAGGGTCCATCATCAGGACAAATTTAGATAGATAGAATATGAATGAAAGCATATTGAGAGAAGAGTCTATTGACCTGCGAATAATAGATTTTTTGCAGTGGCATGATCCGGATTATCCACAGTTTGACGTTTCAAACCCCAATGAGGGTCCATCATCAGGACAAATTTAGATAGATAGAGTATGAATGAAAGCATATTGAGAGAAGAGTCTATCGACATGCGAATAATAGATTTTTTGCAGTGGCATGATCCGGATTATCCACAGTTTGACGTTTCAAACCCCAATGAGGGTCCATCATCAGGACAAATTTAGATAGATAGAATATGAATGAAAGCATATTGAGAGAAGAGTCTATCGACCTACGAATAATAGATTTTTTGCAGTGGCATGATCCGGATTATCCACAGTTTGACGTTTCAAACCCCAATGAGGGTCCATCATCAAGACAAATTTAGATAGATAGAATATGAATGAAAGCATATTGAGAGAAGAGTCTATCGACCTGCGAATAATAGATTTTTTTGCAGTGGCATGATCCGGATTATCCACAGTTTGACGTTTCAAACCCCAATGAGGGTCCATCTAGGGTAATTGTTATACAAGGGTTCTGTCATACATCAGAGCCTAGAGGTTATTCCCATAAAAAATGCTGTCATCAACTTCACTATCATCAAAAGATGATTCTTGTACATGGATGTTGGCACAAATTTATACATGAATAATATCTGGTATCAACACTTAACATACGTGTTTATGTCCTTGCTGTGCTACAAGCAATTAGTGGTATAACCCAGTGTTGTGAACATCTTGATAACATCTTGATTTTATCTCGAAATCATGATTTTTTGGCCTAGCCGATGTTTGCTGATTTTTACCGACATTTTGATGGTATCTTGATTTTGCCGATGTTTGCCGATTTTTACCGATATTTTCCCGATTTTTACTATTTTTTGGTTTTCCAGACCCTTGCAGATTTTATCCCAATGCCAATGTTTGCAACATTGGTATTACCTTTCTCAACTTCATCGACAACTTATGTGCTCAAGGTCTATGTGCTACAAGCTTCAAGGGTTCACTTCAACAACTCTGAGTTATAAGAATCTTATGCCAAGGTCGGCTTAACTGGCATGCACATACATAGTTGTGTGTATCATAGATTCTGCCAATTATGATATACACATCCATGTACAAGAATTAAAATAGTACAACTGAAATCATTAGATAACTTATAATTCTGAAAACTGAAAACATGATGCATCATGCTTTATACAAAAAAGGATAAATGTAAATACAAAATTGAATATCTCATCAATGATTACTCTATTGATATGATGATGTAGAGTAGGTCTAGACTCTAACTACATGTTGAAAAATGGGGCTACATGCTCATCATTTGAATATTTGAACTCTACATCATGATCAACTTGTCATCTTCCATAAAATTAACCTCAAAATCTAAAATTCCCATCTAGTTACAATGGTAAATGAATGTTATACACTATTTGAAAACATGCTATAGTCTATGTATCATATTTTTCTAAGAGGACTCTTCATTGAGAGTTGGATGGGATTGATCTAATTAAATTATTATTGACACAACTATTCTTTGTACACTATATATGATTATCCATGTATTGTCTCAAAGCTTTCATGTTAGCATCATCAAATATTGAAAATTAAAATTTCGATATGTCAGACCTCTCCTACTAGCATTATCATGTGCTAGATGGCCTATAGGTAATTAATAACTTATATGACATACAGCCTATAGATTACTAATAAGTAATCTAATTAAAAATCTAAAGAGTATTTGCTTTTTATGGTTTCAAATAGGTGGCAAATATCCTTAAAAAGGAACAAAAATAATCGAAAAACCCTAATGTTGTATGCTTGGGATCTGGCGTGTGAGGGCTAGTTGGTACAAGATCTGTTTCTGTAGCATGGGATATATTTCCAGGTTTGAAGGATCAGTTTATGTGGTGGGTCGGTATCCGTATCTGTATCCAAAATGTGGGTCCGCGGATCCAGCATCAAGACCCTGTGGATCGAGTAACGCAGGTTACATCACACTTGTAAATTTAGGTAAATAAAAATGTATAAAAAGGGTCAAGCCTCTAACCAGTGTATATAATATCGCCGATATTTGGAAATATCGCGATATTTTCGGGGAGATGAGATATCGCCGAGAAAATATTGCGATATTTTGTCTCCCCGAAAATATCGCAATATTTCTGAAATATTGGCGATATCTCGGGGAAATATCGCACGACAAGCTAAAATATCGCCGGGAAACAGAGAAAATGCCGTAACTTAAATTTCATTAGCCTGGGTGATGCCTTGGCAACCTCTAACTGTTTGCCCTTGGTCACATGACAAACTCAAAAATTCTGAATTTAATATTCTCTGTTCTTAGTGCTGTGGTTCTTTCTATCAATAGAAGCATATATTGAAAGAATGAATATATCAGAAAATAATAAAATATAGCCAAATATTTTTCTGGAATAAACTGAATTGTGCTTTCCAAACAAGATGAGAAAGTACAATTGTGATGATATTGAATGCTCATGATTCTATGGAATGTTGTGATAGTATAAGTATTGACGTTTGGGATTAATGGCACAATAGCTCACATTAGCACATGCCTTGTGTCTCCACACGAGTAGTGCAGTCCTCTCATACCATAGAGAGAACCTGGTAAGTGTGGACTTGTGTTTGAGCCCTCAGTGTCAGCAGCTTAAATTTGAAAGGAAAACAAACAGTGCAGATCTTTTAACCAGGGAAAACTAATTTCTGTTGCATTTGACCAATAACTTGTCTCACACTTTCATTTCTCCTGCTGTTAAAGGTTGTTAGGTTCACAAAACATGATTTTATTTTTCAATTTTACCTTTGAGGTATTGTTGTCATGGAACTGTATAATTGTTTTTGTCTTCAAAGATTGCTGGGAAATGGGGGTAAGGACCTTTTCTTTTTCAAGGGAAACCATGCAGAATCCCTCACTCTTCCCTGTGATATCTGGATGGAGGGTGGCTCAACTGTCAGTCACAATAGTGACTGGTAGCCCTGAGGGACTTACCTGATTTGAACCTATGACCTATCGCTTCCCTATTGGAAATATGCCTTGGGTATGGGCTATAACTGTCTGAGCTAACCCTTGGGCTTAATCAGGATAAGAACCCATATCTAGATTCAAGGCATTTGTCCTTCGTGAAAATGTTTAACTTTTGCCTCTATTTATCCTAATTGTGCTGATGTCATGTTGCTACATTGTAAGGTAGCACAATTTCCAATCTACATGGTTGGAAGACTAAAGAGGGGATTGAGAGACTAGAGAGGATGCCCAAACGCAGATGCAAGTGTGGCTAGTGGACAAATGAATCCAGATTAAACATAAAACTCGTTTCCTTCCCTTTTCAATGCTGCTTACGACAATGAATTGATTTATTAGATCCTTCAGTGCTGGTTTTCATTTGTCAATTAGGTCCTTCAGTGGTGGTTTTCATTTGTTTTGAACCTTATGGCTTGGTTTTCATTTCTCAGATAAGATAAACCTGTGTGAGAACACATAACTGACAGCACTGTACATTTGACTTTGTTTCAAAGCTTCTGTATAGGCTATAGCTAATTGAACCTCCTTGCTACACACCTCCATAAACTTTTTCCTTCTTTGTTATGCATTTTGCAATGACAATCATTATGACCGTATTAGAACCTTCTGTATAGGGAGTGTTTGGGATACTAGTAACTCAACCACCAACATGAAATAAGGTTGCCCACACCCAAAGGTAAGTAAATGGACAATTATCAGGGATCAGCAAGATTTGGTATCGCCTTTGATGTATCATTTCTATTTGACATCATATATATCAGTGCTTTCTTCATATTTATGTGCCAATGTGTTTATTTCATGTTGTTATTGCTTTATATGTTAAAAATCTGAAAAAAATGAATATATTATGCATTTTTTATGCTTGCCGATATTTGCTGATATTTTCGCCGATATTGCCGATAAGATGTTTTCTGGACCCTCGCTGATATTTTGCCGATACTGATATTTTCAACACTGTTTCTAACTATATTCCTTTCACAAGCATTTGGTGAAAATCTTGTGTAATGTACCAATTGTTCGCTGATTAAATGACTTTTTGATCATATATTGCATGCTGCTTCAAGCTTTCAGGCTGCATTCTAGTTTTAAAAAATTCGCTACATGATATGTTGTGCATTGGTTATTGCAGATCAGATAAGGTTGTGATGGCCTCATCAGGATTTCAGGCTGATGTAAAGGCACTACAGAAAAATTTATCTGCAAGACATCTGGTGAGTAATATGTGGAATTAGGATTTTTAATGCATTTACTTCCACTTCACCAGTTCCAGATATTCCTCAAGAAAATGTTAGAATTTAGAACTTATGCCAATCAAATGGATGATCTAAACCAATGGACAAAAATCTGGTGAACTCTACACAATGAAGTAGGAAAGTCTTTTTAAAACAGTACTGACTACAGGCATATGGTGTTTGAGAAACAAAAACACCTTTCCATATAATTCGGTAGAAGTGGTCTGTTCAGACAGATGGTCTGTAGGAATGGACAATTTTCTATAGTTGCATAAATGATAAAGTGCTTAAAACTTCTTTGCAGACTGTTTTATGTGGTTATGAAACGGTCATACAAATTTGAAATTATAGGTGAAATATCTTAAAATTGGGGGATTGGGCTTGTTAGTTATACAGGCCACACTACCATTATTAATGATTAGGTTACATTGTGAGTTACCTTTTGTTTATATTAAAAGTTTTGTTCATATTTCATTATTTTAGTCTTGTATTCATTTTACGTGAAGGTAACGCAATTATAATCAAGGCTAACTACGTCCTGATTACATGTTGCATTCTACAGCTAGAATTGTTTTAAAATAGTGGGAAGGGTAAAATGAGGATTGAGAGTTGAGGGGTGGGCCCTGTTGATTTGTGTAGCTTGGAAGGTACAACCCTAGGGTACTGGGTTTGGGAGAAATTGACCCACAATGGCTTTGTGGGCAGTGTACCCCAGCAGTGGGTTTTGCACCCAAAGTTGTGGGTGTGAAACCAAGTGAAGAAATAATTGTTTAATCATCAAAATCAAGAGGAGCCACCTAAGGGTTTGATGACGTGGGGAAATCAAATGAAAGAGATCTCAGTCCTTATGATAGTTGAGGTTTTGTCTAGAATGTTCAAGTCGGATTAGGTTAAAGTGACACCCCTTGAGGGCTAGCTGTTAGCCTCGGAGAAGGCTAAAAGAAGAGGAGAGATCAAGCTTATTTGCAACCATTCAAGTGCAACAATATCTCATGAAGGAAAACAAAGGAGTCTCAAGGAGAGCCACAGCAATAAGGGAGTGTCATGATCCAAGTTTGCTAGCTCGTGTGGAGGTTTCCTTCTGCCCTAGTAGCTGAGATCTCTGTTTGGTTTTCCTCTGACCTGTGGATAGGGCCACAGGCCTATTTGTTGAAGAAAAGGAGGGTCAAGAGGCCTGGGCATCTTGCTAAAGGAGGGCTGCATCCCATGTGTCTTGCTGCCTGTAGGAGAAGGGGCTGTATGCCCTAATTCAGTGGACAGAGTTGCAGGGGAAGGGCCACAGACCCTTGTGTGCAAGATGAGAGGCCTAAAGACCCAAGTTAAGTGCAGTCGGGAGAACAGAACATCCTCAGACCACAGCACAGAAGTTTAGAGGTCTGTGTGGCCTAGTTTGATGAGTTACAGCCCTTAAAGGTGAGGTCGTGTGTCTGTCTAGGATTGCTGATGTCCAGGACAAGGAGGACGAGGAGTTTAGGACTGTGTGAGCTGCTAGAAGAGGGCTAGAGCCATGGAGACATGTTGCTAAGTGGATGGGCTGTTCCAAGGTTTTGGACAGCAGTTTGATGCCCTAGTTTAGGGCTCCATGTATGATACGTCACCCTTAAAGGATCTGTTCTAAAGTCTGTGGTTGTACGCTCAAGATCTGTGCATAAAATGGAGGGGCCGAGACCCTAAGTGAAGTGTGGATAGACCACACCTGTCCCTGTGATTAGGGCCGCATAATCTCAGGACCTGTGCACTGTTTCTGAGGTTAATCTGATCTTCAAGAGGGCCACATTCAACCTCAGAATATGTACAGTGATGTGAGCTGATCAGCAGAAAGGGCTCGTATAGTGAAGGAAGAAGGGTCATCTAAGGGGCAGTTTCATTGAGAGAAATTGCTGATGTGAAAATCTGTTCATAGGAGTGTTGAACAGCAGTCAAGGCAGCCTAAGAACAGTGCCTTTGTGGACTGTTAGTGGCTGAGCAAGAAAGCCCTAGATCAGTCAAAGTTGTGGACTGTGTGAGGGCAGATTTGTGAGACCTAGTTCAGTGGCTTGGAGTTGTCAAATCAGTGATAAGTTGGTTGCTTGGTGATGCCCTAGTTCAGGGATTCCATGGTTGGGAAATCACTGATAAGAGGGCAGATCTGGAAATTCCTATTAGCAATGATATTGGAGGAGCCTTATCAGTGCAAGAGGGAAGTTGCGTTTGAGGTTATGTTCACTCATCTTGGAGCAGCCAGGGCCCAGGAGAGATTGACAGTGGCAGGTTGTCGGCTGAAGATGCAAGCGTTTTGAAGATGCAGGAGTTGCAGTGATCAACAGAAGAGGAGGCAAATGACCTGCCATATGTGTTCAAGCTACGTAGACTGAAAAGGCTGAGTAGAGCACTCCTTCAGCAAGTAGGTCAAGTGTACCTTGTGCAGGGAAAGATTGGTAGTCATAGGTAGTTGACTCCAAGCCCTAGTTGTGTCTTGTATGAGGGCTATATGTAAGGGCCATGATCCCTGGTATGGGTGCCTGTTGTATTAATTAAGATTTGTAATATAACAAGTTTGGTGTTAAAAATTGTTATGTGCATGGGATTGATTCACTGCTATATGTTTCGTGTTGTGCAAAGTGCTTATGTTGTGGCATTTAAGTGTGTTTGAGATCGTGATCGTAGACTCAAACTTGCTTCTTAAGTGTCATGGAAAAATCAATAGGCCTAGCTGTTTCTCTGCAGGCTACAAGTTTTGTATTAAGGAGATCTTAACTTATGAAGAATTCATGGGGAAGTTGGTTCACATCAAACCTTAAGGTTGTAAAAATGGAAAAAGAAGAAATGAGCATGCGTGAAGAAAATGAAAGATGTCCCGATCATGAAAGGTAAGATCTCCTAAAAGGGAAGACATTATTTTGGCCAAAGATTGAGCACCTATCTATATTTTATAGAGGACATGCCCAACTATTTTGATTTTTTTTTGATGGATGCTTCCTCTTACCATGATGTCGCAAGCATGCCCTTCCCTCATCTGGGAGTATTGCAATGAATTGTAGTTGGCTTACAATATTTAAGGAAGAAACCTTCAGCTAAGAAGACATGGGTGGGGAGTTTCTATTCTGCCAAAGTGGGCCCAACCACTTACAATGACCTGATTGCATGGGCAGGAAGACCCATGAGGGGTGGAACATGTTTCTGGGGGTTTGAACCTTGGTGCAGGGAATAACACCAATTATGACTCCTGCATAACTATTGAACCAATACCCTTTCCACAGTTCTGCCTAACTTTAGAAGTTTGCAAGAATGGGTGAAAAGTTAAAGGTGAATTTCAACTTGTTTTGTGTTCTAGAGTTTATTTTCTAGCAATATGTTTTTGAATAGTATGCATCTAGTGCAATGGATGACTTGCAGTTTGTAGTAATTATTATTATTATTATTATTTAGCTATGTTGCACGAGTTTCTGGAACTAGGGAACGTTGGGAACTTGGGTATGGGTATTGGGAACAGCTAGAAGTTTCTCCAAAATTTACAGGAAACGGCTGATTGGGAGCGTCAATATTATATAATAAAAAATTAAAAAAATAATTATATAATTTAAAATTCTTATATATATATATTTTTAAATTAAGTTTTAATTTAACAATATTAAAGCAAATCAAATACGTTACAATTGTGAAGTGTTAAAATATTTGATTAAGTCTCAATATATAATTTTATTATCACTATATTAATATACCATTGATGATATATATTAAATCAAGAAATAGGAATCAATACTGATATATAAATCGCTATATTAAATCTTGATATATATATTATTATAAAATGGATTCTCTTAGGTGAATAATGTTTTACTTACCATATACATCATTCTCGCTGACACGCTATGCAAGCGAGCTAATGGCGCCTTTCTTTATTATTGTACGGAAGAAAAAGCAAGGAAAGGAAAACAACAACGACAGCCTCTAGGGAACTTGGTCGGCTAAGAAAGCAAACAGTGGGCAGGCGGCAATGCAGCTAATTTGGGCACCAAGAAGAGCACTGCCAAGGTCTCAATGCGGCTTTCCTCATCCGCCCTTTATAACACCAACAAAAGCGGAGGGTCTGCACAATTCACAAAACAACATTCCATCTTCTGTTGAATTGGGTGGCAATGGAGATCGAACTGGATGAGGGATGGGTGAGGGTTGCAAGTATTGGGGCCGGAGCTCATGGCATGGTTAGCCTTACCATGAGCAGTTCTAATGGGTAACTCTTTACAGTCAAATCTGCAACCGGTTATAGTTGGGCATTGGAGAATGAGTACAGGATTTTGCAATGTATGGACTCTCCATATTGAGAGCGAGTGTCTGATCGGAGTCCAAAACATAATAAGTTGGGAATGCTGAAATTCCCACTCCCATGTTCCCAGATCGAACTCTTCTACGTGCCAGAAATGTGCCATCATTACGGTTGCCATTCTGTAAGAAAAGGGAACGTTTCGGTCCCGTTCCAAAGCTCCCAGGAACGGGGGAACTGCTGGAACGGGTTCTCTACATGTTGGGAACGGTTCCCGTGTAACTAAGTTATTTAGTTATTCTTTTTATTGTTATTGTTGTGCTTGTTATCTTATTTTTGGTCAAAAGCAGGGGAAATACTCCCCCACTATAACATGGGGAAGAACACCGTCAAACAGAATGGAGCATTGGCTAAGCTGCTGCATTTGAGGGGTTTCTATGCCCCAATAAAATCCATTTGGAATTGCATTTTGTATTGTTCTTTTGGCTTTATCATGGGCTCGTAGTAACACCATGGAGTGTGCTTGTCAGTGTTTGAACCCAGGTCATCATATGCACTACCCCTTATTGGTGGACCATTTTTTTTTGCAGCTCATGTTGATTGCCAAAAGCCCTCTTAAGGGAGCCTCTAATGTTGCAGGCCAGCCAATCAAGATAGTTCCAGTTAACTTCTGTGCCTATAGGGAATAGAAGCTTGATCTCCGGCATGGCAATTGGTCCAACTTACCACTAGACCAAGCCCTATGTAGGCTAAATGTTGATGGTGAGAAATCCCCAGAGGGAGCCACTTATGTTGGAAGCTAGCCAATGGGGATAAACCTGGTCAATTTTGTGCCAAATAGGAATAAAACATTAGTCCCTAGCATGGTATATGTTCTTAGACTGTACTAGAACAAGCCTAATCGGCTCATTTTTTATTAGTAGGAATGATAGAGATGTAATTTTTAAGGAGAGTCTGGCTTTAATCTCTTGAAGAATGTTCTTGCTGATTTCCTTCTATGTGTGAGATTTTCTAAAGCTCTAAGTGAGAATGTTAGCTATAATTTATTGTTTTGTATCAATAGCGAATTGAATGAATTTGGACGCTGGGGAATTGGACTTCACCTGTTGATTTTGGAAATGCACCACTCAGGTACACAGGATGTTATGGGTTCTGTAACTTTTTTGTAAACTGGCAAAGTGAGAATTTGGACTAAGTTAAGCAAGAATCAAGATGATAAGAGGAATGACAATTCAAATGGGTTATGGCACATGTAGAGATGGAGAAATGCTGTCTCGAATATGAGCGTTGTATCATTTTGTAGTTGTCAGAAGAAGCCGTGTCTTGTTTTTATGATTAACCTCCAGATGATCATCTATTGGATCCATGGAAGAAGGAAGGAGTCTAAGAAGAGATGCAAGGTAACAAGGCTGTTTTGGATATTTGTGTAATAAAGAAGAGAAAAGGGGCACCTAAAAGGCAGCCTTATGCTCTCAAGGCAATGAGTTGGTAAGAGCAGATAAACAATCCAGGTTGGAAACAACTTTGAATATTGAACAATCAAGCCCACAAGGGAAATAGGAAAAACTAATATGCAGAATATGCTACTTTCTTCAACTGTATGTGAGTCACCTCCGGCACAAGTTTCTTTGAATTTGGAGCTGTTAAGTTGTTGGATCTTTGAAATCAGCTTTCTCATCAAGGACATGATAATTTTTATTTATAAGATTTATTGTCAATCTGCTTTTTTATCCAGGTTGTGTGCTATGTTAAAGCCTTTCAATCTGTTTGGGAGGTGGTAGATTGGATTCATTTTCTTAAATGCTAGTGGTAAAAAGTATGGCATTTTGATTGTGTGGTGCATGTTTGGGGGATTTTTCCAAGATTATTTCAGAAACAAATATGGGAGTGGTTAATAAGCTTTTTATTTTGTTGTGTGAGTCTTTTTGAGATACTAGGTGACTGGCAATGCCTTTAATTAAATTTATATGACTTTGCATTATGGTGGCTCTCCACAATGACATTGTTTTTGTGGAAAATGTGTAATGAGTCATAAATTTGGCTTCAAGTCATCTTTTGTTTTTACACTGGTAATTGAGAGACCTTGTATAAAGTCGTTTAAGATGGGTTACCACTTTGTAGTTAGCAGTTAGTATTGTATTCTGCATTCAGTTTAGTAATGTGCTAGGCCAGTCGGTCGTACACGTTTTGATAAAACTAAGTACATGTTCAACAGAAGACAACAATGGACATGCAAATTTAGTAGCAGATCAGAACTGATGAAACTTTAACTCGTGAAGGATGGACACCAAATGAATAGATGCCATATAAAGTGAGAATGCTAATCTTGTAGCAGGAGATTGCTGATAGATTTGTAGGAAGCCTTGGAAATGTTGTCTCTTGGGGAGGAATGGATTTGCAGATTAGCTCCCTTAACTGTGGACAAAAAGCACTTCCTCTAAAGTTGCCTTGTTTATTATGAGATCCATGGATTTAGGGGGTTTGCTTTCTATCTGCCCAAAATACCATGCTCAGAGATGTTTTTCTCAATTGATCAAGGAGTAGATGGTGCATCTTTAGCCTCCATAATAGTGGCTCAGATTACCTTCTTCTGGCTGGTCATGACTACTATGATGGATAAATACCTGATGGCTACTACTTAGACCAATGGTCACAAGCCCACTAGGCATTGGTTCTTTGATGTGCTCTACTTGGCCCCAAGTCAGGTCAGGTTGGGGAGTGAAAGGAGGTATAGAGTTTCTCGACAGCAGCATCATCATGGTAGTCACACTCATGGTTTGTCACCAGCTTCTTCACTACTATCATGGGTCATTCAATCTTTGATGCAAGCAGGGGCTTGACCTTGGGTTCCACCTCATCTCTAGTTTCTTCTACTCTTGCCCCTTGTAGCTAGAACTGGAGGCTGATGCATATCACTTCGCAAGAGCTGATTATTCCAGACTTCAGGGCATTCTCTAGAGAACATCATCATATAGGCTCTCCTGTGGACATTGCCATTCCTAGATCTGATGATGACAGTGACTGATCCTTGTCTCACAACGTAACTTGCTTCTACTTGCCGTTGAACCTAGAGCTGCCTGTATTTGATATATAGGGCTTTCTTTTTCTTCTTGTTCTCTTAGCTTTAGGTTTCCTGTTGTACTTTTGGGAAATGACTTTTGCAATCCCCTTATTGCTTTTCTTATATATTGTACTTTATTGTAACGTTACCACATGCCTTCTTTGGCCATCGGGTTACAACATTAAAATTCTTTGCTTCAGTTATTCAGATTTGCTCGTTGTGAGTCCACTGAGACTATCAACAATGTCATCATGGAATAACATGAAAATACAGTTACATCATTTATATTATAAACAAGCATGAACATATTCT
Organism: Pinus tabuliformis; assembly: GCA_031772625.1. Classification (NCBI taxonomy): domain Eukaryota; kingdom Viridiplantae; phylum Streptophyta; class Pinopsida; order Pinales; family Pinaceae; genus Pinus; species Pinus tabuliformis. Next base: position 1,023,049,225 of record CM062819.1, on the reverse strand, counting down.
ACGTGCAATAGAGATTGCATAATAACAATAAAAACTATTACTGTGGAATTCAATCATGCATAATTGCTCAAGTAGAAACAATCTACATGCATGGTATTTTGAGATTTTGCATCTTGTCATCCACATAGTCCACATACCCATACATAAGCATTTATAACAGAATTCACATGCAATCCGATTTAGCTCATGCATTTCAAATAACAGAAATATGACCATAACATCCACAAAGCAATAGATTCAAGTGCTTTATCTGTAAACTACTCTAAGTCCACCAAAGTGGTTGTTGAAGATTGTTTCACCCTCTAACCTTAGGAATGAGCCAGGGATCTCATTCCAAAGCCGGGCCATGGTACCACTACAGCAATGAAAGCTCCTGTAGGGCTCTAATCTGACTCAGACTGACTCATTGTTTTCCTGACAAATTCAATCTATTTGCTACTGAGCACTCCAGGCCCTCATCCAGCCATTAATCATGATGACACTCTTTCACTGCCCCACACAACATGAGGAAGATATTCCCTTTCACAGCTCAACAGGTGCCTCAGTGATCTTCCATTGTGATTTTGAGGGAAGGCAGAAAGAGTACAGGACAACTGGTTGTCTTGTGGTAATAACCTGGAAGAAGGGATACTTTGCTCCAAAACTGTGCATGTGTAGCAAGAATAAGGTTTCAGGCCGAAGGGTGTTTGTTTCAGTTGTGGATGGCGCAACAAAACCTAGCAACTCAAAATGATGTAAAGTCGTAAGCCTCAAGCGGCTAGTTTTATGCAATTCAGGAAGGCTACCCACTGTCACCATTGTAGTTCTTCCCCACACTTTTGGTTGGATATTCTCCAACTCAAGGGGCTAATGGTTGGATTGCTAAGGTTATAGAGTGGACACTTGAGATGATTTTGTGAAGAGTTTTCCTAACCAGAACAAATAGTTGTCTTAGAAGTGGAATAAATGAATAGTGTGAGAAAGGAGTATTAAGGTAGAAGCCCTCAGGCCAAGTGCCAATCCATATATGGGTCGAATGGAGTCAAAATAGTATGAATCTAAGAGGGCTAATGTATGAATGTGTAAAGCAAATAAAGGCTGCTATGCATGCCACAAATCAGCCTTAGCTTGCTGATTTTTATAGCAGAAAACTACCTTGGAAGGCTATATGTGTCATACTGAAGCATTTGTCATGAATGTGAGGTTATTTTAATTTGACAAAAAATGGATTTATTATATGGTAGGGTAACATAAATTATAATCACAATAGCGATAAGAGGGTTGAAACCTCACATTACTCTATCCAAAATAAAGCATGTTTCATTATAAACGCAATCACAACATGCTATAATGGTTTCCTAATATAAAATCAACACATAAATAGAAGTGAACAATAAAGCCTCACTTTAAAGGAAATTATACCTCAAATTCTCTATTAAGCTTTAAAAATGTACACTGTTGCCCACGGGGAGAGCTCCTCAATCCCTAAATTCTCCGCCATCACAAGGAGAGAGAGCTCCTCTTCATAGAGCGAGTTTCTTCTCCTACAATAGAATATTATTATCTTTTAACTAACTCCATGACATGTCAAACAAATATTATAATGGAGTAGCTAGATCTGTCCTAGATCCATGGTTGGAACTTGGACCATGTTACAACATGTGGAAACTAGCCTCTCCAGGGCAATTCACCCTTATCCAAAAAATAGTAGTAGAATATGCCAAACAATGCTCATGAAGGGGACGTACCACCAAAAATAGTTATCAAACCAAGTTAGTTGCCAAGTGTCCACCTGGAATGCACCCTCCATGAGTGTGGATGCATGCAACCACTCCACATGTGTGAATTCCAAGGTAACTGTCTTCATGGATGAATGTGCAAGATGCCAAGTGGATAATGTGTTCCACCAAAAAAGATGCTGTCAAAACTTAAAATTAGCAAGTGGATCCTCTTAATTAAAGCAAGTTCAAGGAGATAAGGGCGAATTACGGTTTTGACCATATGCCAAAACCTCATGAAATAATAAAATATCTATTTCCAATAATAGCAAGAAATGTCTCCACAAGTGCACCCTAATAAGAAATGCCTCCATAAGTGTGCCCTCCAAGAATATCCAAAAAAAAGCAAGAGGAAATTGTGCACATGTGCGCCCTCCAAAAATAATCTCTAGAAATGAAAAGGAAACCAAGTACAAGAGCATGTTGGGACTCACACATGTAAACCTCCTTATGTGCCACATGACTCTCAATAACAACCTCCATAACCACCCTAAATAAAATAAAATAAATGCCAAGTCAAAGAGGTGAGGGCACTCTCCAATGAAGGTCAGTGGATGCCAAGTGTAGAAGAAATACCCATGCAATAATGATGAGAGAGCACCTAGAAGAGGTGCACCCTAGAAAACTATGCCATTTAATTACTTCAACTACTCAACAAATCATAAAATATTCTCCATGTCAAGTATACCATAGGAGAATGTGGCAAGGTGGTTAGAACTCATCAACAAAATATTCATCCATATGCCATGTCACCAAGTGTATGACCAACTTAAGGGATTGCGCCCTAGATATTTGTGCCAACCTTTCTAAGAAACCCATAAAATATAGATAAATATGTAATTTTTTTGAGCATTTATAAGATATGAATATATCAAATGATCAAATGTTGAATGATTATTGGCTCAAATGTGAATTTATAATACATTTGAAACATTAAAATTTTGTTTGTGATGTTCAAGCACCCTAAAGGCCTAAGTTTTTGTTTGTGTCCCAAGTGTTGAGCATGCTAGAACTTGCAACTTATGCTTGTTCGACCCACATGGGATATGTGTCTAGCATAAAACACTTATCAAAGACATATTAGACACATGAGACCCATGTATTCTATTCATCCATGTGTTTGACATGTGGATATGAGATATGTGGGGGCGTATGGAAGGGTATGCCTCAATGATGCCCATGGGTGACCCCTTATAGTTCTTATGGTTGTGAAATATTTATGCAATTCAAGCTTCTTTTTAGATTCCAATTTCAAAAAGAGTAAATCAACAAAGTGCCCATTGATTGATTATTTGTCATCTTGGCTTGACAAGATAATTCGATATTCTTTGCTCCGCCTTTTTGCAATTTGATAGCCTATGGTGTACAACGAAAGAACATAGTTTGTTGGAGCCTAGTGGACAACCTTGTTTTCTCTACCTTAAGAGGCCAAAGCCTTCCAATTGGGCTTCATCCATAATAATTCTAGTTGCAACAAGAGAATATAGTCTCGGTTGTATAAAAATTAGCTACTGACATCTATAGTTGTTGCATATCTAGAATGAAATCCATTTAACCCTATCATATATTCTTCTTTTAAATATAACTCAAGAAAAACATAATGTCTTTACTTGTAGCTTGGGTTCATTCCTTGCCTTGCTAGATTAGTTATAAATCATCAACTATATATTACTGAATGAAACCAATGTTTCTTCATCCACACATTTAGAGGTAAGTTGTACACTAAGTTGCACAAAATGTGGAAACATCTACAACTTTTAGAAAACGGGAATGCTTAGAAATGTGACCCCCCCAAATGGGAATGCGGTACGGTGTATACACACACACACATATGCATATGCATATACATTGTATGTATGTATGTATCACGTTATCTTTTAATAAAATGAGAATGAAATGGCATTTGAGAAGGAAAACAATTTCTACATTAATTCCCATAGATGATTACTTGATGCAAAATCTACAATTGTCCTTTTATAGATGAGGCTATACATCCAAAATCAACCTTTATGCACGAGTCTAGCTGTGTTAGAAATGAAATAAAACATAATATAATGACAAGTACAATTGCTTACCCATCTCATCCTTGTTGTGGAGGTAAATCCCCTCTGCGGACAGAGGCGATCCCTACTAGCCCAAATGGGGTCTAGCAACAATCAAACAACGCTAACACGCAGGTTCCTAATTGCAAATCAAAGACCGATGATGAGGGCCTACCTGGATTCCAACGCCAATATTTGTAGAAGAGTCGTCGCTCCCGTTCCTTTGCTCCGGCCGGTCACAATCCCCACGATCCTCGTGAACGGACACCTGCACATGTAAAGAATGACACAAACACAAGCATAAAATCCAATAGATGCAACTATATATCAGTCAGAAAGGATATAACTCAATCACCATCATAAAGACAATAAGAGTGGAACCATAATGATAGTCGTCTATTATTGATAAACAACAGAGAAGAATACAACCATAGTTATGACGTCAAATCCTCCTTTGGCTGGGTGATCAGCAACACATGCCTTGCAAAGCTTGTTGGGACTGGGGAACAAGCCTCTCTCTCCTTGGTTACTTGGACAACTAGGTCACATGACACTCCTCCAGGGTCTCGTGTCCCGTATTTTACGTACTGGACACGAAAACGGCCCTAATACGTGTCGAATACGGTTTTTATCGTGTCATGTAAAATGGAATACGTATTCGCCGGTTTTCGTTGTGTCCTGAATTTGGAAAACGCGTATTTCGTTGGTAGAAAATGTTGCCTGCATAAGCTGCAATTTTTTTTTAAAGAAACAAATAATTTTTGAGTGGGGCAGCTTAATGATCAAGTCTAGGCCCTAGTATTGATATGATATTCATGGTAATGTTAAATTCTTAAAGTAAAAGTGACATTCTCCTTAATCTTCATTTTCATCCTTTTACTTAAATTTTTAACATTACCATGAAATGACTCAGGATGTTTGAGAGTGGTTCCAGCCTCATTGGATTTCATATGGAGAAAGTAGAATTTTAGATTTCATTCAAAATGCAGCAGACTTATCAGTTTTTCAGGATTTCAGGATTGGGAGATTGTAATGTTTCCAGGTGACACCACCTGCCCGGGGTACCCCTGCCACCAGTAGAGGACGTGGTCTACCTCCTATAGCTCCTACTTCAGCTTCTAGAGCATAGCAAACTCCACTGCCAACTCCACCAGCACCAACATCTACATCTAGAGGGAAAGGGAAAGCTGTGGCATTTTCTCGCAAGAGGGGTAGAGGAAATCAATAGGATTAGACTTTAGTTATTTTCTTATGTCCTTGTAAGTTGTACATGAACAATGAACATTGAATATTCAAGAATCAAGACCAAGCATATCACATTCTAATTTCTAAATAGTAAATTTTGATTCTATTTTTTTTAAAGTGAACTATGAAATTTGAGAAGTAATTATATTTTAATTTGATTAGATAAGCTGCAACCTGCAATTTAATATGGATAAAAAACTATATTTCGGTATATATATATATATATATATATATATATAATATATATAAATATATAAAACGTGTCCCCCGTGTCCTATTTCCAAGTCGCTGCGTTTCGTATTGAATACTCGTATTTACGTGTCCTCTGTGTCTCGTGTCCTCGTGTCATGTGACTTAGTTGGACAAGAATCTCCTCACTTAAGATTTAGCCTCATGGGAATGAATAATGCTCCTTGCAGCATGAACTTGGCAATTCTCAGACTTTGAAACTTAGAATTCAGAACTTGGAGACTCTATCACTCATCACTAGCCACTAGCTTGTCAAAGGCAAAAGGACAAACTTTTATAGATGGAGGGGAAGGAGATAAGATCAACCACAACATTCATGGGATTGGCTTTATCACTAAGAAGCTTCCATGAGAGGTGGAGAGCTACTCCCCTTCTATGGAGATTCGAAGCCAAATTGACCCAACTCAATATAGATTCCGTTCATGAGTGGGTTAGGAAGAACCTTCGCAAGTTGGTTTGTTAAAAACTTTACCCAACTGGGTTGGCGCGAGTGCGACTCTGAGACAGAGCGCCAACTGGTGCGCCCTCTTTGGAGGATTTCCCCTATTGGCGCGAGTGATACATAGTGGACCCACGCCAATGGAAAAAGGGCTATTTTTATGGGTATTTTGCAGAAGGTGTCTTCAGGGCATATGCAGTACATACTCAAGGGGATACAATACAAGTGTTTTCAGGTTATGTCACTTCCCACAGGTCCTAGAATAAGTCCTCCAATGTGCGGGAGAAGGGGTAACAGGGACGGTGACAAATTACTGTGTAACAGATGCCCCCTAAAGCATGAAGCCCGAGAGAGAGAGGGGTGAAATTGAAAACACTGCCGCCGGAGAACCTGCATGGAGAAGTACAACTGATATCTGAAGTACATGATATATGTGGTATGGGTGCAGCCATCCATAGCAGAGTACGTAAAAATCTGGATCCAATGTATGGGCGCAGCCATCCAATAAGGATCGATATGTAGACTCAGGCATGGTCGCAACCATCCAGTGAATGAGTCATGTAATGATCATAATAATCCACAAAATCGCAACCTGGATCTCAACAGATAAAATCCAGGGTCTTGCGCTCCATCTCGACCCGAACAAAGTACAAGTTCAAGCATGCGAATATAGGAGCTGAAGTCGAACATGCAAGAACATCTTCTGATTACCAGTCAATAATGAAAACTGTTAACAGACGCGAGAGGTACCACCAATAATGACAATGGTCCTCAAGGTACTATAGGTACAATATACGGCGTGCGAATCAGTGAGCTGGCATCGAACACCCGTAGAATCATTCGATCGGAGGCCAATGATGAAAACCTCGCGTCGAACACGAAGAACCTGCCATTGAGGCATGCAGGCTCCAAGGCACCTGAAGGGAGTCTGTAGATCAACTTCCTGGATAATGAGCTGAAGTCGACAGGAAGTGACCTTGATCGAAGGTGGGCCATAGTGTTTCCCACATCATCGACACGAGACAAAGAAAGCTAAGATGTTGTGTGAGGTATCAGAGGGAGGTTGAGTATTCTTGCAGAGGTCAACTTCTCTTGAACATATTGGCGGCACGACAGTGGACTTGGCAGTATTTGACATCAAATGATCAGGGGTCATGGTGACAGGGCAATGAGCAGATGAGAGGTCAAACAGGATAACCCAAACCCACAGAGGCAAGTGTAAAAACAAGTTGAGATGTTCCCACCCAGACACGAATGCAGACAAGTGCCATGTTCAAGAGTGACATATTGCCGACACGACAATGATTGTGGTTCCATTTTCCCCACCATTGCTGGTGAGTACCCTGGTTATTTTTTGGTGACAAGCTTGACGGGGATAGCATATGCTTGAAAAGCGTCATTTCGATAGAATCCGATGTCATTAAGTTTTAACGAGTCTGACAAAGGAAGAACTCGGCGCCTTTTCCTGTTTAGAGAGTCTGAAAAGACAACAGAAAAGAAAACTCCGGGGGGGGGGTCCTTTTTCGTAAAGTTGTGTCTCTCGAGCCCGAAAAAGTATAAAACAATGCTCGAAAGAACCGCCCGATCATTACGACCGAGGAGTACTTTTCATGAGTAGCGATTTCGACCTGAAAAAGTAAAAAAGCGATCGAAACCACGTCGCTTCGTGACTGTTAACGAACCTGAAATGACAAGGGTCCGACGATCTTTTCGTTTTTACACGGTCGGAAAAGAGTTTAAAGACGACCGACTCTCATTTACGTTTAACGAGTTGAGAGGAATAACCCAACATTCTTTTCACGTTTAGGGAGTCAGAAAAGAGCAAAAAATGTGACTTGAGGGTAACTTTTTCGTGTATTTACCGAGTCCGAAAAAGTATAAAATACAACTCGTTTCGTCGCCTAAGCCGCACAAACACCTGTCGCTGCACAAAAACCCAGCGTAAAATCCATTTTCCACACAAATATATATTAAAAGATTCGTAAAATGACTTTTAAACCTATTTGAGGGTCAAAAAGTTATAAAATGGGTGAAAATAGTAAAACAAGAAATTACTTTTCACTTTTACCTTTGGAGAGCGAAATTAGGGCTTTTGGGGTGAGATCTTCGACCGTTGATTGCGACATATCCAGTTGATCATTCGGAGCGCCGTCAGTGTCAGGTAAGAGGCCTCCCCCTTTGTTCCATTTTTATCCGTTTCAATTTTGTTTTAAGCTGCTTTTTCATCCTTTATGAGAGGACTTTAAAAAATGAGGGTTGCGCCCATTGGCGCGGTTCCGGGCACGGACCTGCGCCAATGGGGCAACTTTCCCAAAGGGCATGCGCAAACAGTCGCGCCAACGGCCGCGCGGGTTTCTAGCTCAAATTTTAATGTTTTCAAGCAATTTTAACTGCATTTCTTAATTTTTCCAAGGATCTAACTCAGTGTTTGAACCTTGTGAACACAGAGAAACGATCAAAGTGGAAATTCAGTGGAAGGAAAGGGAGCATGACCGGGTAGATGAATTGGCCATAGCAGATGAGGGCTGCATGGAAGCTCTCAGAGCTTGCGGGCTCAAGAAATTTTTCCTAGTGTCCTATCTACGAGCTCAGCCAGAGCTCTTGCAGTACTTGATTAGCTTATGGGACGAACAGGAACAGGTGTTCCGAATACGGGACCAAACATTAGAATTAGATGTATCCGATGTCTACTTCCTTACTAGATTGTCGCGACGAGGGCCGGTGCCCCGATTGACCGGTAGCAGGCCATCAGGAGAAAAGATGGAAGAGGTAAAGGCCCGAGTTTGTCCAATTGCACAATATGGGTCAGGCAGCGCCAAAGTGGATATCCCCACTGTTGAGGACCTGACACTCAGAGCTGTACTATTCACTATTACACGAGCTGCGGGGGCATAGGCGCCCCACGAAGCTACGAAGAACCACCTGATCTTGGCGACCGAGTGCCTAAGTCAGACGATCTTCATTTGGGCGTCAGCGGTGACGACCAATATGAAGAGGCAGCTGATGAAGGCAAAGCGCGGCAAGCTGCAACAGTTCAGGTACGGATCCATCTTGGTGGCGTTCTTCTTGGAATGTGTGCCACTCTTCCAGGGCCAAGGGGCCCTTGTTCCTTCCTGGGACCTCGAGAGCCGAGGCTGACTCGCTGGGCGGCATTGATGCCGAGAGGGGGAGGTGGTCAACAGATGTCATTTAGACTTGAGTTTTTTGTGTGGCTTCGCCGCCAGTTGATCGTGGTGGAGGACTGGCCATATGCAGGGACAGACTTCATCGGTTACCCTGACCTCCCACTGCCAGAGGGGGAGGATTGGGATGAGGAGATAGGTATGACCTATTTTTGATTTTGTGTTTTATGGTTTTTTTTTTTTTTTTTTGTTAATACATGTTCGTTCTAACAACAGTTATTTGTGTATGCAGATGTTGGCCCAACACGCCCAGATGGCATGTCTCCTATTGCGCGGAGAAACCAGCCTGCAAACCAGCCTGCAGCGGAGCTTCAGCTAGAGGGTGTCGAGGGAGGGGAGTTGATCCAGAACCTCGAGGGGCTAGCCCGGGGGATTCCAGACTATACCCGGCTGGCAGATGTCCCACCGGCGTACCAGAGATATACAGTGGGGGTGCCCACCCGCATCCACCGTCTCTTGAAGCGCCTAGTGCGTGCGGTGACGTGCTATCATGAGCACCACCGGGATTAGACATCTAGGGTTTATTTTCATGCATATTTTTTGAGAGACATGTCGTCTCCGGATGTACTAAGACGAACATGTATATTTTTTGAGCTATGTGATGCACGCTGTGCAAAACATTCCGACACACATATATATAAATGCCTATTTTGGATGGATCTTTTACATGTGATGATGTTTCTATATGCTATGCAGATGTCTAACACAGATGTAATGTATTAGTTGCATAACAAACGACCCAATGCGAAATGTATTCAATCACATATTTTATTTTTATGCAAGCTTAAAAGCACACATGACAACATATATGTAAACTATGCTTGGAAATGGATTTTATTTTTATGCAAGCTTAAAAGCACACAGATGCAAACTATGCTTGAAAACAAGGGAAACAGACATGCCCCCCAACATGATGTCTCAATTCGAGGTACATGCCCCCCAAGCTTTAGTCCATTGAAAATGGAGTGAAGGTTGACAACATTATGATCACACTCGAATTGCACGAGCTCAGGTTTCATTATTTTAACGAGGTTGACACACTTAAAGAACTATCCTCGTTGACACCAAGTTTCATTTGTTAAGGAGCTTGACACAGGATAAGAACTATGCTCTAGCAGACCCAGTTTCATTTTTTTAAGGAGCTTGACATAGAAAATGAACTATGCTCTGAACGAACTTCATCATAATGAACAGAAAGTCGTCACTTCCAAGAATGGGACTCCCGGTGGAAGGACAACATCTTGGAAGTCAATACCCAATGCCCCCAGGACATTATGCACGACGACATCATGATGGGATACAGGCACGGGGTAGGTAGCTACGTAGTTGACCTGCGGTGAGGCAGACACAACCGGTGGGTAAAAACCAGGAGGGGGTGGCAGCTGTGCAGGAGGCACCGGGGGACTAAAGAACGATAATTGATCTATAGTCACAGTTCTTCCGTCGTGTGGAAAACAAACCACACGGAAAAATGAAGAGACAAGGGCCCCCATGGCATAAACATGGTCACGGCCAAGGAGAAGACTGAAGTCTAAAGCACCTTGGACAACCAACACGTCCATATAGACGGTTTTGCCTCCCAAAGTAATAGTAAATTTCGGGAGGACCCCTAGAGGTTGACTGGTTCCCCCGTCAAATGCTAACAGATTCTGTGCGACCGGCCCAAGCTGCGGGGAACCTAAAGCTTGCCAAGTAGTGGATGGCATAAGACTGACTGACGCACCTTCATCCAAAACAGTGCCAGGTACTGCCTTATCATAGGCAAGTACTGTAATCTGGAAAGGCACATGGGATGGAAGGCGAAAAGCAGTCAGGTGACTCCAGTCGAAGGAGATGGCCAAGCTACTTGGTGGGGGAATCGTATGATTACCCCCATGCTCTATAGGAACCGTAGAAGGACTTTCGGGAGCAGCTGGGACAGGAGAGTCATTTTTGGACTCAGGGGAATCTGAGGAGACGAGAAGAACATGGGCATGATGCTCTTCCGAAACAGAGTGATCGGCGGGTGGTGAGCTCGAATCGACACTCTTTTCGACCAATGGTTGGTCTGGAACAGGCTTGGCATAGCCTGGTTCGGGAAGAGGAGCATGGACAAGAGAGGAATCTTGGTCGATCTCTTTGTCAACAGGGGAACGATTTGCGGCTGCAGAGAGACGTCGATAGCCGACATGTAGTTGGGGTGAGGGAGCTGTAAGGCTTTCCAATACGATGGAGGATTTATCCATGAGCGGACAAAGGTGAAGGGGATGATTGCCTTCACAAAGTCTACAGGGGATTCGAATCTGCCCTTTTCCCTTACCATTTCCAGCTGATAGAGTAGCATCACCGTGAGCTGCAGAGGATGATGAAGGGCGGGCCGGATCGCGAGACCATACTTCTAAGACCCTGGGAATGCCAGGACAATCGCGAAGAAGATGGTCCTCCTTGCATAATCTGCAAGGAAATTTGACCTTCCGCAGAGGAGTAGAAGGTGGCTCGATGGGAGGTGTACTCGAGGCAGTAGCTGCACTTTTAGCCTCTCCCTTAGGAGACTTCTTCTTCTTCGTCTTCTTCTTCTTCTTCTTAGCCACCTGGTTACTCGAATCCAGACTTTCACCAGGTGAAGTAGAAGATGAAGACGGAGAAACAGGCGAAGAAGGGGAGAGGTCCACCTTAGAATCAACATGATGTTGTTCGGGTGGAGGAACTGATTGACCAGCAGTTGATACGGTAGGGACCAGAGAGGTTGAGAATAACCAAACAAGCAACCCAACAGTTAACCCAGGTGGGGACAATGTTGCCATGTAAGGAGCGCCAACATTTCCAAAAGGAGGGAAATGACCAGGACTCCGTTCAGACGGGATGCCTGGGTTGGTAAACTCCGGGAAAGTTGCCATCACGAACGAGGAGAAACCCTACGCGAACTAATGCAAACAAGATCTAACCGGGTAGATGTGAACCGTGGTCGAATAAATTTTAAGACGCAAGGACATAACTTGACCTTTTCATTTTTAAGAGTCGAGAAAAGGACGAAAAGATGACTCTAGTCGCTTTCGAATGTTTAGTGAGCCTGAAGTGACAAGTGCTCAGATGAGCCTTTTCTTTTAGGGAGTCCGAAAAGGATCAAAAGTGACTACTCTGGAGAACTAGGCAAAGGGTTTACCAAACAAATCTGTAAAACTGCGTATACACCTTGGCAGTCACATGAAAACCAAAGACTTTCCGTACGGTAGTCAATCTTCCCGAATGTTGTGTTCGGTGCGTTACGGCTTGTAAGGCGGCAGACACGGCTTCCTATGGATAAAGGATGATAACCTAGTGGGGTCTCCCCATATACTCGACGGTACGTGGGAGCTCAAATCCGTGCTAGACCACTTGTTGCGTCACGGAAGGAGGAATCACCCAACCTTAAGTGAAACAAAAGTGACTAGGTTTAACGACGCCGGAGCACGTCTCTAGCCTAGACCTCTAAACAGTGAGCGTTATGTTCCAATGCGTTTTTAAGTTCATTCAGTTCATTTTAAGGTTGATCTTGTATTAGGTTTCGGTTTTCAGGCCTTACCGTATGAAATCTCTCAAAATTGCCTAAATGCAAACTATATGCCAAAATAGGTCATTCCATTCGATGAATGCTAGTTACGAGAGGGTTTAAGGGCTTTCACACAAACGAAATGATCACAAAACAACAAATAGCTTCCCTAATGCAGCTAATGGAAATTCACAAACTTTTCTTCAAGATTACTAATCACTAATCAAAACGAAAAGCTTCTAATTCTCATTAACCAATACAAAGCAAAAGAGATTTTTCTTTTTGTTGATGGCAAAGTGCATTAAACAAACTTTGAGAAATAATGACAAACAAATTCTATTCATTCAGCACATTCAGTTCCCTAAATCGCAAATCAAAACTCCAAAGAACCAGAAAGATCCCAAAGACACCAATGAGCCGTGTAATCTAAGCTCAAAGTGAGACGAAGCGAAATTCAAGCGAAGACAAAGCAAGTCACCCAAATAACGCAACAAAACGATTTACAACCACCAAACAGGTGCAAGGGAGCAATCAAAGAGTCGATTGGACCACTAAAAGATCAAAACACCTGAGGAAGGTTCGACACACAAAGCCACTAGATGCCCTAGGGCTAGAAATGTGAAATCGATGGAAGAAAGCAAACAGCCAAAGGGTAACGATCAAAGCCATTCAAATCACACTCCAACACACTCAAGTAGTCTAAAAAAGGTACCTAGAACAACAACCAAGCTCAGAGGGCTCACAGCCAAGCAAACTTCAAAATTTCCCAGGCCTGGCACGACTGTCAGGCCGAAAAAGGCGCCTTTCTGGTATTGGCGCGAGTTGTCAATGTGCAACATGCACCAACTGGCGCGACTGTAACGCTATAAAACAGCGCCAGCCGAGTTTGCTATGGAAAAATAAAAACAAACGAGCCAAAGCTAAGTCAACAATACCCAGGTACACCAAGGGGCAAGAAGCAATACAAGAATTCAACCCAGAAAGCTAAACAAGTAGAACCCAAGAAACAACCAAGAAACAAGGCAAGTTCCAAGCTGTTCAGCTTGCAAACCAAACCGGAGATGGACTGAAGTGGCGTTGATCGACTTTGCTAATGCGGAGCAATAGCGTTTCGAAGACTATCTGGCCATACTTTAGGCTCCGTCTAAAGTTTACAAATCAAACAAGAAGACAAAACAAACAACAAGGCAAAAAGCCAACTCCCCAGTGGAGTCGCCAAATTGTTGTGGAGGTAAATCCCCTCTGCGGACAGAGGCGATCCCTACTAGCCCAAATGGGGTCTAGCAACAATCAAACAACGCTAACACACAGGTTCCTAATTGCAAATCAAAGACTGATGATGAGGGCCTACTTGGATTCCAACGCCAATATTTGTAGAAGAGTCGTCGCTCTCGTTCCTTTGCTCCGACCGGTCACAATCCCCACGATCCTCGTGAGCGGACACCCGCACATGCAAAGAATGACACAAACACAAGCATAAAGTCCAATAGATGCAACTATATATCAGTCAGAAAGGATATAACTCAATCACCATCATAAAGACAATAAGAGTGGAACCATAATGATAATCGTCTATTATTGATAAACAACAGAGAAGAATACAACCATAGTTCTGACGTCAAATCCTCCTTTGGCTGGGTGATCAGCAACACATGCCTTGCAAAGCTTGTTGGGACTGGGGAACAAGCCTCTCTCTCCTTGGTTACTTGGACAAGAATCTCCTCACTTAAGATTTAGCCTCATGGGAATGAATAATGCTCCTTGCAGCATGAACTTGGCAATTCTCAGACTTTGAGACTTAGAATTTGGAACTTGGAGACTCTATCACTCATCACTAGCCACTAGCTTGTCAAAGGCAAAAGGACAAGCTTTTATAGATGGAGGGGAAGGAGATAAGATCAACCACAACATCCATGGGATTGGCTTTATCACTAAGAAGCTTCCATGAGAGGTGGAGAACTACTTCCCTTCTATGGAGATTCGAAGCCAAACTGACCCAACTCAATATAGATTCCGTTCATGAGTGGGTTAGGAAGAACCTTCGCAAGTTGGTTTGTTAAAAACTTTACCCAACTGGGTTGGCGCGAGTGCGACTCTGAGACAGAGCGCCAACTGGCGCGCCCTCTTTGGAGGATTTCCCCTATTGGCGCGAGTGATACACAGTGGACCTGCGCCAATGGAAAAAGGGCTATTTTTATGGGTATTTTGCAGAAGGTGTCTTCAGGGCATATGAAGTACATACTCAAGGGGATACAATGCAAGTGTTTTCAGGTCATGTCACTTCTCACAGGTCCTGGAATAAGTCCTCCAATGTGCGGGAGAAGGGGTAACAGGGACGGTGACAAATTACTGTGTAACAATCCTCATCAACCAAAAATAGAACAAGATGTTTGTTCAACAGAACTAGAGTATGGTTTGGAAGAAGAGGCAACTTCACTTTCGTTTGCATGACTACTGATATCAAGAGTAGCAACAGAGAGTTCCAAGTTTGGGTATTTTGCATCTACATCCCAATCTTTATGGGGTCCACTTGTATATTCTTCACCCATGTGAGACACAAGGCATAGGTTTGAATGCATAAATACAAGATCTTTAACTTGTTGTGATCACAACTTCTTGTGTTTTATTGGGTGAATGAAATAATAGGTGCTCCAATTCCTTGTTGCCAATGAAGAGTTTGCCACTTGTGATAGAATAGAAGTGGCAAGGTTTGCAAATATACACCATTTGCCCCATGACAAATCTGCCATTTAACTAGCTTCATGCTCTTCCTTTCATTCAAAGATGATATGTTTGGAAAATCCTCTAATGCAACAATAAAACAAGACTAATTTTTCCCTAATTTTAGTTTGTAAAAATGTTGGAAACAACCTTTGGAAGGCTTTCTTCACTCCATTCACCACCTCCTTGCTCTTATGTGGGGCTTTCGTCTTCCTATTACTTTGAGCAATGAATTTGCATCATAAAATTGTGGATTTAGAGCATGTGCTAAAGTGTGCAATGAGTATTAGAGCCATTCCACCTCATAACAATGATGGTCTCACATGCTCTTAAAAATCAACATTAACAAAAGGAAGAGTGGGAGCCTTGTGTAATTTTGACATTTTTCTCAATGATGGGATCTATGCTTTTATAAATCTCTCGCAAGAAAGTTTTGTCTGTGCTACATCTTGGAGAAACTCAAATGTAGTTACTGTGAACTTTAGTAAGAAATCTTTCTTGCTCCAACAATCCTCATCAATCAACACCCTTCACACAATAGATAACTTCTCCAAGGTTCCACACCCTTTACGGGTGCTTGGGTGGTCCTACAAGCCAAAAGAGATAATGGAAATGTGTGTTTTTTCACCAAAATGGCATGGAAACATTGTTGGCCATGATGTTGTAGAAATTTCTCATTTCCCACCCTGGTTTTCAGTTTCTCCTTATTTCTCCCATACAGTTAAATGCCCTTTCCCATAACCATAGATTAAATAAGCTGGAAAAATAAATTTGCTGAAAACATAAATTCTGGAAATTTTACAGAATGTTGGAAATTGCAGAAATAAAAATCAGCAGTAATAAACAGGCATTAAAACACATTTAAACACTGAGATTTTTGGACAAGTGACCCTGGAAAAACCCCCTACAATTCTTGGGGAAAACCAGTTCGAGAGCTCTTCTTTATTTCTGAAATTGCCTTTTTCACAAAGAGAAATATTCAACAAAAAAATCAGCAAGCAAAGTTACAATTTATCTCTTTCCCATGCCTCACAGCAAACTGGAAATTACAGCAAACAGGACAGAAATAAATGTTGTACGGCCTCCTCGATTTTCGTGCCCACTTTCAGCATTAAATGCTGCTGTACGACCAGCATTAAATGCGCTGTACGGACTGCAATAAATGCACTGTACGGCCTGCAATAAATGTGCTGTACGGCCCTCGTTTTGCGTGCAGAAAAATCAGCAAACTGCTCGATTTTTGTGCAAACCACTCCTCGAAAATCGTGCCAAAATCTGCCTTTCACTGTGTGCTGAACCAGTTGTACAAATCTGTTCAACTGCTGCCTTGGAATGTGTGCCAAGCTGCTGTCTCCTTCTCCTCCCTGCTCAGAAATCTCTCTTGCTCTCCTTCTCCCAATCTGCTCATGAAAGAATGAATCACTTTTCCTCCTTTTCCTCCTTTAATCTAACCCCAAGTGACTTTTGGGTGATCCCTAAATCCAATCGCTAAAATAGATTTAGATCAATGGCTAAGATTAAATGCTCATTTAAATCTCACTTTCTATTTTTAATTCACCCCACTTTAATAAAGACCCACTTAGTCATTTATTTCTAAAGTCACTTTTCCTTTCTAATTTTTCATTGACTTTATAAAAGTCACTTTAAAATAGATTTAGTAACTTTATCACTTAAAGTCACTTTTAAATTAGATTTAACTTTATAAAAATTATAAAGTTACTTTACGAGAAAAATTAAATTCTTTTGGACACTTTTCCCTAGGCCAAAGATCAAAGCCTAAGGGAACCACATGTCCTCCGGTACCAAATTTCAACACTCCCTCTTACCGAGGAAGGTGTTCCTCACCACACTCGTCTTGTCTCTGAAGTAGACATGCTTGCCCCGTGGTAAGGCTTTGGTAAGAATATTTGCAACCTGCTCATTAGTGGAAATATACTCAAGCTTCACAGCTCCCTTCTGAACATAGTCTCTGATGAAATGATATCTGATCCCGATATGCTTTGACCTGTCATGAAATACTGGATTCTCCGTGAGTTTAATGCAACTCTGATTATCACAGTAAATCACTGAAGGTCTCAACGGCTGACCAAATAAGCCAAACAACATCTTGCGAAGCCAGATAGCCTCACAACTAGCTAGACTGGCTGCCATATACTCTGCTTCTGCTGAACTCAGTGCTATTGACTGCTGCTTCCGGTTGAACCATGACACTACTGCTGAACCAACCCAAAACAACACCCTGAAGTGCTTTTCCTATCAGAAGCACAACCTGCCCAATCAGAATCAGTGTATCCTGCCAATCTCACTCCATCTCCCTGTCTGTAGTCCAGACCATAATCCACTGTCCCCTGCAAGTACCGCAAAATGTGTTTTGCAGCCACCCAGTGAACCTTCCTAGGCTCACACATAAACTGATTCATCGTGTTGACTGCAAAACAGATATCTGGTCTAGTGTTGACCAAATACATCAAGGAACCAATCAGCTGCCTGAACAATGTGGGATCCAACAACTCAGAATCCGAAGCATGAAGCTTCTTCCAGTTGGTGATCATCGATGTCAACATGGGTCTACAATCCTCCATGTGGAATCTGCTAAGGATGTCCACAATATACTTCCCCTGCCCCAGGAAGAAATGCCCCTCCTCCTGCCACACCTCCAAGCCCAAAAAGTAATGCATCAAGCCGATGTCCTTCATCTCAAACTCCGTCGCAAGATCACTCTTGCAGTGCTCTATGAGTCTCTCTGCGCCTGTAATGACCAAGTCATCCACATACAACACCAGAATGAGAGGCTCCTCACCAATCACAATAAAGTAAAGGTTTGGATCTGCCTCACTCTTCGTGAAACCCATCCCCTGCATATATGTATCTATCCTGGAGTACCAAGCTCTGGGAGCTTGCTTCAGGCCATAAAGGGCCTTCTTCAGTCTGCACACATGGGACTCCTTCCCATGCACCTCAAAGCTCTGTGGCTGCTCAATGTACACCTCCTTCTGTATGAAGCCATTGAGAAATGCGGTCTTCACATCCATTTGGTGGATCTTCCAACCCATCTCTGCTGCTATTGATATAATGGAGCGGATCGAAGTATATCGAGCCACGGGAGCGAAGGTCTCCTCATAATCAACTCCCTCTACCTGGGAGAACCCTCTAGCCACAAACTTTGCTTTGAATTTCTCAATGCTGCCATCTGCAGCATGCTTTACCTTGTAAAGCCATCTGGAAGTAACCACGGATTTGCCCTCAGGCCTCGGCACCACCTCCCAAACATCATTCTTCATGATAGAAGAATACTCCTCCTGCATGGCCTCTCTCCAGACCTGCTGGCTAGCTACCTCCTCATAGCTAGAAGGCTCAGAGTCAAGGATGCTGGTAACCATCGCCATATAGCTAAAAAACCTCTCAGGTGGTCTACTCTCTCTGACCGGCCTCTTCGGCTCAGCAAAAGATGAGGCATCTCTTAAGGTGTCCTGAAGCCACTTGGGCTTCCTCTTCCCTGAGCGCACTTCTCCCACCGGAGAATGAAACTCCTCCTCCTCATCATCATTAGGAGCCTAAACTCCTGACTGTCTTTCTGCTGTCCTCCTGCCTGCACCTGAACCTGTAGAAGCTGAGGTACCGTGTGAACTGTCCATCAGTGGACTCCCTAGTGAACTGCTCTGTGAACTGCTCTGCATGCTGCCCGGAGCACCACCCCTCTGGCTCGGCGAGCCACTGCTCACTGACGGACCTGACATCCTCATAGATGTACCTCCGGATCCTCGTGATCCCTACCCACTGGATCCCTGCGACTGACTCAACTGCTGCTGAGGGTCTGGCTGATCCAGATACTCTAACTGCCGTGACCTCCTAAAGGCCCTGTCCTCCTCGAACTTCACATACCGTCTGACAACAACTCTCCTCTGTGCAGGAATGTAAGTCTGAAAGTCCTTTGAGGTCTCACTGTAGCCCACAAAGTTACCCTTCTCTGCTGTGGGCTCTAGTTTGGTCCTCTTCTCCTTGGGTATATAGGAGTATGTAATGCATCCAAAGATATGAAGATGACCAATATCAGGCTTCTTCCCAGAGAAAGCCTCCTCCGGAGTCATGTGCCCCAAGGCACGATGCAGACTCCTATTCTGCAACTAAACAACTGTGTTGCAGGCCTCTGCCCACAAGAACAATGGCAACCCCTGATCATGTAACATGGCTTTGGCAGCCCCTATGATGGATCTGTTCTTCCTCTCCGCAACCCCATTCTGCTGGGGGTTGTAAGGAACAGTGAACTCCCTCCTAATGCCTGCCTCCGCACAATAATCAACAAACTCTCCAAGGGTGTACTCTCCTCCATTGTCCGACCTCAGGGACTTGATCTTCCGACCTGTCTGTGTCTCCACAAGAGCTCTGAACTCCTGAAACCGCTTGAAGACCTCACTCTTGGTCTTCAAGAAATAAATCCAGGTCCTCCTGGAGTGATCATCAATGAATAAAACATAGTACTCATATCCAGTCAAGGAAACATGAGACATCCAACCGCTCACATCAGAATGAATCAAATCAAGTATCCCAGTCGCTCTGCTGTCACTGCTGGGAAAAGGGGATTTGGCAAACTTGCCCATCGCACAACCTCTGCAAGTATCAAAGTGATCAGTACTGAAATCTGGCACACCTGTAGTGATCTCCCGCAATGTCCTCAAGGCTCCATGATACATATGTCCCATCCTACGGTGCCAAATCTCACACAGCTCAGAACTGCTAGCTCTGCTGTCGGTACTACTGCTCAATGCCAAAAGGGGCTGGAATGCAAACTTGTACACCTTTGCATGGCGTACACCTATCACTCTAGCTGAATGAGCTGGAGTGCCCCTGGGATACATCAACACCTGTCCTCCCCTGAACAGTACCTCATATCCTCTGTCCTCCAAAGCTGAGACGGATATGAAGTTCTTCCTCATCCCTGGCACATAAAGAACATCTGACACTTTCAGGGGAGGTTTGGACTCCCTCTGAAATGTCAGTGTCCCCACCCCGACTGCTCTAACAACTCTGTCATCACCGAGTACTACCTCTATATCAGTGCCACTCTCTGAAAGCTCTGAGAAGTACTCACGGACTCCTGTCATGTGACGTGAAGCCCCACTGTCCACATACCAGATACCTGAAGATGCTCCGCTAATCGAGGGAAAACCATGCTCCCTCTGAACCTATGTGGCAGGTGATCCTGCACTAGAGGACCCACACGTAGTGAACGCAAACTCCCGGTCAAAATGACCTGCAAAGTCCTCAATCTCTACTGAAGCTGCCACGTCCTGGTTCTTCCCCTTCTTCTTCTTCTCCGGACACAACGGCATAGTGTCCCATCTTTTGACATTTCCAACACTTCACCTTGGAATAGTTCTTCTGTGTGTTACCCTGTTTACCTTTACCTTTGCCTTTGCCCCCACCACCGCTTGTGGAAGCCTGCTTCTTCCCTTTGCCTTTCTTGCCTCCTGCCACCAGTGCTACATCCTCATCCTGCTCAACTGGCTTGGCTGCCCCAAGCTGACCTTTCCTGATCTCTGTCTGAATGCAATCATCCCAAAACCTCTCCCATGTGGAAAGGGTCTCACGTGCACAAACCCCATCAGCAAAGTTCAACCATGAACGGGGGAGGCCATTCACTACAATCCGCACCAACTCAGTGGGTGGAATGGCCTCTCCAATCGCTGCCAACTCATCTCTCACATTAGTAATCTTTGTGAGATATCCAGCTGCACTATCATTACCCATCTTAATGTTCTTCAGCTTCTCCTTCAGGACCATCTTCCGGTTCTCATTGGTACTCTGGTAGAGATTGGACAATGCTGTCCACATCTCATGGGCATTGCTCTTTCCTCTCACATGAGGAATGCAATGGTCTTTGATTCCGTCTAGAATCAGCCTCTTACCCTTATTGTTCTTCTTTTTATACTCAGCCAACTGAGTAACATCAGTGGGCACAACAACAGGGTTCTGTGCGGTATGCACCATGATATCCCAGACTTCTGCCTCCTCAAAGATACTCTGCATTCTCTCCTTCCAAACGCTGTAATTTATATGCCCATCCAGCCTATCCTCCACCCTCAATCCCAATGACATCCTGCTGTTCTAAAACTGAAAAATAGCACTGCTGTAGTAAAGATAAAACTGCTGTTTATGAAAAAATCAGTTTGCTGGAATTTTCTGAGTGAAAAATCAGCAGCTGTAATTTTTCCTTTTGCTGTCCCAAACTGCCCTTCAGCACTCAAGCTCTGATACCACGTAGAAATTTCTCATTTCCCACCCTGGTTTTCAGTTTCTCCTTATTTCTCCCATATAGTTAAATGCCCTTTCCCATAACCATACATTTAACAAGCTGGAAAAATAAATTTGCTAGAAACACAAATTCTGGAAATTTTACAGAATGCTGGAAATTGTAGAAATAAAAATCAGCAGTAATAAACAGCCATTAAAACACATTTAAACACTGAGATTTTTGGTCAATGTGACCCTAGAAAAACCCCCTACAACTCTTGGGGAAAACCAGTTCGAGAGCTCTTCTTTATTTCTGAAAATGCCTTTTTCACAGTGAGAAATATTCAACAAAAAAATCAGCGAGCAAATTTACAACTTATCTCTTTTCCCATGCCTCACAGCAAATTGGAAATTACAACAAACAGGACAGCAATAAATGCTGTACGGCCTCCTCGATTTTCGTGCCCACTTTCAGCATTAAAATGCTGCTGTACGGCCAACATTAAATGCGCTGCACGGACTACAATAAATGCACTGTACGGCCTGCAATAAATGTGCTGTATGGCCCTCGTTTTGCGTGCAGAAAAAATTAGCAAACTGCTGCTCGATTTTTTTGTGCAAACCACTCCTCGAAAATCGTGCCAAAATCTGCCTTTCACTGTGTGCTGAACCAACTGTACAAATCTGCTCAACTGCTGCCTTGGAATGTGTGCCAAGCTGCTGTCTCCCCCTCCCTGCTCAGAAATCTCTCTTGCTCTCTTGCTCTCCTTCTCCCAATCTCCTCATGAAAGAATGAATGACTTTTTCCTCATTTTCCTCCTTTAATCTAACCCCAAGTGAATTTTGGGTGATCCAAGTGACTTTTAGTTGATCCCTAAATCCAATGGCTGAAATAGATTTAAATCAATGGCTGAGATTAAATGCTCATTTAAATCTCACTTTCTATTTTTTAATTCACCCCACTTTAATAAAGACCCACGTAGTCATTTATTTCCAAAGTCACTTTTCCTTTCTAATTTTTCATTGACTTTATAAAAGTCACTTTAAAATTAGACTTAGTAACTTTATCACTTAAAGTCAATTTTAAATTAGATTTAACTTTATAAAAATTATAAAGTTACTTTAGGAGAAAAATTAAATTCTTTTGGACACTTTTCACTAGGCCAAAGATCAAAGCCTAAGGGAACCACCTGTCCTCTGGTACCAAATTTCAACAGATGTATGACATTTCCAAATTGAGAAACTTTATATGGTATTGTTGGTAATATTCCCATGTCATTTTATACAAGTTTTTGTTTCTTTGGGCATTTTCGGGATTGGTTTGTGGCTTGGGAAAGGTTTTGCTGTAACATGATTGTACATATTTTTCATTATCAACCTCTTTGATAGAATCTTGCATGAAATCCAACATGATATCATACCAACTTGAATTAAACATGTCATATATTTCTTTAGGGATCACTTTATTTTGATGTTAGTATATTGATTGATTATCTACCCTCGTTGACTGATTCCCTAAGGTCTTGACATCTCAAGCCTTATGAGAGATTTTTCGGCGTAAATCACATGATATTTCATTTGTCGACGCAATCTGTTCATTCAACTTGTCTTGACGATGAACCATACTGGTTGGTTCGAAACATGTCGACAAATGAAATATCATGTGATTTACACCAAAAAATCTCTCATAAACTTGATATGGATCACATAAGCCTCAATTCAACAATCTCAAGCCTTATGAAGTGCAATTTGACATTGTAAAACTCACAAAGAAAATTGTTTGGACTTGACAACATTTTTTCAACTATTGCCTTTGGAGTTTTATCTCATCCAAAGAAAGTGGGGAGTGGCATTGGGTCATGCTTTTGGGTGTTTTCAAAGATCGCCTCCCCTCATTAGATCCTTACTTGAAGCACTTGGCCACTGCCCACCCACTAGGTAGGAGTTGAATGAGATCACCAATGGCAACATTTATAGGCAACACAATAAATCACTTATATAGACCTATCGAGCATGGCATGCCCAAAGTTGCCTTGTTGGAGCATTTAATGGAGTTGAGCGATACACTCATTACCCCCCTAGACCAATTTAGAGTGGGTCCACATATACATTAGGTGTAGGCAAAACACCAACGATCTTTTCATCAATATTTTCCAACTACGTTGTCTTTGAGAGGTTGAGATTGAGAAGCATTTCATCTTTCCCTTCCCCATTTATTATGAGACTTGAGGGTGGTTCAACTATTTGTTTAGGAAGTCATACTTTTCTAGTTTCTTCTAGCATTTCCATTAACTATACTTGGATCTATACATATAGGAGGCCCTCAATTTCCATCCCTAGATTCTTTGGCCGCCCCTTGAACTAGCCTCCACTTGTTTGATTGCTCTCTTCTTTTCGGTGCTCCACTCTACAAGGAGTGCCAAGAGACATATCATTTGGAGTGTGGCCCCTGATTCTAGATTAATGTGGGATCAAGGGGCTATTCCTACTTTCTAGACACCTCGATGTCATTGTCATTCAAGATCCCTTACCAACAGTCAGGCGAGGCCACCTAGGTCTTAACAGCGAGCAACCTTGTCTAGGTAGCAACAAAGTGCATAATCCATATTATCTTCTAGGTCCTCTAAATAACACACTATATAGAGTTTCCTCTTGTTGGCCTTAGATATTAGGGGAGTCTATGCTATTGGTTCTTGATAT
This sequence comes from Pinus tabuliformis, assembly GCA_031772625.1. Taxonomy (NCBI): domain Eukaryota; kingdom Viridiplantae; phylum Streptophyta; class Pinopsida; order Pinales; family Pinaceae; genus Pinus; species Pinus tabuliformis. The sequence continues at coordinate 1,023,025,151 of CM062819.1, read as the reverse complement.
GCTTGCATTATTTGTATTCCAGATTATGGGTCCATTTCTCCCAAATTTGTTTCCGCTACCAGTGCTCAATTTGTCTTAGCTTAGAGAAACACTCTAGTTTACCCTAACTTTTTTGCATTGCGCTTTATTTAGGAGTCATTTCATGTGTTCCTACTATGTAATGGCACTATTGCACTTGGTAGTCCTATTGATCTACATTTGTGATCATTTGTTGGACATAAATAAAATTATTTTATATTGTATCAATAATGAAAAGTCTATTTTGCAATGCTTCTATCTCATAGGTAGAAGGACTTCATTATCTCTTTGAGCTGCCATTTTTATAAAATCACCATATAATATCTGATGAACTTTTTGGCAGTGTTGGTCACTTAGACCTCTCTCTTGACACCATCATTAGTGGTGTAGATACTGGCCATCTATGACTAATGGTATTCTATGCATAACATACTCCATCAGAAACTTTTAGCACTATTATTAGAGTTTGTCTAGGTAGAGCTTTACTTGTGTGCTAAGGGAATTGGTCCCTAGTTCCTCATCAATTGGTACGTCTACAAACTCCTCATATGGCTTGTAATTTTTTTTTCCTACATTGCAATGCTTCTATCTCATAGGTAGAAGGACTTCATTATCTCTTTGAGCTTCCATTTTTATAAAATCACCATATAATATCTAATGAACTTTTTGGCAGTGTTGGTCACTTAGACCTCTCTCTTGACACCATCATTAGTGGTGTAGACACTGGCCATCTATGACTAATGGTATTCTATGCATAAGATACTCCATCAGAAACTTTTAGCACTATTATTAGAGTTTGTCTAGGTAGAGCTTTACTTGTGTGCTAAGGGAATTGGTCCCTAGTTCCTCATCAATTGGTACGTCTACAAACTCCTCATATGGCTTGTAATTTTTTTTTTCCTACAAAATTTTCTGCTACCTTAGAGTTATCTTAAGACAAACAACATTATTATCTTTTATCAAGTAACCTAGGGATCAATTCCTCCTCTTTGTTGAAAAATGGTAGTTGCAGTCGGTATTTTCATTAGCAATGATATTTGCAGTCGGTATTTTCATTAGCAAAATCAAAAGAGAAAATTTGAATTTATAATTGTTAGTTCATTACCCCACAAGTGCTCAAGTCGACTCGTCCAAGATCAAGTTGGCTTGCCCAAGAGCCACGTCTTTTCGCATGGACGAATAACTATAAATAGAGCCTATCTGCTCTCCTCCAAGACACACTTCGAATCTCTCCTTGTAGCTCTGCGAAACACTTTAGATCTGAGGCGTCTGTCGTAAAGCAAGTTCTATGGCATCTAATCTCTGTTACATGTGTGAGTTCTGTGGCATCTAAACTCTGCTACATGTGCGAGTCTTGTGGCATCTAATCTCTGTTACATGAGTGAGTTTTGTGGCATCTAATCTCTGTAACATATGCGAGTTTTGTGGCATCATATTTTTGTGACTTATGCGAACTTTGTGGCATATGTGAGTTCACTGGAACCATCTTTCTGTGGATTATGCGAGGTTTGTGACTATGGCCAAAGTGAATTTCAGACCTAATTTGTAGGGATCCTTGTATTGACATTAAAAGGATGGCTTGGCAGTTGTGGGAGATCATCTTGCTGATCAGTGTTTGTCCATGTGATCTTATCAAAGATATGTTATTTTGAATGATGTACAATTGATGAATTGAACTCTTTCTCACAAGGAAAGATTGTTGGGTTTTTCCCTTGGGGGGTTTTGCCCTGTTCGCTGGTCTAAATTTTGGTGTCCCTTGTCTTATTGTCTACTGTGATCTCTAGTGCTGCTCTATTGTTAATGGTTGAAATTTTTATAGCTGCTTGATGATTGGAATGCTCTAAAGAAGTCAAATTATATCATTAGAAGTAGTTATCAGTTTGAAAAATTGTATTAGTCTTGATTGCACTAGTAAATCAACACTCTTCTCCTCATTCATTGAGATATAAACTAATATTGGTATATTTTAATAACTATTGAACTAAATTTTTTAGCTACATCCTTTCGATGATTGTAGTTTTTATGTATTTTCCCATCAAACTAGTGTTGGATTTGCATGGAATAATTGATAGCTATAGAGGGACTCATGGGAAGTACCTCTCATTTGGCCAATGAGTAGGGAAATGAGGATAGGTACCATAGTAGTACCGATGGACGCATTGTGTATCTATCGTACTCCCTATGCTAAGATGACAATGATTTGGGATTAATTGGAACTGACTTTGGGTCAGTAAGAGTGATATAACTCACTCTCTTTTGGAACTGAATTCGGGTTAGTAAGAGTGGTATGACACACTCTCTTCATTGGGACTGACTTCGGATCAGTAAGAGTGCTATTGGGCACTCTCTTTTATCTGGGACTGACTTCAGGTCAATAGAGGATGATGTGATACATTCTCGATCATTTCATCTTCTTCATAGTTCAGCAGAGTAGAGCAGAGTTGAGTAGTGCAAGGTAGTGCATTTGATGGCTGAGATAGTACCGACAAACAGATGGATTAACAGATGGAGTTCTCCCTAGTTAAGAGGGAGTGTTAAAATTGGCAACTAGGGCCAAACTCCACGTGGGTAATCTTATTTATGGCAGCTAATATTTTTCTTGGATTCCTCTCATCGAGAAGTGTAGGATTGATCTAACGATCATTTGATTCCGACATGTATTCATGGAGATATGAATTTATTTGTATTTCTTGACAATTTGTCAAGGTCGGTCAGCATGTAAAATAGTGTTGCACACCCCCAACTAAACCTCAATGTGGGATATAAATAGAGGAGACCTTGAGACATTAGATCATTCATCTCATCCTCACATCTCTCTCCTTGTCTCTTGGGTATACAAATGAAAGAGGACGCAAATCTCACGCGGGAAAGAGGACGCAACTCTCACGTGGGAAAGAGGACGCAATTAGGGCATCATTGTGAGAGGATGCAGTTAGGGCAGCAAGGACGCAGGAAGGTACACCAATCTTGTTTGAGGTGATCTAGGCCCGTGTTGGCCAACGTATTGCCTCCATTGACTGCGACTTTGTGTGGGTAGCCTCTCCTAGGCTAGGGACAACTTGCGTTGACTTGTTGGAGAGCTCATTTGGGACAGTGTTGACTGGTTAGTGTTGGCTGCAGTATGCTGTAGCATTGGCTGTTGTTTTGACCTTATTACATTGACTATTTTGGGCTGCAATTACTGTTGTTGGAGACCGAGTTCTCCTAGATTATCTTGAGGACATTTGGGAGCTGATTGGTCACCCTTGTTATTTCTCTTCAAGGGTTTCTTTACTGTTGTTGTAAATCATAGATTTGTGTATTGTACTATCTCTCTCTTTGCTGAATTATTGAAGAATATAGAAGAAGTGATCAAAGAGTTTCCCCGCATTGGGGTTTGTCCCTGGCTAGCACCACATCTTGTGTCTCTTGTCTTGGCTTGTCTTCTGTTGATTTTATTTATGTTCTATCAATTTTTTACTTTTATGTTAATGTGATTGCTATATTGAGAATTGACATTGGGTTAATAAGAAGAATTGAATTAAATTGCTCTAAGCATAAAACATACCATAATTGAACACACTTGAAGCTGGAAATATGTACTATATGGACTAGATAGAAGTGGCTTCTAGGTGGCTCTACAAGATAAGCATGTTGCGGATGGCAGCATTGAGAAGTACAAGGCGAGGTTTGTGGCTAGAGGGTTCTCTAGTGAAGGCCTCCTTCGGAGTCATATTCTCCAATACTCTGTGAGGACTCTTGTTCTGAAGATAAACAACAATATTGCAGGCTTCAACCCACAAAAACAAAGGCAACCCCTAATCATGAATCATTGCTCTAGCAGCCCCAACAATAGCTCTGTTCTTCCTTTTAGACACCCCATTCTGTTGGGGGTTGTAAGGAACCATGAACTCTCCCCCAATGCCCTCCTGTGCACAGAAGTCAGAAAACCCACCATTGGTGTACTCACCACCATTGTCTGACCTCGAGACCCGAATCTTCCTACTTGTCTGCTTTTCCACAAGAGCTTTGAACTCTTTAAACCGACTGAAGACCTCACCCTTGGTCTTCAGGAAATATATCCAAGTCCTCCTAGAGTAGTCATCAATGAACATAACATAATACTCATAACCACCCAAAGACACGTGAGTCATACAACCACTAACATCAATATGAATCAAGTTTAACATACCTGTAGATCTGCTGTTGCTCGCTGGGAATGGTAACTTGGTGTACTTGCCCAAAGCACAACCTCTTCAGATCTCATAATGCTCGACACTGAAATCAGGAACTCTAGTAGTGATCTCCCTTAGTACTCTCAAGGATCCATGATGCATTGCGCCATCCTATGGTGCCATAACTCGCTCAAGTCTCTATTGCTGGTGGTACTAGTGTGACTGCTGCCAGATGTGCTACTCACCAATGCTCCTATCGACTGAAAATTGAACCTGTATAGTTTCCCAGAGCGGACTCCAATCACTTTGGCCAAAGTGATGGAAGCTCCCATGGGATGCATCAATTCCTGCCCTCCTGAGAAAGTGACGTCAAACCCCTTCTCCTCCATAGAAGACACTGAAATCAAGTTCTTCTTCATCCCCGAAACATACAAAAAATCGATGACCTTCAAAGGAGGCAAAGACTCCCTCTTAAAGGTCACAGTCCCCACACCAACAACTCTCACAGTGTGATCATCTCCTAGTACAATCTCAATATCAAGTGCCCTCTCTGCAAACTCTGAAAAGAATTCCGATGCAACTATCATATGGCGGGAAGCCCTGCTGTCTATGTACCACACATTTGATGATGTACTCCTACCTAAGTCACCACCTGACACAGGGATTCAGGATTCGTAGGATTTAGGGATTCGAGTGTCGGATTTTGACACGTTGACCCCCTGGAATAGGACACGTAGGATTCGTTATATATTATTTTATTAAATAAATATATAAATATATAAATATATATATATATATATTAAAAATTAGATATTTCTTATACAAATTTTAATTAATGATACAAATTTATTGATTTCAAACATAGATCTTCATCTATAGCATGCATAGTACATACAAAATTCAAATACATGTCAGTGGTCACATAAATCATGATTCATAATTCTTTTATTTTCACTTTCCATAGTTATGGAGATGTGTAATTTATTTCATTTTTAATATGGAGTTGATATATAAGATTTTAAAATATCATTAACAAAGAAAAATTTAACGTGGGTTACAAATAAAATATTTCAATACACAAATTGAGTAAAAGATTTTAACATTAACATATATATAAAGAAAATGATTTAGAGAATTCTTATTCCATTAAAGCTGCTTTTTAATTCAATGTATGGGACAAAATATCCACATAATTTTAGGGGTGTGCTGACTTTTTCACCTTGTCATTTGGTTATTGTTGATAAAGTATCCCAAGGATCGAGAAATACTTTCATACTCGCACCGAAAAAGCACTTTCACCTTATCTTTCACCGACAAACCCTCCATGTTTAATCAGACATAATTTCCACGAAATTTTCAGAGCAGTGAAATTCCGTGACATAATTTCCACACAATTCGCTGGCACTAGAATATTCTTGTTCTTGTCGTTTTCAGTGGTCGAGAATTCTTCACGTTGTCATTTCACGACTCTCGAGACTACTGCGTCTCTATAGTGGAGCCTGGCCAACAACGTGAAAACCTAGGAATCTCCTTGCGGCCTTAAAAACTTAGGAATCTCCTTGCAAACAACTCAAACAATGCAAATACAAATGACAAACAGCGTGAAAGAATAAAGGAAATGCGTGCTTTTTAACTCGCGGGAGGCAGTTTTCTGGAATACGAATCCTAAAATCGGGATTCGCTGAGCATGCACGGGATTTGTACAGGATTCATACGAATCCTAGTCAGACTTGTCGAATTCGGTTTTGGGATACAATTTTCCAGCGAATCGTATTGGATACGCGGGATTCGGATTCGACGACATATATCAACGAATCCGGTTACTTAGACTCCTACTAGATGTAGAAGTAATAAATGCAAAGTCCTTGTCAAACTATGAAGCAAACTGCTCCACCTCTGTTGAAGCTGCAGTACCCTTCTTCCCCTTGTTCTCCTCTCAGGACACGAAGCAACATAGTGCCCCATCTTCTGACATGCCCAACATTTGACTTTGGACATATCCGTATCTTTCTTCTTCTTCTTCTCCTTTCCCTTAGCCCCATTTGATGAGGCCCCTTTCTTGGCCTTCCCTTTGTTCTTCCCCCTGGCTGTCAAGGCTACATCCTCCTCATCTGCTATCTTCACCCCACCACTTCCAGTCTTCCGTATCTCCTGCTGCACACAATCATCCTAGAATCTATCCCAATTGGGAAGATTCTCCCTAGAGGTAACAACATCTCCAAAGACCTCCCAAGACTTAGGAAGTCTCGCTACAACTTACTTGACAAACTCCGTGGGTGCAATTGCATCACCAATAGTAGTCAAATGATCACATACTTGTTTGACCCTGCCAAGATAATGAACTACACTTTCAGCGTTTGTCATCTTGATTTCTTCAAACTTTCTTTAAGTACCATCTTCCTGCGCTCATTGGTACTTTGATAGAGAGTGGTTAGAGCTGTCCACTTCTGATATGCATGTGTTTCCTCTCACCTGAGGAACCACATGATCTTTTAGACTGTCCATCAAAATCCTTTTTGCCTTTGCATTATTTTTTGTGAATTCAACAAGTTCATCTGCAGTAGTAGGAGGTACAACCACTTGCCGCAATATGTCCCAAACTGTTGCCTCCTTAAGAACATGGCCATGACTGTTGTCCAAAATTTACAAAACCAAGAAAATGGAGAAATAAACTTTCCAACACATCTTGCTGTCCCAACAATTCAGTCTGTGCGAAATTTCACCTTGCTGTTCGAAAATATTAGTTTGCTGTCCAAAAATTCAGTTTGTTGTCCAAACCACTGTTTTCTGTCCCAAATTACTGTCTTCTTCAAACTGCAATTTTCAGCCTGTAGCTCTGATACCATGTTGAAATTTGATGACTAAAAAGTTTCTTGCAATCCCAACCCGGTTTTAATTTGAACTTATCACTCCCATTCAGTTAAATGCCCTTTCCCGAAAACATACATTCAACATATAAAATTCTGGAAATGAAATTTTTAGATTAAAACACATGGGACTGTCAACCAATGTTGCACGAAGCGGGGGCGAAGCGGAAGCGTTTTTTGGAAGCGGGGACGCGGAAGCGTCATTTTCCAAAAATATAGGAAGCGAAGCGTCCGCGGAAGCGTCTGCTATATATATATATATATTTTTTTTTTGCATTTATACTCAAAACAAACATCCCAAATACCAAATTAGTTGTAGAAGACATGAAAACATGCATATTTTTGCATAAATCAAGATAGATATAACATCCATTGTACATTAATGATTAATTATTCGAGCATCAACCATTTAGATGCATCAACCATCTAGAATCTAGATTCTTCTCCTTTTGTCTAACCTTTCACTTTGTAAAGTCACACTTAGGAAAATAATTATTTTGGACACTTTTCCCTGGGTAGAGACTAACCCATGGGAAACCACTTGTCCAAGGTACATTAAAAATCAACATTTTGACAATCTTCATATCGAATCCAATGTGTCAACTTTTAGTTCATCAAATGCCTTACGAGACAAACTTCTTCATAGCTGATTTGCACAAGCCTTCACATCTTCTTTCTTCGTATTGTAACAAAATTCTTATCAACTCCCAATTATTGGTAGTATCTCTATCAGCGTTAGTACTGTCAACCCAATCAATGTGTTCCTGAATCGAACCAATCAGAGCTCCCTCTTTACGACTAAGGTAGGTGAACTTATTCTTTTGTGCTACCATTTAAATGACTTCTTCTTCCTTCTTTTAAATCTTCATGCTTTTCCATGTTCTTCCAATTCTTCCATTTGCTAATCAAGCTTTAGATAGATTTTGTCTTGACCTGCAACCTTCATTAGAAGACTATGAAAGAACAAAAGGAAAAGTGCAAAGATAAAATAACATTACTAGTAATCAAGAAGATGTAGAGTACTTATCTTTTGAGGAGGGTCAGCTCCCTCTTAATCTTGGACCTGTTCACCAACCTTGTTCTCATATAAGCATGATGTCATTATCATCAAGGGTTAAATCTACTTTTTACAGTAAAAACGATTAGATAGGGTTCTTGTTTCTAGTGTTCTTGTTAGTCCAAACTTTGCTAGGGTTTATAAACCCTACATGCCAAAGTCCTCAAGACTTGATATTCAAAAATTGCAAATTCTAGAAACATGCTATAGAGTTAGTTGCAAAATCCTAGAGATGCTATTTACATGCTTTCTTTCTATATATGAGATTTCATTCCTAGATCATAAAACCTAGTCTACATATGCAAGGAGATTCTGGCATGTCAGTGATCTCTACATAGGCCCATTTATGATGCATTCAACATTGCTGTCTTACAAGAGATCATTAGATTATGATATGGACTAAACAAGATTTATACATACCTTTTTCAAGCTTACCTTATCCTTGTAGATATTTGATTCCTTGACCTCTTTCTTCAGTTGACATGTGTCATCTTCCTTCAACAGAGGGGCTTCAATCCTTCAACCATTGTACTAGTATACAAACCACATATAGTTCTTTGGGCTGCTTGCAATGTCTTTTGTTTTGGATCATAGAATTTGCACATTCGTTGTTTATAGAGGAATGTAGTCTCGTTATACTCTTGGGACTTTTTTATATATACCTATCTGATAGTTCGACTTCGTGGTGGAATTCATTCTCCTATTATGTATAGGAGAGGAGTCTATTGCTACTTCACATATTTGTACCACAGATATGTGCTTCATATATTTTCAAATTTCGATCCTTGCTTGCATTGTATGATGCTTTCATTGAGATATTGCTTCCAATTTCGTTGTCCTATTCTTCATTGTCATAGGCTTGAGGCTAGATGCTTGACCCTTGAGAAGTCTCAGTGTTCAATTGGTCTAGTTCATCAAGAAAAACTCGCATATCATTGTTCCATAGAGAATCTCATATACTAGTGCCATAGAAGGCTCAAATTGTCTCCACAAAAGGTTTTGTCACAGGTTTAGATCTTCCTTCGTTTTGCTCTTCGTTGTTCTTGGTAGTATAGGTGCTTCATATTCTAGTGCTATAGAGATACGCTTCATCTAGCTTCAAATTCCACAAATTTTAGCTACTTCCATAGACTACAAATGGAAATGTTTTGGAAATATATGTTGTATTGTTACATGTCTTGGATACATGCCACACACTGTTTTATGTTTAAAACTTGCAGCCACATAGTTGTAAAATGATGCTTTTACCTTGATAAGACCAGTATTGTTGTTTAAGGAGATTCGACCTCCAAAGGTCTAGTCTTCATAGTGTCACTACAAGTTCACAAAATTTGAATTTCTATTTACCTTAGTAATTTAATTAACTTCTTCGATCTGCGCCATCACTTGATATATATGCTTAGAACTTGCTTATGTATGCCAGTTATGATTCATCCACAAGATTGTAAGAGATTTCAGCAAAATCACATAGAGAATCATTTGTCGACGCGTTTCGAACCAACTAGTGTGGTTCATCCACAAGATGTTTAACCAAACTGTTTATGCATGTTTGTCACATCATAGAGATATAGGTGTCATAGAAGTCTTGTTCTATCACAGAGATGGATTCTACAAGCATAGTTTTAAAACTAGGCCGGTCTGACCCAGACTCGACCTGGTTGACCGAGCCATACCCCTGCCCAGACTAACTAGGTCAATTATCTGGTTTGGCGACCGATTCGTTACTTAACCCACCGAGTTGGTCACTGACTCGGCCGGTTCGGTAACAGACCAAACAGACCGACTGGCTCGACTTAAACCAACTGGTCTTGGTGGCGGGAAAAAAGGCAGGCTACGCAGACTTGGATTTTTTTGTTTGTTTAAGCTATTTCCTAGCCCCTCTAACCCTTTCCCACGCCTATAAAGGTGACCCAACCCCCTCATAATTCCTCACAACTATCTCATTGCATTTGTGTGAGCTTTTGTGAGGAGTTTTGAGTAGTTGGAGTTGGTTTTTGGAGTAGCGTTGAGGAGGTTCTGGGGCGATCTTTGGAGCAACATCGGGGAGTTGGTTTTTGGAACAACATTTTCCATTGAGGAGTTGGTTTTTGGAGCAACAATGGTTATGGGTGCATTTTGATATAATAGATATATTCACGAGCATACTTCGTTCAGGGGTTGCCTTCTCTCTATTATTCTAATGCTTTGAGTTTGGAAACATGAATGAAAATATTTAAAAATATGATTTTTCATTAAAAATTAAATATTTAATGTACTTTTTACAAAGACCTAGTTATTTGAATCAAGTAGTCCGAGTTGATACTGATTCAGAGTCTGAGTCAGAGTTGACCCTTGGCCATTTCCGAGTCCGAGTCTGAGTATGAGTTTTAAAACATTGGCTACAGGAACTCACATTAGCATTATTACAAAGAATTGCATCATCAAGGAGATACATGTCATAGTACCTTTACCAAATCTTCCATGCCACAAAGATCAATTCAAGGTCTTGGCCTTCTAATTTTGGTTCCATTCACAGTCTTTTGCTCCAGCAAAATGATAAAAAATAAAATGTTGGAAGTTTGTTCACAAAATTTTGCACAAAGGTATATCACAATGATACAAATTTGAACTTGTTTTCTTGATTCCATAGGGATGCTTGAGAAAGCTTGACCTTTCGTTCTTCCATAGGGACCTATTTCTTTGATGGTGCTCATGCCCTTTACCATTGCTCTGATACCATGTTGAAATTCCGATAGGTAATATAATCTCTTATCATGATAATTACTTGTGATTGATATATATTCTTTTCTTAGTTTTTTACTCATTTTTTTATGTTATCAAGCAAATACATAATAACAAATCATAGAGAACATAATGCACAAGAGACAAGAGACACCAGAAATTAGGCATCAAGCCACGACAAAACCCCAAAAGGGGGAAAACTCAATAATTTCTTCTCTTATAGAATCAGATCAAAATGAGTTATCCAGGACTCAAAACTAAGACCAAAACTGTCACAAAGGTTCCAAGTCAACCCTCCTCCAAGTCTCCTCCAACAAATCAAAGTGAACTAAAGTCAATGTTGGTCAAACTTTTGAAATCTTGTCATCACCTGAATTTCGGCCGTGCAGTACTCAAAAAAATTCGCATGTGTGAGCAAAACTAGGGTAGGGAACTCATCTTTTGTCTCTCCTTTGGCTTTCCTCTTTATCCTTTGACTTTGGATATCTTCTTCTCGGTTTTGGCATTGAAATGGATGTGTGTTGATGAATGATGAATAATTGTCCAAGTGGTCGAATTGACTTGTATTTATAGTTGTCTAGGAGGGTCGAAAAGGTGCCACATAGGCCGACTAGCCAACGAGCGCTGACTTGGTCTTTGTGATTACATTTTTGACTTTTGACTCAAAATAAAAATTTCTTTCTTTTCTTACAAAATTTCCAAATGGGACTTGATTCGAATAAATTTATTTTGACTTAATTGGCCCTATAAGCATGAAGAACATGCTAAGACTAAAATAAAATAATAATAATAATGAATATAATAAGTACATCAATAATACATTTGATTACATTATGAAGACCGACACTAGTTACATTTCCAACAATATGTACCCTTGCTATTTGTGTATAATGGGTTAGATTCATATAGATGCATAGGAATATAAATTATGTTTGTTTGTTTGTTTGTCAAGTTGTCTGTGATCCTCCAGGCTTGACCCGTGGCTTGAGGAGTCGTGACCCAAGGGCATCTAATCTATCAAAGTCACCCAGGGATCGCACCTGACTTGGGCCACACTAGCCCTAAGTTGACTGGATTTTTAGCATGTCTTCTCCCCCTAGCACAGGGCACAACCACCCCCCGTGAGGTTTGATCCTGGGTCGCCTTGCTGATGAGGCCCATTCTCAACCAGTGGTGCTAGTGAGACTTGACAGGAATATAAATTATTAATTTAAGTTTTCAATTTTCAATTTTTATTTTTTTATTTATGTATTTTTTGGTTGACTGATTTTTCTTGGTTCTCGGTTTTGGGGTCTATTGAGTAATCTAGGGGCAACAAAGTAGATGATTTCTCTTGCTTTAGTTAGCTTCTTCTTTCCCTTTTTATTATTAGTGTTCTCTTTCATCAAACAACTATTATATCATAAATAACAATGAGACAAAGGACACAAGATATAAGCGATCAACAAGGGCCAAAACCTCTGCAATCTTGAGAGGAAAACCCACAAGAATTCTTCTTCTTATAGAAACTTCAATTGACGAATTCCAAGACCTAAACCCTTGACCAAAAACTCCTCCAAGACCAAGTCAACCTTGCTTCTTTTGCCAAATCTAATTAGCTACTCTTTCCTTGTCTTCAGATTTAGTCTTCCAATACCTTGATTGCAATTTCGACCTGTCTTCCTTCTATTTCAGCTTGCCTGCAATCTTCGGCCCTTGCTTCAGAAATCCTAGTAGCACATGTGGGATGATAAAGGCAGATTTTAGTGCGTTCTCTCCTTTGCTTGTCTTGGAATTTTCTTCTTGTGAATTTGTCTAGCAAGAATGATCCTTCTTTATGCTACAATTTGGCTCCTTCAAGATTTGCAATTCCTCACTGTAGAAACCCTAGCTGTAATCACACATGCAAGATAATTAGCCCAAGAACAACCCCTAAAAATTTCTCTTTTCTCCTTCCTTCCCTTCGTTGCACAAAAGACTTCTTTTCTTTTCTTTTTCACACTTCACTTCCTTGTTGTGGATGCTTGATTGATGCCTCCTTAAGTGAGGTCGAGTCCTCCTTTGTATAGGCTACACACCCATGCAATTACGTCGACTTGACATAGATCCTAGGCCGACATGTAATCTTGTGTAAGCTGATTGCTCATTTTGAAGGCCGACTTGCTTGAAGCACTTAGACAAGATCTTGGAGGGTCTTTTGACTCTTTCTTTGACTCAAATAAATTTCTTTATAATATGTAACATGCCCAAGAGGGGTCTTTCATACATGACAATGACTCCCTAGACTTGTAGACTCAATGACAAGCTCTAGAAGCTCTCAATGGGAGCTTGACTTATAAAATAAATTCTCTTGAGCATGGAACCCATGCCTCAAGACTTACAGTAATAAATTTATTCTTTTCTTTTCATTAAATACATAAAATCATAATTACATATGTCATTACGAAGACCGAACCTAGTTACATATTTCAAGAGGGTCAATAGGTTTGATGACTGGTCCGACTTGCTTGAAGCACTTAGACAAGGTCTTGGAGGGTCTTTTGACTCTTTCTTTGACTCAAATAAATTTCTTTACGATATGTAACATGCTGAAGAGTGGTCTTTCATACATGACAATGACTCCCTAGACTTGTAAACTCAATGACAAGTCCTAGAAGCTCTCAATGGGAGCTTGACTTGTAAAATAAATTCTCTTGAGCATGAAACCCATGCCTCAAGACTCACAGTAATAAATTTATTCTTTTCTTTTCATGAGAAACATAAAATCATAATTACATATGTCATTATGAAGACCGAACCTAGTTACATATTTCAAGAGGGTCAACTGGTTTGATGACTGGTCCAGTTCTAATAGCATTGGTTTATTTAAGTTGAACTTTTGAGTCTCGACTCTAGATACTGATGACTGAGTCTTTGACTCATCACTCTTTACTACTTTTAAGTTAGTAATTTCAATTTACTGTTCCAGTCTTTAGACTTTAGCATCTATTTTTTTCCTTAGGATTAATTAGGTTCTAAAATAATAAATGTTGAATTTAAATCAATGTACACAATATTTTACTATTTCTATTTCATTGAATTAATGTATTTCATTATTGAATTTGTGTGTGTGCGTGCCCTGCTATCCCCCTGTCCTAGAAACATGGTGGAACATTGTGTATAGTCTCTAGAGTATGCAAAGGAACAATATTTTTCTGTTACATTCACTGCCGAGTAAACTGTTCCTCAGTTGTTTGATTATTTTGTCTTACAAGGTGATATCATTTAGTATTTATAATGGAATCAAAGATTTCTGTATTTTGGAGGATTTTTATCGTTTTCATAATTCAAGAGCTCATATTGCAGAGAATGCAAATGGGCAATCTTTTCTGACATATGTTGCAACTTGCTTCTATGTAGATAATTCCGTTAATTTATTGGCTGGGATTTTCTGTTCATTAGATTATTGTTGTCATTGCTTGAATTGGTTTATTCTCTGGGATTTTGCTTTGAAATGCTTTGCTGAATCAAGAATGTCACTGCTTTAGAGGATGCTTATTGTTTTTAATCATTATAATAGTGATACAGATAAATATCCATATATTGGCTATGAGAAATATACATGTTCTGGTCCATTACATCAAATTTCATCATGTTACTTGTGGAAATTGAACCTGGGCGGGTAGGATCCCAGTCATTCCTCCCAACCACCCGAGATAAACCCAATTGACTTTTAAAAAGGACATGGGGGTGGGCTTTTATATAAATGTGTTTGTGTGTATTTATAGCTATTTATATTTTAATAGCACGGCTAATACAATGGGCTAATTGCAGATTTATCAACACCAGCATAACAAGCAGATGAGCTGTCCTGCCATGGCACAGCTTCTGTCGAATACTCTTTATTACAAACGATTTTTCCCATACTATTCTTTCAATGTTTTAGGTGGCCTAGACAATGAAGGTATGCCATATATCTCTGAGTATATTTGCTTTCACTAATTATACAATATAATCGTCTTTGCTTTGTTTTAACTATGCATATTTAATTCTTCTATGCTGTGGAAATTGTTACAGGAAAGGGCTGTGTCTTTACATATGACGCAGTTGGCTCATATGAACGAGTAGGATATGGTGCACAGGGGACAGGTGGGACACTTATGATGCCCGTTCTTGACAATCAGCTAAAATCTCCTAGTCCTCTGCTCTTACCAGCTCAGGTATGTTAGAATGTTTTCGTCTGGGGAATTTTTTATATTAAAATATAAAATAGTTTCTCAGAACAATGGGAATGTTTCAAGAGGAAAGGAAATTTTCGATGAGCAAACTGCTGACAATTAGTGCCATAGCTCATTATTAAGAAATACATCGTACTTACCCCAAAATACTTAAGTGATCCAAATGACACTGCGAGAACATCATCCTTGCATCATGTAAGGAATCAGAACTCCTCCATGAGTATGTCATTCTTGCGCCATGCCATTTCATATTTTATCATGATCAAGGTTTTAGGATTTATGTTTTCATGTTGGGGTGTCATTGTCCCAAGCCACATGAATGCTGGCAGTCATTCATTCATGGTAATGTAATATAAATCAACCATACCCATCATTTCAGACATAGCTTAGCATTCTGCTTGATGAAAAAGGTAGAGGTTTGCACATGCACTTAATAATCACACTGTTTCTCTGCAGTTAGCACAGTGTCAAGTTTCAATTTCTTTCCCTTATCAGTAGGAAATTGTGCTAAAAGTTGTTTTTAACGTTTCATAAGCACACAAAATTGTTTAGTGTCTTTCTATGTATGACACAAAAGACCACATACAGACTCCATAATTACAAGCATTTCCTAACAGATCTATTTTAAATAATTCCTGCTTTTACTGCAATGTTGATTTTGAGAGTCAGATACAGTGTTGCAAACTGCCTGATTTTTATTGCAAAACCATGAGGTTTTGATCTAGCTGATTTGATTGTCCGAAAAAATCAGCAATTTTTTGAAGGTCAAAAATCACAATTATATCATAAACTGCACAAAAAAATTCATGTGATTTTAGTCACTTTATGTGGTACAAAAGTACAAAGTACTTTATTATATTAAAGTTACTTTATGTTTGTAAAGTGACTTTATGAAAAAAGTACATGGTGTTGGAAAATCAAAGTATTTGTAGATTAGAGTTGACTTTCCTTGATAATTACTTGTGATATTAGTTGGCATTTTACTACATTTAATTTTTCTTCATCAAGCAATTACCAAAACATGAAGATCACAAAGACACAATGAACACAAAATATAGGGCTCCAAGCCAGGGCAAAACCCCTCCAAGGGGAAAACCTTGAAAGAATACTTCTCTTTCCATAGAGTCAAATCAAAGTGAGACTTCCAAGACTCAAAGACCAAGACCAAGACCAAGACCTCCTTCAAGCACCAAGTCAACCCTCCAACAATTCCTTCCTAAAATAAAGTCAGGTCAACAAGGTCAACAAAAGTCAAACTTCAAAATTTTTGGTCAAATCAATGTTTCAGCCCTCTATTCCAGATCTGCACTTCAGACCTGTAATTCTTGAACTCCTGCAGTTACCCATAAACCCTAATCTCGCATTAAAGCATAAAAATCAGTTTTTCCCTCTTTCCTTTGACTTTCTCGTCTTCTTGACCTTTGCTCTTATTGCTTCCTTCTTATTTCAGATCAAACTTGATGGTGGTGTGTCAAATGAGGAAGATGTCTTCTCGTAATATCATCATCCAAGTGAGCGAAAAGGTGCCCAACAGGGCCAACTTGTCATGGCAGGGCCAACTTGGTCTTGGAGGAGAAAATGACTCTTTTTGACTTAAAAATAACAATTTTCTCTTGTTACAAAGTGTCCAAATGGGACTTTAATACATGACAAATGTTCTTCTTTGACTCAACAAGCCCTAGAAGCATTAAGAACATGCTTTGACCTAGACTTGAGCATGAAACCCATGCTTCAACAAATAAAAATTCTTTTTCTTTATACAAAATCATGATTACAAATGTCATTATGAAGATCGAATCTAGTTACATTCTCCAACACATGGTGCTTTATATTATTAAAGTCACCTTATGTTTTTAACATGATTAGGGAGGCTCTTAATGAAGGGGGGACATGAGAAAGGGGGTCAAGTGAAGATTAGATCTCCACTATGGATCTATGAGAGCTGAGATCTAATCTCAACAATAAATCAAAGGGTTAGGGTTCTCTCTTCATAATGAGAGACTAAAAAGGGAAAAAGGAAACTAGAGCTCATTATTCTTCAAGTGCATTGTTGAAGAGATCAAAGAACGAAGAAGAAGAGGTTGTGATAGTAAGGTTGAGGAAGAGAAAACATACAACAAGGAAAGTCACCACAAATCTGTGTTTCCAACAGATGTAACATGCATGTAGACCAATGAATTTGGGTAGGGTTGGCAGGTCGAGATTCCAGTAGAGATTTGCATTGTTTTTAAGGAGGGCTGAGAGAGTTGTGTGAAGCTTGTTTTTCTGGCAAAGTTTTTAGTTAGTTGGCTCGCATTTTAAGGAGATCTATCAGGGTGTTTAGCATGCAAATTGAGGCTGAAAGGGGGGACAATCTGCACCTGATTCGAGGCAAACTTTAGAGGAAGGTTCTTCAGAACAAAGATCAATTTTTGAGCAAAGAATTGACTGTGGTTCAAACTCCAAAGCTGTCAGAAGTTTGAAACTGTGGCTTGAATTTCCAGAACTAGAGTTGAAGTTGTGACAGAAATTCCAACGATGCTGATATGTTATTCAAGGGGAGATAAGTACCTTGATGTGTTAATGTTATGTAATTATTCTCTAAGATAAGCTAATAAAATCCTCTTCTAGACTTTCCCCTTGTGGGTTTTTATAGGGTTAGAGTTTGTCCAAAAACTGTGTCCTAAAATTTTGTGCATGTTTATTTATTTTATCAATTGAAAAGTGAAAGACAAGTAGAGCTAGTCCTGTAATGTTTCTTTTAAATTTTCACTACCCTTGTATATATCAGCATGACATGGAGCTATGGGCATTAAACCATATGCAAAGAAAACTGAAACTTGGGAGGTCTACACGAAACCGAAAATTTCTACAGGGTATTAGAGCAGTGAACCTTAAGCTGATATAGAAAAGACAACAAGCATACCTTCTGCTAAAAACAGTGAACAACAAACCAAACTGCCTATGTACACGCAAATAATTGTGGTTGAGAGGGAGGCTAGTTGCTGATTTTTAGTGCTGAGAAGTTTTGTTACTGGATTGAGGGTGGAGGATAGGCTGAGTGGTGCTGAGAATTTTGGGATGTTGCTGCTTGACGAAGTTGAGGTGTGGGATATTGTAGAGAGTGCAGTACAAAATCCCACTGATCCAGTTCAGTTGGCAGACTTCAACTAGTGGAATGTGAAGGTGAGGAGAATCATTCTCGATGCTATTAAAGACCACCTATTCCCTCATGTGTTAGGGAAGAAGTTTGTCCATGAGATGTGGGATTCCCTAGTAAAACTTCACCAGAGCATCAATGAGAATAGGAATATGGTGTTGTGTCAGAAGTTAGAAACACCAAGATAACCAAGACTAACACGATGATCTCATACCTCTCGAAGATCACAGGTGAGAGATGAGTTGGCTGTAGTAGGAGAGATTGTCCCTGAGGACTAGTTGTTAGGATGACATTGGATAGTATTGCTAAGCAGTGGGATGGATTCATAGATGGCATTGTTGGCAGAGAGCATTTTCCTGATTTGAGGAGGATGTGGGATGATTTCATGCAGGAGGAGACCAGGAGGAATGCCAAGAGTGGCAGTCAACATGGTGGTGGGGATGAGGAGGAGAATGTTGCCCTTGCAACTAAGGGCAAGAAGGCGGCCAAGAAGGGGTCTTCTAGTGGCTTCAAGCAACATAAGTGGAAACAAGAGTCCAAGAAGGACATGAGCAAAGTGAGATGCTTTGTTTATCGGCAGATTGTGTTCCACAGGGACACATCCCCTAGGGTGGGGGACGCGCTTCCTTGCTCCCCCACGCTCCCAAGATGTGGAAAATCCTGGGGAAACGTTTCCCAACGTACCCTTTTTTGGGGAAACTCTGAGGGAGGCGTTTTTCTGGTGATAAAACACGTCTCTCTTGTTGGGGGGGGGAAGATGGGGGGACACAAGAGGCATGCCTAGACATCCCCCTAAATTTTTCGCTAATAACAATTAAAAACATTAAAAATTTAAAAAATTACAAATTTAAGTATGTCTTCATGCAACAAATGAATGTAGAGGACCAGTCATTGGAGCATCAACACACAACTTGATGCGTATTAGTTATTTGATCGTGATGTTCATTTCTTTTAGATGCTTTTCATTATTCTAGTTTTGAACTTTTGACTCTAGATACTGATGATTGAGTCCTTTAGTCCTTAATATTTATTATTTAGTACTTTCTGAGAAATTTACTAGTATTTCACCGTTTTCTATGTTTACTTTTAGTTTAGTATTCTATGGCTATTTTAGACTTCAGCATAATGTCATTGTCGTATGATGAA
This sequence comes from Pinus tabuliformis, assembly GCA_031772625.1. Taxonomy (NCBI): domain Eukaryota; kingdom Viridiplantae; phylum Streptophyta; class Pinopsida; order Pinales; family Pinaceae; genus Pinus; species Pinus tabuliformis. The sequence continues at coordinate 1,023,005,853 of CM062819.1, read as the reverse complement.
TTTAGTTTTTGATGTGTTGCGTAATTTCAATTGTCAAATGATGAATTTGGTTTAGATGTATGTCACATAATATTAATGCCCATTGCCAAATGATGAATTTAGATGGAACATCGTATAATGTCAATTGATGATTCTGATTCATAATAGTCTAATACGAAATGATGATCATATTTTTTAGCTTCATACTCACAATCAATCAGTCCAAAATAATAAAATTATGAAACTTGGAAAATATAATTCCTACTTGTCTTTGATGTGCACATCAATTCTAGAATGAGTTTGTTCCTAATATTTGGGAGTTTGTTGAGGTCTAGGTGGTTGAGAGATTCTCTCCAACTAGTTAGCCTCCTAGATTAGTGTGTGGTTGAGATATTCACTCAACCAAGAGATTGCATGTCCAAGATAGGCTAACTATCTTGAGACATAGCTTGATGTATTTATGTTGTATCATTATCATTATTCTTTGTGAGTACACATTCAAGTTTAAAAGCCTTTTCCGACATGTTTTCTGTCTCTGGAATTATTTATTTGTTTTCATTTATTATCTTCTTTTTTTTTCCCGTGGAAAAATCGTAATTTTATTCATAATGAGCAAAATTACATGTAGTAGATTCTAAAAAGCATATGCATAATAATCAGGTCCTGATTTCTCAGGATCTATAAAAGACTGATCTATTCTTTTCTACCTTTCTTTTTTTCCACTTTTCGCCAACCACCACTGTTGGGTGTGGATGTTACAATAGACATTTGATTCTCTTTTGTATTTACTAGAAATTCTTTGTCAGAATCAGGTCCTTCTGATCCATGTTTTCGTTTACTTCCACTTGTTTTCCTAGTGTGTGCTGCTCATTCTGCTGTAGTGGGATGGTGGGCCTTAGAATTAAGGCAGAGTTGTGCTCGATTTCATCCTTTTGTGACATGTTTTGACTTTTGAGTGATCTGTACATTATTGTCTGCGATATTTTCTGTTATCTCTGCTTCATTTGCTGCTTCTTCCGGGGGATCAATGCATTGCCAACCTTTTGGCTTTTGGGATTGTTTCTTATTTCTTTTGGGGCCTTTTTTGGCTTGTGGGCATGCGCTTTGAAGGTGGTCTGTTTGTAAACATCCATGACAACAAAATGTTGTATTTTCGTAATCTAGTGGTTGAGTCCACTGTATATTGTTGTGAACCAGCATAATGCGATAAGGTAAATCTTGACTAAGATCTACTTCAACACATATTTTGGAAAAAGTAAATATGCCTCTTGAGACTTTATCTGCATCAATCTTAAGAAATTTGCCCAGGGAATTCCCTATTCCTTCTAATACTTTGTGGTGCCAGAAATGTAGTGGTAGATTGTGTATCTAACCCATACAGGCATTTTGGATACCACCATAGTGGTGGCATCAAAACTTGGAAACCAAGGGATCATGAAGAGTCCTGCATTGCCCCAGAACCATGGTCCCTCGTTAAGGGCATAATCCTTATCTTTTATTGTTTCAAATATGACAATAAAAAACCCCTTGGAACATAAATGAATATCACAATTCGATGTCCATGTAGAGAATATCCATTAATGTAGAGCGTCTGATTTAGGCCAAAAACCATTAAATCTACACTGCTTTGTTATGGAAATCTGCGTAAAGCTCATTTACCTCAGGCAAAGAGACTGTTAAGGCTGGTATTTGAGATTTTTGCTCCATGATATAGGGCCTAGGTAGTTTTGGGAATGGTGCTGGTTTGGTTTGGGTTTCCTCCTTCCCTTTGATCGCATATTTAAAAGAGTCTGTGCCCTTTGTGCTGGTCCTAGAGCATCCGCCACGCAATCTCAGATTGAGGATGATGGTCGAATCTGTGGTAATGCCATAATCCTGTAGTGTGAAGTTGTCCTGCAAAATTTGTCTTGCATAAATCAAATTTTGCATACTTGCTGATATACCCTTGTTTTTGTATCTCGCACTTTAACTCTTGAATCTGCCTCCCGTTCCAGATCCGCTTGCAGATAGTCCTCCCTTGCAATGTTCTGATAAAAATTTGGATCAGATCTCGATCTACTGTGAGTGTATTCCTATTTGGTGGGCTTTGATCGATCATCTCCCGAGCCACCCACTGTGTAGGAAGAATAGTTTGTACCGGCGAGAAGCGAAGCAGACTCCCCAGATCTAGGTATGCTTCTCTATTTTGACATCGATATGCCCTCATGGGATCACAATTATCCAGATCCGATTATCTTCATATTTAGATGTACGTTTCATATTTATTACGATTTACTATTTACTAATTTAGATTTTAACATACTATTGGGATTTTATTTTTTATTTTCATATATTAAATTTTTAATAATTTTATTTTTTATGATTTTAACGTCCCCTCGTTTCCTTGAGATTTCCCTAATTTTTTGGGTTGCTTGTATACATCCTTCTTGTGCGTATCCCTGCTCTCGCGTTTCCCTGTCTCGAAAACTCTGTGGAACATTGTCGGCAGATAGGTCATTATGCACATCAATGTCCAAACAATAAGGGGAAGAAGAATGATGTGGAAACATCAGCCAAGGTGGATGAGTTTTCCACCAAGTTTGACCCAGAGTTTGTTTTAGTTGTGAGCTTAGCCATTGGTGTTACATCCTCTAGTGTCTGGTTTGTAGAGAGTGGAGTATCCTTCCATATGACTGGAGTGAAAGAGCACTTTACGAGTCTTACAGAGGATGATGTAGACTTGGAGGTGGTGCTTGGAGATAACTCCGAGGTTAGAGCGACAAGTGTGGGGATTGTATTCTTTCAGAGGGAGTTATTGCCACCTTAGAAAGTGACGGAGGTGCTATATGTTCCAGGGTTGGAGAGGAATCTGATTTCTTGTTCCAGTATTGAATATAGGGGATATGTAGTGGTGTTCCGGGATGGAAAGGTGCTTATGTATCACAGGGGATCTAACATAGCATTTGCGAGAGTGATTGGTGTTTGTCATTGGAGACTTTACTGATTCATGTTTCAACCTACGTGGATCATGAGGAGGTCACAGGAGGATGATCATGTAGAGTAGCAGGGTCCTTAGCAGGGGAGCACACTATAGGTTTCAGGATCCACAAGTACAGGTTCACAGGGATCAGGAGGATCACTGACTTCTGGGGTCATAGGAGGATGATCATGTAGAGTAGCATGCTCCTGAGCAGGGGAGCACTATATAGGTTTCAAGATCCACAGGTATAGGTTCACAGGGGTCAGGAGGATCACTGACTTCTGGGGTGACAGGTACAAAATTTACAGGTTCACTATAGGCCACAAGGACATCTTCATTAGGATCATAGGTTCCAAGGGATGAAGTTCCCACACTAGTTTAGGAGGCTACTTCAGTGAATAGGAAACTAAGATGGCTTTATGATACCTTGAAGGAAGCACATGAGTTAGTGAGGGAGAGCAGACCACCAGAGGGTTTGGGTGGCTATATGGTGAGTGTAGTGGATGACAATGTGGTACCAAAGGGTAAGTATATCCACTTCATATATAAGATGGTAGTGGTGAGAAACAACTTCCTCGATAAGAGGGAGTGTGGAGAAAAAGGGTACCAAGGAAGTGTTTCCTAGTGCTTTTGCCTTTTGCCTAGGAAAACACATGAGAACACCTTTTTAGTAAGTGACTTTATGAGCTATTAAAGTCATGTGGCTTTAGTCACTGTATGTCGTACAAAAGTACATACTACAAAGGTACAAATTCATGTTTATTAAATTTAACTTATGTTTATAAAGTGAATTTATGAGAAAAAGTACATGGTACTTTATATTATTAAAGTCGCTCTATGCCTTTAAAGTGATTTTTTTTCTTGAATGATTATTTTTGAAATATTTTTAATGTCTTATGGTGTTACTGAATCGGGCTTGATGTTGTATCCTGTAAAGTTATTTTTTCCTTCTTATAGGAAAAAATTAAAAACTTCTTCTTCATGTTTAGAACGAAACACTCTTGTGTTTCCATCTAGGATTATCTTAGAACCATGTCACTATCATCACAAAATAACATTTTAATGATGAATTGTGAGACAAAAGTTAGTCTCCAATACTCAGTAATAGATTGCGTATGCCATATTGTTTTTCATCGTTGTCTATCGTTTCAATTATACTCAATTCAGGAATCACTAATTGGTTAGCATATTCGGTGCTAGTGTAATTATTATCTTGAGTGGGAGCAATAGAGGTAATAACATTTTTTTTGCAATTGTTCCTTTGATTTTAACCAATGCAAAAAGCAGTGTTGCTAAATTTTTTAGGAAATCTTCCATTACTAGTCTCCATTTTGAGTTTGCGCCAAATTTTCATAATAATTCACCTTAAGCTTGGTACTTATAACTTGTTTACCCTCCAAACGACATGATGCTTTTAAAATCGCAGTGCTATTGATATTATTTTCAACTCTATTCAGCATGGTTTTTTATGCACTTGATCAAAAGTTACTTCTCTCTCTCCCCTTTTAACCACCTCTTATGGAGACTATTTCTTTTTTTTTAAATAATGGACATAAAATATAATAATATTATTCTTTTTTAGTTTTCCAATTAAGTTGGCACACTATATAATTCAACTCTAAAATTTTGGATTAATACTTTTTTTTAATTAACAATTAATTAGGCATTATATGGTTTGTATTTAGAAAGATCATGTCTATATGAACGAGTTACATTTTGAAATGAAATAACGTGGTGCACGGATTGCACTGTTCCATTTAGTGTGGCGGTTGCAAATTACGGTGGTTATGTGTGCCAATCTATAGGTGGTTACTGTATTTTCTTGCAACTTATCAATACAACATGAGTCTATGCAATTTGTTTGATCTAGTGAATATAGCTCCAACAACACAATCAAAATAGTGACTGTGATTTCGTTGGCATTGGTAGAGTGCAGTGGCATATGGACATATAATCTCTATCTCTGATTTTATAAAATTACCAAAATTTAAGTTGAAACCTGTATCTTGATCACAATCATCCACGGTTCGCAGCAAAGCATATGATTGGCAGACAGAACACGGTCGTATGGTTTGGCGGCAACAACGTACATTTGGTAGTACAACATACGGTTGGAAGATGGGACACGGTCGTACAATTTGCGAGAATCAATGAGACAGGGAACATTACAACAGACGTGACGATGACCTAACAACTGATATTATGGCCTTGGGTGGTGGCAGATGCATTTTTTACCTTTTTTATTTTTTCAATATATATATATATATATAATTATTTTATTTTTATCTTTGACCCCTTATTTTACAATTTTTTTTTCTATAATTTTTTTAAATATATGTAATTTTATTTCTTCTGTTATATATATATATATATAATTATATACATATCCTCTTTTAATGGCCAAAGGCCCGACGACAGAATGGAGAACTTCCAAAAAAAACTGTGGCTAAAATTCTCAATCATAATGAACTTGATGAAGGGATGATGGCCAGAGGTCGGATCATACTCGCTAATGGCTGGGATTAGAGGATGAGGTTTTGACACCAATGTAACAAACAAAATTCGTACACATGAATATATTCAAAATATTTGGAATATGGAAATATCCATAATAGGACAAGTAATATATTTATGAAGGAATGTCTGAAATTTGATATGGTTGAATACAATGAGGGTTCCCTATACCAAGTAGAAGTGCCCTTTCACGAAGAGCCATGTTTGTTAATAGGGACATGTCTTTTCATGTGTACCTTTTATTGAATAATAAGTTATAATTATTTATGTATATAATAGTCGCAACATGTCGCCGAAATTTTTTTCAAGTTAAGTATCTGTTCTCATTTGAAGGGAGTGCTCAATATGATAGTTTTAAGGAAGTCAAAATTTGGAGAAATTGAGTATGGGAGTTGCCCTTGGAATGTAAACCATTTGCTCCAAAAGTTGTGAACTCACTAGAGGGGGAGCCATTGAAACAAGCCATGCCCTAGAATTGTGTAATATTCGACTTGCTTTCATATATATATATATATGTATCAGATTCCTTGGCTTTGTTCTTTTTTGTAAGCTACTCTTTGATGTTATAGTAAATTGAAATGAGATGAAGAAAATACATAAGTTTTGCTACTGGTTTGCCACTAGGGAAACCAAACCAATAGCATAATAGTTGTTTTTAAACTAGCAAAACATGAATTTGAGTTTGTTGACAAAATTGATAGTAGTGTTATCTAGCCTATAAACTAATTTGTTTTGGATGCCTAGAATATATCCATATTCAGATTTTGTCCTATCTATCTTATTAACTGTACGACCTTGAGTGACCAAGATATTGTGAAATAAAATCAAGTCGGAAAGAAAGACATTGTACATATCTAGTTAGAGATAGTGACCTCATTAGCTTTCTCCTGGAATTGATCTTCTTCTTCAAACAATGAAAATTCTAGAATGACTACCTTCTTTGCCAATTTGGTGGCCTTTTTTCCTAGCTTCTGCACTTGTAATTGCAGGGCGTTTACGCACAATAGGATCTCTTGCTGTGCCTTGCTTCTTTCAAAGAAGATTTTTCCTATAATTGTTTTAATGTGCCAATGTATGTCAATTGCTTGCATGTACCTATTGAACCTTCCTTTGTTGGAGCCTATGTATGGTATCCATTGGTGTACACTGTTGAAAATCTCTTCATTCTGTATAAATCTTCTCTCAACTCTAGGGTCCTCTTCAAGATGTTGATTTAAGATTTGATAGCAGAGGGAATGTTTCTCTAGTAGGTGGTTGTTGCTCTCTCAACATTGGCTTGAATTTGTTGATGTTTGTAGCTCGGGTAGGTTCTTACACACAGGGGTAAGTGTCTAGGCATGTGAAAGTCATCTTATGGACCCTTAACCTAATAGAAATGCAAAGTATTTTGCATTAGTGAATTAGATAAATCTCAATCGTCGATCTCAAGTGAAGGTGAGATCTAATCTCAACTGTCAATGACTTTGGAGATTAGGGTTGTGGATTCAGTTAATGACTCAAACTTATAAAAGGAAGGCTTAGGCCAAGGTAGAAGACACATTGAGTGAGCACAAGACATTGAGGGAAGGACATCTAAGTGTGGTGGGTTTGAGGAAGGTGCAAAGGGAAGCAAGTGGGATCCAGATTAGCCAAGCATATTGAAGGGCAATTCTAGGGCTTGATTAGTTACATTAGTTTTGGTTCTTGTTGTATGCATTTTCCTTCGTGGGCCATTATCCTAGGACAAGAGTCGTTGTAAGTTTTGAAGTTATTTGGATGAAGAACCAATTAGAAGGGAAAAAAGTTGTGTGCATGTGGTTGTGAGATCGTGATTTAATTTGCTTTCACTGATTATAATTGTTAAAACTCTACCCGTGATTTTTATTTAGTAGATTTATGTAATTTGCTATGTTAATAAATTGCAAGGTTGCTAGGGTTAGAAGTTAACATGGTATTAGAGCCCAAACTTTGAAAATCAATCTCCAGAATTGCACACATCCAGGTCTGTACAGGAGTCATAGGGTGATAGGTTTGGCTAGAGATCGTACGAGTAGTGATAAAATTTGCAGGGTTCTGAGTTGATTGTGCACATGCCATACATCGTGTAGCGTGGGTTGTAAAAATCGTGGTAGGATGAAGTTTCTCTTTTAAGAATAAAAATAAATTAAAAAGGGGTGTGGTTGACAAGACTTGTTAGCTGACAACCCAATCACCATAGGAACCTACGCAGGACATAGACATAGTTGGCAGTATTTGCAACAATTGACAAAGGAATTGTTGCTAGGGGTTGTTTGAGTAAGTTGTTGTTGTGTGAGTCGACGGTCAGATGTTGGTGCCACGAAAAAGGTGCAGGTTTGTTAGATGTGGGTCAAGCCATTAGCAAGCTAGTTGCGCTGGAGTTGTAGCAGCCACCAAACAAGCCATGGAGTGACGTCAAGCCAATCGCTAGGCTAGCCAACCAGTTGAGACCAATTTGCAGGTTGTTAGTACGCAACAAGCAGGGAAAGGATAGAGGATGTGAGGACATGTTTAGGAATGGGAAGGTGCCCCATCTGTTTAGAGGAGTCTAGCCCAGACATAGTAGTGGCCATTGGGTTTTGAGAGAGCAACTTGTTCAGGTTGATGGGTAAACTTCGGGCATTGGTACATGATGGTGACAACCTATGTGAGCTATGGAACAGGAGGATGGGACACTTGTACCACAAGGAGTTGCTAATTCTGAGGGAGATTGTCACTCGTCTCCTAGATTTCAGTATTGAGCATCAAGGCATGCACAAAGGGTGTGCGCTTGGCAAGAATGTAAAGGGTACTTTTCCAAGTAGCAAAAGTAGGCCCAAGGGATCTTGGATCTCATTCACTTAGGATGTATGTGGGCTAATGTCAATGGCATATATATAGAGAGCACAATACTATGTCACATTTATAAATGACTATTCGAGGAAAATCTAGATCTTCTTCTGAAAGACCAAAGATGAGAACTTCAGTTGGTTTTGGGAGTTCAAGGCTTAGGTGGAGAACCATATAAGCAAGAAGGTCTTGAGGTCAGATGATGGGGGAGATTACACCTCTAACTACTTCAAGGATTTCCTCAAGGATGCAAGGATCAAGAGGGAGATGACAGTCTCATTCTTAGCAGAATGGGGTTGCGTAGAGAGAATTAACCCATTATCGGTTCTGCCAAGGCTATGCTACATGACCAGGAGTTGCTTATGTTTCTTTGGGTAGAGGCGTGTGACACTGCATTGTATGTGTAGAGTAGGAATCCTCACATGATATTGGGGGATAAGATTTTTGAGGAGTCATTCACAGTGGTGAAGCTAGAGATAAGGCACTTATGCATCTTTGGTTGCCTAGTATACATCCATGTACATGCGAAGAAGAGGATGACGCTGGAGACTTTAGGATAAAAGGGGATTTTTGTTGGGTATAGTGAGAACTTATAAGCTTATAGGAGCTTCATATTGGCATAGAGGAAGACAATTGTGAGTAGGGATGTTAAGTTCATGGAGAACTTGGCAAACAGTCGTGAGTAGGAATGTTAAGTTCGTGGAGAACTTGGCATCTAGGAAGTCTTGTGAATTGCCACCAACAATGATAGAGGACGAGGAGCAAGAGGCCTCGAACGTAGAGTAACATGTAGAGGCTTTCAGTTCAAGGTGTCGACATTGAGGTGGGGAGGAGTCAGTAGCACCTTTTAGTTCTGTTAGGAGACCTAGTTGGTTAGAGTACACATTGAAGGATGCTTAGGAGCATATGGCGGTTGCTAGGAGCACATTTAGGGAGAGCATGCCTGTGGAGAAGTTTCCGAACTTCACGACATTGACGAGTAGTGTCCTTGAAGAGGCAACAAACCAAGAGGTTTGGAGGTGTTGAAATTGGGTAACATTGGGAGGTACTATCGCATGCCCTTGGTGTTAGACTTGTGAGATAGAAACTCATAAAGTGTGATTTTATGAGTGTGTGGGCTTTGCGCTCAGGTTGTACGCTTTGTACCCAAAGTGTTAGGGATTTGTGCCCAAGGAAAACATTTAATATTCTAATTTATTGTTGAGGTTGATGTTGGAGGTTTCTTGAATGAAAAGGGGGCTTCCAAAGTGACCAATGGACAAGTATAAATAAGAAGCCAATGGAGAGGCTTGAGGACAAGGAGATGAAGGATAATTCTTTTTTCTAGGAGCTAGAGGCTAGAAGAGACCTAGCCGCATGCTACTAAAGGGGATGCAAGAGAAAGATTGGGGGACAACTGTGTGGCAATCAAGGCCTATGGAAAGGATTAGTGGGTAGGAAGAGAAGGCCACAAGCCTTAGGAGCAAGATGTTGGCGTAAAGGAGAAGTCTTAGCCTTGTGGGAAGGGTTGGACTGTGGTTTTGGTTGGCCACAACTTGAAGTTTGCTTTGCCGAAGTGGAGCAAGATGGCCGTAGGCTTGTGGAACTCTATGCAGTGGTTCGAGGCCTAGAAAAGGGAGGCAAAGCCTCTTAGACAAGTTGCAACTACTACTGGAAGGCCACAAGGGCTAGGTTGGTTGAAGGTTGGAACAAGAGTTTGAGGACCTAAGAAGTAGGCCACAATGGATAATAAGGGCTGCGGAAGGAGGCTGAGGGATAGCTATGAAAGAAAAGAAGGGTTAAGGCTAACAATTGGGAGGAGAGCTTGTGTTGAGTTGACTATGAGCCTAAAAAAGAGCTAGTTGGGCAGTTTAAGGGGGGAAGGAAAGCACTGTATGCTACAATAGGTGGTTGTAGGTTTTGGTGGCAAAGGACAATCACTGGTTAAGGCAAATGAGTGCTGAAAGGGCTCATCCTTAGACTAGGTAATTTGTACAAGTGCTTTATCTTGTTTTGGCATTGTACAAGGATTGTAGAGGGCCACGATTCCTGGTACTGGAGCCTTGCGGATTTTCTTGTTAATGGACTTATAAGAAATCAAATTTGGGCATTAATTCTTGTGTATTGCAGATCTAATTGTTGATATATTCCATTGTGCAGAAGTTTTGAAGTTAGGCATTTTTAATGTGTTTGTGTTTTCTAGCTAAAGCATAGACTAGAACTGGGGTGCGTGGAATTATAACATGGGATCAAAGCTACTTTGAAGAGCAGTTGGGTCAAAATTGTGCACTAGTGGAAGCTCTAATAGGGCGCTGAGTTGTCTTGCTATTGAAGGAGGGATAGATAGTCTCTTGGATTTCTAAATAAGAATCCAATCGAGAAAATGGTTTTTGGTTGGAGGTTTGAGGACTGCTTCTAAGGGATATCCAACTGCAAGTCGTGGAAGGAAAAAATCAAGCTCATGTTGTTGGTGAATGATCTGTGGGATTATGCAAACATCCAAATCATGGCACCAATTGATGCAGTAGCTTTGGCTTTGCATAACAAAGCAAATGCAAAGGCCAAGTTGATCATTCTTGATGGAGTTAAGGATCATTTGATACTTCATTTACTGGAAGACACTGCATGGGACGCGAGGAGCTTTGAAGCGTTGTTTCAAAACAAGAACGAAACCAGAAGACTATATTGAGAGAGAAGCTCATAGACATCAAGATGACAGGCTCACAGATCGTGACTTCCTATCTCACAAGGATTTTGCAAGTTCGTAATGAGCTTGGAGCTATAGGGGATAATGTGGAAGAATTAGAGTTGGCAAGGACTACATTGAAGGGCTTCTCAGAGCAATGGGAGCCATTAATCAAAGTAGTATCATTGGAAAATCTTCCAGATTGGAATAGATTGTGGGATGATTTCATCCAAGAGGAACTTCGGGACAAGGATTTTCAACAAAATAGTCCTGATGCAGAGAACATTGCCCTTGCTATTAAGCTCAGAAAGGGCAAAGGGAACTTCAATAATGGCAGCAAGAAGGACTTGAGCAAAATGAAATGCTTTGCATGTTAAGAGTTTGGTCATTATGCAAGCAAGTGTTCGCATAAGAAGAAAGGAGGGAAAGAGGAGAAGCTTTATATGGCAATGGTTGTTCCATCTACAATTGATGGAGAAGATTTCATGAGGAGATTCATTGAGGAGTTTTCTCTTATCTCTCATTTTTCTGGAAGCACCATTCGTGATGGTGCTTGGTTCCAAGATAGCGGGGCATCAAAGCATATGACAGGAACACGAGAAGTGTTTGAGAGCTTGATTGAGTGCGACTCTGATCTACATGTGAAGTTTGGTGATCAGAGTTAGCATGCAATCAGAGGAACCAAGATTGTACCATTTAGGATGGAGCCAGGTGGATTGCTGCAAGTCGAGGATGTACTTTGGGTATTGGAGCTCTGATGCAACATGCTTTTAGTCTCAAAAATTGAGGAGAAGGGGTTTGATGTTCTATTCTAGAATGGAAAAGCGATGCTTAAGCCCAGTGGATGTAACTCTAGCCCAGGGGTGGTTCTTGGAGTCAGTGCGAATGGTTTGTACAAGCTAAAGGGAAAGCCTATTGACCAAGGAAACAAGAAGGTTTCAGAGACTCTGAGGGAGACGAGTATAGACTCATAGAGGGAGTTCACTGATTTAGAGGGAGAGTCAACGACCCTAGAAAGGTGCATCATCATAGAGAAGAAAGGAGACTTCCATATTTGACAAGGAGCCATGGACTGGTTTAAAACCCTATAAGGTAGGAGGCTTCTAGTAGCAAAGAAACTTCCAAGAAGGGTTTTGTTCTTGCAACAGGTTTTCCTTCTATAACGAAAGATGAAGCTTATGTTGAATGTTGGAGAGCGATCGCGGAAGAGGATTGTGTTCTAGTGTGGGCAACATCAAGACTTCCAAGGAATGGAAGTACCTTTCTCGCTAAGAGGGAGTGTTGAAATTAGGTAGCATCAGGAGGTACTCTCAAGTACCCTTGATGCTAGGCTTGTGAGAGAGAAACACTCATAAAGTGTGATTTTATGTATGTGATTTAGAGGGAGTGTCAATGACCCTAGAAAGGTGCATCATCATAGAGAAGAAAGGAGACTTCCATATTTGACAAGGAGCGATGGACTTGCCTAAAACCCTATAAGGTAGGAGGCTTCTAGTAGCAAAGAAACTTCCAAGAATGGTTTTGTTCTTGCAACAGGTTTTCCTTCTGTAACGAAAGATGAAGCTTATGTTGAATGTTGGAGAGCGATCGCGGAAGAGGATTGTGTTCTAGTGTGGGAAACATCAAGACTTCCAAGGAATGGAAGTACCTTTCTCACTAAGAGGGAGTGTTGAAATTAGGTAGCATCAGGAGGTACTCTCACGTGCCCTTGATGCTAGGCTTGTGAGAGAGAAATACTCATAAAGTGTGATTTTATATATGTGGACTTCGCACCGAAGTGGTGGGCTTTGTACCCAAAGTGATGGGGTTCTGTGCTTAAGGAAAACATTAAATAGTCTAATTTAATGGTGAGGTTGATGTTTGAGGCTTGTTGAAAGAAAAGGGGCTCCCAAAGAGACCAATGGACAAGTATAAATAAGAAGCCAATGGAGAGGCTTGAGGACAAAGAGATGAAGGATTATTCTTCTTGTGAGAAGCAAGAGGCTTGAAGAGAGCTAACTGTAGGCTGCTAAAGGAGATGCAAGAGAGATTGCGGGACAATTGTGTGGCAATCAGGGCCTAAGGAAAGGATCCACATGCAATTAGAGAGGGTCACAGGCCTTAGGAGCAAGCTGTTGGTGTAAAGGAGAAGTCTGAGCCTTGTAGGAAGGGTTGGGTTGTGGATTTGGTTGGCCTCAACTCGAAGTTTTCTTGGTTGAAGTGGGGTAGGATGGTTGTAGGCCCTGTGGAACTCTGTATAGGGGGGCGAGGCCTAGAAAAGGGAGGTTGAGCCTCTTAGACAAGCTGTAGTTGCTACAAGAAGGCCGCAAGGGCTAAAGGAGGTTGGCTGAAGGTTGGAACAAAAGATGAAGGCCCTAAGAAGTAGGCTACAAGTGACAACAAGCGATGTTGAAGGAGGTTGAGGGCTAGTTGTGGAAGTAAAATAGGGCCAAAGGTTGCCAGGTGGGCAAAGAGCTTGTGTTGAGTTGACTGGGAACCTAGACGGAGCGGGTTGGGCAGTTGAAGGAGGGCTCAAGCTAGATGAGAGATGAAAGGGCTTAGCCTCAACCCATGTAATTTGTACAAGTGTTTTTTCGCGTTTTAGCGTTGTATAGGGATTGTAAAGGACCACTATCCCTAGTATTGGAGCCCTGTGGATTTTGTTGTCAATGGATTTATAAGAAATCAGATTTAGGAATTAATTCTTGTGCATTGTACATTGATTTAATTGTTGGTATATTTTGCTATGCAAAAGTTTTGAAGTTAGGCATTTTCAATGTGCTTTGGTTTTCTGACTAAAGCATAGACCATACTTGGGGTGCATGGAATTCTAATAGGAGGAAAGCCATGGTAGAGGATGATGTATGGGACATTGTGCTAGGATTAGAGGGACAACCAATTCCAGGCGGTTGTTCAAGAAGTACCTCACTCACTAAGAGGTAGTGTTGATGTTTGTAGTTTGGGCAAGTACTTTTGCACATGCGTAAGTGTTTAGGTGTGCATAAGTCACCTAATAGACCCTTAACCTTAGCAATTACTTTAAGTATTAAAGTAATTCATTATTATAAGATAAAGTTAGTCAATCTAATGAAATGCCAAAGGTTTATGCATTTGTGAATTAGAGAAAAATCTCATCAGTTGATCTCAAGTGAGGTGAGATATAATCTCAACCATCAATCACTTTGGAGATTAGGGTTGTGGATTCGATTTATGACTCAAACTTATAAAAGAAGGGCTAGGCTAAGGGAGAATACACATTTAGTGAGCACAAGACATTAAGAGAAGAACATCTCAATGTTTGGATGGAGGAGTACTTCCATTCAAGTGTATTGGGTTCAAGGAAGGTGCAAGAGGAAGCAAGGGAGATCAAGGGAGATCTAGATCAACCAAGCAGATTGAAGGACAAATCTAGGACTTGATCAACTGGAATAGTTCAAGGTTCTTGTTGTATGTATTTTCCCAAGTGGTCCATTATCCCAAGACGAGAGCCCTTGTAATTTCTGAAGTTATTTGAATGAAGGTTTGATTTCAAGGACATAAATCTATATGCATGTGATTTTGAGATTATGATTTAATTTGCTTTCATTGATTATAATTGTCAAAACTCTAGCCATGGTTTTTATTCAATGGTTTTGCGTAATTTGCTAGGCTAATAAATTGCCAAGTTGTTAGGGTTTGGAATTAATAGAACTTTGCAGGGAAAGGGGGCCCCTACTCTAGACCTACTTCTGTTTTGACGGGTTGAACCATGTGGGGCATTGTCTTTCTAACGATCAAAGTGGGGGAAATGTTAGTGAAAAGTGTGCACCTAAGTTGTAGGAAATGTGGGCAAGGGAGGCGTTTCCGTACAGAAACGGAAACGAAACTCAGAAACAGGTACGGTACGGCCTAGAAACGCGTTTCTGGCTGTACTGGCATGTTTCTTGAGGCGGAAACGTGGCCAGTACGGCCAGAAACGCGTTTCTAGGTCATATGACGCCGTTTCCACATGCCGTTTGACTTTTTTTTTTTAATTTATTATTATTCTTATTATTATTATTATTTTGTATTCTAATTTTTAATTAGGTTATTAATAGGAACTTCATGTTAATGCTAAATTCTTAAAGTAAAAGTGATATTCTCCTTTATTTTTCATTTTCATCCTTTTACTTAAATTTTTAACATTACCATGAAATGACTCAGGATGTTTGAGGGTGGTTTCACCTTCATTGGATTTCATATGGAGAAAGTAGAATTTTAGATCTCACTCAAAATCTAGCAGACTTATCTGTTTTTCAGGATTTCAGGAATTGGGGGATTGCAATGTTTCCATTGGATTTTATCATGTACTAGGGTATGGAACTTGTATTTAATCAAGAGAACCAAGCCCTCTATGCAGGGGAGACTCCCAATAATCAAGAGCATGTAGGGTACTAGGGTATGAAACTTGTATTTAATCAAGAGCACTAAGGTCGCTCGACTATGTAGGAGGAGGCTCCCAATCAAGCACAAGACAAGAAATTAGAAATTACTTGTGGCTGATTTCAGATATTTCTATTTTCATTATATTATCATTCATGAGTAAATGTGATGTAAATTTAGAGACTTATAGTTTATGCATTGACAATTGATAATTTTATCATAATGTAATAAATTAGAATGTATCATATATGCTTTATGACTGCACATACTTCTTAAATGTCCTTATCTATATATATATATATATATATATATATATATATATATTTGCGTTTCCCTGTTTCCAAAATTTGGGGGGGGTCACGTTTCGTACCTGTGCCCATTTTGGAAACTCCTACCTGTTTCCCCGTTTCGTGCAATTTAGGGTGCACATGAATGGGGCATCTAGGTGTCTGGGTAGTGGATGGTGGAATGAGGAAGAGTGCAAACGACTAAAGAGCTTGAGATATGAAAATAATGCAAGAGAAGTGGCAGGGACTGAAGCTTCCCTTACACAAGTAGCCGAGGGAGGAATTAGTGAGGTTGAAAGTGTTTAATCCAAGAAAGCTCATAGGAATTGATAGAAAAAGATGAGGCTAAGAGAAAGAACACAAGGTTTTTCAGGTCTTATTAGAGTCAGGGGATTGGGGACCTTCCCCAGTAGAAGAAACTCTTTGCGACATAGAAGTGGGATGAACATTAATTACCTAACCTCAGGAACTTGGCTAATTACTTCCTAGTAGATGCAGATCTATTGGACAGAAAAACATAGTTGAGATTTTAACACATGAATAAAATATAACAGCTGAAGCAAATTACAACTCCAATCTCATACACATGAATATCAAATTTCTGCCCTTCAAAATCTGTGGTTTCATTAATTAAAGTCTAAATCAAGGGTTTCTTCCCTGTGATAATGGCCCTCTTAGGAAAATACAAATACAAGATCATAGAATTGATCCAGCTGATCAAATCCTTGATTTGCTGGTTTGTATGGATCCTTTCCTTGCTACTCCTTGCACTCTTCCTCAAACCCTGCACACTCGGATGAAAATCCTTCACCTAGTCCCTCCCATAGCCTTCTCTTCCTTTTGTAACTTTGAGTTTGACCAAATCAGCAACCCTAATCTCCGAAGTGATTGATGATTGAGATTAAATATCAACTTCACTTGATATCAACTATTGTGATTTATCTAAATCATGAATGCAAATAACCTTTGCATTTCATTAGATTAACTCACTTTTCTTATAGAAGAAATTAGTTTAATAATTAAAGTAGTTGCTAAGGTAAAGAGTCAATTAGACGATGTCCCCACGTCTAGACACTTAGACATGTGCGGAAGTAACGATTTGAGCTTGGGAGTTGGAGGTAAGTAGCACCGAGAAAAATAAAAATCTTAGGAGTTGTTTAAGAACTTAACCTGATGGTCTGAGTCTGTAGTTGCCAACCTTGGAGCCAATTACGCTCCCAAATGGTCTGGTAAGTTGCCTGTCCTTGCTCCATGATGAATTTGCACAGTGGGTGGAGGGGTGAGGATCGTTGTAGCCGATCAGAATAATCAATCCACAAGGTCGGCATGCTTGTGGTACATACTACCATATACCACCTTTGGCTAGCCTACAACATTTTAAACCCACATGGCGCTGTATGTCTTGACCATTTAATGCAGTTTGGGACCTGGGTTCTAGTTGCGATCATGAGCCATGATGACAAGTAATTAGGAGATCACTCATCCAGAGAGTGACCTTGGCTCCGTTATGTAACAATTACTCTTTTATTATTTTTTAGGTCTCAACAAGGGTTCAAGTCCTCATAGAAAGGAGGAGGCCTTTATATCTTTTTTGGCTATGGTCAAATATGCAATTGCAGTCTCTGCACATTACTAATTTTCTGATATAGTAAGAAAACCTAATCAAATCAGTGTTTTTCAGAAATGGCCGAGCCAGACCGAGCCAAGGCTTGGCGGGGTCGGCTCGGTGGATGAAATGGAACAACTGGCCAGTTTGTTATCGATCCGCTCACCGACTCGGCTGATCCGTTAACAAACCGGCCGACTCGGTCGAGCTCGAGACAACTCTTTCACCCACGCACACGCACGACCAACGAGGTCTTTTGGGGGGGGGAAGTGGACCCCACAACCAATTCTAATTTGATTTAGGGTGATTTTGAGGTCCATTTACTTCTTCCAACCCTATAAAAGCTACCCAACCCCTCTCATTTCCCTATCTCATTGCATTTGTGTGAGAATTTGTGAAGAGTTGTGGAGTTTGTTTTTGGAGCAGCAGTGAGGAGTCTTGGGCAAGCATTGTAGCAGCAATGAGGAGTCTTGGGCAAGCATTGGATCAACAATGAGGAGCTTCTTGGGCAGCCATTGGAGCAACATTGAGGAGTTGGTTTGTTGGAGCAACATTGAGGAGGCGGTTGTTAGCCTCACTCTCACATTAAAAACAATTCTAAGTCCAAATAATTAAATTAATTAAAATCATGAAAGTTAGGATTTAATCCTATCTTTCTAGAGTGAGTTTGTTCCTCATGGTTAGGAGTCAGTTTAGGCTTAGTTGGTTGTGAGATTCTCTCCAACTAGTTAGGCTCCTAGATTAGTGTGTTGTTGAGATATTTTCTCAACCAAGTTTGTTCAAGATAGACGCACTATCCTGAGACAACTTCCTCATGTATTACTATTAACATTCTTTGTACATTGGATTGATTAATAATGAGAATGTGAGTGATGTTGTAAGGCTGAGGCCTTTTCCGCCATGTTTGGTTTTTCTATATTTCTGCTATTTATTGTATGAGTGGTTTATTATTAGTTTGTTAGTTTCCTTCAATTGGTATCAGACCCTGTGTAAAGAGTGTTCAGCAGAGCCTGTGCGTGGATTGAGCCTGCGAAGTTTGTCGAACATGGAAGCCAGTTTAAGTTGGTCAAAATGTGTGAGGTCTGTGTAAAGGAATTGAAGTCTTTTTGGTGTGTGTCAAATTGTCTGAATTCTTTCGAATTTATATGACGCTGTTGAAGGTGGCCACGCAATCGGCACCACGGTAGAACGCAATCTGAAATTAGAGCTCGGGTTGGAGGTGGTTTTGTCGGCAATAATCATTGCTCCAAATTTCATATAATTTTAAAGCGCGTTTCTTTGACTGCGGTTTTTTTCGCTGGAGTCACATGGCCAGGGAGGCGCTGCTATGGTGTTATGTAAAGAATCAGTTAATTTTAGGGTTATTATTTAATTTTAGGTTTAGCTAGATGAAAGGGCACGATCATAAGATCATGCCCTTTCCCAAAGGGTGCCCATGGCGGTATATAAGCTAGGAACCCCATTTGTAATCAACATGATCTATAATTCATCCTTTTAATAAAATATTTATATATCTATTTCTGCGTATCAGAAATTTTATGCTTCATCTGGTATCAGAGCAAGTCGATTCTCCGGCTGTACATCCGCTGTCCGCTGTATAGACCGTATTGCTCCGCTGCTCCTGTTCGCTGGCCATCCGCACATATTCATCACTGTTCCGTTGTCCGCCGTTTCGCTGCATTGCATTGTGCCACAGCGCGTCATCTCTGCCCACCGTAGCTTCCCCAACCCACGCTGTTCAAGCATCGTAGTTCGCAGTCTTCTGCACCTGTACGCAGTCTGCGGCACACCTCGTCCCTGTTCTACCATCCGCTATCCGTCGCATCTGCAGAGTGTATCCGATCCAAATTTGCGTTTTCTAGTGTGTAAGCTATCGTTCTTCAATTGGTACGCATGCTGAAATTTGCCCGGGTTCTGAGGTAATATCCGCTGGAAGCGTTGGTCGTGACGATCGGGGTGAAAGTAACTGTCCGTTTTCAAATTATATATCATACGTTTAAATATTACATATATAATTAAACGTTTATATATATATATATAATATAATATAATTATATATGTAAGTTATATATAATACACAACTATAATTTAATTATAAGTTATAAAGTTATATATAACATTATTAAAAAAAATATTAATTAAATTAAATTAAAATTAATTTAATTTAACTATTTAAAAAAAAAACAACAACAACACCTTAAGCTGGCAGATAAATACACGCCCCCACAAACCCGTTCGATGTCGACAATGACAATGGTGGATTTCCAAAAAAAATTGTTGGACTCGGAGCATAAGATAAATAGCAACCACGATGAGGTCAGTAAAAGATTAAATGAATTCTAGATCAAGGTTTGGGAGCAAGCTGATGGAACAAAAAATCTTCACGATACGACAAATCGAATAGAAATAAAGATGAAAAATTACCATGTCCAGACAGAAGCAGGCATCAGAGAGGTCTTAACAATGCTGAAAATTCTGTGTAAAAGGTCGAATTGTACACCCGAACAACTACTAAAAGAAGGTGAAGAGAATCAAGAACACATCTCGTCAGATTCAACAAAGTCAACAGACTCTCATGACAAAGTTGAATCCCCAAAAAAATCAGAGACACCCCACCAAGAAGCGAGTAACACAGCCTTTACAAACAAGCAACTCTGGAATAACTTTACCAATCAACACCCTTTTTTCGGTCAACCATTAGCAACATACCAGCGAAGGGCAAAAGTCGAGATGCCTAAATTCGATGGAAACAAAAAAAACAATGTTGCATGGATAAATAAAGCAGAAGAATACTTTGAGATATATGCCATCAATGACGATGACAAAAAGCTCAGGCATGCATCCATGAAAATGGAAGGAGAAGCATATAACTGGTATATGTGGTGGAAAAAAACAACACACGTCATTAGCTGGAGAAAATTTAAAGATGCATTCTTTAAAAGATAGCAAGGTGTAAGAGAAGAAGAGTTCTTTTCAAAACTCATCAAGTTACGACAAAAAGGAAGTGTGGACGAATACGCCCAAGGATGGGAGACGTTAGTAACACGAGTACCTGGGTTATCAGAATCTCGTCTAATTCAATCGTATGTCTCGGGACTCAAAACCCATTTACAAGCAGAACTGGAGATGCATGACATTACATCAATAGAAATAGCAAGACGAAAAGCAAAAACAGCCGAAAAGAAATCCGAACCAATATTTTGGTCAAAAGCGGAAAAAACATATGCAAGACGAAGGATACCCTAGTATGTGGACTCAAATAATACGAGATATGTTCCACCACATCGTCGTGAAGATGAAAAATCTAATGTGGAAATGCAAAGGATGAAAGAGGGTAAATGTAAACGCTGTGGTGAGAAGTGGGACCCCAAACACAGATGTGCTAAAGGAAAAGAACCAAAGAACCTATATAATTGTGAATTAACCAATGATTCAAACAGTGAAGATTATGACATAGAAGAAACAGAAGATGCCCCAGAATTCTCACCAGAATTAGATGACGGAAGTATTCCGCAAGTGTCATTATCAGCTATGACAGGTATATCACAACCTCAAACCTTAAAGTTAAAAGGACACATAAAGAAGAACAATGTAGTGGGTCTCATCGACTCTGGTAGCACACACAATTTTTAGATGCAACCGTGGCAAAGAGACTCAATATTTTTTCATTTCCCTTACCAAACATGAAAGTGATGGTAGCTAACAGTAAGAAGATTGAAAAGGTGGGGAAATGCCGTAAGGTCAACTTGCAGATTCAAGACTTTAATTTAGAGTCTTCGTTCTTCACGGTACCGTTAGGAGGAGTAGATGTAGTCTTAGGTATCCAATGGCTACGAACTTTAGGTACTTATGCCGCCAACCATCAAGTACAATTTATAAAATTCAAATGGGGAGGTCAGAAGTACAAACTACACGGATTCCAAGCACCAGAAAACCAAGTTGTATCATCATCTCAGATGATGAAGTTGAGTCGAAGAAGAGCACCTGCTTATGCAGTACAATGTCACCAATTATAAATGTTATCTGCAAATATGACTAGAGAAGAGTCACTAGAGATACAAAATCCGATTCGGAAGCATGAAAAGTACTTCAAGACCTACTTATGAAGATGCTGCCTAATAGGGAAATTGAGCATACAATAGAAGTCAAGGCAGTGTCAGACCCCATCAACATCAAGCCATACCGATATCCACATCTCCAAAAAACGAAACTTGAGAGATTAATCCAAGACCTTTTAAAGTGTGGGACCTTGATCATCTTGGAATATTTGATCAAGTGGAAGGACTTACCTAAAGAAGACGCTTTTTGGGAGAATGAATCATTCTTCAACAACATCCGTCGTTACTTATGCTTTGAGGACAAAGCATTCTTTCGAGAGGAAGGCAATTTTATGTAAAAAATTAGTTAACTTTAGGGTTATTAATTAATTTTAGGTTTAGCTAGACGAAAGGGCACGATCATAAGATCATGCCCTTTCCCAAAGCGTGCCCATGGCGGTATATAAGCCAGGAACCCCATTTGTAATCAACATGATCTGTAATTCATCCTTTTAATAAAATATTTATATATCTATTTCTGTGTATCAGAAATTTTATGCTTCATATGGCTCCTTGTATTCTTCATTGTGGTGGCTCTTCTTTGGATCGTGGTTTACTAGTAAAGCGCCGAGTAAACTCGGCTTTTCAGTGCAACAAGGAGGAATCAATCCACGGTTTTTTGTTTATCTCGCATTAAAGAGGAGGAAAACTATGCTAGATTCATAACAAGAGGAAAAATCCATGTGGAAAAGGCATATTAAAATTTCTTAATCTGCTGATTGTAGTTTAATGTGCGCCATGGTCGTAGACACCCTACAAAGGGCGAGAGTGGCAATGAAGATAAGATCGGAGGAGGCAGCGTCGAAGACAGGGGTCGTCAGCCATGCCGGAAACATATTTCAGAGGTGTGAAGAAAACTCCATGGCAGAGATTTGCCGGCGAGATCAGAGGCCCCTTGAAGGAAACCAGAGACTGGCTCGACACTTTTGACACCGCAGAGGAGCTTGCCTGAGCCTACGAGGACGCTGCTAGATACGTCAATTCTTTTGAGAACTTGCGTGGAGAATGATGCGCAGAGCCATTGCTTGAAGGCATGGAGCCATGAAGCACAGTATGCGGATAATCAAGTTTCGTTGTAAATCCTCAAAGGGACTAAGTTTTGCCACATTGTTTTTCCATTTAGCACTCAACTTCTCTGATATAATCATGCTTGCCTTTATATGCTCAATCTGCAGTTTTTCCCATTGTTTGTAGCAATCTGAGTTCTGGGTTAGACACCAAATAAAAACGCCAGAAGCTTCATTTGTTAAACCTGGGTTTTCCTCACTTATTGTTGTAGCCATTAAAGGCAGAAGTTGTTGTGCTACTGGTCTTGTTGCTTTACTTCTATGAGAACCCGTCAGGGCTAACTCCCTCAAGAACGGATATATTGCTACAAACCTTTCAGTCCCCTTTGTCCGAGCTGAATCAAGTGGAAAAGCAGCCTGCATTAAGAGATTAAGTACAGATGGTGGAACTATCCGTTCTCCTTTTCTGATAGCACCATTTAATAGAATTGGTCGAGCCTTGGTATTTTCTAATATGCAGCTTTCTATCAACTACAAAGTCAGGTCTCAAGAAAGGGGTGTACTTGTTTTACCAACTGCCAACGGTAGAAGAATTTGCACCCATATAGACATTCCAATTACCAGGTCAACCTAGCAAAGAAAGCTAGAGGTAATTTATGGTTGAAGTGATTTCATGTTTTTCTTTGAGTTTAAAAAATATTGAAAGGAAAATTTTATTATTGGAGAGAGGAGTTTGTTTTTAGATAAGAAATGTTGCTAATTTTTTTTTGGAGAAATAAGTGTTTTGTATTTTGGAGTGATAAGTTTTGGAGAGATAAGGTGAAAGTATATTGAACTTTGGAGCGATAAGGTGTGACTTATAAATATTTGCAGTGATAAGGGAATATTTTTAAAAGAAAAAGTCATTATTGTAAGCGATTGAGTCAGTGCAGAAAGTTTTTGAAGACAATTTGCTTGCAAGTGTGACATTCTCATTGAGAAGTTTCCACGACAAAGTTGTGACATTGAAGAATGATGTACTCCAGTAATTAATAAAATCATAATTTTTGTGGTGCTTGTGTCCTAGATACGCCCGAAATTGAATAAGGGGATCTTAGGTACACCGTGTGTAATGAATGCGTGCACATGACTTGTGTTCAAATTATCTCTTTGTATTATGCTTAAACAACTACATGCACATAAGAAAGCTTAAGTATAAGAACACTTAATCAAGCTCCTGTAATCAAGCTTAAGTACAGAAGCACAAAGTGTCACATCATCAACTTGATAAGATGATCTTCCAAACAAGCACATTTCACATCATGTAATCAAAGCAATCAAGTTAAGGATGCTATCATGCTACAAAATCAAGCATTTCAAGCCAAGACGACATCAACATCATCAACACTTTTTGTATCACTTGCAGATAAACAGTTTTTAACTGAATTGTATTGGTGCATTCTCGGTTGTAACCGACACCCTAATTTGAATTTTTAAGGTGAATACATTAATTCAAGTAAGTCTTCAATTGGGTCATCGAGAATGAACTTGTCATTTGTCTCTTGGGTGCATTTTCGACAGTGTTCGACACCCTTCCCTTTTTAAAATCAACACATTTAGTGAGTACATTCAATAAAGCACGAAGTGTCAGTAATCAATCAAGCAAGTTCAAGCAAGCCATCTAACAAGCAATCATCATCAAACGAGTGTGAATTCAAGTATTCTTTTCTTCAAGTGAGCAGTAAGCAATAAATCAAGGGAACGTCTCATTCAAACAATCAAAGCAAGCGAGCTTGTCATTCAAACAACGAAGCAAGCGAGCGTGTCAATCAAACAACCAAGCAAACAAGCGTTGCAAAATCAAGTGCGAAAGTTCAAAGCACAACATCTACAACAAACGAGCCAGTGTGAAGTTGATTGAAGCATTCACAAAGTGTTAGTGAAGCATTCAAGCAAAGCGATCATCATCAAGCGAGCGTGAAATCAAGAGTTCAAACAACCAAGTCATAAAACTCTAGCAAGTGTTTAAAGCATCAACAATAAGCAACAATACAAGTGAGCCTGAATTCAAATTGAGCAAGCTAACATGGCGACACACATTCAACTGTCCCAAATTCTTAACAATTTGATTTTATCATCAGCTGGTGACATGTTGAACATCAGCAAAACAACTCTTGCTGATATTCAAGTGCATCTTCAATGTGCACATGAAATGATTGAGTTCCTTCAACTGGAGTCGCAACTTCAAAGAGATGAGTTGCAACAGAAGAGTGATGTTTCCAAGTCTTTCATCCGTACAGATGATGATAAAGATGTTGATTCCAAGTCACTGATCCAACCAACTTCAAGTGTCGAAGTGGTCTCTGATCCAGTTCAACTTTCTTCCAAATCCATCACCAAGCCATGGGAAGAAATCCAAAGTAACAGAAATTGACGAGGCTTAGGATATGTCAAAGATGACGCCAAATTGCATATCCTTGATTATTCAAGGCCCATTAAGTTTGTCAGTGCAGGGTTTCTTGCACAAATCACATTGGCTAGTTCTGAGAAAGTTGAATACAAACAAAAATACATGCAAACTGAAGTTGCAGTCAAACCAAAATGCCTTCATTGTCAAAGAACCGGTCATTTGGAAGATCAATGTTTTGATCTCCATCCTTGTCACCATTGTGGCAAGTCAAATCATTCATCAACACAATGCAGCAAACAACAACAATCAAGCAGATTGAAGATCAATTATTCATGGATTGATCCCTGGGAATGGTCATCCACGGTCAGAAGATTGTATAAGTTTTACAATCGAATTCACTCACACATATTGCAGCAACAGTAAAAATGAAGATGGACTCTGTCAGGCCAGGCAGTAACTCTCCAAAGGCAGAAAAAACTGATTCGTCTGATTATTCCATAGGTAGGTTATTGTTATATACATTAGGAGTGATTGTTCAGTTCATCTTCCGATGACTGTTCACATTCCTGATTTATTTATTTACAAATTCCCCAATCATGAAGATTAGGTGTCAACATTCCCCCCCTTAATCTGAAGGGATGTTGGTGAGTCCAATCATCATTCTGAATCATTCAAGCTTTTCCTTTCCAAGTGCTTTGGTGAAGATGTCTGCAATTTGCTCATTTGTGGAACAATGACGGAGATGGATTGTTTTGGCCTCAACATGATGTCGAATCAGATGATATTTAGTATTGATATGCTTTGTTCGATCATGGAACTTTGGATTCTTGGCCAACTTTATTGCAGAGGTGTTATCAATCATGAGTGGAGTTGATTGTACTTGTTTTACATGCAAATCTTCAAGAATTTTCCTGAGCCACACAATTTCTTTCGTTGGTTCAGCTGCTACCACGTATTCTGCTTCTGTTGTGGAATTTGCTGGAACTGATTGTTTGCGTGATCTCCAGGAGACAACTCCTGATCCAAGACTCATAGCATATCCTGAAGTAGATACCCCAATTTCTTTGTCTCCATCGAAGTCTGAATCAGAGTATCCAATCAAGCTGAAGTCGTCCACCTGTGTATACTTGATTCCAAGGTCTTGAGTTCCCTTCAAGTACCTTAGAACACTTTTTGCAGGAGACCAATGTCCCTCACAAGGCTTTTGCATGAACCTGGAGAGGATTCCAACAGTAAATGAAATGTCTGGTCTGGTAGTAGTGAGGTAGATGAGACTTCCTACAAGCTGTCTATACTTTGTTGCATCCTCAAATTCCTTTCCTTCAATAGATGTGAGTTTTAAGTTTTGTTCCATTGGAGTAGAAAGAGGATTGCACTCTGTCATGCCAAATCTGTTTAACAAATCTCCAATGTATTTCTTTTGAGAAAGAAATATGGATTTTGGATGTTGGGTTACTTCAATGCCAAGATAGTAATGAACATAGCCCAAATCAGTCATTTCAAAACTTTTCCCCAATTCCTTCTTTATGGATGCAATGTAGCTTTCATTGTTCCCTGTCATTAAAAGATCATCTACATATACCACAAGATACACAACTGTTTTGCCAACTTTCTTGACAAATAAAGTTGCATCATCAAGATCAAAATGATTGAAGTTGAGTTTCAGAAGATGCTCAGTTAGTTTTTCATACCAGGCTCGCGGTGCTTGTTTGAGGCCATGAAAGAGGATTGCACTCTGTCATGCCAAATCTGTTTAACAAATCTCCAATGTATTTCTTTTGAGAAAGAAATATGGATTTTGGATGTTGGGTTACTTCAATGCCAAGATAGTAATGAACATAGCCCAAATCAGTCATTTCAAAACTTTTCCCCAATTCCTTCTTTATGGATGCAATGTAGCTTTCATTGTTCCCTGTCATTAAAAGATCATCTACATATACCACAAGATACACAACTGTTTTGCCAACTTTCTTGACAAATAAAGTTGCATCATCAAGATCAAAATGATTGAAGTTGAGTTTCAGAAGATGCTCAGTTAGTTTTTCATACCAGGCTCGCGGTGCTTGTTTGAGGCCATACAAGGACTTCACAAGTTTGCATACTTTATGTTCATGTCTTTTCACAGCAAATCCTTCAGGCTGGGACATAAAAACATTCTCTTTTAGATCTCCATTCAAGAATGCAGTTTTTACATCCATTTGATGGACTTTCCAACCGTTCTGAGCTGCTAGTGCAAAGAGTGTCCGGATGGTGGCCCATTTTGCTGTGGGGGCAAAAGTTTCCTCATAATCGACCCCTTCCTTCTGTGCAAAACCTTTTGCCACAAGCCTAGCTTTGTGCTTGTCAAGTGAGCCATCAGCTTTGTACTTGTTCTTGTAGACCCACTTGCAGCCAATTGGTTTGGTTCCAAATGGAGGATCAACCAGCTTCCAAGTGCCATTTTTTATGAGGGCATCATACTCTTTTTGCATCGCTTCTTTCCATTCATCATGAGAAGCAGCTTCTTTGAAGGAAGTTGGTTCAAAATCTGTAGACAAGTTCAATTCACAATCATAAGTAACATCCATATCAACAGGTGAATTAGAGTCATCTACATCACCTCCATTTTGTCGGTTTGAATTTCTGGTTCCTGTTTTTCCAATTTCATCAGGATGAACACTTTCAAGTGTCTTTGTCAGCCACTTTGGGGGACCTTTCTGAGATGGTCCAGGCTGCTCTGTTGATTGAGTTGGGACTGAATCAAGATTGAGTCTCCCAATTCTATCAATTACATCACTTAAAGCATCATCCGTTGTTGGAGTTTCATGCAGAGGAGATTGTTCTTCAAAAGAAGATTCCACATGTTGATCTAGTATAGGAATCCCCCCTTCAAGATGTGGAATCTTATTATCAAATTCTTGAAATGATTTCGTTTTTGCGAATCTATCCAAGCGATCAAGTTGCCGCTCAACAACATTGTCAGATTTGGATGATTCAAGAAAAATGACATCTCTAGATACAACAAACTTTTTATTTACTTCATCATAGAGGCGGTATGCTTTAGAGGTGTTTGAATACCCCAGGAAGATACACTTACGACTTCTAGCACCAAGTTTGTTTCTATGTACCTTTGGTATCAAAGCATGGAACCAAAGATCCTGAGATGTTTTCCCGAAGGAACATGTCCATACCACAATTCATAAGGAGTCTTGTTTCTTATAGCATTAGATGGACATCTATTCTTTATATATGCAGCACATTGAACAACATCAGCCCAAAACATTATCTTTACATTTTTGAAGAAAAGCATGGATCGTACCATATTCAAGATTGTTCTATTCATTCTTTCAGCTACACCATTCTGGTTGGGATTATAAGGCACAGTTGTTTGATGTTTGATCCCATGTTGGCGAAGATAGTTTTCAAATTCATTTGATGTATATTCTTTTCCATTATCAGTGCGAATAGACCCAATATGAGATTGTGCATCATTTTCAATCCATTTATGAAAATTCTTGAATGTTTGAAAAGCATCAGATTTGTTCTTCAATAAATAGACCCAACACATTCTGGTGTAATCATCAATAAATGTCATGATATATTTATTTCCATTTGCAGAAGGAACAGGCATTGGACCACATAAATCTGAATGAATGAGTTCAAGCTTCCTATGTGCTCTTGAATGTGAATCATGAAAAGACTGTTTGCTATGCTTTCCTAGAATGCAAGCATCACATTGCTTATGTTTCCTAGGAATTGTAGGCAAACCAGCAACACCATTTTTCTTCAATAAGCAGAGACTGTCATAGTTTAAATGTCCAAATCTAGCATGCCATAGTTTAAATGTACCTTCTTCATGATGAGAAATGTTGTGCATGAGCAGAGGTTCCTTGCAGTTTGAGAAGCCTTTCTTCTTCTATTCCCCTCATGACAAGTGAGTGGTCAGATGCTTTTCTTACCTCAAGCTTGCCATCAAACATGTGAATGGAGTGACCTTGCTGGCGGATGTGGACCAAGGACAACAAGTTTCTCTTGAGCTGTGGGAGATATAGAACATGATCCAGAAGAAAGTCTGGAAGACCAGGCAGTTTAAGCCTGATTGTGCCAAGCCCTGCTGGCTTGATTTTTGACTGATCTGCAAAGTATACTGCTCCATCAACATTGTTAGTGAAATCTTCAAAAAAATCTTTTCTATGAGTCATATGACAGGTTGCTCCCAATCATTTTTCGAAGAAGCAAGGGAAGCATTAAACAAATCTTCATTTACTCCATTGTTACATTGTGCCTCAATATAGTGAGCGGATTTAGGTGCTTTACCTTTGTCTGTATCATCAGTTTGACCTTTCTGCTGGTTTTTTTTCTGCTCAATTTTGTCCCATGGTAGCTTGCATGTAGAAGCATCATGTGATCCATTTCGTTTGCAGCGAATGCAATGCAGATCTGCCTTTTCTCCTTGAGAATGTCTACCCCCCCTGCTTCTGAAATGTCTTCCTCTTCCTCTCCGTCCACCTCTTCCTCTTGTAGAGTCTTGAGCAGGATGCTTTTCTTTATGAGCAAGGCACACAGTCTCTTAAGAAGATTCAGGGGCTGTCTTCTTTCCGAAAGCTTTCTCTCTTTCAACAAACTTTTTCACAAGAGAGTCAAAGGTTATATCTTTAAGATTTCCATTTGCTTGCAATGACTCAAGATAGTTGGAGTAAGTAGGATAAAGTGCCTTGAGAAAAGCAATAAGAGGAATATCCAATTCAACCTTAGTGGATTTGATATCATGCATTATAGACTTTACTTCAGATGCAAGAGCAAGAGGATCATTATTTTGCAGTTCAAGAGTGAAGAGTTTAATCATGAGTTGGACTACTTCAAGTGCAGATTGTGAGTCATAGAGTTCTTTCAGCTTTTGTAAAGCTTCAAAGACAGTTGAATATGATGAAATATGGCGACTCACCTCTTCATTTACAGATGCTGCGATTAATACATAAGCTTTGTTGTTCTTGTTTTCCCAAATGACAAGTTCTTTCTTTGAGGTAGGTTGCACTGGGTCATTGTCTCCTTCTCCGACACACACGCCTTTCCACAACTCATTGAAGATGAGGGTGTGTTTTATCATCCGGGACCATTCGGGATAGTTCTCCTTGCCAGTGAGAACTATTCCTACCATAGAGATGATTGAATGCATTCTGTAAAAAAAACTTCTGCTGATAGGAAAAAAATACTTCTGCTGATATACAGTGAAATTGTACTCAAAAGGGCAAAAAGATTTCAAATACTTTTATGTACTGTTTTTTCAAATCCCTCCAAGGATCCTCATATAATATATCCACCATATTTCATTCTACAAAAACACATTCAAATATCTACAAACTATTCAATATATATATATGCTGGTCAATGTATATATCATTCAAGCCACAGTTCAATGGGACAGCGTTAATATTCGAACAACGTCCAATAATTCAAACGCATTCAAAACTCAAACGCTGTGTCAAACATCAACAAGGCATATACAAGCGGTTTAATACCAAACGTTATGGAAACGTATACCACTCGTCCGGGCGGTGCCAATAGTTCTCTGACAGGAGCTTTCAGGCCTTCGAATCGCTGTAACCTCCGATGGACTGAATCGCTATGTGCCTCTGCCTTGCGGTGAATCGAACTCGGGGCATTTTGAGTGGAGTTTCAACTTGCTGCTACCAATGGTCTCCGAGGACAAGCCGCTTTCGGATCTCCGTAAAAACTTTCGCCCCTTATCTAAATCCAACGGCGCCAAAGTTATCTCTACTAGCGGATATGCTATAGATATAGACGGTCTACCAACGCCTGTGGATGGGATCTCGTGGATATTTTACACGACGTTCCCATACTTGGAGTCCATAGTTAACACAACATTACAACAGGCGTTGGAGGCCGATATCACCCAAGCTGCAGGCTTGCTCAGACTTCATTTTCACTAGTGTTTTATGTAACTATGTAGATATTTAGCTTTGAAGCGGTCACTAGGGTCTGCAAGAACAAGAAATGTCTCGCTCGCTGTAGGTTCTATCAACAGAACCTGGAAATCCAACCGACTCAACAGATAAAGGAAGATCCAGTCGCCTTGGAGCACACTGAAGAAAGAAATCGACACAGGGTTGGATAGAAGGCTGAAAGCGTGGACGCCGAAAGCAAGATGTGAACCAGTAATGGAGGACAGAGTAATCAGGTGAAGCAATTCATGTGACAACGTTTAGTAAACACTGACAAGATAGTCTTCTCGCTGCCCATGTGTGTCACGTCAGGTTTACAGCTCTAAATTGCTAAGCAAAACGGGCCTGACAAACCTCCAGCGCAGGACCTAACGTTAACGCTGCTCCAGGTATCAGAATAGGGAATCAATTCATGCAACGGAGGCAGTAGGCGCAAGTCAAGGCATTTCAGGGTATTTCAAAAAAAACTTAACGCACAGGACAGTGCTTGTCAGGACAGCGCTGAATAGTGGAGGGCAGTGGGGCAGCTACCATGTCAGGAGCAGCTAATTTTATGGAGGAGCTGCTCAGCTAAAAAAAGGGTTGGCTCTGATACCATGTCAGGCCAGGCAGTAACTCTCCAAAGGTAGAAAAAACTGATTCGTCTGATTATTCCATAGGTAGGTTATTGTTATATACATTAGGAGTGATTGTTCAGTTCATCTTCCGATGACTGTTCACATTCCTAATTTATTTATTTACAAATTCCCCAATCATGAAGATTAGGTGTCAACAGACTCTCGTGTAGTTGAACAAGAAACACTCCTACAGTTGAAGGGGGGGAGTTCAAAAATAATTTGAAGAAAATTGTCTCTCCTTTTAGTTGACAAAGGGGGGAAAATGTCAATGAAATTGACAGTGGTTGGCAGATTGAAAGTCTCGACAACATCAGCGAAGCAACCAATGGGCATTTTTCATCAGCGAGTGAGCATCAACAAATTTTCCAGTGGGTGATCGACAACAAGGCTAGCAGTGAGCAGTTTTTCAAACACAACAAAAGCAACAGTGAGTTGTTTTTCAACGTCATCAGCCAGTGGGCATTCTCAATATTTTGTCAGTGGACAAAGGGTGCTGATTGCAAGCAAAAGACAGATGGATCGTTTTGCAACTTGGCACGTGATGGAGTTGTCAAGCGACATTCAGAGATGAATCAGACATGCAGCTGATTCATGTTCTCTTCAGATTTGAGTTTTTTCAGCATCTAGCTTTGGTGGTTTTTCAGGCAAATGTTTTTTGAGGATCAACAGTTTTAGCATGAGAACTTGGAAGATGGTTCCTGGTTCTTAATTTGGACTTATCATTGGGGGGGGGAATGTTAGCCTCACTCTCACATTAAAAACAATTCTAAGTCCAAATAATTAAATTAATTAAAATCATGAAAGTTAGGATTTAATCTTATCTTTCTAAATTGAGTTTGTTCCTCATGGTTAGGAGTCAGTTTAGGCTTAGTTGGTTGAGAGATTCTCTATAACTAGTTAGGCTCCTAGATTAGTGTGTTGAGATATTTTCTCAACCAAGTTTGTTCAAGATAGATGCACTATCTTGAGACAACTTCCTCGTGTATTTATTTGTACTATTATCATTCTTTGTATATTGGGTTGCATAGTGAGAATGTGAGGAATGTTGTAAGGTTGAGGCCTTTTCCGCCATGTCTAGTTTTTCTATATTTCTGCTATTTATTGTATGAGTGGTTTATTATTAGTGTGTTAGTTTCTTTCAACGGTTTGTGCCTAGAGGTGTTTTTTCTTCACTTCTAGAATCTGTTTTTGCTTATTTATTTTTTTGTGCAAATCTGGAAATTGAAAAGAGTCTTTTTTGTAAAAGAAATGAACATTGAAGCAATGCTTTTTTTTGTTTTCATTTTCAGATTTTTTTTCCTTTCATTTCCAAGTCAAAAAATGGCTCCTAGAGTGAAAGATGCTGCTTGGGCATATGCTGAAATGGTTGATAATCAAATGCATTGCAAATTTTGTCATAGAAAAATAAAGGAGGGTCCTGGGGGCATTAATAGGCTGAAACAACACTTGGCTGGTATTAGAGGCCAAATTACTCCATGTGAAGCACCATTAGTACAAGTTGGGGCGATTACGAAGGAGTTGTTAAATAGCTTTGAGAAGTTTCAGGAAGAAAAAGCTAGGCAAAAAGAAATAGAGGCTGAAATTGGGAGGAAGAGGAGTATACAACAAAAGATGTCTACCAACCCCCATTTTGATTTTGAGGGCTCTTCATCTATCCATTGTAGTAATGCATCCAACCCCTACTGCTATGTTACTCCCCCTTTGGAGTCCATGCAAGAAAAAAATGGTAAGGGTAAAACGAAAAATAAGGGTGATATGAATATCAAAAGTTATTTCACTGGCCCACCCTCCTTTCCATCAGATGCACATGGTCCTCAAGCTAGTAGAAGTCATATGCAACCCACTTTAGATGACCATTGAAAGAAAGAATTGAGGGAGACTGCTTGTGATTACATGGCTAGATGGTGGTATGATGTTGATATCCCCTTCAGTGCTTCCCGTTCACCATATTATGAGCCTATGTTTGATGCCATATTTGTTGCTAGAAAGGGCTTCAAAGGCCCTAATATGCATTGTTGAAGGAAGTGTAACTAGGTTCGGTCTTCATAAATGGTGGTATGATGTTGATATCCCCTTCAGTGCTTCCTGTTCACCATATTATTAGCCTATGTTTGATGCCATATTTGTTGCTAGAAATGGCTTCAAAGGCCCTAATATGCATTGTTGAAGGAAGTGTAACTAGGTTCGGTCTTCATAAATGTACTTTTGATATTTGTACTTATTCAAGGAAAGAAATATTATTTTTATAATATATATCAATGAGTTTCTTGCTCATTGAAGTAGGTCTAGCACATGTCAAAGTGCTATAGGTAAGTCAAATAGTCAAGAGAAAATATTGAAGGCCTTAAGGGCATGTTACACCATGTATAAATATGTATTAAAGTCGAAGGGAAAATCTCCAAGCAAAGTCAAGTCTACTCCTATGCAATGGCACCTTCAAGAAGCTCCTTCAAGCATGCTACACCATCATGGAAGTTATCTGCAAACTGCTCAAAATCGTCCTACAAATAGCCCTCAAAGTCTGCCTACAAACAATCAATCAAGTCGGCCTAAATGGATGGACATTCCTCTATTTATAGATGTTGTCCACTCCAATTACAACGCACAACTTCACTCTGAAATCAACGCAGAAAAGAGGTGAAGGAAAGGATGAAAAGAAGCCTTCGAGGGTAGCGAAGGAAGGGAGAAAGAAGCCGAAGATTAAGGATTGTCTCTAGGGTAAACTCACACCCACACGTGCGAAAGGGAAGGGTCTGCCTGCGGCCACAGTAGCAAAAAATTACAGTTCACTATATCTCATTATTTTGAGTGCAAACTAGGCCTACAAGGCCTCTCTCTCAAGCGTGGAAGAAGGGTATGCCAACGAAGGGTAGAAGACAAGTCTAACATGGTTTAGTGAAAAGAATCCTCCACACATGCGAAGAATTATGGCTGCATTGCTGCTGCCCTAAGTCTGCAATAGTTGTCAAGAGAAAAAGGTTCGATTGGAAGGATAGAAGGTCACCATCCTAAGGTAGAAAGACTACATCTCAAGTGAAGGAAGAATAGGTCAACGATCAACCTAGAACACACAATCTAAGAGAACGAAGTGCTGGAAGAAGGAGAACAAAGTGTCGGAGAACAAAGTGTCGGAGAACAAAGTGCCGGAAGAAGTGCCAGGGAATAGGGTGCAAAAAGAAGGAAGGACTTGACTTGTTCTTGGAGGATAGAAGCTTCAATAAGAGAAATTCACTAAAGGGTTTTCCTCTCAACGGAAGAGAGGTTTTGGCCCGGCAGAGAGCCAACATCTTGTGTTCTTATTCTTATGTTTTTGGTAGCAGTTTGATGAAGTACACACACATGCATTAATAAGAAGAAGAAGAAGATTAAGCTAACAAGGAAAGTAAAAAAGACTCCACAAATTGTTATCAAGTAACGAAGAATCACACCACACTACTTTGCCCTAGATTCTTCAACATGCATGAGTTAAGGGGGTCTCGTTTGCGAAAAGAAATTTCCTCCATTGATGAGTATTTGAAAGATTTCAAAAGCTCATGGGCAAAAACATGATGTACCATCATGCCATTTGGATGCATTGATCAAAGGAACTATACCATCATAAACTTTTTGATCTTTTGCCCACAGGGAACCATGTTTCTAAAATCAGTTAATGCATTTGATAGGGTGAAAGATGGACAATTGTTGTTTCAGCTGTTGGATGAGGTTGTTGAGGAGGTGGGGGTGGCTAATGTTGTTCAAATCATCACAAATAATGCCTCTAACTATGTTCTTGCCGGTAAACTGTTAGAGGAAAAACACAAAACCATGTTTTGGACCCCATGTACTGCACATTGCATAGACCTCATGCTAAAGGATATTGGAAAATTAGATTGGGTCAAGAACACTGTAGAGCATGCCAAAGCCATAACAAAATGTATCTACAATCATTCATGGATTTTGAGCCTAATGAGGAAACTCACAGGGGGCAGGGATATTATTAGGCATGCCATCATTAGATTTGCAACTCATTTTTTGACATTGCAATCTATGATTTCCCAACATAGAAACTTGCAAAAGTTGTTTTCGAGTGATGAATGGAATGAAAGGCATTGGTCTCACAAACAGAATGGCAAAGATTTGAAAAACAAAGTTAATGAAGAAATATTTTGGAAAAAGGCAACAAAGATTGTGAAGGTTGCTGAGCCATTGGTTAAGGTGTTGTGTAGGTGGATGGGGAAATATTGGCTATGGGATTCATTTATGAGGCTATGGATCAAGCAAAGGAGAAAATAAAGACAACATACAAGGTCAGAGTGGCTAAGTATGGGCCCATTTGGGCAATCATTGATGAAAGATGGAACAATCAACTCCATCGCCTTATACATGTAGCTGGGTATTTTTTGAACCCAAGATATCATTATAAAGCTCGGAAGGCAGGAGCTTTGGGTGGGGAGGTTAGAGATGGATTGATTGATTGCATTGATCACATGGCTCCTATGGAGAGTGATCAACTGGAGATACACCGATAGATCACTTGTTTCAGGAAAGCCACAGGTACCTTTGGCAAGAGCCTAGCGAGGATTGCAAGGGAAGCAAATGAGCTAGGTAAACAAACAATTTCAGTTTTTAAATTCTTATTTTGTTAAATTGTTTATAATTTCAAAGTTGGATATAATTTGTAATTTTGTTGAGCTAACTCATTACACAAGTATGTTTTTTGCAGCACAATGGTGGGAGGCATTTGGTAACCATTGTCCTCAATTGCAGAAGTTTGCAATTCGTATTTTGAGTCAAATTTGCAGTGCTACTGGGTGTGAGCGCAATTGGTTTGTCTTTGAGAGGATTCACACAAAGAAGAGAAACCGTTTGGATAAAAAACTGTTAAATGATCTAGTCTATGTCCAATACAACCTCCAGCTTAGATGTTGCTGAAAAAATACCTGATTCAGATCCCATTGTGTTGCAAGATATTGATCCAACATCAGATTGGGTAGTGGAGACTCATCCAGCAGAGTTTGATTCTGATGAGGATCTTGATTTGGATTTACATATGGAGGCATTAGTTGAAGAAAATATTTAGTTGAATGTAGATCCACTTGTACCAGCCTCAGGCCCAACCCTAAGTCCTCCAATTGCAGGCGCTTACTTTACTCAGCCACGATGGAAGTGCATATCTCGTTTATCTCAGCATGCAGTTGTTGCGCAGCCTGCTAGTGCTACCACTTCTTCTGTTGCAGTTGGAGATGATGATGATGAGGATATTAGAATATTACTATTTAGTATTTAATGCTCAGTCTTTTAGCTGTTGTTATTTTTATTCTTTTAGAAGTTTCTTAGATGAAATTGTTTGTTTCCATATTCTGCATAGAAACCTGATGTTTCTATTTTTGTAAATATCTTTGTATTATCATTGAGCTGTTTGCTCATTCCTAATCAATTCATTCGATATTCTTTTACATGCGTGTTTCGCACTGTTTTATGGTATCAGAGCACATGGATTTTTTCGAAATAATTTTTCATAGTTTGAAAAATTCAGTAGTTCATTTCGAAACTGCTCTCAGGATCTGTAGATTTCTTTCTAAGGTCGAGCCCTCTGTAAGCCAGGTAGCCTTCACTGAGTCTTAGCCTCGGCTTTGCTCACTGTGATAAAAGCTTACAGTCGTCAATCTCGATACATAAAGGGATTCTTCTCCTGCATTATCACTGTATGAAGAATTAACTTTGTGGTGGTCATCGAAATCGTAAAATTGCTTTGAAAGGAACAGTTTATTTGTTTGAAGCTGTGTTGCCTCACGGTTCTTGTGGCCCTTGAAGCCTAGCTACCGAAGAGGAAGAATACGCGCAAGTTCAAGGACTCGGTAAAACCCGTATTCGGTTTCCACCCTTGCTGTAATAGCCAGCTTCTGCGTTTTCTGTCGTCTGCCCTTCGTAGATTTTTTTTCCGGCTTCAAAGACTTTGTTTCTGTTAAAGGCGAATTCCCTACCATTTTTTTCCAGCCGCGGGCCTCTTCTCTGCCCTCGGGGCCATTGATGTCACTATCGTGACTCGAATCTCAAGACGCGTCAGTGGAAATCGTGTATCGGAACCGGAAGCGGAACCAGATCGAGAAGCGGAAATTTTTTTTACTCACGAATTTTTGGCTCACGTATTCATCGAGATTCTCCAGCAACTTAATTTCGTTTTCATCACGTGAAGGCATTTCCAGTGACGACACTTTCTCCAGGTCAGTCCACGCATTATATATCAGTGACGACATTTTCTCCAGGTCAGTCCACGCATTATATATCAGTGACGACATTATATATCACGCATTTTTCAGAGTATACTGACGGCTTTCTCCAGGTCAGTCCAGATTATATAATCGATATATAACATCATATATAATCCGCTATTTAGTGAGCAATAGATCGCTCCACAGACTTCAACAGAGTTCATGAAAAAAAAAAATTGATCATTTTATCTTCTAGAATCTTAAGATCTGGCCTTATAAGATTTTGACAAATAAATTCTAAAAGCTGAAAGTAAAAGTTTGTCACATTTACTGTTATGGAATATAACAGCATATATATATATATAACAACATATATATATCACGCATTCAGTCTATGCATTCAGATTATAGTGACGGGACGGGAACAAAGCAGCGTATAAATAATCGTGGACAGCTTCAGTCTATGTATTTTTCTTTATCAGTTTTAATTTTATGAAGATACATGTGACCTCTTGTAATATTTTTGGTCTGGTGTTTTGATCTAGTACAGATATGAGTTATTGTGAAAGCCTATTATTCTTTCAAAGCAGAATTTGTTAAGGTACAGACATCCTGAAAGAGGGATTTTAAGCAGGCAGCTACATTGTTTTTGTGTGTCAGACTTCTGTATTGTCTTTGGGAAAATGGCCACGCTCACCAATATGATGTTAGAAGGAAATCAAGCCTTTTACGCCTTTATGGCTAAAAGGTCTTCAGATCATGTTCCTTCTTCTGCATGGTACATTGATTCTGGTGCATCACGCCATTTCTCTCACAGGCGTGACTGGTTTATTGACTTCTCACCTTTCAGTGATTCCGT
The DNA here is from genome assembly GCA_031772625.1 of Pinus tabuliformis. Taxonomy (NCBI): domain Eukaryota; kingdom Viridiplantae; phylum Streptophyta; class Pinopsida; order Pinales; family Pinaceae; genus Pinus; species Pinus tabuliformis. The sequence goes on along the minus strand of CM062819.1, from coordinate 1,022,967,535 downwards.
GGTATTTGGCGGAGGTGAAAAGTACACAGTAGCTGGCAGAGGTACAGTTCAAATTCAGTCTGGTGGGCGCACACTCATATTTCTGAATGTATACTATGTTCCTGGTATGGAAATTAATCTGCTGTCTGTCAGCCAGATTATGAGGAATTCTCCTCAGCTTGATGTTGTGTTCAGTGCACACAAGTGCTCTATTATTGACAGGGAGACTAGTCTAACAGTTACTGTTGGCCTAGAGGACCATGGTCTATATAGGCTACTTGACACCGATGACTCTCCAGAAGTGGCTCTAGCAGCACGTGTCTCTCCCATCAGTACTCTTTGGCATCAGCGATATGGGCATCTAAATATGCAGTATCTCTCTCAGCTCTCCCGGGAGGGACTTGTGTCAGGATTACCTGATATTCAGACTCAGCAGTTGGGGGTATGAGGCGCCTGTCAAGCGGGAAAGCAACATCGGTCTTCATTCAAGAATGGAGAATCTTGGCGCGCATCTAAGGTACTCCAGTTACTTCATGCTGATATTTGTGGTCCTATGAATACAGCTTCTATCACTGCTTGCAAATATTTTTTACTTATTGTAGATGACTTCAGTAGAAAGATGTGGGTGTATTTTCTAAAAAATAAATCTGATGCACTTAGTACCTTTCAGAAGTTTAAAACCTTAGTTGAAAAAGAGTCTGGCTGTAGCATCATGACTCTTAGGACCGACAATGGGGGGGAGTTTTGTTCTTCAGCTTTTGCCAATTTCTGTGATATTCATGGCATCAAACATCAGTTAACCGCACCCTACACTCCTCAGCAGAACAGTGTTGTCGAGCGCCGCAACCGCACGGTTGTTGAAATGGCTCGTTCCATGTTACAACACAGGAGTGTTCCAAACAGATTCTGGGCTGAAGCAGTATTTACCGCTGTTTACCTTCTTAACCGATCACCCACTCAGGCTGTTACAGGGAAGACTCCTGAAGAGGTTTGGTCTGGCCGTAAGCCTAAGATCAGTCATCTCAAAGTATTTGGCTCAGTTGCATATGTTTGGATTCCAGCTGCTAAGCGCTCTAAGTTGGATTCCAAAAGCCAGAAACTCATGATGACAGGGTACAGTGATCATCACAAGGCCTATAGGCTGATAGATATAGCCACTGGTCGTCTTAGCTTCAGTCGGGATGTAGTCTTTGATGAGGACAGAGGATTCTTTCAGTCTTCTTCTTCTAAACAGTGTTCTGAGGATCAGCCTCACAGTGTTCTTCTTCTGGTCGGTCCATCTGATGGGAGGGATGATGTAGCATCAGTATTTGATAATACTCTATCTGAGCTTCCTCCAGAAAATAACCCTCCTCTTGCGGCCCCTATTGCTCTTGAGTCTTCTCCACCTCCTCCTGATATTGGTTCCTCTACTCCTGACCTCTACTCTTCGGCCAAAATGGTGGGCTAAAACCATTGGTGATCTCCGGGATGATGAGCTCCTTGAAGGTAGAACTTCTAGACATAAGAACAGACAACAATCTACAGTCAATTTTTCTCTTATGGCTAACATACACAGTATTTTTGAGCCTCAAACCTATTCAGAGGCTAAGGGTACATCTGAGTGGGAACAGGCTATGGAAGCCGAATTCCAAAGTCTTCAGAAGAATCATACATGGACACTTTCTGATCTTCCTGCAGAGAAAAAACCCATAGGCTGCAAATGGGTGTATAAAGTGAAATACAAAGCTGATGGAACCATAGACAAGTATAAAGCTCGTCTTGTGGCTCGAGGGTTCTCACAGAAGGAAGGCATTGACTATGAGGAGACTTTTGCTCCTACAGCCAAGATGAGTACCATAAGGCTTGTGCTTGCCCTAGCAGCTCAGTTCAATTGGAAAGTTCATCAGATGGATGTAAAGAATGCTTTCCTAAATGGTGATCTTCAAGAAGAAGTCTACATGACGTAGCCTCCAGGATTCAAGGTTGCTGGTCAAGAACAGAAAGTGTGTTGGTTAGCTAAAGCAATCTATGGATTGAAACAAGCTCCTCGGGCTTGGTACATGAAAATTGATCAGTACCTGACAGATCAGGGTTTTCAGCGGAGCCCATCTGATGCAAACCTGTATATCAAGCATACTGGTGATGATATCTTGTTTGTGGTTGTCTATGTGGATGACCTTATCATTACTGGCAGCTCTGCACATTTGATCCATGGGATCAAACAAGATTTATGCAGAACTTTTGAGATGACAGACTTGGGACTTCTTCATTACTGTCTGGGGGTTGAAGTTTGGCAGACTGAAAATCAGATCTTTCTCTCTCAGTCCAAGTATGCCAAAAATCTTGTGGAAAGGTTCAGAATGCAGGATTGCAAACCGGCCACGACTCCTATGGAACCAGGGCTCAAACTTTCAGCACAGTCATCCTCTCCCCTTGTGGATGAAACTTTATTCAGGCAATTAGTGGGCAGTCTCATCTATCTTACTGCTACCAGACCTGACATCAGTTTTGCAGTAAGCTACATTTCTCGCTTTATGTCAGCTCCTAAAGCTGATCATTGGATAGCAGCAAAGCGGGTGCTACGATATGTGCGTGGTACTTCTGATTATGGCCTCTTATATACTCGCAGCTCCAATCCTATTCTCAGTGGCTACACTGACTCTGACTGGGCCGGTTCGGTTGATGACCGTAAATCTACAGCTGGGTATGTGTTTAGTCTAGGATCTGGTGCTGTTACTTGGACTAGTAAGAAGCAACAGGCAGTGGCTCTCTCGTCAACAGAAGCAGAGTATCGGGGAGCAGTTAAGGCATCCTGTGAGGCAGTTTGGCTTCGTCGTATGCTTGCAGATATGCATGTTTTTCAGACAGGGCCTACTTCTTTATATTGTGATAATCAGGGAGTGCTCAAACTTGCCAAGAATCCAGTCTTTCATGAACGAACAAAGCATGTGGAAACTCATTGCCACTACATTCGCCAGCTGGTTGAAGACGGCCCAGTTCAGTTGCAATATGTTCCCACAACAGAGCAGCCCGCTGACATTTTCACCAAGCCTCTTGGTCCTGATAAATTTGTAAAATTTCGAGGGTCTATTGGGGTTGTAAATAGATTGAGCATTAAGGGAGGGTATTAGAATATTACTATTTAGTATTTAATGCTCAGTCTTTTAGCTGTTGCTATTTTTATTCTTTTAGCAGTTTCTTAGATGAAACTGTTTGTTTCCATATTCTGCATAGAAACCTGATGTTTCTATTTTTGTAAATATCTTTGTATTATCATTGAGCTGTTTGCTCATTCCTAATCAATTCATTCGATATTCTTTTACATGCGTGTTTCGCACTGTTTTAGAGGAGCCATGGGTTTCCCTGCCTGACTCTGATTCAGAGTCTGAGCCAGATGAAGATGGCTCCTCTAGTAGTAGCGAGTAGTACTAGTGACTAGTTATGTTTTGCAGTTTACTTTTGTTGTAGAGGCCATTTCTAGCCTCCTTGGTTATGTGTTTTTGTTTTGATCTCTATATCATCATTCATGTATGTATGGACAGTGCACTTGGTGCCATTTTGATATAATGGATATATTCATGAGCCTACTTTGATCATATGTTGTCTTCTCTCTATATTCTAAAGCGTTGTGTTTGGAAACATGAATGGAAATCTTTAAAATTATGTTTTTTAATAAAAAAATAATTATTTAATGTATTTTTTACAACGACCGAGTCATTGAAATCAAACCGGCCTAGTTGATACTGAGTCGGAGTCGGAGCCGACCCTCCGCCGTTTTCGAACCGAAGTCGGAGTTTTAAAACATTCAATCAAATGGATCATTCAACCATATTCTGGTATCAAATGTTAATAAAAATAAAATTACATATATAGACTGCAGAATATTTACACACTAATGATGTTACCAGTATACATATAGGAAATATGGTCATAACCAATTTGGCCACAAACATGTACCATATTAAGATTAGAGTCCTATATAAAATAGTGTTCCACGGAGATGTGTCCTACAGGATCGTTGGCATGTTCACTCTCCTTCCCACTCCCCAAGATGGAGGGGTGCCTAGTGAAATGATTCACTATGCTCCCTATTTTACAGAACTTGGTAATGGGGGGATTCTGGCACCCTCCTTGTGAAAAGTGGGATGCTCGGGTGTCCCCACACAACTTTTGTCCAGAACCCATGGAACTTTGATTAAAATTTATGGATATGTATACGGATGCACATGAAATCATGTAGAACTCTGAACATATTCCCCATCACTATTTAATATTGTTTAAGTTTTGCTACCGTAATGTTATAGAATATTGTGAGGTTTGATCCTTGATTTTATTTTATTTTTCTTGCTTTTTAAATTTTGTAATTTTTTTTAAATGAATTATGTCTAGGCCTGCAAGGGGTTAGCAGATTTGTTTAGATCTTGATAGAGTTAAAGTTACATCTACATCTAGGGTTTATTATATCAAGATTTAAGTGAGATTTCTAATCTCTAAATTTGTTATGTACGCATTCTTACGTTAATCAAGATCATTGAATAGGTGTTAGTCTCTTGTAGCTATTTCAATCGGCATCAGAAACTACTTGAAAGTTGACAGTGGAGCATTACTCTTTTTTTGTGTGTTTCGTAACTAGTTTAATCAAATGGCATGCAACATGCATATCCATGCATTTTAGTCGAATTTCGAATTTGTGAAGAAAGGGATTTTTCCATCGTAGTTATCTCGTCACACATCTACAGAAAGTAGGAAACAACAAAACAAATAAATACAATTTCCAATCAACGAAATAAATTAAATTAATGAAATTTAAAATGGGAAGTTTGAACTTTGAATTTGAGCATTAAATCATTACAAATATGAAATTTACAACAAATTGCTAACATGGCATTGCAATTGTCCTTCCTTCAACTACTATATCATAGCTAAATAATCTAACAACTCTGTTATACATCTCCAAAATTTGTATGGCCACATGTATTCTTGGATCTGGCATGATCCTTTGCACGCAATTAAGGAATCTGGCCATAGCCTCACCATAGTAGTCAAAGTTACCAGAGTAAAACAATGTGTAGTTGAGAATGGCCCTTGTTGTATGAAGTGGGTGATGGAGCATGTTGTTCCATGTATTATAAAGAAAATCCCATGATGTACATGAGGTTGTCCTACTTACATGGTCCCTCATAAAATGTCTGGTTAGATTCTTTGTGACTCTATCTATGGCCTCACACAGGTAGGCTATGATGGGCTTGTCACTATCAACCAAGAAATATTTTATCAAAGGTTCACTAAGAGCAAAAACCTCCCTTCCTAAAACCCATAAGGATTCTCTGGAAACGAGTGAAGGAACAACTTGTTCCTCAGGTTTTTCGTTAAAGATATTAGCATACCATTCTGTAGAAACAAACACTTTCTTCTACTCTAATTGACAATTGAGAATGGATTGAAGCTGGTTACAAAAGGGGTGAAGTTAGAACACAACAACTGTTGTTATCTGTGAATGTCGTTGTGAGGCATGGTCATAACTGAATTTGGTGATGCTCATATTCTTCTAATTGCCTCCTCAACAATGTCAATTTTTTTTATATCCTCCTACATTAAATCAATGCAACATATAGAGAAATAAATAGTAAGGGTCATCTCTTCATTATCGTTTTGCTAAGTGCCACATAATCAATACATTAGCAATTATTGTTGAAGAATGTAACTAGTGTTAGTGTTCAAGCTTATTAAAGCATGGGTTTTATGCTTGGGTCAATTTTTTTACGTCAAAGTCTCCATTGAAGACTTCTAGAGTTTATGTTAAGTGTTCTTGTCCATGTCACAATGTAAAGAACCCTTTTTGGGAACTATATGTCAAGAAAGAAAATTATTTTATTGTAAATTAGGTCAAGTAGGCCTCTTCCACCAAGTTAGCCTGAAGGAAGGATAAGCCGGGCTCATTAGAAGAATTTGATCACCTAAGATGACTATATATAAGCAACAACTCGACTCATTTGGAGGACATCTCACACAAGTTCGAATTGAAGTAGCTAGGAAGCAGAAAAGGTGCGAAGTTCAAGAAGGAAGCTAGAATCGAAGTTTTTTCCTCTCTCTCTCTCTCTCTCTCTCTCTCATGTGCAATGATATTCTGAAGCTACATCAAGGTCGAAGCTATGAAGTTGTTGCATCAAGGTCGAAGCTATGAAGCTGCTGCATCAAGGTCAAAGCTATGAAGCTATTGCATCAAGGTCGAAGTTGTGAAGTTGTTGTATCAAGGTCGAAGAAGTTGTTGTATCAAGGTCGAAGTTGTTACATCAAGGCCGAAGAAGTTGCTGCATCAAGTTCGAAGTTGTGAAGTTGCTGCATCAAGGTCGAAGTTGTGAAATTGCATCAAGGTCGAAGTTGTGAAGTTGCCAGGTTGAAGCTATTGAAATTGCTAGATTGAAATTGCAGTCTTGAAGTTGGATCGAAGTTCTGTCGCTAAGAAGCCAAAATTTCTGGATTGTTGCTTGGTTGAAGCTGCTAGATAAGAAGAGACTACTAAATCGTCTTGGAAGGCTAACTTGGTGGAGGAGGAAGGTCTGTTGGTCTAGGGTCTTGGTCTATCTCATTTGAATTACTGAAGGAAGAGTTCTTGACTGGGTTTTCCCCTATATAGGGGTTTTTCCCTAGTTGTGCGCCTACATCTGGTGTCCTTGATCTTCGTGTTTTGGTTTTGGTAATTGCTTGATGAACTAAGATAAAAGAAGAACATAAGAAAAACAATAATAACTCAAAGAAATCACAAGTAATTATCAACAAGAGAAAATATTTTTGCCTTTCCAATTTTCCAACATGGTATCAAAGCTAAGGCGATGAAGAAGAAAAAGGCAGCCTAAAGATTTATTGAAGGAAAAAGTAGATTGAAAGATCATTAAAGGGATCATATAAGGGGATAAGCCTACTATCTACAAGAACTATGTCTAACTCAATGAAGGGAGAAAACAAACTAGAAGGAGCCTCCAACTACAGGGCATGGAAAAAGAAGATAGGTCTCATCCTTGAAAAGAATAAAGTTTTGGATTTAGTTCGAGGAAAAGTCAAGAAGCCTACAGATGAATCAAGTGAAGCAGAGAAAGCAAAGTTCAGAGAAACCGAAATATTGGCCATGAACCTAATAGTGGATGGAGTAAAGGACAACCTCATTCCATATATATCCAACATAAATTTCGCTCAAGAAATGTATGAGACTATCCAAATTATTCACAATCAAGAACATTGGTCAAATTGCAAGCCTCAAGAATGAATTAAGAACTATTAAGATGGTGAAAGACGATAATGTGGCATCCTTCTTTATAAGGATATCTAGAATCAAAGACGAACTTCAAGCAATAGATGAAATTGAACTAGAAAAAGAGCTCATGATTACAACCCTTCTATGGGTACCAACATCATGGAGTGCCTTTGCATCAAGAATCAATAGTTGGAAGGATACTCCAACGTTCGAACAAATGTGGAATGCATATAGTCAAGAAGAAGCCATAATATCGTTAGTAAGCAACAAGGAGGAGGATGAAGAGGAGAACATCTCAAATGCCTATTTTGCTCATCACAAAAAAAGGGGAACCTTCAAGAAGCACAATGGACCAAAGAAAAAAGTAGACCTATCAAAGATCGAATGTTACAATTGTCGCAAGATGGGTCACTACAAAAGTCATTGTCCAGAGAGTCCAAGGAATAAGGAGAGAGACAGGGATCAAGCAAATATTGTCGATGAAGCTCCACCAAAAAAGAACAAGATGGAAGAATGCGAAGTCAAAGACTTATTTGCTATGGACTCCTAGGGACTCTATCCCTTACATATCCTTCTATTCTAAGTTTTGAATTGTTTTCCTATATGTTTTGATTTCTAGAACTTGTAGGTCTAACATGTCTTGTTAGAACACCATTTGTTTTTAGTTGTAGGTTTCCCTCAAGATTGGATTAAGAGGGAGGTCCACCAATTTTCCGAAAGATAAGTATTATGTTCTTTGTTTCATTTTTTGATGTTTGGCTTTTCACATCAAGACTTGTTTGAATTATATGCTAATAACCTTTTATATTTTTTGTGTTAGGAAATCTTGATGAATACTCAAGGGTTATGGAGGAGACTTCAAAGGATAGACTTGAAGCATGGAAGAAGTTCAACCCTTCAAGAATTAATGTCATACAAGGTTTGTTAAGGAATAACTCGAGGGATGTTTTAATACTATAAGCTTTGTTATCAAGTTCTCTTCATGCAAAAGGTACAATGGTTCTTTCTTTTATAATTTACTTTACATTACTAACATCGTTATGTCTAGGGTTTTGAATCACAAAGATTCTTGTTTGGGTGATTAATCATTAGATTGAATCTACCCTCATTATATTATCATTCTTGTGAAACCCTAAAAAGGTTCACCATAAAACCCTAACCCAAGGGTATGGCGATGCTAATATGGAAACCCTAGTCTACTTAGGGTTGTCGATGAAATTTAGAATTCCTATTCTTTTGATGTTTTGGTATTGTTATGATAAAGTCCTTAGTCCTTTAGGGTTTGTTATCCAAAGTTATGTATTGAATCCCTAGATCTCTAGGGTCTGATGAATTAGGGTTTATGAGAAAAATCGTTATAATATCTATAGTGAGATCCTAGGAATGAAGCGCTAGGTGTATGTTCGTTTGTCTAATCGAAACCCTAGCCTAGTCAAAATTGTTGTATGTTCAACTTTAATGTATTGATATTTGTGTCTTGGGTTTAGCTAGTACATATTGTTGTATGCTGTGCATGATTATGAAATCCTAGATATGTATATATGCTAACCTAATTGTTGATGCCCATAGTTTCTAAATTCCAGGGTTTGTAACAAAGCCCTAGTAGAAGTTTGATATTCTAGGATATGATGATATTGTTTATGATATGATGATTAATTCTAGGTTTTGCAACAAACCCTAGTAGAGTCTAATTTGTATAGTGGAATTGTTATTTGATTGAATTGTTGATATGTAAGGATTTGTGTCACTAAGATGAAATCTAGGGTTTGTAATGGATCATAGTAGAATCTGTCATATATCTCTGAAAATAATATCGAGGCCCTAGATAGAATGAGATTGATTTCTTGATTAAGTCGGGTTTGTAACAAAACCCTAGCAAGAAGTTGAAGATTAGAAGTATGTGTCTCTTGTTGATTATGAACCTAACTAAATTTAGGTATTTGATGTCTAAAGTCTAATGCTTCCATTATTGTATTGACGCGATTCTGATATAGTTAACTTATGCTTTTGTATTTGGTTGTATTTGTTGTTTAAGTTGTGCAGGTACATAATCTTCGAGATGTTGGAGATATTCGTAAGTAAAGTTGACTTGATAATATTGGTAAACATGATGAAGAATGAAGATGATCATGATGATCTTGATGTTGTAAAATGGAATGAAGCCATGATAGGTTCTTTGATGTTGATCTCCCCAAATTAAGAGGGAGGGCATATTATGATAGTCATGATGGATACCTTGAAGAAGAAATTGGAGAATGAATGAAAGTACTACAATGTATTGAGGATGTCTTGGTGTTGTTGAAGAAATGAAAGAAGAAAAGCTTTCGACTAGTTGCATATGAATAACTTGATATAAGTGGCATCAAGATGATTGAAGACCTTGAAGGTTTGTGTTTACTTGTATGTATATTTGAAAGTTTATTACTAATTGGGGTTTGTGCTTGTCTCTCCATAAACAGGTTGAACACTCTGGGAGCATGCTTGGACAAATGGATATATCTAGTTTATTAGGGAGAGATGAAGCATCTAATGGTGGATGCTTGGGAGGACATCTAGCTAGCCTATGTGTGTTTGATGTCTAGATCCCGAAGAGGGAGGGTGGCGTTGGTCTTGGAGCTCTGACCTTGGATACACACTTAGATCCCTGGGTTGATAGTTAGTTAGTAAGCCTAATGATACCTAGACTAGCTGAAAGCTTTAGTCCATCTTAGTCCCACCTGGATAGATTACCCTGGTTAGGAATTTAGTCCGTAGCACTGAGTGTGATGAACTTTTCGTAGTTCCTTTTGGATATCTTCCATGTAGCTCTATAGATATAGGTAATTATGAATACCTCCTTACTTAAGAGGGAGTGTTGAAGAATGTAACTAGTGTTGGTCTTCATAATTACATTTGAAATGTATTTGTCAAAAGAAAGAAAAAGAAATTTTATTATTAAATAAATTGACTTATTAAAAGTTTGGGTTTCATGCTTGGGTCAATTGCTTTTAGGTCAAAGTCTCCATTGAAGACTTCTAGGGTTTATGTTAAGTGTTCTTGTCCATGTCACAATGTTAAGAACCCTTCTTGGGAATTATTTGTCAAGAAAGAAAATTATTTTAATATAAATAAGGTCAATTAGGCTTTCTCCACCAAGTCGGCCTCAAGGAAGGACAAGTCGGGCTCATTAAAAGAATTTGATCACCTAAGATGACTATATATAAGCAACAAATCAATTCATTTGGAGGACATCTCACACAAGTTCGAATTGGAGTCGCTGGGAAGCAGAAAAGGTGTGAAGCTCAAGAAGGAAGCTAGAATCGAAGTTTTTGGGTCTCTCTCTCACTCATGTGCAACGAAATTCTGAAGTTGCACCAAGGTCGAAGCTCTGAAACTGTTGCGTCGAGGTCGAAGCTGTGAAGCTATTGCATCAAGGTCGAAGTTGTGAAGTTGTTGCATCAAGGTCAACGCTGTGAAGTTGTTGCATCAAGGTCGAGGAGGTTGCCGCATCAAGGTCGAAGCTGTGAAGTTGCATCAAGATCAAAATTGTCAAGTTGCTAGGCGGAGGCTATTGAAATCGCTAGATCGAAACCGCAGTGCTGAAGTTGGGTTGAAGTTTTGTTGCTGAGAAGCCGAAATTTCTAGATTGTTGCAGGGTTGAAGCTTTTGGATATGAAGAGACTACTAAATCACCTTGGAAGGCTAACTTGGTGGAGGAAGGTCTGTTGGTATAGGGTCTTGGTCTATCTCATTTGAATTACTGAAGAGTTCTTGACTGGGTTTCCCCCTAGCTGTGCACCTACATCTGGTGTCCTTGATTTTCATGTTTTGGTTTTGGTAATTGCTTGATGAACCAAGATAAAAAGAACATAAGAAAAACAATAATAACTCAAAGAAATCACAATTAATTATCAACAAGAGAAAATCTTTCTGCCTTTCTGATTTTCCAACTGTTACGTCTTGAACAACATGCTCCACACCTATCTCTATGTTGAACTTATCCAACAAATTACATAACAATGGAGCATCCTCAAATTTTGTTATTAACAAATGCATCAACAGATTTAATAAACATTGCCTCTCTGGGACACAAACAAAAATTTTAACAGGGTCCTGCCCCTCCCATCAGTCCAACCATTCAAGAAAACTATGCTGGTGGTCTTCTCCCAGGACTTCTTCAACTTCAATCTAGAGATACAATTTTTTTTTTGGTACTATATTATTATTATTTGAATAATTTCCCACCATTAATTGATTCTAACTTGTAAGTAGAGGAGTGTTTTCCAAGGCCGACAATTGCAGCAATATCAAACATTGCCTGTTAGAAGGTGTTATTTTGGCAATGTAAAGGGCATATCTCCCCACAAGAGGTGTTATCTTGTCTGCTTCTTCCTTTTCCTGTTCTCAACGACAAAATGAATGAAAGTTTGTGCCCTAGGTTTTGTCCTTGGAACAAAGAACAATGATGTGGCAGCAGAAGCAGTAACATGGCCTGTAGAAGCATTACAGGCGATATCACTCTCCATGCCCCAGGAGGAAAGACGCAGAGTTGGGTTCCTTGCTAGAGCCTAGAACAGTTGCTGCAAGCCCCATTAACGAGCTTGTTTTTTGAGTTTTTTTTGTTGAACTGCATCACAATCTGTCTGCTTCTTCCCTTTCCTTTTTTCTATGTTACCGGATCCGTCAAGCCTAATGGTTGGATCCACGGATCCCTGGATTGGAGAGGAAAGATGCAGAGTTGGGTTCCTTGCTAGAGCCTAGAACAGCTGCTGCAAGCCCCATTAACGAGCTTGTTTTTTGAGTTTTTTTTGTTGAACTGCATCACAATCTGTCTGCTTCTTCCCTTTCCTTTGTTCTATGTTACCGGATCCGTCAAGCCTAATGGTTGGATCCACGGATCCCCAGATCGGAGACGGAGACGGATCCAGAGCCGGATCCGCAGAGATACGTCCAGCTTCTCTCTGAGGCTCAAAAAAAATCGTCAACTTCAATGCATAATTCTGTAGTAATCTAGCAAACGCCAGCACAAAATTCCAAAACGGGAAATTCCACTGTTCAGTCACAAATGAATGAAAGAATCAGCGTCCGGGTCACTGAATTAATTAACCGACGTTGGCCACCAAAATAATGTAGGGAGTTGGCCCGGACAATTTATTATTTTTATTTTAATTGACCACATTATAAGCTTTAGTACAAGACAGTGAATGTCCGTGAAAACAATGAATCAACGTATTATATAGTAATCTATAGCGATTTTTATTCAGATATTTTGAAGTTTAAAAAGTAAGCTTTTATTCAGATATTTTAAAGTTTAGAAAGTGAGTTTTATTTATATATTTAGATACTTTAAATTTAAAAAGTAAGTTTCTGCGTCGACTAGAAAACAATGAATCAGCGTATTATAATCTATGGCCATTTTTATTCAGATATTTTGAAGTTTAAAAAGTAAGCTTTTATTTAGATATTTTAAAGTTTAGAAAGTGAGTTTTATTTATATATTTAGATATTTTAAATTTAAAAAGTAAGTTTTTAATTAGATATTTCAAATTTTGGAAAGTAAACTTTTATTTATATATTTATTTGAAAGTTTAAAAAAAAAGTTTTATTTTAATTAATTTTAAAGTTTTTTTTTTCAAGTTTAAAAGGTAAGTTTTCTAAAATAACTTTAATAATTTGCATTACAACTAATAATTAATGTTTAAATACATTATTCAGATAGATTGAAGTTATATATTTAAACACTCATATGTTTTTCATTTTTATATAAATTTAATTAATATCTATAAATGATATATTAAGTCATGAATTATTTATATAATAATTATTTATTGTATGTAAAAATTGTATATTAAAAAATTAGCATATGTTTTATTTTTATATTTATACAAATTTAGTTTTTATTTTATATTTATATAAATTTTAATTTTAAAAATTATAAAATATTTTATATTTGCGTGTACTTGCCGTTTCCGGATCCTGGTTGTTCAAAAAACTGGCCCGTATCCCGATCCGGATCCGAATCCTGGTAACTTAGCGTTTTTTCAATGACAGAATGAATGGAAGGTTGTGCACCAGGTTTTTAAAACAGTGCGAAACACGCATGTAAAAGAATATTGAATCAATTGATTAACCATGAGCAAGCTGAAGCTCAATAATAATACATAGATATTTACAATAATAGAAACATCAAGTTTCTATGTAGAATATGGAAACAATCAGTTTCATCTAAGAAACTGCTAAAAGAATAAAAATAGCAACAGCTAAAAGAATGAGCATTAAATACAAAATAGGAATATTCTAATACCCTCCCTTAATGCTCAATCTATTTACAACACCAATAGACCCTCTGAATTTTAGAAATTTATCAGGACCAAGAGGCTTGGTGAAAATGTCGGCGGGCTGCTCTGTTGTGGGAACATATTGCAACTGAACTGAGCCGTCTTCAACACGCTGGCGAATGTAGTGGCAATGAGTTTCCACATGCTTTGTTCGTTCATGAAAGACTGGATTCTTGGCAAGTTTGAGCACTCCCTGATTATCACAAAACAAAGGAGTAGGCTCTGTCTGAGAAACATGCATATCTGCAAGCATACGTCGAAGCCAAACTGCCTCACAGGATGCCTTAACTGCTCCCCGATACTCTGCTTCTGTTGAGGAGAGAGCCACTGCCTGTTGCTTCTTACTAGTCCAAGTAACAGCACCGGATCCTAGACTAAACACATACCCAGCTGTAGATTTACGGTCATCAACCGAACCGGCCCAGTCAGAATCAGTGTAACCACTGAGTATAGGATTGGAACTTCGAGTGTATAGGAGGCCATAATCAGAAGTGCCACGCACATATCGTAGCACACGCTTTGCTGCTATCCAATGATCAGCTTTAGGAGCTGACATGAAGCGGGAAATGTAGCTTACTGCAAAACTGATGTCAGGTCTGGTAGCAGTAAGATAGATGAGACTGCCCACTAATTGCCTGAATAAAGTTTCATCCACAAGGGGAGAGGATGACTGTGCTGAAAGTTTGAGCCCTGGTTCCATAGGAGTCGTGGCCGGTTTGCAATCCTGCATTCTGAACCTGTCCACAAGATTTTTGGCATACTTGGACTGAGAGAGAAAGATCTGATTTTCAGTCTGCCAAACTTCAACCCCCAGACAGTAATGAAGAAGTCCCAAGTCTGTCATCTCAAAAGTTCTGCATAAATCTTGTTTGATCCCATTGATCAAATGTACAGAGCTGCCAGTAATGATAAGGTCATCCACATAGACAACCACAAACAAGATATCATCACCAGTATGCTTGATATACAGGTTTGCATCAGATGGGCTCCGCTGAAAACCCTGATCTGTCAGGTACTGATCAATTTTCATGTACCAAGCCCGAGGAGCTTGTTTCAATCCATAGATTGCTTTAGCTAACCGACACACTTTCTGTTCTTGACCAGCCACCTTGAATCCTGGAGGCTGCGTCATGTAGACTTCTTCTTGGAGATCACCATTTAGGAAAGCACTCTTTACATCCATCTGATGAACTTTCCAATTGAACTGAGCTGCTAGGGCAAGCACAAGCCTTATGGTACTCATCTTGGCTGTAGGAGCGAAAGTCTCCTCATAGTTGATGCCTTCCTTCTGTGAGAACCCTCGAGCCACAAGACGAGCTTTATACTTGTCTATGGTTCCATCAGCTTTATATTTCACTTTATACACCCATTTGCAGCCTATGGGTTTTTTCTCTGCAGGAAGATCAGAAAGTGTCCATGTATGATTCTTCTGAAGACTCTGGAATTCAGCTTCCATAGCTTGTTCCCACTCAGATGTACCCTTAGCCTCTGAATAGGTTTGAGGCTCAAAAATACTATGTAGGTTAGCCATAAGAGCAAAATTGACTGTAGACTGTTGTCTGTTCTTATGTCTAGAAGTTCTACCTTCAATGAGCTCATCATCCCGGAGATCACCAATGGTTTTAGCCCACCATTTAGGCCGAAGAGTAGAAGAACCAATATCAGGAGTAGAGGAACCAATATCAGGAGGAGGTGAAGACTCAAGAGCAATAGGGGCCGCAAGAGGAGGGTTATTTTCTGGAGGAAGCTCAGATAGAGTATTATCAAATACTGATGCTACATCATCCCTCCCATCAGGTGGACCGACAGGAAGAAGAACACTGTGAGGCTGATCCTCAGAACACTGTTTAGAAGAAGAAGACTGAAAGAATCCTCTGTCCTCATCAAAGACTACATCCCGACTGAAGCTAAGACGACCAGTGGCTATATCTATCAGCCTATAGGCCTTGTGATGATCACTGTACCCTGTCATCATGAGTTTCTGACTTTTGGAATCAAACTTAGAGCGCTTAGCAGCTGGAATCCAAACATATGCAACTGAGCCAAATACTTTGAGATGACTGATCTTAGGCTTACGGCCAGACCAAACCTCTTCAGGAGTCTTCCCTGTCACAGCATGAGTGGGTGATCGGTTAAGAAGGTAAACAACAGTAAATACTGCTTCAGCCCAGAATCTGTTTGGAACACTCCTGTGTTGTAACATGGAACGAGCCATTTCAACAACCGTGCGGTTGCGGCGCTCGACAACACTGTTCTGCTGAGGAGTGTAGGGTGCGGTTAACTGACGTTTGATGCCATGAATATCACAGAAATTGGCAAAAGCTGAAGAACAAAATTCCCCCCCATTGTCGGTCCTAAGAGTCATGATGTTACAGCCAGACTCTTTTTCAACTAAGATTTTAAACTTCTGAAAGGTACTAAGTGCATCAGATTTATTTTTTAGAAAATACACCCACATCTTTCTACTGAAATCATCTACAATAAGTAAAAAATATTTGCAAGCAGTGATAGAAGCTGTATTCATAGGACCACAAATATCAGCATGAAGTAGCTGGAGTACCTTAGATGCGCGCCAAGATTCTCCATTCTTGAATGAAGACCGATGTTGCTTTCCCGCTTGACAGGCGCCGCATACCCCCAACTGCTGAGTCTGAATATCAGGTAATCCTGATACAAGTCCCTCCCGGGAGAGCTGAGAGAGATACTGCATATTTAGATGCCCATATCGCTGATGCCAAAGAGTACTGATGGGAGAGACATGGGCTGCTAGAGCCACTTCTGGAGAGTCACCGGTGTCAAGTAGCCTATATAGACCATGGTCCTCTAGGCCAACAACAACTGTTAGACTAGTCTCCCTGTCAATAATGGAGCACTTGTGTGCACTGAACACAACATCAAGCTGAGGAGAATTCCTCATAATCTAGCTGACAGACAGCAGATTAATTTTCATACCAGGAACATAGTATACATTCAGAAATATGAGTGTGCGCCCACCAGACTGAATTTGAACTGTACCTCTGCCAGCTACTGTGTACTTTTCACCTCCGCCAAATACCATGGAATCACTGAAAGGTGAGAAGTCAATAAACCAGTCACGCCTGTGAGAGAAATGGCGTGATGCACCAGAATCAATGTACCATGCAGAAGAAGGAACATGATCTGAAGACCTTTTAGCCATAAAGGCGTAAAAAGCTTGATTTCCTTCTAACATCAGATTGATGAGCGTGGCCATTTTACCAAAGACAATACAGAAGTCCAGCAAAAATATATCTCCACAGTCTAAAAAAATAGCAGATTCCACTGCTGTAGTTGTACCCTTCTTTCACAAGTCTTACACTGCTGTTTGAAGTGATTTTATTGACTATACAACTGCCGGTTTAACACAGGCTGCAGAACAAATTCTCCACAGGCAGCCTTAACAAATTCTGCATAGACTGAAGCTGTCCACGCTGTTCTGGTCAAGGTATATCCAAATCAATATGGATGAGATTTGGGCTCGACTAATGATGCAATCTGGAACTTTTACGTAATAGCGCAGCGCTGGTAAAATTAACAGCCGCAGTGTGTCTTATCAACGGATGACCTGACGACAATGTTTTGCAATGTCGTTAGTGGTTGGTCATTTATCAGCAGCAACACCACCAATTTGGAACGACAAATCTGAACTCCCGCTGCGAATGGCACCCGAAGACAGTTCCAAAACGGACACTTTTCAGCACTATCCGCAAAATCTGCGATATGAAGCAGCCGTCTCTTTACACCTGTTTCTTTGAAATCGGCGGTGGCCGCTCGATCGACCCCACGCGATACTTGGTTTTCGATTCCACAAATGCAGCGATACCCTCTAGCGCTCTTCACAATCTCGTTCTGCTCAATTGACTCCACGTCCTTCAGTTTGGTGCTCCCGGGGCCAATCGTTGCGGATATGAGATAGCGTATTCACCGCGAATTTTCCAAAGCTCGCAGAATTTTCAAAAGGCCACCAATTCGAATTTGGAACCGTGACTGTTCCAAACAGCAGTTCTACAGGCCCCAAAAAAAATTTGAAGTCGATCAACACAGTGAACTGCTCTAGCGAAGGGTCGTCCGAGCCCAGCGTCGCACTCTTACCGCGAGCTGCTCGATCACGTTCCTCCGACGTTTAGTGCAAAAAAAATTGAATTCAAACAATGATGAGGCGGGATGGGAGTAGTAGTTCGCCAGTACGAAGCACGAGGGCAGTATATCAAACCTCTAAAACGACACCAGAAACCCTCACGAGACCACAGGAGGGTAACTCAAATAGCGAGAAGGCAAATTTCGAAAAGAAGCATGAAATTTTTTTTCAAACAACTGAAAAATTATTTCGAGAAAACGAAGCTTCGAGGTCGGAGAAAGTGTTGACGAGGATACCCGTGCCGCTGGAAAGTGCCTTCACGTGGTTCTGTATTTTTGTAAAATAATCAGATGTTGAAACTTCAAAAACTGCATTAAACTAGTTTTAGTTTTTAAATTGAGAACGTAATGTATTCTTGTTTCAAAAATCTGTTTAAAAACCAAGAAAATGAGACCTGGGATATTGATATTCTCCACGATAAACTGTGTAGAATTGAACTGGACAATCCAACAAAACATATTTGGCACATAAAAATTGCCGCTTTCCCCTCTGCTATCTAAATGGATGCTCTTCCTTCTGTTGAAAACAGCAAAGCTAGAAAATGAAAAATTATGTCCAAAATCTGTTCTTAAAGAGAAGATGCAACTTGTCTGCCCCCCTTTTTTGGCAAAACTTGGGAAAAAGTTGGTCGACATGTGAGTTTTTCATTTTCTGTATTTTGTGGGAGTTGTCAGTAAATTTCTCGGCTGTGGCTGAGATGCTGATTTCTCTGTAACTTGGGCTTTTTTCTCTGCAAGTTTTGCTGAATTGTTCAATCCACTTTTACGCGTTGTGTAGGATTAGTTTGACAAGTAACTCACTTCTCTATGGAATCTTATTTAGAGTTAGGGTCATTCACTAAAACAATTAATGTGTGCATCTTCTATTTTGATGTATGCTATGTCCAGACTCCAGCTATGCATATTATTCAAAATTTTCTAAAAACTAACCAACCTGTGTCTGCCCCTGTATCTATATCTGTATTAGTATCTGTGCCCTATTAACTTAGTTTGCACAGGTCACTTTTAGCAAATAAGCAATCAACTCAGTAGTTGGAGTTTGTTTTCTTTGAAAAGACCATCATAAACAACCGGTATAATTTACTTCTGTATTTGGCTGCTAAACCATTGTACATAGTTAATCACTTTTCATTTGAAATATTTGAAATTCACATCTTTGAATTTAGTATTATGTATATATGTACTTCTCTTTTTCCTCATAAATCATTTATCTCATGTTAGATACTATGGTACATGCTCAAGTGACTGCAGAAATTGCATGCAAAATTTCGTGTCTGCCCTATAGTTAGTCTTAGACTAACAGCCTGACAGCTCCTACATTGCTTGTGCTTCTGGGCTGATCTGGCCACTTGGGAGGACCACCCTTTGCCAGAATGTACTGAAACTAATATCCATTATGGGCCATACCTTGGAAATGTATTTTATACAGTCGGATATGAGAAAATGCTGCCAAGACATGGACTGTAAATTTTTACCTTGTTGTCTAGTAGTGTTTCGAGAGTTTGGGCAACCATTATTGAACTTGTTAGGGTTTGTGTTTCTCCGCAGTATTCATTAGTTTTGAAACAGTAAATGTTTGGTAAACTTTCATGTGGAGCAGGATGCTACAACTCCACTATTGGAATCAGAAGCGGTTGACTTGGTGAAGGATGTATTTGCTTCAGCTGCTGAAAGAGACATATACACTGTGCTGCTTCTATCTCGTTCTTTTTTATTTAAAATTGTTTTACTGGGAAATCTCGTGGAAAATATTTGTAATCTGTCGTGTTGGAATTGACTAGTTTTTTTTTTTCAATTTGTACTCCGTTACAATTCAAGCATCTTTTGTTTCCTCCTGACAAGGTTGCCATATGATTCAGGGTGATGGACTGGAAATAGTAGTTGTCAATGCAGAAGGTGTCAAACGAGAGTTCTTGGAGTTGCGTCGTGATTGATCCAATGAAATTGTTAAATCGGGTGTCATGCTCGATCTGATGGTAGACTATGCTTATGTCCAGGTCCGCGGATTAAGATCAAATGAAGCTTGCTCTATGAGGGCATTTATGTTGTAAATGAAGCTTGCTCTATGAGGGCATTTATGTTGTCATGTGCTACTTTGGTTTAAATTGATTTTGTTCTTAAGGATATTTCTTGTTGTGTTTTATGTCACTTTACAGTTTTAGTATAGATGTAGCATCTGTACATGAGTGTCAACATTTAAATGTCGGCTCGATATGGAGAGATGTAGTGTTTCTAAGATGAAGTATTAAATCAAAAAATAATAATAATAAAACATAATATCAACATAATGAAAAATAAAAATAATACATCAATTCAGTTTGTCACATTATAATGTTATTAATAATTTCAAACAAATTAAAAAAAATGTCATATGTTCTAGCATGAATATTCCCACTGTTGATAACTTGATGAGGTTGAATACTTCTTGTAAAGTGTGCTGTCATTGATATGTCCAACTTTTCAGGTGAACACTTACCCATCTTCAAGGACATTAATCATTTATATTTGTCAACATAATATTTTAGAACATATAAACAAATTTGATCAATAAACTTATAATTAAAAATAAAAATATTTTTAATTACTTATATGTGAATATAAATATAAAACATGTGTAAGAAATATACTTCATATGTGTATTGGCAAAATTTTAATAAAATAAAAAATAAGAATATTTTAATATAAAGATGTGAAATCTATGTAAATATAAATAATATTGTTTTTTTAAGTCTAAATGAACAGGTAAGGGTTTTATACAAATAAAGATTGGGTTATTGGCTAGAACCCTTACTTTTTTTTTTCTGATTTTTGTCAAAAAAAAAAAAGTGATCAATCCACAAAATATGGTTGCCAGCTCTAGGATTGCATTTCCTTCCTACATTGAATATATTTCTACTGATAATTCGGCAAAGTCTCTAGAATTAAAATATATTTACAAAGCAACATAGATCTTCAAGATTGTATTAAAAAACTCATAAAAAGCAATATATCTAAACATTGAGCCCATCCATCAATAACAACCAAGGCTAGAAGTACTAGACCCTCGCGAGTGGCGAGTCTTTTTTGCTCGTTGGAGCAACGCTGGATCCAATGCCCCCCAAGTTGAGCTAAGCATTGCTAGGATTGAAGTCCTCCAAAGTAGAGATCTGAGCACTAAGAAAATTAACTTGCATGCGGAAACTAGTGATAAATTGCTCCACACTGCTATGTTGCAGGGCTAACTTGGCTTCCAAGAAGAGCTAGAATGATTGTTTGTCTTTCTACCATATCTTCCAGTGATTGCATTGTTGCCAATAGTGTCTTGACCGAATTCAATAACCTGTCAAGCAACATACTGGCATTGACATTCTCACGAGTTGATGGAGGTTCCACCATTTTAGTAGAGAGCCACTGCACCCATTAGCCAACACACAAAAAAGCTTTATCCTCGCACTAGAACTAACATGAATCAACAACACGATAGTTTATGAAGTTGTTGTCACTGCGACAACGACCCTCCAAAATTTTTGCATATGTCAATTTGGAGTCTACGATAATTGTCGTTTCAAGCCTCCCTGAGTCGTCATGTTGTTTGATTTGTCATCTATGTGTTTTCTCCTAATGTGCATCCCCCTAAATCAATGTTTTTTAAGCTTCGTCACTTAACCATTAGAAGCGCTTGAGTTAATTAGTCCATGATTAGGTGGATCTTTCTAGACTTAGAAACTTGCCTTATCGACAAGCACACACTCGAAAGAACATTCAAAAGCACTAAAAAGCAAACAAATCTCTAACAAATAGCAAAAGTGCACTTTGAGTTGATGAAGACATGCACTTGGGTTGGGCGCACTCCTTCATGTCGAAAACATTTGCACTGTCCAATTCCATGCATGAGGTCGCACTCCTAGGAAATAGGAGCCCACTTAATCCCTTTTAACTAACCCTTTCATACGACAAGTGGCACTCATGCATGAATCAGTTTTGCATGTTAATTTCTTTAAATAAACCCAGATAATCATTCTTTACATAATCATTTCAGTTGAGTTGAGCGCACAAGGGAATCAAGAAGCTCTTCATCAGATAGTGTTGCAAGTAACTTTTGCATGTCAAATCGTGTTATTGCTTTTCATGATTTCACTGCCAAATCTTGTTTTTCTTGTTGTCGATCACTTGTTTTTCAGTTTGCTTATTGGCATTTATGCTCAATCTTCACATTGCAAGTGTTAATCCACTGTTGTATGCAGAAACTTTTCACATTCTTGAAACCCTTCATCTTCCACCATGCATGCGACAACAACTATAAAACTTTGCATATTTTTCTCTTCCTCATCTTATCATCGAATCATGTCAATTGAACTTATTCTGAGCTTCCAACAGGCAGAGCGCACTCCTTGAGCTTGAAACCCCATCAGCCTTGAAAATTGTGTCCTATTTAATCAAGTCGTCTTCTTAAGCACATGAGCGCATCACGAAGACACGAAACATTTTCCATCAACCCTTCTAAGTGCTACAATGCACCCTCTTTGCCTTAGAGCGCATGAGTGCATCACGAAGGCATGCAGCCTCATCATTCATCCCTTCGGCATGTGACAATGCGCCCTCCTTTGCCTTAGAGCGCATGAGTGCATCACGAAGGCATGAAGCTTCATCATTCATCCCTTCAGCATGCGACAATACGCCCTCCTTTGCCTTGAGCACATGGGCGCATTGTGAAGACCTGAAGCCTTGTTAACCTCACCCTTCGTCCCTTTAGAGTGCGACAATGTGCCCTCCTTGTCTCCTTGCGCGCATGGGCGCATAGGGAAGCCCCATTTCCCATCCCTTTGACCCTTCAGGGTGCGACAGTGCGCCCTAGTGGATTTTCTCCCCTTGCTTGAGCGCATGAGTGCACTACGAAGCCCTGAATGACCTTGCATGTCCCCTTCATGCTTTAAGAGTGCGCCCTTGTAGTTTGCATGCCCATGTTCTCTTGCATGCAAGTTATTTTACGTCGTCGTTCACAGTTTTTCATGATCTACCGTCTATAATGGTTCTTTGAATGTGATTTACAAGTATTGCTGCATAGTTAGCTTTATTTTAAGTTAATACTATCACTATGAGTGTGTTGCCCCAAATAGGTGCTTGTGCTACAAGTGTTACCACTTTGTCGTCATCTATTGGAGACATGCCACCTCAGAAAGTGATCTCCAATGAACTTTCAGAAGCAAGCGCTGATGAACCTGCGGAAGTTACAAGGCCCAAAGTTCCCATATACGTAGATACTCGGTGCTTCATTAATAAAGGTACACAGGTCACTTGGAGCAAAATATATAACACATTCATGTAAGAGGTTTTTTCGGGACTTAGATGATTTGCATGCTTATATAAACATTAAGAAGTCCAGGATGCATACGGTTGCATGCAGATACCTGGTCATGCCATGTGCAGAAGTCATTGGATGGATCATTACGCATATGGATGACTCTCACCTTTTGCTTCACAGTGAGAGTGGCAAAGAATTCGTCACTTATTACAATGAAGACATGTAGACATGCTACAAGATGTTAAAACCCACTAAATATGCAAGTGATAACTTTTACACGAGATGGGCAACCCTTGACACCACTGATGTTATCAAAAAAACATGGTGTCGAGAACCTACAAAGTTTCGCCATTGCCCATCTACAGCTTATCCAACAAGGATCCTCAGAGATGTCTATCAGTACCTGATAGCTATATATTGTTGGTTATATGAGCTAAAGAACAATGAGGTGTTCCAAGAGAACTGGATATACACGCTCAATATAGTAGTTACCCATGGGAAGGTTTTCAATTGGACGAATATCCTATCATTTGAGTTAAAGCATCAGATCGGGTAAGCAAAAGCATCTTTACAAGCAAACCAAGCACCATAATTCTACATGTCTGCAATTCTCTTAGGTAGAATTTGTGCACAATATGCGTTCCTATAAATGAATTGGAACTGGACCCTTGAGGAGAAGTTCCTAGTTTACTTCCATTAAAAAGTGTTCTCAGAAACAAGCTTCAGAGGCATATACAACAAATTAGTTGAACACTTATTTGCAGTCATCTTTCGCTCGATTTACAAAACCGATCCTCCTTGCATGACAGATCAGGTGAAGGAGTCACTTCAAGATATCGCGGACTGGTTTGCAGCTCCATAGGGTACATACATCAAGTGCTTCAGTTGTCAGATATCCCCTCATCTTATGCCGCGATATGTGACCAACAAAGTGGTCATGTAAGAAGTTGCACATCAACTAGACAAGGGATTGTCAGGGATTCTCCACAGTAGGAAGAAAGCCCCTTGGCCTATCTTTCCATTGAGGATCTGATTGTATGAATTAAAGAGTCACAAGGCTACGACAACAAAAATATAGGAGTTGAACCGCCTACACTTAGCTACTAAAGATTTCCATGAATATGATCGTAAGCAAATTATCAGACATCGTTGTCAAAGGATTGGTCACTATACGGGGTACTCATCTATGTCCGCAACAGAGGATGAGAACATAAAGAACTGATGCAATGCCAACATGAAGACACATCCACTAATGGAGGCCAGTTAACCAATTCAAGGTTTATAAGAGCAGGAGGAGGAGATAACACCTCAAGTAAGGAAACTAACTCCCAAGAAAAGGATTAAATATTCCTCGACAAGCGAAAGCAGTAAGAAATGGAAGGTTGATTCCTTAAACTCATGAGCTATTCAAGAAGAGTAGGAGAGAGGAGAAACAAAAGAAGTAGAGAGGAGGACGATAGAAGAAGAGCAACAAAGGTAGTCTCAGGAGGAGGAGGCAACACAAAGATTGGAAGCAAAACAATTGACTCAAGAACTGGAAGAGGAGCAGTTCGAGGAAGAAGATACCATCCAACCAATGGAGGAAGAACCGAGTACTCCGGGAGAACATCCTCTCACAGGTGGTCATCTTCCATTTGGAGAGATGGGGATCACACCACCAACAGACAGAGTCACAGATTTATGTAGTGTAATGTTCAATCAACTGAAGAAGAGGATTGTGCAACAAAGGCTTAGATATTTCTCAAAGGATCCTCATAATCCTGTCTTAGTGTCCACAGAGAGGGTGATCTCTGCCAACACTAGAAGAAATCTAAGGGTAGTTATGGCGGCAAATGTTGCATTCGCTACAACGGCATAGGATAACTCAAAATATTTGTTGAATGAAAATGTCATGTTGAGAAGAGAAATTGTTGCAGTGAAGCAATAGGTAAAACATCTTGTAGCGAAGAACCAACGACTGTCAGTGCATAACTTCAACGTCGTGGAATCGTAGTCAACCATGCAAGAGGAGTTGGGGCTAATGGAGGATACTATGACATGACTATATGACGAGATGATACTTATACAACAGGGCATGACTCGTCTCATAAGCATGCAGAATAATGCACAGGAAGTGGTGAAACTCCTAAAGATAGAAAACAAAGCAGTTGACCAGATGTGGGAGTGGACTGCCAAATATCCAGATGCTCCGCAACATTTGGAAAAGAAGGATAAGATTGTCGCAGAAATATACATAGTTTAATTGAGACTCCACCTACAAAATTACTCACATCTAGGAGCACATTCAGTTAACACTATGACTGCCTACAACCGATTGCATAATGGGTTTGAGTCTCTTACATAGTAGCACGAGATGCTTGCCATTGGATCTCTTGAAGCAATCAGAGGCAAGGAGGTCATCTTTCAGGAGATCAAAGAAAATATTGAACAGATCAAGCAGGCAACAGAACGGGAAGGCTTGAAGGTAACCATAGACATAATTCAGCAATATGCATTTGCACCATGAAGCTCTCATGGTTGTGGAATAATGTACAATCAAGATCCAAGAACATACTGACGGAGGCATTGGAGGTGAAGATGCGCTACAAAGGAGACTTGTCAATCTGGGTCGAAGCCATCACGAAGGAGTTCAGAGCATGGCACACTTACATTACAAGTGAAATCCATGAAGAAGCAAATGATTTATCCATTTGATGAGTTTTGTCCCATTCTCAGTTTTGTCTTATTAGGCCACCGTCTCATTTGTAAATTGTCTTATGTAATAAATGTTATGTAATGAAGTCCAAGGGACATATGTGGAATATGAAAAGCCACACATTGGAAGGTAATGAATCATGTATAGAATATGAACAGTCATAGGAATTGAAGAGTCACGAGGAAACTCAAAGGTCATGGTAAATTGTTATAAATAACTCCTCATAACTAAAGCAAATGGCTTTTTTGGTTATGGCTTTTGGAAGGCTTCAGATTATGGAGGTCTTGCCTTGGCTTCTCTTGTAAGACAGGAGATAGATCATTCTTTGGAGGAGCAAGTTGTGGCTTCGTGTTCCACTATTAGATACAGTGTTTCATTCATGTAACAATGTACTTGGGATCTTACGCTTTTAATTAGAAGCTCAATTAGCTGACATTCCTTCATACATGTATCGTAGGCATAGTTGGACTATTATGGTTATGTTTATGGTATATGATGCTTTATTTACATACTAAGTTAATGAACTAATTTGTTGCTTAGCTATGGCTATTATTGAATGAATATTGTTATGCTTTACCGGTTGTTGCTTACTATGTGGACTAATCTGTAGGTATTCAACAAGTATTTATTTATTCCCAAGTCCCCCTTTAGGGTAATACTATTACTTTTTTAACCAGTGGCTTGTTTCTCTCACCAGTCGAGAAATTCTCCCTTGTATACCTTGCACTGCATGTCTCACAAAGCCCACATTCTTGCTGCCCCAAAATAGTTTGTGTTCTCTTGTGTTGGTTGGTACCCAAGACATCTTTAAATCATTCCAGCGGTGGTTGAACCGTATGACTGGGTGGGACTCCTATAATGAACAGTGTGAGGTATAATTGGGACTTCACATTGAGGAGATCCCTTACAAAGTTGATGACATCCAACACCGTTAACAGAGGGCTAGTTGGTTCATTAAATAACCAAAGTTGAGACCTTGCCACAACGCTGACTAAAGCAAAAATTCGAAACCCTGACCAGGATCCAAAGAAAGAAAGAGAATCGACGACTGATGGGTACAACAAGACAACAAAATTAGTTCCATTCCATTGCATATTGAAAGAGACTCCATGACTAAGGGATCCACAACAACTTCTACCAAAGACGAATTAAATACACAGGTTGCCCTATACCAGGGAAAATTATATTGATGCACCACTTGTTGAGGAGCATTTGACATTGGGAAGGAGCCTTGAGGATTCGTGGATGGAAAATGTAAGGCCATCGGATCAGGGTGCCCTTCATCCTTTGTATTTGAGCCAAAGGTCGGGTAGAGCGGGAGGCATATGGCCTTGCACCTATTCGAAACAATTTTCCCATGATGACATATTTAATAATGAAACTAATGTGTCTTGGGATTCCAATCATAACTAAGGGATGGGGGGGGGGATTGATCAAACTTTGTTCCAACTCTATTATGCCTTGCCTCAATGTTGATCCTCTTTGCCAAAACGTCATCCATCGAATTTAAATGCCTATACACATGAAAAATCTCCAATTGCTCAAACAGAGAGGCAATTAGGATAGTCCTTTGGAGAATGGGAGGATGGTCTGAATTCGGCACCTTCTTGGCCTTGATCATTTGTCGAATAACAAGCATTGAGTCACTAAAAACCATTAGTTTGAATATTTTCTTTGCAAGAGCTATTTCCAAACCCTTCCATAGAGGAAGGTACTTAGCTCGGTTATTGGTCTTAAGTCCATGATCCAGGAGCATTCAGCTTAAGGAAAAATCATTGTATTTTAGTAGACATAGGGGGTCTTGTGTTTCAAGGAAGTTGGTTTCCTAAGTATTGAATTAATGTAATTATTAGGAGTTTTGAGTGATTTTAATGAGAGAAGCCAAAATAGGATTTAATTGAATATAGTGAGGCATATTTGTAAATATTCTCGAATGTAGGAGAATATGAGAGATTTAGGATAGTTGAGAGAACTGAGGGATTTGAGAATTGATTGTAAAATCGAGATTATGAATTAGTTCATGATTTTGTGGATTTGAGAGAATCCTTAGGGATGAGAAAGAGATTTTAGGATTTTGTTGAGAAGCTTATACAAAGGGATTCTAAAACCATAAATTGGTTTTAGAATCCCTTTGTATAAATGTAATCCTAAAATGCATGATCAGAGGTTAGGGAGGTTAGACAGAGTGAGAGAGTTAAATAATTAGATAGATAGAGGTGTTTGTGAGCCTACGGGCAGATAATGAACAGAGGCCATTAAATTAGAAGATCAGGTCGATGAGAGACAGAGAGTCTCATTATGTAATTGTTTGTTGATATATATATGCATAGAGATTCAAATTCCAATTTATATAAGTGTGTTATCGAATATTGAATGATGAATGAATGAATTAGCATATTCTGTGTAACAGAGAGTTGCAGGTGAAGTTCAGCGATTACATAGAGAAATACATGAAGAGGAGGATCATAATGGATCGTTGAATCCATTAGAAAAATCAAAGCCAAAGCTTAGGAGGAAGTGCACAGTGAAACAACCGAAGGACTAGAACCCGAAGAAAACCCAAGAACCATAGTAAACATCGAAGAAACGGCGAAAAACCAAAGTAAAGAGGCGGACGAAAGAATGAAGTATTGTTGAACAACAACCGTTGGATCTAATAGATCAACGAACAAGATCCAATCACAGAGGAGACGGAGGAGTATCGCATTAGCGGATTTATACACAAAAGTGGTATATCGGGTGGAGCAAAAGTGGTAAGTGGTATTTAGAGGAGTTCACCTGATCCCACTAATTGGTTGACACGTAGCACTCAGGTGGAGAGAGAAGACTGCTTTTTCGGGCGGTTATTTTTCGTGCTACTTGTCCACCCAAAATCATCATAGACCGTTGGATCTACGAAGTGTAGATCAACAGCGGAGGATCTGTCGAGCAAGTTTGTTGAACGGTTGAATCAACAACCATCGGATTAGGATCCAGATCGACAATCAAGATTTGATCAACGATCGCATTTCGGCAAAGTCAAATAACAACGAGCAGTGGAATGGCAATGTGCAATAACGATATTGCGATATCATGAATAAGCCAATGAAGCCGATCGGAGATCCGAGGAGGAGTAGTGCAGCGGAAGGTTTGAGATGGAGATGAACCTGATGATAAATATGAATGCGGGTGTATAGATTTTGAGATCCGCTTATGTGTTTCGGAGCAGGATTTCGTGTATTTCCTTTGTACCCTGTTAAAGTGTTGTGCCCGCGTCTTTTAAGGCTTAAGCATTATTTAAACGCTTCTGATAGTCGCATATCAGAGTCAGAGGGGTGATAAGAGCATATATGTGGTATGACCATGGTAAACTGCGATGAGCGATTGCGATAAAGGCAATTCTTGGGAAATGTGCAAACGCTGAGGAAAGGTGGAAAAAGGTATGTTATGCATGTTTTTACATGTATTCTCTTATAGGAGATTTATAATGGATTAAAACGTCAATAGAAGGGTTTTAATGGTTTTCCAATTATAACCCAGTTATAAAGTGGGGTTTGGATATATGTGCAGCCATATGAATTAATAAAGGTTTATGAGGATGTATTAAGTCCCGATAGAAAGGATTGGAAGGGCTAGACTATGTGGTTAATAAATAAATCATTCCACATGAATTCTAATTAAGGGGGCCTTAACCCATTATTCGGTTATAATGAATCTTTGACCGGATGGTCATATAAATCCCTAGGCAGAAAATGGTTTAGGCATAGGTCTATATGCCACCTGTGGGTAAAGCAGGGGTAACCCTGTGTCAGGCCAAGTCCCTAAGCATATTGCAACTCAATTCTTCCATTAAGGCTGAACAATGCCCCTCCCACTCCTGCCTCCCTCAAATATAAATAATATTTTTAATAACTAGTATAGACACATTTTAACTTTGGATGTACCAAGTGTCGAGAGGAATCACTTCTTTCGAGGTGCAAAACTTTTCTCAAGCTTTGCACTTAGAAAGTGGTTTGAATCTTGAAAGATTTGATTCCTTTTAGTGCTTAGTAGATTTGGAGTTACGATGAATCTATTTTGCTTACTTCGCACTTGGGAGTATGATATTATTTGTGGATGTTAGTAGTTACATTGGAGATAAGTTGGACGGGTTACAATGACTTCAAATGGTTTCTTGAGATTAAAACATTGATAGGTTGCACCCTATTACCTCATATCTAAGACGTTTCTTAGGGCTTTATGAAACTAATGGTGTCTACATTCTAAACAAGAAGTTTGACTTTCCCAACTTATGTGGGTTTTCTTGTTTCGCTATCGTGGGCTTTAATGTGTGAAACTATGTTTTGTGCTAAGAGGTGCTCTAAGATCGAGTGGGAAGGATAAAACATATTGTTAACCCAATTAAAATAGTAATAAGTTGGTTCACTTTTATTTGTTATATTGCAATTTTGTTTTTATTAATAAGAAATACAAATAATTTCTTTGGAAAAAAATCATAATCGACATATCACATTTAAAATTTTTACATAATGGTGATTTATATGTGTAATTATGGTATTTATATTTTAGAATTTTATATTTAAATTTAGTTAATAACCATATAAAACTTGAGTACTTACAATAACTCTTTTTTAAGCTTTTATATATTTCTAAAACATGTAAACGAAAAATGTCTAACAACTTATTTATGTAGCTATATTTATTATGAAAGTTCTAATATAATTAGAAATAAAAATATTTTATATATAGAGATATGAAATATATATAAAATATAAATAGTAGTTATATAAATTATAGATCCATATTACCATATAAATTTAAATAATGATGATTCATATTTGTAACGTGACATTTCATGACATGTTTAAATTTATTTAATAAATATATGACCACCCCACCCTTTCTATATATAATCCATGTTGTTATATCATATTAAATAAATTAAATAAAAAAAAATCATAAAATGTATCAAATAAAAATTCCATGCACACATGTATGTAGCTATATGTGTTACGAGGGTTTTAAAATAACTAAAAAAAAAATTGCATACAAAAATGTTATATATATATATATATATATATATATATATATATATATATCCATCTTTAAACCCAAATCTATCAAGTATCGAGACAAATCAAACTTTTCGAGGTACAAACTTTTTCTCAAGTTTTGCATTCAAAAAGAGGTTTACATCTTGAGAGATTTGATCCCTCTTGGTGCTTGGTAGATGTGGAGTTATGATGGATCTATACTAGTTGCCTTTCTCTCATACCTAGTATCTCTAAATTCTAGATCTCCCACCATCTTCTTTTCATTAACTATGCTTATTTTCCTAGTACATTGTCTACCCCATTGACCAATCCCATCGTTCCATCATGTTCCCCTTACATCACAATTAACTTTGATTGTTTTTTTGCCCCCACCTTTGAGCCCTAACCTCATCAACTTCTCCTCAATTTCTTCTCTCTCCCTACAACTTCTTTGAAGTATAATTTCCTCATGTGTATGTTTTCATGATGTTTACCAATGCTTCCCTCACATGTTTAATCCATTGTGGCTTACCTACCCACAGGACCCTTTCCTTATGAATGAATGATATGTGAACCATTACAAATATATGCATATAAAGCTTTGATTTAACGTAGCTTTTCGTCCCAAAATATCCACGACAATCCATAATGAATAATGTTGTCCTCTTAAATGGAAAAAACAAAGATTCCTAAATATAAGAGAACAAAACTCCTTTCTTTCCTTCCCACATTCCCCAAGGTGTTTTGGGGTTCCCACCTCCCTTGGAAAAAACGACTCTTTGACCTTGAATCCTACCTATAGTACACCCAGGAAAATTCCTATATGATGTTCCTAAACACCCACTATTATATGATGTTCAGAGAACCATTCAGTTTGATTTTTTTTCAAACATGAGATCAGACCCTTGCAATATCCTTTGCTACCCTTTTCAATGAGGTTTTTCATTTTATATCTCCCTCACTTGGTCCCAACATATCATTCACCCTAATATAATTTAGGGATGATCTAAATCCCAGTAAGTACATGACTATCATGACATGTCATACCTCATTGTTTGATATTTCCTTGTGACATTGTTTATGTGTTTAACTATTATCAGGGTGAACTAATGTTATAATTTAACATGTGAGACACTTGATATAGTATACATAGAAGCAAAATATTCCTGGATCAAAATCAACTACTATATGGTTTAATCTAATCTTCACATAAGGTACACAAAAAGAAAATTTCAAATTTAAATCTAAGGCATAAATCAATGATAATTGATGCAGCGTCACCACCATAGGTTCCGCTGCTTAAATCAAACACACAATAAAACTCTAAAATCCGCAATATAAGAATTTATTTAACTCTCAAATATAATTTATTAAAGACATAAAATATTTATAGGAGAACTTCTCATTCCTCACTCTCACGCTTCTCTCCCTTTATGCCTCATGGGCTCCTCTTAATTTATACAAATGGATTAGAACCCAAGTAGGTTCTAGACCCCTTAACAAACTCCAACGATATCTCTCTTGATCCCTAAAATCTCTCATCCAAATTCTAAAAATCCTTTAATTCCACTTTTAACTCAACTAATCCTCTATTCCAGGATCCCCTAATCCCTAAGGTCTCTATTAGATCTTTACAAGTCTATCATCACTCATATTCTATCATAATTGAGAATATTTACAATTAAAACCTCACACACATATTTTCCACTCAATTTATTAAAAATATACAAATAAATTAAAAACATCACACGCCCTAAGTCAACCAAATATACAATGATTTTCTGAAGCAGGATGCTCCTGCATTAGACTGCCAATGTAGAAAAGAAAAATTCATAGACAACTGTCTATGATGTTTGTCACTTTTCTATAGTAATGTGACAGCGACAAGTCTCAATGACTTGCTACCTCCAGGATTCCAAACTTTGTTTTGTTGTTGGTCCTTCAATCTTTCTTCCTGGTGTTGTTTACAAGATTGGAATAACAATTCATTGTGATCACTGTTAGCGCTTGAATTTGGCCTCAGGCTGAAAAAGACAAAATCCAAGGCAACATCAAACCACTTAGCCTCGTAGCTAGCCCTATGGGGCAAGAGAGGGCTCTCTCCGGGTCTATCTCGGCAAAAGGTCTTCAAAGGGAAGAGATGACCAATAAAGAACACTGATTTTAGGCTAGTAAACTGATAGGGAAAGTTTGATTTTAAATTTTTAGAGTTTTGGTGGAAAACTGAGCATAGCAATTTTGGGTGCGGGGATGAGACACAGTTTTTGCAAAGGTCTTTTTGGGGCAAGGTAGGAGATTGTCTTGATGCCTTTGAATTAAGTGAATGGATAGAAATGACCGGTGAGGAGCTAAAGAGAGCAAGAAACTTTCGAGAATTCTCTTTAGACAGAGGAAAACATAGATATTAAGCAAACTTAAAGGCAGAGCATATAAATTATGAATTCTACCTTAACACTTCATTTACTTAATGTGCAGAAAAGAGAAGTAGGAAATACACATAACACACTTACAAGCACATGAGAGAAGCACACCATCAACACAAATAACCACAGGAATCCCAAATAGTGCTGCAAAACCCTGGTCTTTCCTTTGCCAAAACTGCAGAGATACAAAGTATAAAACAGTCTAAGCTCATCCCTCAAGAGTCCAACCATGAAAATGACTAAGAAAGTACATAATATAGGCAAGTTAACACACTTCCTTGCCTCTAGGGGTCAAGCTCATCATCCTAGGAGCTGTTTCAACCTATTCTAAACTAAGCACTACAAACTAGGCAATCAAAACAACTTGCCTCTATAAGTTAGGAAACCAATTCACTCATTAATTTTTTGCCATTTTATGAATGAATCTTCTAGAATAGGTAAAAAGTGTCATGTCAATCATGAAATTACATCAAATACATCAAGGAGGATGAAAAACCCAACCAAAAAGTCAAAACTAGTCACTGTTGCGTTTTCCTGTGCTGAAGATGCAAAACTGGCCAATTTCCCCAACGCGTAGCGCGCCATTTCCCAACGCGTAGCGCGCCTTTCACGCCACTTTTGAGGCATTTCCCGGCATCCAAATGAGGCACAAGTGGGCTTGTTGGAAAGTTCTGGATGTCTACTCTCCAGCCCAAGTGGAATTTCTCAATTTGGTGGCCATTTGCCCCTCCAAAATTTCAATCTCCCAAGACTGCTCCCTGTGTGTCCAAAAAGTGGCAGAATGTCATTTTTTGCTTGTTTTTTGACCTTTTGGGGGTTCAAATCTTCATGAAACTTCTTGGTAGTGGCTGAGCAAGTGTATTTTTCCATGACAAATCCAAAAATGTTGAGTTTTCCTGAAATGGACCTCCCCAACTTAAGGGTAGCGCGCGGCACGCTACGTGTTGAGGGCAAAAACCTGTGTGTGGCACAAAAAAGTCAAAATTGACCAAAATTGCTCAAATTGTTTTTGAGCTGGAGGTGTGTCATTGAGCACCATGCTCCCTCAAGGTGGCTTCAGCCAAAATTTGAAGCGGATTGGACCGTTTCCTCCGTTTTAGTGCCTTGGCCAAGCGTGCTTTAAGTACCTTCATTTTCGCTTTGCATACATGCATGCGGGCCCAATAATGGTTCTTCATGTGGCGAAGCATGTCTTTGTCCCTGTTTGCCTTTGCTATCAACCTCTCTAAATGTGTGTTCACCTGAATGAGCATAGAGCTTTGCTCCTTAGGTGTCAAATCACCGGGTCTCTTGCGAGCCAAGTTCCGGTCTTCTCGGATCCTCCGCAACTCATCAAGAGAGTGTTCATCCTCTAATTGCTTGTTGCGCTGCTCTAAATAAGTAATTGTCCAATTTGCCATCTCCAACTTTTGCTGCAACAAGTCATTTTCAGCCCTTAGCTGCTGGATGATCTCCTTTGACTCTAGGCTAGGAGAAATGATATCAAGGTCAACAACATCTATGCCTGGAACACCCGATGGCCCCTCATCAATCTTGGGCTGCTTTCCTCTCTCTTGTACCTGCGCTGCTGTCGAAAGCGAGGCCCCTTCCACCTGATGTGGAGATAACACTCGCTGTGCTGATGAAGAAGGCGAGACCCCTTCCACCTGATGTGGAGATAATACTCGCCGTGCAGATGCAAATAAGGCCCTGTGGCCTCTCTGATATGTAACATAAGGAGGAGTGCTGACATGCTCTGGCTCAGGAACATCAAGCTGCTGTGAAGGCCCTCCCTCATCATGGACAACCTCGGGAGGTGGTTGTGGCACCGTGAAGAAGTCGCGAGAAATGAAATCCTCCCAAGCAATACCCTAATGCATCACTATGATCTCGATTAGTGCATAATGATATATACTTTTGAGCTGCTGTGCAGGAGTCTTCCTTTGCACCATGGGCACCATCTTCTCTATATTTCGGCACATGAAAAATGGAATGTTCATCATTCGTACCCAGGTGAAATGCATCAACAAACAGATATGGTACGAATATAAATGTGAAAATCTGCCCTCACAAGTGAAATAACGCATGATGAGCCTCATCAAGGGTGCATACTCATCCCTTAAGAATCTGAAAGGAAAAACAGCAGTAAGGTGCCTCATGCATCCGGGTTTGATGTATGGTTGATAATGAAATTTGTCTAGCACCTTGCGCTTGGTCCATTCTTCCCCAACATTTGGTATCCCGGTGGCTTGAGCAACTATTTCAGGTGATAAGGTGAAATCTACTCCTGCAAGGTT
Source organism: Pinus tabuliformis (assembly GCA_031772625.1). NCBI lineage: Eukaryota > Viridiplantae > Streptophyta > Pinopsida > Pinales > Pinaceae > Pinus > Pinus tabuliformis. The sequence goes on along the minus strand of CM062819.1, from coordinate 1,022,932,163 downwards.
CACATGGCCATTATGCAAATGTAGGACAAACAGGCGGACCAACTCTCTATGGTGCTGAATTTGTGAGATCCTCTCACAATACCCAAAGCATGACTGATATCGAAAACATGACACTGCAAGTGGACAAGCTTGCAAATGAGCCAATGAAGTGGGCTCCTCTCTGACACGCTGACCACCCTTACCACCCTTATGATGCCTCCTTGGCACTTCTACCTCTGGTGATGTATCACTGTCATAGCTCTGCTCATAATCTGACTCTGTTTCTGACATGGTTATGAAGGCAAGATGACTGAAATATATTGCTAACTTGGCACCCAATTAACTGCTCTTTGACTTTTCAAATGTTGTCACCAAGGGGACATAAATACAAGGGAACTTGTTAGGGTTAGGGGAACATGTGGGAATTAGGGAGAATAAACACAAAGGAGGAATTTAGGGAAAACAAACATGGGAAATTGCCAAATTATGGGATTTTAAAGTGAAGTAGGGTTTTAGGAATTAAATATGCTTTTAGGAATTTTAAAGAGGAAATTGAAATTTCAAGGGAAACTTTGAGGGAGGAAAGTGATGAAAATGAGGGGAAAAAGGAATTTACAAAGGGCAACCTTGGACAGCAAGAGAAATGTAAAACCCTACTGCCATTGAAACTTTAAATTTTCCATAACAAGAGAAGGTTTCGATTTGTCATTTACATAGCATTTGAACACATTAATTCTCTTTTTCATTGTGCAAAACCAAATTTAGGCATAGAGAAGAAGCCTACCTGCACTTTGCCTGAGAGAAAAGACGTTTTGATGACTTGCTGGCAATTTTTTGAGCTGAATCCCCAACGCGTAGCGCGCCCTGCCCAACGCGTAGCGCGCCTTCAACGCCCAGCGCACTTGTAAATTAACATTGGAAAAGTCTGCCTGACGCGTAGCGCGCCCCCAACGCGTAGCGCGCCTCTCTTGACACGTAGCGCGCCCCCAACGCGTAGCGCGCCTCTCTTGACGCGTAGCGCGCCCCCAACGCGTAGCGCGCCTCTCTTGACGCGTAGTGCACCCCTGAAACTGCTCGACTTGCTCAAGAACTTCTAAAATCGTCTTTGCAAGTTTACACTTAGCTTGTAAATGGCAAATGAGTTGTAAATGAGGAATGATATGCTTTTATAGGCTTCCTTTTAATTTTTACTTGCCCAAAACCCACTTTGTAATGTTTTGAATGTTGACACTTTTTTATTTAATTGGCTCTAACCTTTAATTTCATTTCTTTGAAAAATTGGTTGGAAATGATGATTTCTTCTGAAAATTTTTGCAGGGATAGCTTCCAGGATGCTCTGGCAAAGGAGACCAAGGCTGCACTTCGACATTTGAAGAATTTGAAATTTTGAGAATTTTTACAAAATGAGATAATGACCTTTGTTTTCAAAAACAGAATTTTTGAGAACAAAGTGAAAATTTAGCTGTAGAATGATAGGAATCTTTGAAAAAATATTTAAGGAAGAACATCCCTCTGGCCTGTTGGTCCTTTATGACCTCTCAAGACAAAAATGGACTCAACCCTAGACCTAAGACCTTAAAACTTAAAGCAATATGAATGACCCTTTAAGGACTTTATTTACTTGAACAAACCTGAACCAGCAGTACCAAACAAGAGGGGAATAAAGAAACAAACCCCCTCCACCAGGATTATGCATGCCTAACGGAATGCAACATGATCACACTGATGGGACACCTAATCATGAAATGCAAAGAGCTTTGATCTCCTGTGGAGGGCTACTAGACCGACTCTAACAATTACATTCAGGATCCACATTTGGACATTTTTCTTCCATATGTGCAATATGTTCATGTTCCAACAACATTTTCATTTCTTCAATTTCAACTTTATTATCATTTTCTATGCTTCCGTTGCGCCAAATTTGTTGATTTGAAGGCATATTGTCACATTCTAACTTTGGATTATCCAACCATTCTTCTAGAAATTTTAATTCTGCTGCAATATTACTCATGTTGACATTTGAAATTATTTGATGATTATCAACAACTTCAATTATTTGTTCACCTTCAGCATCTTTAACATGTCCTGCATCCACAAACAAGCTATCAGTTTTTAAAATACAAGACCTTTCGGCCTCATTTGATGCTTCAAGCACCAATCTTTCACAATGGAATTTCTGGGTTTCAACAAATCCTCTTTGTTGTGACTCAATTCCTTTGAGTCTCTCCTTTTCCAACAAAGCAATATGTATTTGTTCAAGTTCTCTGAACTTGTTGATCAGCTTGGCATTCCATTTCTTTTGCAATAGGTTCCATCTAACTCGTTTCCTCATTCTCCATCCATGTCTTCGGTCTTCATTCTCTTTTCCTTGTAGCCATTTCATTAGTATGTCACGTCGCACTTTCAATTTGTCGATCTCTTTCTTCATCTTCTCTGGTGAACTCTATCCTCTTCACTGTCACCTGCGACAACTAACACTTTGACGAAACTTTGGGTGTCGAGCTCCGCCGATCATGCACCCATTACATTTAAAGACTCAAACTTTTGACTTGACTTGAATTTATGACTCTTAATTTTATTTTCACCCAGACTTTTGACCTTGGATGTCGGTTACAACCAAGAATACAACCTTTTGTACAATAACTCAATAATTAATGGTGGACTTTAAACTCTATCTTGACTTAACTCAAACTTTAAACATTGACTTCACAATTACAATTCTTTTCCTAACTCAATAATCTTATTTCAACAACCCTTTACAAAAATGCTTAAAACAAAGAACCTAACTTCTTTACAAAGTCTTATATAAATCCCTCATAGCTCTCAACTTTATTTTTATGATATATATTTACCCTTCACCGAAGCATGGATCTAGCCACAAACTATCTTCAATCGCTTTGCGGCCTGCACAAATCCTGCAATTACTTCAACAATATTAAAGTGCTTCCAATATCTCCAAAGGTTGTTGTTTCCAATTTGCTGAGGTTAACCCCCGACATTCCATGTGAATATTTTGAATTCGTAGAATGTAAGTCACTGACATTGTTTCCGCTGATAGTTTGGACACAAAGATCGCCAGTTTGTTATGATGAACTCTCCGCTTGTAGGGTTTTTGAAACTCTTCAGGATCTAAATCCGAATTATTCCAAAATCTATTCTCATAATCTTCTTCTTCCTTTCCTCCATGGCTAGTTGGAGCTTTAATTTCATTAAGAATGATGGCAGTGGCTAGAAGAGAGATCATTTATACAGGCATAAACGATACCTTCTCCTGAAATGATCGCAGAAAGACTTTCCAAAAAACTTTGGGAACAACATGTCGTGGAGCACACGATGTGGAACAACACACTATGGATCACACCATTAAACGGATCACTAATTTCATTCACACAGAATATTGCAAACTACGCTGTAAGGATTTGGTGGCACACTTGGTCAAAATTCAACGCATCGAATCAATTCCATGCGATACATTGAATTTAAATCACTGGTTTTGAGAAATGGTGACTCTGATAGAAAATTGTCTTTAATCCTTACACCACTCAGGCCTGCATTATATCAAAATGAAATTACAGTCGTCGTGGATGCACCAAAATCAACGCTTGAGACCTCGTTTGATAATTTGTTAATAGAATTTTACTATTCAAATCAAATTGTTCCATTCAATTAACTCATCAAACAATGAGTATGAAATCTGGAAGTGTTCCGACTTCAAACTACATGTTTTATAAACACAATGAAACGTCCTTGTGTACAAGATCTACAGATCTTTACCGCCATCACAAAATCAAATGATCCAAATAAAGATGGAATGAATTTACCTTTATAGCCTGAATAAACCTAAAAGTTGGGCAAATTTACAAGTCTGGCGAATCAGCTCTTGTGATGACTCCCCAACGAATCTCCAATTCTGCCAAGAGTCGTAATACCCCTTCATAGCCCAATTTCTCCACACAATTTCTCCATGACCAACGCAGATTTCTCCTCACACGCTCATTAGTCTTGCTCCACAGAAATCTAACAATTCATGTAACCTTTCTTTGTATTACGCTTTTTGTAGCAGCATATATTTCAACACATCCGATCAATCACACAAATGGCCAATCTCGATGCTTATTCCTACAGGGTTTATGTTGTTCTGATCTCTCTGTTCAGGGCATACTCACAAAGATATGCAACAACAGTTCTTACTTAGGCTCTGATACCACTTTGATGCAGCGTCACCCCCATAGGTTCCCCTGCTTAAATCAAACACACAATAAAACTCTAAAATCCACAATATAAGAATTTATATAACTCTCAAATATAACTTCTCATTCCTCACTCTCACACTTCTCTCCCTTTATGCCTCATTGGCTCCTCTTAATTTATACAGATGGATTAGAACCCAAGTAAGTTCTAGATCCCTTAACAAACTCCAACAATATCTCTCTTGATCCCAAAAATCTCTCATCCAAATCCTAAAAATCCTCTAACTCCACTTTTAACTCAACTAATCCTCTATTCTAGGATCCCCTAATCCCTAATATCTCTATAAGATCTTTACAAGTCTATCATTACTCATATTCTCTCATAATTGAGAATATTTACAATTAAATCCTCACACACATATTTTCCACTCAATTTATTAAAAATATACAAATAAATTAAAAACATCACACCCCCTAAGTCAACCAAATATACAATGATTTTCTGAAGCAGGATGCTCCTGCATCAATAACAAAAGGAATAAACAATATTCTCAACCTCAACTTAGCTAATGGGACTTCACATGTCAATCGCTCGGAACCATGGCCATAACCTAACATTTAGCTCTATATACTAAACCTGGATTGAGAACAAGGTGATTCTGCACACCAATTCTATAGCAAATAGAACCTATAGGAAATTAAAATAAACCACAAGAAACTAAAATATATGATAACAAATAATGAATGATTGACCAAGGAGTGAAACCACATAGTAATTTATACACGAATAAAATAGCACAACACCATATCTCAAGTGCCCATCTTAAAAGTGTGGCCTATGTAGGCTTGAAAGGATCACTAGAAAAACGCTACACCACAATTCCACACATAAATCTCTCTCTCTCTCTCACACACATAAATAAACTCTTTACAAATCTTAATTCTATCCATGAAAGAAATAAAAGAGAGAAATGATAATTATATTTACCTTGAGCAAAAACTGTCATAATAATATTGGAATGACTTTTATTTATAATGAAAGGGATGCAAAATAGATATTTATTGAATAAAAAGGGAAGCATTTATGTTGTAGAAAGATGTCAAAAAAATGGTTCATCATCTGCCCCTAGTTGCCTTGGTTGCATGTCCCTTACACAACCCTAATTATTCTAGCTTTGGCACCCCTTCATGAAGTTCTCCCCAATCAAAGGTTGGGTGCTCAAATTTTCTACGGTTGTAGAAGTCCAAAGTTTTGTCCATTTGTATCCATTGTGTGCTCTCATCTTGTTCATCCCATCTTGTTGGTGCCCTGTAGACCCAAGTTGGGCACTATATGATAGGATAATGAAATCGTAATCCTATCCAAATTGTCAGGCCAGGCAGTAACTCTCCAAAGGCAGTAAAACTGATTCGTGTGATATTCCATAGGTAGGTTATTGTTATATACATTAGCAGTGATTGTTCAGTTCATCTCTCGATGATTGTTCACATTCCTGATTTATTTATTTACAAATTCCCCAATCACGAAGATTAGGTGTCAACATTCTCCCCCTTAATCTGAAGGGATGTTGGTGAGTCCAAGCATCATTCTGAATCGTTCAAGCTTTTCCTTTCCAAGTGCTTTGGTGAATATGTCTGCAATTTGCTCATTTTTGGAACAATGACGGAGATGGATTGTTTTGGCCTCAACATGATGTCAAATCAGATGATATTTAGTATTGATATGCTTTGTTCGATCATGGAACTTTAGATTTTTGGCCAACTTTATTGCAGAGGTGTTATCAATCATGAGTGGAGTTGATTGTACTTGTTTTACCTGCAAATCTTCAAGAATTTTCCTGAGCCACACAATTTCTTTCGTTGCTTCAGCTGCTGCCACGTATTCTGCTTCTGTTGTGGAATCTGCTGGAACTGATTGTTTGCGTGATCTCCAGGAGACAGCTCCTAATCCAAGACTCATAGCATATCCTGAAGTAGATACCCCAGTTTCTTTGTCTCCATCGAAGTCTGAATCAGAGTATCCAATCAAGCTGAAGTCGTCCACCTGTGTATACTTGATTCTAAGGTCTTGAGTTCCCTTCAAGTACCTTAGAACTCTTTTTGCAGGAGACCAATGTCCCTCACAAGGCTTTTGCATGAACCTGGAGAGGATTCCAACAGTAAATGAAATGTTTGGTCTGGTAGTAGTGAGGTAGATGAGAATTCCTACAAGCTGTCTATACTTTGTTGCATCCTCAAATTCCTTTCCTTCAATAGATGTGAGCTTTAAGTTTTGTTCCATTGGAGTAGAAAGAGGATTGCACTCTGTCATGCCAAATCTGTTTAACAAATATCCAATGTATTTCTTTTGAGAAAGAAATATGGATTTTGGATGTTGGGTTACTTCAATGCCAAGATAGTAATGAACATAGCCCAAATCAGTCATTTCAAAACTTTTCCCAATTCCTTCTTTATGGATGCAATGTAGCTTTCATTGTTCCCTGTCATTAAAAGATCATCTACATATACCACAAGATACACAACTTTTTTGCCAACTTTCTTGACAAATAAAGTTGCATCATCAAGATCAAAATGATTGAAGTTGAGTTTCAGAAGATGCTCAGTTAGTTTTTCATACCAGGCTCGTGGTGCTTGTTTGAGGCCATACAAGGACTTCACAAGTTTGCATACTTTATGTTCATGTCCTTTCACAGCAAATCCTTCAGGCTGAGACATAAAAACATTCTCTTTTATATCTCCATTCAAGAATGCAGTTTTTACATCCATTTGATGGACTTTCCAACCGTTCTGAGCTGCTAGTGCAAAGAGTGTCCGGATGGTGGCCCATTTTGTTGTGGGGGCAAAAGTTTCCTCATAATCGACCCCTTCCTTCTGTACAAAACCTTTTGCCACAAGCGTAGCTTTGTGCTTGTCAAGTGAGCCATTAGCTTTGTACTTGTTCTTGTAGACCCACTTGCAGCCAATTGGTTTGGTTCCAAATGGAGGATCAACCAGCTTCCAAGTGCCATTCTTTATGAGAGCATCATACTCCTTTTGCATCGCTTCTTTCCATTCATCATGAGAAGCAGCTTCTTTGAAGGAAATTGGTTCAAAATCTATAGACAAGTTCAATTCACAATCATAAGTAACATCCATATCAACAGGTGAATTAGAGTCATCTACATCACCTCCATTTTGTCGGTTTGAATTTATGGTTCCTGTTTTTCCAATTTCATCAGGATGAACACTTTCAAGTGTCTTTGTCAGCCACTTTGGGGGACCTTTCTGAGATGGTCCGGGCTGCTCTGTTGATTGAGTTGGGACTGAATCAATATTGAGTCTCCCAATTCTATCAATTACATCACTTAAAGCATCATCCGTTGTTGGAGTTTCATCAGAGGAGATTGTTCTTCAGAAGAAGATTCCACATGTTGTTCTAGTATAGGAATCCCCCCTTCAATATGTGGAATCTGATTATCAAACTCTTGAAATGATTTCGTTTTTGCGAATCTATCCAAGCGATCAAGTTGCCGCTCAACAACATTGTCAAATCTGGATGATTCAAGAAAAATTACATCTCTAGATACAACAAACTTTTTATTTACTTCATCATAGAGACGGTATGCTTTGGAGGTGTTTGAATACCCCAGGAAGATACACTTACGACTTCTAGCACCAAGTTTGTTTCTATGTACCTTTGGTATCAAAGCATAACAGGTGGAACCAAAGATCCTGAGATGTTTTACCGAAGGAACATGTCCATACCACAATTCATAAGGAGTCTTGTTTCTTATAGCATTAGATGGAAATCTATTCTTTATATATGCAGCATATAAAACAACATTAGCCCAAAACATTATCTTTACATTTTTGAAGAAAAGCATGGATCGTACCATATTCAAGATTGTTCTATTCATTCTTTCAGCTACACCATTATGTTGGGGATTATAAGGCACAGTTGTTTGATGTTTAATCCCATGTTGGCGAAAATAGTTTTCAAATTCATTTGATGTATATTCTTTTCCATTATCAATGCGAATAGACCCAATATGAGATTGTGCATCATTTTCAATCCATTTATGAAAATTCTTGAATGTTTCAAAGGCATCAGATTTGTTCTTCAATAAATAAACCCAACACATTCTGGTGTAATCATCAATAAATGTCATGATATATTTATTTCCATTTGCAGAAGGAACAGGCATTGGACCACATAAATCTGAATGAATGAGTTCAAGCTTCCTATGTGCTCTTGAATGTGAATCATGAAAAGACTGTTTGTTATGCTTTCCTAGAATGCAAGCATCACATTGCTTATGTTTCCTAGGAATTGTAGGCAAACCAGCAACACCATTTTTCTTCAATAAGCAGAGACTGTCATAGTTTAAATGTCCAAATCTAGCATGCCATAATAAACTTGATGGAAGTGTACCTTCTTCATGATGAGAAATATATGAGAAATGTTGTGCATGAGCAGAGGTTCCTTGCAGTTTGAAAAGCCTTTCTTCTTCTATTCCCCTCATGACAAGTGAGTGGTCAAATGCTTTTCTTACCTCAAGCTTGCCATCAAACATATGAATGGAGTGACCTTGCTGGCGGATGTGGACCAAGGATAGCAAGTTTCTCTTGAGCTGTGGGAGATATAGAAAATGATCTAGAAGAAAGTCTGGAAGACTAGGCAGTTTAAGCCTAATTATGCCAAGCCCTGATGGCTTGATTTTTGACTGATCTGCAAAGTATATTGCTCCATCAACATTGTCAGTGAAATCTTCAAAAAAATCTTTTCTATGAGTCATATGATAGGTTGCTCCTAAATCAAGCAACCAATCATTTTTCGAAGAAGCAAGTGAAGCATTAAACAAATCTTCATTTACTCCAATGTTACATTGTGCCTCAATATAGTGAGCAGATTCAGGTGCTTTACCTTTGTCTGTATCATCAGGTGCTTTACCTTTGTCTGTATCATCAGTTTTACCTTTCTGTTGGTTTATTTTCTACTCAATTTTGTCCCATGGTAGCTTGCATGTAGAGGCATCATGTGATCCATTTCTTTTGCAGTGAATGCAGTGTAAGTCTGCCTTTTCTCCTTGAGAATGTCTGCCCCCCCTGCCTCTGAAGTATCTTCCTTTTCCTCTTCGTCCACCTCTTCCTCTTGTAGAATCTTGAGGAGGATGCTTTTCTTTATGAGCAAGGCACACAGTCTCTTCAGAAGATTCAGGGGTTGTCTTCTTTTCAAAGGCTTTCTCTCTTTCAGCAAACTTTTTCACAAGAGAGTCAAAAGTTATATCTTTAAGATTTCCATTTGCTTGTAAAGACTCAAGATAATTGGAGTAGGTAGGATAGAGTGCCTTGAGAAAAGCAATAAGAGGGATATCCAGCTCAACCTTAGTGGATTTGATATCACGCATTATAGACTTTACTTCAGATGCAAGAGCAAGAGGATCATTATTTTTCAGTTCAAGAGTGAAGAGTTTAATCATGAGCTGAACAACTTCAAGTGCAGAATGTGAGTCATAGAGTTCTTTCAGCTTTTGTAAAGCTTCAAAGGCAGTTGAATATGATGAAATATGGCGACACACCTCTTCATTTACAGATGCTGCGATTAATGCATAGGCTTTGTTGTTCTTGTTTTCCCAAATGACGAGCTCTTTATCTGATGTAGGCTGCACTGGGTCATTGTCTCATTCTCCGACACACACTCCTTTCCACAACTCATTGAAGATGAGGGTGTGTTTCATCATCCGGGACCATTCAGGATAGTTCTCCTTGCCAGTGAGAACTATTCTACCATAGAGATGATTGAATGCATTCTGTAAAAAAAAACTTCTGCTAATAGAAAAAAAAAATATGTTGATATACAGTGAAATTGTACTCAAAAGGGCAACAGATTTCAAATTCTTTATGCACTAAGTTTTCTTCAAATGTCTCCAAAATTTATAAAATATCCTCCCCTTTCCATATCACCTCCCCTTTTATTTTCTTTTAAGCAAGAAAACCATTCAATATATATATATATATATACTCTGGACCACAGACTTGGACAATATATATATACACCCACAGTGCACAGCGTTAATACCCACAGTGTTTTCCCCAGATGCGCACCACGTTATTATTCAAACCTCATCTTTAATACATATTCAATACTCGAATTAATACACATTCAATACTCATCTTTAATTCAACAGCGTTAATAATGCAAACACATTCAAACATTAATTCAACAGCGCATTCAATATTCAACATTCAAACGCTGTGGCACGGCATATACAGCGACAAGCGGTTCATGCAAACGATACCACTCGTCCGGGCGGTGCCAAGGTAAGGAACGGAGGTGATTCGACAGCTCTTCCGGTGCCGATAGATCTCTGAATCGCTGTAACCTTGCCGTCAACACTGTAACCTTCCAATCGCTGTAACCTTGCCGTCAACACTGTAACCTTCGAATCGTTGTAACCTTGCCGTCAGCACTGTAACGCCGGGAATCATCAAAGAGTTTATAACAGGTTCAAGCTTTAAAGAGCTTATAATTATTATAGTTTTGAAGTAGAGGACAAGACCAGGGTGGCGAGGAGGATTGTATTAATTAAAGAGGAGCCGAAGCCTATTCTTTGCAGCACAAGGAAATGACACTCGATGAAGAAGGCGACTCTGCGATTTCATGCAGTATATAGATAAGAAATTCGATCACTATCATGTGCAAGCTCACGGCCCTCTTACCGTTGTAGGCACCTGGGATCGTTTGAAGGAAGCGGGAATAAAGGGATTGGACAGCAAAATGCAGAGGATATTTCATGCAGAGGAGACTTGAAAACACTGTTACGATGGATGTAAGAGAGACAGAAAGTGAAACTGATATTCATAGAAGCGCAGAGAGCGAAATGTGCTTGGACAGGTCTGCATAGAGGCACCAACGCATATCTGGGCATGTCAGGACATGGACAGAGGCAGAGCAGCGCTATATCTGGTCAGGCAATGGACAGAGGTAGAGCAGCGCTCAAGACAAAGGCAGTGGCAAACTATTTCAGGACAGAGGCAGAGCAGCGCTCAGGACAGAGGCAGTGGCAAAAATGAAGGGAGTTACAACTATTTTTAGAACTGGCTTTGATACCATGTCGGGCCAGGCAGTAACTCTCCAGAGGTAGTAAAACTGATTCGTGTGATATTCCATAGGTAGGTTATTGTTTTATACATTAGGAGTGATTGTTCAGTTCATCCCCCGATGACTGTTCACATTCCTGATTTATTTATTTACAAATTCCCCAATCACGAAGATTAGGTGTCAACACAAATTGGTCCATATGTCATCAGAGAATTGGTATAAAATGCAACAAAATTTAGGGCTAATCTAAGGAAGGGATATCCCATTGGGTTCTTACTCTTAAATAATTTGGTAGCTTTTTCCATATGTCATGAGAAACCAGGAGAGATTCTAGGGAATGAGCTCTTGCCATTACTTGATATGTTGTTACTGCAAACCTTTGGTGATTTATGATGGTTAGAGAATATATCAGATCATACCTTTGATAATAATCTATTATCACTCCTTATAATGGGTATTTGTCCCAAATTATTACCCTTGCTTTTAATTTAGTTTGTGCATAAAAATATGCAATGTTCTTCCATTGAATGAGATTAAGTATATATGATGTGAAAGCTCGTAGTTGGACGTCCCCAACATAGGTGTTGGGGTTCAAACAAGTGTTGTCTTTATGCAAGAAATTGAATTTGAGACATAATAAATTATGATCTTTTGAGTCAACAGAGAAAAACATATCTATAAAATATTGTGGGTGTTTCACCTCATATGGTTTTCATGTTATCAACTATCTCAACCTAAATGAATTCCATAGATAATGTAGAAATTTAGGATAAACCTAGGAAGGGTTCTGGAAGATATTGCTTCAAAAACCAATTCATATGCACTATACTTTAAACCTTGAGTCTGCATCAATTAATCTCTACGCTTACTAATCTTAGCTTTCCATTTCTCTTCTTGAGTGAGATACATGGAAAACCATCTTTGTTTTATCTTCTCAATGACTCTCCTTGTTGATAATTCCAAAGTCAAAGAGTTCATCCTTAGTCCTCCATTGTGACAAGTCGGGGTTCAATCAGATGAAAGCATAAGTATTTGTGATAATGTCATCAAGGATGCCATTAATTCATGTTGGGCATCCTTCACACATTATGTTGAATAATTATGTGCCCCTTGTTCTGGGCCTTTTGATTAGTTAGTAGCCTCTAATAAGGTATCCAAATTGTTGAGTTTGGGTTTGTTTTTTTGAAGCTTAACTTCAATTTTTTGATTCTGTAACGTTAACCTCTTATTTTGCTTGTGCGGGGCTTAATTACTAAGGCTACAAAATTGAAATGATTTGGGCCCAAATAATTACCTCTTTTATTTTAGTTTTCCTTATTTTATTTGATCTTTCTTCTTTTGGTTGCAAGAGGAAGCTTGAATGTTGGAATCCCTCATCCATGGGTCTTTAGGCTGAACCTGTGGCACATGGGACATCAACTTAGGTTAACGAAACATACCTATTGGGTTACCTTGTGGTGATAGCGTTCATGGAGAATGGGCCCTCCAAACCCTTTTATGAATTGTTCCTCCATTTTCCTTGGGGTTTGGCTATATATTGTTTCCAAGCTTTGAGGATGCTCCTTATTGCTTGATAAGTTTTGTCGTTGGTCAAATGAGAGCTCTGTCGATCATCAAGATCCCTTGTATCACCAACCTCAGATGGTGTCAATTCTGTAGAAACCTCCAATTCAGGGCTCGTTGCTCTCTTTTCCCATAATTATCGTGTTGTGATGCCCTTATGTTATAACAAGGCTCCGAAGTCAGGGCCAAAATAGAAGCTCGTGACTGCTTTCGAGCTAATCAAACCTTTGGTGTCAAAACCTTAGCTCACGGCTTGGTTTTAATTTCTCTAATAAACACTTCCCATGGGATGCCTAGTTGGTCTAAATTCACTAAAACTAACATTTTTATCAGGCCCTAATGGTATAACCAAGTAAGGTTTCATTGCGTCATTACATTTGATGTTATCTTTGTCAAGATCTTAAGTAAATAAAAGGGTATATTTTATTAGTTACACTATTTTAAGTGCACTAAAATCCAAATATGGTATTGATATACCATACTAATCCTACCCTCGCAAGTGATACATTTTTGCACGAAGAAGATGACCTCTTCAAGGTGCTAGTAGTGCATCCCTTTGAATCCCCAATTTGAGGTTAGGCAATGGAGAAGGTTTTTCAAGAAATCAATCCCAACTTTCATTTGGAATTTTGAAATTTTTAGGCCACCTTTCTCCCTACTACAGGAAACCTATCACCATGCTAATGAACTCCTCTATAATAATAAATCGTGAATTATCACACCAAGGCCTTAGTCTTGTTGAAGGTTTTGAAAATTTCTAATGTGACCATTATGTTTGAGACCTTAGGTGACCATTATTATCTGACTTAGGTGAATAGTTGCATAACCTTAGGGTTAGACCTAGTGCAACTCCAATAGTTGTGTCTGAAGCGTCTATAGAAAATGAAAAGGTAGAGATGGAATCAGTCCTTGGAGGACAAGGGCTATTGACAAATTTTCTTTCAGGATTTAAAATGCAGTGTAACATTGAGAAATGCAACAAAATTTTGTGGCCTTTATTAATATTTGGAATAGGGGCGATTCCATATTGGTAAAACTTTCTATATACTCTCAAATATACCTTACAAATCCTAGAAAGTTACAGACATCTTTTTGAGTTGTTGGAATTGGAAGTTTGAAGATAAGTTCTATTTTAGTAGTATCTACACTAATTCTAGTGGACAATATACGATGGCCTAACAGATTTTGTTAGTGAGAAGCATTTGGCATTTGGCATTTATCATTACTGAGAGAAGGGTCTTGGGAAATGGTATGAACAACCCATGTTCCACTATTGGGATTTGACAAATTGCAAGATATGTACTTGAATTTGCAGCATCATTAATAAGATGTTATTCATGTTTGGCGTTGATTCCCATGCTTACTCGTGGTGGTTGTATTGGTTGTCTGATATTTTCACTAGATTTGTATGTGCGCTTTCAAACACGCAATATGTTATGAACTAGTTTGTAGTTGTTGCATGTATGTTTTCTTTCGAATTTGTGCTTACTTATTCTACACAATGTCGGTGACCTATTGTGAACTGATTTGAAATTAACCTCTGGCATGTTCTTGTTCATGTATGTCTGATTGGGTTTTGGCTCACTGATCTTCTCATGACTTACCTCTTCTCAATGTTGTTGTGATTTCCTATACCTCAATCTGCAGTTTATTAATCTTGGGCTGACTTTGTTTCATTGTTTGGTCATTTCATCCTTGTCATCACTCTGACATCTTTTGATTTGGTAGCCAAGAGTGAAACATTCATGGTGGTAGTTGGGCCCACATACCGGATGGGGCTCTTATCCCAAAAGGTGTGAGTTCTAATTGGGAATTCACACTGGGGAGACCCTCTAGTTGTTGGCGGGATCCAACACCGTCAACAGATTTTGTCACTAGGAGGGTCAGATGACAAGTTGAGCCCTTGGAGCCTGCAGTTTAGTCTCATATATGTAAATGGCTTCATCTCGAATCTCTATCCTAGGGTGTTTTTCTAAAAATATAAATCTTTCGGTGCCCGCGGAAATAGTCTATCACTTGTCACAGTGGAAGTTTGATGGCGAGGGTCGAACAACAGTTTTTGGACACATCCTTCAAGTTCTTCATTTTTTTCACTCTAATAGAATACATTGTAAATATATTATTGGGAAGTTGTTTACCCTCACGCTTGAAGGTCGTGTCAAGTAATGGTGTCACACGTTACTTATAGCTTCCATCCATTCGTTCGAGTAACTCATCAGCGAACTCCGTCAAGCCTTTGACAAGTATGATTTTCAAGATGTGTTTAAAAGGATAAATAAGATCAGAATGAAATTTTGAGAATCATTAGAGGATTTTGTTGCTAGGTTTTTTCATCTTTGTTGTGAATCTCCTAAGAGAGATGTCAATTGGATGTATTTGAATGAAAAAATTCAATGGATGGTTCATATTTCTCTGAAACACTTTCAATATGAAACAATTCTCGATTCTGATGATCATCATGATAATTTACAAGTTACAAATTGGCCACATCTTATCCCTAATATTTCCTTGCCTATTTTTGTGAGTCAGGAAAAGTCTCAAGCCTCCAAGGAGAAAATTACTGCATGCGAAATTTCTCACTCTCCTTCTGATTTGTCACCTAATGAATTTGTGGTCATAAACAATTTGGGTGATGAAGGATGCTTGCAGGGAAATGGGTCAATTGGTCTTGCTTCTAAAGCTCTCCTACATCTTGTTGAATTTGAACATGAAGATCGAGTTGATGTTGCATCTCTTCCTGTAGATGAACCTAATTCGAGCCGGTTAAATATGTGCCTGAATCTATTTCAGAATTCATTCACTTGTTGGCAATGACATAGAGTCAGATAAAGATGAATGTATTATCGAATCCATAGAGCAGGACATGCATGTAGATTCATTGATCCCTCACGTTGACACTAATGTGCAGGGTGCGAATCATAAATCTAGATCAACTGCAATTGATGTTCCTTTGCTTGAATTATTTCATCCGTTGTACCCTGATCTATTTGATAAGTCTTCTAAATCAGTTTTTTCCCCAAATTCATTTGATTTTCATCCTGCTGGTTTTGATTTTGATCGGGTACATGATAGCATTGCCTCACAATCATTGGATGAAAATAGTGAATCCCTTGTCCATGATCTTTTCAATCCGCAATCTTTACCAACTGAAGGAGAAGACTCTACATCGGAAGTTCAAGATGGTTCCTAGGTCAATTTATCTTCACTCTTGATCTATGAAGAATCTTATGTGTTAGATGCCTGATACTATCAAATTAGTTGCTTTGACGACTATCACCCAATTAATAACATATTCATTGAAACCTCTATTTGTAGTTGTTTACGTTCACCCGTTGATCTCACTGAGCCACCGAAATTCTATGATCCACCTTTTGAAGGTTCAGGGACTCATCAAGAAGTTAAGGCACTTCAACTTCCATTGATGGTTATGTCAAGTTCTCATGATCTTGAAGAGACCCCTGAACCAATTCAAATTAGGAACATTTCTTTGGCCTCCTCGCACAGGATGAAACCCTAGGATAGCTACCTTGGTCACCTTGCCCTTTTGCTGGAACCTTAACCCTAACGATTGTGTATGGTTATAATGGCCACTTCAGGAGGCAACCTCCCATAGAACCATAAATTAAAATTGCATCCCAAACATGTCTCCTATTTACCTATTCAATTAACAAGGAAAATATGAGCAGGTACTCGTGGGGAAATCTAATTAGTTCAAATGACCTATATATGTAACCTGAACTTTGTTTTTGGCTTGGTCTTGGATATTCCTTGCTTCGTGTTCATTGTTCACTTTTCAATCGGAGATGTGATGTGGAAATAGGGCATGAGAGCAAACTTAAAGCAGAATACCTTTTAGTTTCTGTCAAACAAGAAACAACCTCTCTTGCCCGTAAAATAAGTCAGGATCCCTCATTCGCCCTGGCACAATAAATGCCCAATAAATAATGCCAATGAGCATATAAGAAAATAAAATTAAATGAAGGGTAAAGGATTAAGAAAGGCTTCCTGCACAGAGAGGTGATGCGACAACTCCACCGAGGTATTGACCATGCTCACTGGCAGCGGAACAACGTTTGTGATTTCTTCATGTGACTTCCTTGGGGTACTGTCTAAGCGTGTTGGCAACGGAGCAACACCAGAAACTTATTTTAAAATTTTGAATACAATAAGCCCTCTGCCTTGTTCCCTACATCATCATTAACTACTGACATGTGTGAAATTATAATTTGGTGTTTAATGACTAACAAGGACTAGCTAAGACATAGGGGAAGGGCATATTTGTAAAGGTCAAAGTAATGCAAGAGCTACCCATAATGTTTGTTCAATACTTCCTTGCATTATTATCCAGACTCAATCTATTGTGAGGACATAACCAAAAATGTTGGATTCTACTAGTGATTCGCCAATTATTGTAGCCACTACAACAACACCCAAAATTTGGGGCATATCCAAAATTTTGAGTCACCCTCCACTCGGTTCAGGCCACTAGAGATAATTGGATTTTAATCTAGTCAATCTCCCCATGACTCATTCTATCACCATGTTGACACGCCCACTAACATGTTGCACATTGCATCCACATTATGTTTTATCTCATATATTCACCTTATGATTGCATTAGGGTTTTAAGGCATTTGTTGCTTTAGTGTTGCATTAGAAGCCTTATGCACTCGTAGGCCTTCATTTCTCTACCATGTGTGTTGTAACGAAACAAAGACATCTTGTGCTAGTGGGAATGGAATTATTAAGTTGCATTAGGATTTTTGAAGCTATCACTTCTGTCACACATATTCAGAACCCTACATTGTCATTATTAAGGATCTTGCATCCTTGCTTTGAATTAATCCTCACTCTCTAGAATGCATCTTCACTTCAAGGCACTCACACTATAAATGCCTCATCACCATGGGCAGCATATAATGTCAAAGTTACTTATAATTAATAAGTCCATGAACATGCCCGAATTTCGAATTGGTTTCAAAATTAAAACTTGCTTTGGTCAACCAAAGTAATTCACAACATCATAATGTGAACAATTTATTATTTATGCTCCTTGAGTGAATTATTTGTATATGTTTATTTTCCATGCCCTCACATGAACATACCACCCATATAAACTAACTTATCATTTCATGTTACTCATCTTTTTCAGGAAATTAAGTGGATACAATATATATATACATATCAAACCATGCAACACCTACATTAAACCATACCTTGACTGGACAACACTTAAATGTAGGGAAGGTGGAGAATAAAGTGTTCTCACGTGAACCCCACACACTCTTCTAAGGAACCCAACAAGAGATCAACCCATATTAAAAGAGGCATTGAAAACTATGAAAATAGCACCAAGCTATTACAAAGGGGGAAGGATCCATTTGATCTAGGAGGATCTCGTCAGACCAATTACACAGTTTCAGTGTCGTCGTCAGCATTCAGTTCAGTGTCGTTAGCTTCAACAGTGTTGGTTATGGATCAGGTTGTTCAGGTGATGTTTATGGTTTTTCATGGTGTTCAGTTGATGTGGTTTTGTACTTCGCTGTCGACATGTGGTTGTCGTAAGTTCCACCAGGATTTGGGTTGTCGACATGTGGTTGTCGTCCACTTCGCAAGATTTAGTGTCGACGTGGGTTTGTCGTCCTTTTTTTAGGGTTTGGTTATCGTCATCATGTTACGATTGTCGCAAATGTCAATTTGTGACAATTTGATGTAAAAGGTTATTTATAAAAATTAACCTAATCCAAACCTAATTCTAAACCCATTAACCTATACCTAAACCTAAGTATAAACCATAAACCTAATACGTTACCTCTATGCACTAATCCATGTCTTAAATGCATAAGAAAATACCTTAAAAACTAAGTCTACGACCTAATAGACCATGTCACAAAAACAATTCAAAAAAATACATAAACGTAAGTTGTATCAACTCTCGGCCTATATGAAATAATACAAAACATTGTAAATGGTTAAAAAATACCCTAATTGTGGCGTTAGTCCGCGTCGGAGATGGCAGGCATAGACTATTACATGTGAGCAGAGTTTGGATAAGACCAACGGGGTTAGCAATAAACCGTCGCATCAAACCTTAACCGTTGTGGCATCGAGACTGTGGTTATGTGACCAGTGTATAAGTCGTAAGGGTTGGCGCTAGGAGTTTGAACGCAGTGGAACCGTCAGCATTAACCGTAACATGTGAACAAATCATAACTAGAACCGTCGGAGCATTGGTAGCCGGAACCGCCGGGGGAAGACTGTAGAGTGGCAGTTGGTGGTTACATTGCAGCCTATTCACATGGGCGGTCAACCTCCTCCACCCGGTCAGTAAGCGGCCAATGGCTATGGTTTAATATAAAGTTATTTTTGGGTTTTTGTTGGAGTTTTAGTTGCAAAACTAATGCGATGACCTTGTAAAGTGTTCCAAGGTGGCAAAACCTAACAAGACCGAAACCAAAAAACCCTGAAGTCAACTCATGCACTCCTAAAATCAGCCTGAGGAGGTTGGAATGTATTTGCAGGGTATAAAAGGTTGTTTTGCACATTTAAGTGGACATTGGTGGTTTTTTGAGTTTTTGTAGGCAAGTTCTAGAGGTTATAGTCGTTTTTTTGAGTGTAACAGGAGCATCCGGAGTCGGAATTGGGAATAGTGATAGGCATTGGAAAGATGGTTCAAAAAGATATCCTTTGACAATGACCAGAAGTGCCTACATGCACATTTAGCTTGGTTAAATTTCTGCGTAATCGACCTCCTTGGTTTCAATCCTAATGAAGCGGTCGCCCATCTTGAAAGCGGACCCAGAGACGTAGTCCATCAAGGACGAACTCCGTAACCGATTTTGTTGTCTGATATCACTGTGTATTCTTTGTTTTCACTACTGTTTTTCATCTTATTTATGTTTTCTCATCTGTCGTAAAGTCTTCTTCTCGAGCAGTTCTCTCGGTTTCGGCACTTTCAGTTAACATTCAATTCAATAATGGCATAATCAATTCTACTTCAATTTTAACTTATGATCATTTCATATCACCATTGCTAATGCGTTAAAGGCAACTGACATGAGCACTAGAGTAAAGCATATCGATTTCATGAGCTTATGCAAAGAAAGAAACTATGTACTCCTAAATGCAAGTCAAATGGCACCTCTTGATGGAAGATACATACCCTTGTGACATGACTCATATGGCCATATGCATTACAACGAAAGCTCATTAAAAAAATAAATGCATGGGAAAATTGGGTACAACGTTGAATTTGTGTTCAGAGAATGTAAATAGAATTAAGTAGCTTGAGTCAAGGGAACACATGGGGGAATCATATAACAATCATGATAACCCCACACGTTGGACATTGGCTCCAAAAGGTACGTTGGTTGTTTAGCCATCGCATACGTGGAAACTACCACGATAGGCAACAACACTTTATGAAGTATTTCGAGAGTTTTGGAGACCCATACACCCCATGCAACAAGTTGTGAAGGTAGGTTTGTGACACATTTTATTGCAATGGAAAATTTCGAAGCAATTGGGAAGGAAACGCATGGCTCTAGATGCATAAGAGCAAGGGCGAAAGCACATAAACTATCGTGGACAGAGCGATAATGCAAGGGCAATACGTAAAGACGACAGTGAAACTGTAAATGGAGCTGAAACACCGAGTTCATATGGCAAGCATGGTTAGAACACATGACTACAACATTAGATCCTTGTCAATAAGATATAACGGAAGCAAAAGAGCAGGGACCTAATCTTATCATTCGAACCAGGACATATGCAACATTTTGTTGAGGAAAATCAAAAGATCCATGGCCACAAAGGCTTGAAAACTGATGTGTGGCCGGACGCCCTCCCGTCTCATGCCTATGTGGATACCCAATATGATATCAAAGTTGGGGAAAGAAGAGACCCAAAGAGATTATTCTCAAATGGCACAAAAATTATGACTTGCTGCTAAACGTATAACTGGAATCAAGTATACCATGGGGAGAATAACACCAGAGCCAACACGTGATATTTGCGTTGATGATTTTAGTCCAAAGGATTAGATATTGATATGGATCCCTTCATAGGGTTCTAACTTTACTCCTCCAAACCATTCTAATGACTTTAGATGGAAAGATGATTGTCCAATGGTTTTAGGCACATACCAGAGTTGTTCAAGATTGATGCAGCTAAATATATGATTTCTATATCACCATGTTCGATGCACCTATTGGACCTATTATTGGAGTCTTTGCATGTGATTGTTGTAGCGCTTTAAAGAGATTTTCGCTCAGCCTAAGGTTACAAGATGTAATTTGTTTGGCAAGCGAGTTGAGAATGGCGTAAGTGGCAACTCCTAAGTGCAATCATCCATAGGGTGTAGTTTAACATACAGGTCGCATAGTCATAACTTGGACCTCTAACCGGAAATGCGACCTATCTGAGAGTTGCGACTATGCCATCTCCATAGGTCGCAACCTCTCCCATGAGTCACAGAGTCGCACTCTAGAGCCTCAAAGGAGCAGCTAGAGGACGCGACTTATCTGCCACACGACTATGCAACCTCTCCTACGTCGCTAAGTCACAAAACCACAGTTGAACCAATCAACAATCCACCCGACCTTCATTATTTGGCGACCTCGTGACCTAACCATTTAAATCCACTAAATGTTGGTCGCAGAACCGCATTTGTTTGGGCTAGTAAGTTCTGCGACTCCCACTCCTCTACGATGTTGTGACCCCTCCTCCAGTTAGACTAAGCATTTGCATCCACTTTGGAAATCAACCTATAACATAAAGAGTTGATGCCTTCTTTGAAGCAAAAGATATGAAGGCAGCATTGTCAAATGCTTTAGGGAAGATAGTAGTAAGTGCATTGCAGAAAATTTAAAGAGGTATCATAAATGAAAGGAGAAATGTACATGTGCCACGATCCCAAGCGACCGACCACCACAGTATATTTTAAATTACTTAGATCTTGTGCAATAAGACAATTGATCTAAAGAGGTACACGAAAGAGATCAATTGGTGAAAAATTGTATGTAAGAAAATGTGAATCTTTAAGCATGAAGACAACTCAAAGGGATGTTAGCAGGATTAAAGGGCAGGTTTAAAGTTGTTAGCATGGTGCCCTGACCAATGACACAAGAAATAGAGCAGAGAGGTGAATGTTATGTCAAGCATACAGGTGGCTTCTCCTACCCATTTTAGCGATAACAAAATGAACATGTGGAGGCTTAGGCATATTATACAATAGGCACAATCAAGATCAGATCACACGAATACAAAGGCAAGATAATATAACATTAGCACAGTGCCACATGTGTGGGAAGCATGTAAGGTGAGTTTCAAATAGACAAAGGCAAGTATGTTGTAGGGGATTTTGAACCCTGTACTGAAAAGAACATGAGCATCCACGGAAATGAGA
Organism: Pinus tabuliformis; assembly: GCA_031772625.1. Classification (NCBI taxonomy): domain Eukaryota; kingdom Viridiplantae; phylum Streptophyta; class Pinopsida; order Pinales; family Pinaceae; genus Pinus; species Pinus tabuliformis. The sequence goes on along the minus strand of CM062819.1, from coordinate 1,022,909,944 downwards.
AGGACACCAGAGAAAGGGACACCCAACATTGGCTACAATATTCTTAAGGCTCATAGTGATGTTGTGCAAGCCAGAATATAATAAAGGACTATACAGGGGTCCAAATTATTTTTTTACTTTCAGTTAGTCTGTCATGTTTATGAAATTATTCTTTGTCTGCATATTTATATGAACTATTTTATTTATTTGCGAGTGGGGGATGTTGATTTGCATGGAGAAAGTTAAGATTTCTTGCAGGAAGTTTATTTCGACAAACAGCTGGTTGGATCCATGTAGCTTCCCAAAGCATTGTGTCAACCATGATGGCAGGAATAGTAGTAGGCAAATCAACATTCAACACATCAAATGCACTGCGATCCTGTTCAGTAGCTCATTGTGACTACAGAGCAGCATTAGGGTTTTCAAGAACCCTCTTTTATTCTCCTCACGTTTTCTCTTCTTTTGAATATGTAAATGTTCTCATCATGGCGCCAACAAATATGTTGAGATTGATTCGAGCATGTAACCATCACTAGATGAGAGAGAGTAGTGAGGAAGCTCAAGAGTCGTGAGGGTAGGTGAAAGGTCACTGGTGGAGGTGAAATTTCACCCTCCTCGCCTCTTTAAATATACCCTCATGCCTCATTTGGGGATAATTTTAACACTTGAGTTGTGTTTAGGATTAGATAGTTGATTTGTGCTTAAGAGCTAGAGGTACTCAGCTCTTGGCAGCTAGTAGGGTGAGTTGCAATAAAGCTAGGGTTTTTCATTGGATAATGGTATGAGCAGCCCATGTTCCATTGTTGGGCTTTGACAAATTGCAAGATATGTACTTGAATTTGCGCAGCATTAATAAGATGTTCTTCATGTTTGGCATTGATTCCCATGCTTACTCATGGTGGTTGTATTGCTTGTCTGATATTTTCACTTTATTTGTATGTGTGCTTTCATACACGCAATGTGTTATGAACTAGTTTGTAGTTGTTGCATGTATGTTTGCATTCGAATATGTGCTTACTTATTCTATGACATGTCAATGACCTATTGTGAACTTATTTGAAATCAACCTCTGACATGTTCTTGTTCATGTATGTTTGATTGGGTTTGGGCTCACTGGTCCTTCTCATGACATACCTCTTCTTAATGTTGTTGTGATTTACAAATACCTCTTTCTGCAATTTGTTAATCTTGGGCCGACTCTGTTTCATTGTCTGGGCATTTCATTCTAGTCCTCACTCTGACATCTTTTCATTTGGTATCCAAGAGCAAAACATTCATGGTGGTATTTGGGCCCACATACCAGATGGGGCTCCTATCCCAAACAGTGTGAGGTCTGATTGAGACTTCACCCCGGGGAGGTCCCCTAAGGTATCTCCATATACAACAAAGTCATCCATCTAGATTTCTATATAATAATTGGTCAAGTCAGATGATACCCCTAGAACAACCCTTTAGAATATGGTTGGGGCACTACATAATTCAAATAGAAGTACTTAGTAGGCATGAGATCCCCATGGGCAAGTAAAGGTGGTTTTCTTTTGGTCTACCTAACTCTAATTGTATTATGAATCCCTTAAGGAAAGAAAATAGTTTTTTCCTACCAAGTGGTGGGCTCCAGTATTGTAGCAATAATGCTACAACTCCTGGAGCTTCCTTCTCTAATTTTATCAACCCGGTAGTTCGTAACAAACTTGGAAGCGACGGTGTTGTATGCACAAGTACTAGCTCTTGTCGCAGCTGTCACTTGGTCAGCTGGCACAAGTCCGCTAGGGCTCAAGCCAACTTCTATATGTTCTCAGAAGAAGCTTTTTAAGTGATGAACGAAAGCTATATCAAAGGAAATTAACTTACTTTGCAAGAATGAACTGAAAGCCAACAAAACATGGAAACCCTAGTAAACCCTAATTCTACCAGCTTAATCCTTATGATGCAATGGTGGGAATGCAACTTCTAAAAGTGATTCCATTACTTCTATTGAGATGAGATGCATGTGTCTAAACTACTTTCATCTGAAGAGAACATGTTTTTGTATTTTTGCTCAAGTTGTTGGAGTTATTATGACTGTGCTTCATACTGGGTCTTGATTGTGCAGGGGTAGATCAAGGGGAGGAAGGCTTGGAAAAGGTCAGGAGGACTCTGAGAGGGTCCAAGGGATCCCTAACATCATTCCACAGAAGTTCACAAAGTTCAAATGCCTGGCAACCGTGTTTGCAAGCTTCTACAGGATGTCTGCAGGGGGTTCTACAGGAAATTCAGGATTTCTACAGGAAGTCCCGTAATTTCTACAGGATGTTCTGCAATCGGAGTTTTGGGTGATGGATGAGTGAGTGAGCTGTATGGGTGGATAGGGAGGTAGGAGGGGAGCTTGTGATGGCTTATGGACAGAGAGATGAGATGGAGAGGGGGTGTGTAAAGCTGGTTGGTCTAGAGGAGGGTAGAGGCAATGGAAGGCCGAAAAGATAACACAACGTGGATGATAGAAGAGTTGGGAGGCAAATGATCTAACTGGGAGATAAATAGATGGCCTAGGCATGACTTAGAAGGATAAGGAAATGATGGAGTGGTGCTGCGCAGTGTAAATGAAACAAATCACCCCTGTCTTGCATATAACCGAAATGTCATCAACCTACTCTAACTGTTTTATTAGAAACCAAAGAACAGCAATGTCGTTTTTAAGGGAAAATCGTGCATGGTGCTGAAACAAAGGGTTATTGCTCAAGATCTAAATTCATGGACACTTCTACAAATGGAAATATTATGTTAAAGCTTGCATGAACATGTAAAACTGTGTTTTTGGTAGTTGGCACGGTCTGCACTCCCAGACCCCAAACAGAGGTGAAAGTGAGTGTGCATTCAACCCTTTTTGGAACTCAGATTAACTTCAATCTCCCTACTCTAATCTAAACTACTGAAGCAACTTTGTTCATAACACTAACCTATGTAACCACACCAAGAAATTCGAATCAACAAACTGTGTTTCCAAGTGCATGTAAAGGAAAAGAAATATAATGCGCAAAGAAAGAAAGGTAACAATACAAAGGAAGGAAGCCTTAGGCTCTCAGGTTGGGCCCAACCCTGAGAGCTTAAGCTCCTTTAAGAACTCAGAGCTGCCTCAAATCTGCCTGCTTATTCATTAAAAGATAATAGTCAAAATTCTGATAACATGCCAAAAATGGCTTACAAAGAGCAAAACAGGGCTATAGCTCGTAATTCAGAATCTGCAACAAAGTTTCAAAAGTCTTTTTTCGAAGGCTACAGCCTCAATATTTATACATTATGAGGGCCAAGCTGGCCTCCTAAATTAGTGGGGCTGGCTGACCAACTAAAAGTAAACTGTTGTTCCCTCAGAATCCGTTGGCTGCCTTCTAGCTCGGTGGTGATAGCTGTTGGAGCTCGGAGTTGTGGGTGGAGATCACGAGGAAGGCCATTCAATGCCGTGGACAACCTTCCTACAAGACCGCAATCCCATCTTGGTTGTCTCCTAGCCTTCATCTGCGTGGTTTTGCTCCATTAAATGTCAAAAAAACCTGAAATAAACATGTGTTAGCCACCTAGGAATAGTGACTGCCCTTCATTCGTACAAATAACATAAATATACTAAAAAATGATTCATAAGTCATGAAAAATGAAGGGTTGAGCAAGGGTAGTGAGGCCAAATGAGCCCAAAATGTTACCAAATTTGGGGCTCATCATCACCCCCCAGCTAAAATATTTGCTCATCCTTGAGCAACTAATCCAGCTCCTCATCCTTCATTGCCTTTATTGCCACCCTTACATCCCAAGCCTCTGTAGTAGTGTCCTCCTTACTGATATGGAACCCAACCTTTCTGTTCACCTCTTCCCATTGTTCATTATCATCTTTCTCTGTGCTGCCTTCCATCAATCCTAGCAGCAGTGGTGGGCTTAGCTTGAGGCTAATCCAGCTGGCCTGGAGGTTTTGCATGGATTTCTTATAGAGGGCCACCCGTACTAGAGCTTCCCTCATCCGAGTTGGGGTATGATACTCTCTGATTTTCAGACTGTGGACCAATGTATTCCATCGGCGGGTGCAAGCTTGGACAGAGTTGTCTCCTAACAGTCTCTCCATGTCCTCAAAATGTGCTATGGCCTGGGCCTGTTGATCCATATATCTCAATGAAGCTTGAGGGTCGGTGGACAAGTGTTGGTGTGCCGAGATTAGTGCAACTGGATCCCCTGGTTCTGCTCTAATTAGCAATGGCTCATTCAGCTCTCGGTTCATGACCGCTTTGGCTTCTGCTGCTCTTTTGTCCTCATGGTTCAACCATGAGGCAAATTCCATTAATTGCATATCTCCTAAGGCCGTATTGGGATCCCATGAAATTACATTAGGCAGGGCCAAATTATGGAGGTAGAACTCTGCTAATTTGGCCTTATTCTCTGATGAGCTGGTACTGCATAATTCAGTGAATTGTTGCGGGTCTTGGAGCTGAGAGATACCCCTTTGTGCCAAGGTATTGATTTGAAATTGCAGCCATTGGTCTTTCAGGTACAGGCCATAGGATTTGGCCGGCTGTCTGCATTGTATAGCATCCATGGCCCAACTGGCCATGCAGGCCAATTGTGCCTCTTTCTGCTGCAGCTGTTGTCTGAGAGCTTGCACCTCAATTTGTGCTTGTTGTTCTGCTTCCTGTAGATGCAAGGTTGGCTCCCCAAGACTGGTTTGCAGTTCCTTTTTGCCTTGTTGTTCTGCTGTGCTGTCCCCTGAGGGTGTGCCTGTTCCTCTCCTCAGCTCTTGTAGCTGCAGTCTAAGTTTTTCGTTTTCTTCCTGTAGGAACACCCGCTGGCAATTTGCCACATGTTTAGCCATAGCCAATTCCTTTCTAGCCTCCTTGATTTGTTCCTCCAAGGGGCCTATGTCTGCCACACCTTTTGATTTGGCTATTTTCATCCACGTGTGGGTTCGTACTCGCTCTTCCTCCAATGCAAAGAACAGTGGCACAGTGAATTTCTGAGGTATAATTTTGCCAGCCTCTAAGAAGTTGTAATATGAACTGAGACTTGGTTGAGGGCTAGGCTCTGGAATATGCTCTTTCTCTACTTCTTTTGGTGGCTCTACTTCGCCCTCCCTCAGTGGTGATGAGGGTGCTTCTCCTTCCATCCTCTCGGTCTCCTTAAGCCGGGCTAAGGTTTCCTGTAGAGCATCCTCAGCATCCTGTAGTCGGGCTTTTGAAGCCAATTGGTCCAATCTTTCTTTCCAAGTAGTTGTTTTCGGGCTCCCCCTCTCATAGGTGACTGATATCTTTGAGGGGGACCTCTCCTTGGGCGAAGTAGGGGCATCATCTATAGTGATTGGGCTGCTGGATGGAGGTTGTGGCTTGCCCGTTTTTATTCTCACACTTCTCCTAGCTCTAAAATATAGAGGGGCCTCCTTCTTTCTCTTTTCCTTGGGCTTAGGAGGTGTACTGAGGGCGGCCAGCACAGCTGCTGCCTCCCTTGCAAGAACATCGGCTTTCTTTTCCCTTGGTTTTCTTTTCTCAGGGCTTCCTGTAGAAGGCCCTTTTTCAGCTGATTTCGGGCTTCCTGTAGAAGCCGGTTTCAGTTTTCCTGTAGAGACAGGTGGCACCACTTTAGGTTGCTTTGCTGAGGGTGTTTTACTTTTTGACTTGGTCGAGGCTACTGTCGAGGTGTCTTTGCTGACGTGGACCTGCTCAGCCTTGTCTACTCTGCTTTGTAATCTTTTCTCTCTAGCCGTCAACATGGGTGTGTCATCCTTCTCTTTGGCACCCTTTTTCTCTTGTTTCTTCTTTTGCTCTTTCTTCTGCTCCGTGGCCGTGGTCTTCTGGCCTTTTTCTTTCTTCCCTGTGGGCACTGACTCCTTCTCCTCACTGCTGGATGAACCGAGTTCTTCGGTCAACATCTTTATATCACCATCCTTGGTCAAATTTCTGAAGGCTTCCCATGAGAGAGGAACCTTGTATGTGTGGAGTGCATCCTCCACGAGGAGTTTAATGAGTCCATGGTGGGCTACCTGGTCTGGTGTGCCTTCTTTCAACTTGGTGGCACATTCAATCATAGACTGTAGTAGAAAGTAGGGGATACTTAGTTTGTTTTCTACAGGTAGGTCCATCTGATGCCTTAATTCTGTGAGTAACCGAAAATGGTACCCATATACAATGCTAAACCGACCTTCGCAGGTGATGTACTTCATAATCTGGAGGCTAACTTCACTCCAAAGTGGCAGTAAGCTGGTTCTACGAACCCCGTTTTTATCTTCTGAGAATTCCTCCTCTGGGGGGAAGAATTCCTTCTTAGCCTTCTGGCCCAATTTCCTCTCTTCTTTATCCCATGGTAATCCCATTGGGAGCTCAGTAACTCGGCTGATGAATTGTGGGGTGAGTCTGAGACTCAAACCCCTGAAGTTGACGGTGGCCAATGTTTTGGATTTCGGCTTCAGAGCTTGCAAGAAATCCTCTGCCACCTCATCGTCATAGCCCTGCAATTTGTCGCAGAACGACATCCATTGCGCTTGCGTGAACAGCTCCACCACCTCAGGATTCTCTCTTAGCTTTGTTGAGTCGGTTGGTTCCCTTCTAATGAACCCACCCAGCATGGTGAAAAATTGTTGCGTTAGCTGGAGGTGGCGAGTGCGGAAGAAAATTGGCCTACTGGGACAGAGCGTAGAATTACGCCTCTGCCACGCATACAATTCACGAAAACTTATCTCCCGATGAGCCTTAACACGGCTTAATTATAACTCACATCCTGTAGGACGACAATTCATGCAAACGGCAGACAATACTTGCAATTTTTTTACGACCAGACTGTAGAACGTCGACTCTGCCACCCTCGAAACCAATTGCATGGAAGGTTCAGGCTTACCTTTTTAATCCGCCACCTTTTGACGTGAAGAACCCAATTTCCTGTAGAAGCAGCTTTCCTGTAGAAGCAGCGCACGAATTCGGGAGGATACTGTAGTGGGTCTGCGCCTTCTGTGTTGCTATCAGACGTTCGAATAGCCGAAGGCTTGGAGTGTCGAGCTTCAGAGGAATGCGGATGCTCACTCGACTTCCAAACGGCTGATGATAAATGCGTGGGGTGGCGATCTAGCCGATAGATTTGAATCCGGCGGAATTCGTGGCGCGGGGGTGAGTTGTCCCTGCCGAACCGTTGGATGACGTCGTCTACTCATTCCCCTGCAAATTCCCTGACTGCTGCATCATTCTCCGCAGATCCGCCGCCGTCATTTCTGTTACAACTCGTTTCTCCCCGACTGGACGGTTCTCACGTGTCCACTACCCGTTCTTTTTCCACGGCCACCATTCTACACATCCGACTAGACCAGCTGACTGGTCGACGTGGCCAGTTGAATGGCCATGCAACTGCTCAACCCGTTCATTTCATGCTTGCAAACATTTCAAAGTAATATTCATGTAATTCGACGAAAGAAAGGGCGAGGCACTTACCTGTGCGGCCACAACATGCTTTTCCAGGCTTCAGGACAACAATGACTAGATTTGCTTGCTGTTGTTATTTGCACAGGTCCGGATTTGCTTGCTGCTGCTGCTATTTGCACAAGTTCGGATTTGCTTGCTGTTGCTGATGATGAAGCGTATGACTCCGCTGCATGCGCCCGCTTTGTTATTGCATGTTGCAGGCGATCGAATGGTGTACACTCTAGTTGGCTAAACTGCTACGGGATTCCTGTAGGATGTCATGTAGCAGTTTGCCCTCCTTGGGTGCATGTTGAACGATGAAGACAGTGGCATCATGATCACGCTCGTAGGGCCCTTGGATAGCTGGGTTGAGTATTGCATGGCATCTCAGCGTCTTCTTTCATTTCCGAATTGCTTCCTCTTGATAATTCATTGATCTGCTTTGATTGTGCAGGTATCTTCATTGCATGTCGACAGGGGTGGTAGAAGGAGGTGACAGCAGTGTGTGAGGGAGAAAATAGTAGCTTGCATGCGTCCATACCAGACCTTGGTCGTTAGATCTCCTCATACAATTAGTTCTGGGCCGTCCAAAACTTCTACAGGAATTTTCCTGTAGAAATACAGAACTTCCTGTAGAAAGTCTGTAACTTCCTGTAGAAAGTCTGTAACTTCCTGTAGAAGACTAAGCTGTGATGAAATCGTGCCCATACCTTGGAGAAGATGAGTGTTCTCGGAGGAGGTGCTGGTAGGGTCTCCTGGCAGCATGATATGGACCCTTGTCTTCAAGTTGAGGGACCTCTTCTTCCTTCATAAACCTGCAACCTGCATGCATTACCACATTGTGAACTTGTTGTCCCTGTTTTCTTTTCTTTTCTTTTCTTTTCTTTTTTGTTTTTTTCTTTTGAAAGACAGAAGGGGTGCCTCAATGAGGTTTTCACCCTTGCCATCTGCTTCAAGCACCTCGGAAAGGTTTTCACTCAAGGGTCTTTTTCATACTTTTTTCTCTTTTTTTTGGAAGACAGCAGGGGCGCCTCAATGAGGTTTTCACCCCTACCATCTGCCTTGGGAGCCTCAGAGAGGTTTTCACCCAAGGATCTTTATTTTTTCTCTTTTTTTATTTCTTTTTTTTCTTTTCTTTTTTTTTTCTTTTTTTTTTAAGATCTTCAGGGTATGCCTAAAATAGAGGCAGAACCCTTCTCTATGACCAGCACTGATTTCTCCACAGTTTTAATGAATTCTTGTCTTGAGAGAGGTTTCCTGTAGATTTTCAGTCGATGCCCATTGACAAGCATGGGGATGGCCTCCTCGTCAATGGTCCGAATGAGGACAGATCCATTGTCATGACATTTCTCTACTGCATATGTTCCCAGCCATCTGGTTCTCAGCTTCCCCTTGAAATCTTTATGCCTGGAATCATACAACAGCGCCCAATCTCCTGGCTGGAATTGCTTGTCATTGAGGTGTTGGTCATGCCACACCTTCCTCTGAAGTTGAACCACTTCTGTGTGAAGAAGGGCCTGCATTCGGTGCTCATCCAATCCATTCAGCTGCAATAACCTTTCTTGTTGGGTATGGCTGAGGTCTAGGTCCAGCTGAGCTGCCATCCTCAAAGTGTTGTATTCAAATTCGATAGACAGCAAGGCTCTCTTCCCATAGACCAGCTCATAAGGTGTGAAGCCGGTTGTGGTCTTCCAAGTGGTGTTGTAAGCCCATGTGGCCTCAACCAGGCGATCTGCCCAATCTTTCCTACTGCTGCTCACCACCTTAGTTAAAATCCCTTCTAATGCTCTGTTGGTGACTTCCACTTGCCCATTTGCCTGAGGATGATAGGGGGTGGAAGTCCTATGCTTGATTTTGTGATGAGCTAGTAGGTCTCCAATTATGTTGGATGTGAACTGGCTTCCTTGATCGATGACTAGCTCTCTTGGGTAGCCAAATTTGTAGAAGATGTTTTCCCTTAAGAACTCAGCCACCTTTTCTTCTGTTGCTGCTTTGATTGCCTTGGTTTCTGCCCACTTTGTCAGGTAGTTAGTGCACACAATGATGTAAGACCGTTGCCTCGAAGGAGGGTTGATTGGACCCACAAAGTCCATACCCCACTTCTCAAATGGCTCAGGAGTCACTTGAGGTTGGAGAGGCATCTCATCCCTTTGAGTCGGTTTCCCCATTCTTTGGCATCGGTCACATTGGCTGATATACCTTCTGACATCTTGATGAAGTGTGGGCCAATAGTAGTCTGCCTGCAGGATTTTGAAGGCAGTCCTCTTTGCTGCAAAATGTCCTCCACAAGGCCCATCATGACAGGTGAGGAGGATATCAAAGACTTCCTCCTCCCTTACACAACGCCTTAAGATCTGATCAGGGCCAATCTTGAACAGGTTGCCCCCGATCCAAGTAAATGAGGCACTTTTTCTGATGATTCTACTTTTCTCTCTTGAGGATAGGTGCGGAGGGAACTGTGCTGAAACAAGGTAGTTTGCTATATCAGCAAACCATGGAGAGAGTACTGAGATAGCAAACAGATGTTCATCGGGCATCTGGTCATCCACTGTTCCATCCTCATCTGCAGATAAATCCAATCTAGATAAAAAGTCAGCAACAACATTTTCCTTACCTGGTTTGTCAACGATAGTCAAATCAAACTGCTGCAACAAAAATAACCATCTAATAATACGAGCATTCACATCTTGTTTATTCATTAAATATCTAATTGCAACATGGTCAGTATGTACAAATCTTTGATAGCCAGTGATATAATGTCGGAACTTGTTCAGTGCATGGACCACGGCCAGCAATTCTTTCTCAGTTACAGTGTAACTCAGTTCAGCTTTGGATAAGTTTTTGCTAACAAAGTAAATGGCATATGGAAGTTTTTGTTCAACTTGTCCTAAGGCTGCCCCTATGGCTTTGTTCAAGGCATCAGTGTGGATGTGGAAAGGTAGGGCCCAGTTTGGACCTCTCAAGATTGGGGCAGACACCAACTTGTCTTTTAATTCATTTAGAGCCCTCTGACAATCGTCAGTCCATTTAAACTCCACATCCTTTGCCAAGAGGCCAAACAATGGCGAGGCTAACTTGCTGAAGTCTTTAATGAATCTCCTGTAATACCGTGCTAATCCTAAGAAACTCTGAACATCCCTTACCTGTTGAGGAGGTGGAACCTTCTTGATGAGAGCAATTTTGTTAGGATCCACCTGTAACCCTTGGCAAGAAATGGTATGGCCGAGCACGGTCCCTTCAGTCATCAAGAATTCACATTTTTCAGGACTAAGGGACAGGTTCATCTCAATGCATTTGGTTAGGACTTTTCCCAGATTGGACAATGCTTCCTGGAAGTTGGACCCATAAGGAGTGAAGTCATCCATATAGATTTCCACCGCATCATGGACCAGCTCAGAAAAGATGCTCAGGACGGCTCTCTGGAAGGTAGCAGGAGCATTGCATAGCCCAAAGGGAAGAACTCGGTAGGCAAAGGTACCCCAAGGACAAGTGAAGGTGGTCTTATCTTGGTCTTCCGAGCTGATTTGGATTTGGTTGTACCCGCTAAACCCATCTAAGAAAGAGAAGAACTTCTTTCCTGCCAGTCCATCCAACACTTGATCTATGAAAGGTAGAGGAAAATGGTCTTTCTTGGTAGCTTTGTTCAGTTCTCGGTAGTCCACACAGATTCTCCACTTCCCATTTTTCTTGGGAACCAACACCAGAGGGGACACCCATTCGCTATCCGAGATGGGGTAGATGAATCCAGCATCCAACAGTTTTTGCAGTTCTTCCTTGACAATGTCCTTAAGGGTTGGATTCATTCTCCTATGGGGTTGCCTAACCGGTTTACAGTCCTCTTTGATGTATATGTGATGGGTACAGACCGAAGGATGGACTCCTTTCATCTCCTTATAGCTCCAAGCAAAAGCATCTAGATGACTGGCCAACAGGCTACACAGCTGCTTTTCCTGGGAAGGAGATAGGGAGGAGCTGATCTTTAACATTCTCTCAGGGCCGAACTCCACATTCTTGACTCTAGGAGTGACAGGGTTGGTCGCACAAAGATCCACTAGGGCGCTGGCTTGGGCATCCTCCACCAATTTCTCTAAGGATAGTGCACTAGGAGGTGGATTCTGGATCAAGGTCTCAATCAAGTCATCCTCGGTTGGGGGGTCTCTTCTAGTGGTGTCTAGGGTGCACAAAGGTGCTGAGTACACCTCATCCTCTTCTCCTTCCTCCAACCAAAGTGGTAAGTCATGCTTTAAGGAGGGTTGGGCAGGAGGGTATAGGACTAGCTGCTTGGACATAGGACCATTTTTGATGGTCATGTTTCCTGCACGACAGCTTATGTAAGCATCTGTAGTGGCTAACCAAGGCCTTCCCAAAATGAGAGGGTATCCAGTAAGCTTTGCCTTTGGTTGCAGAACCAAGAAATCTGCAGGGTATTCCCAAGAGTCAACAGAGACCAAGACATCCTCCACAATCCCTTCGGGAGTCACGGTGGAGCGATCTGCTAGTTGTAGGACTGTCGAGGTCTTCCTCAAGGAACCCTAAAGGTTGAGTTTGAGCATGGTATCCCTGGTCATCACATTAATGGCAGCCCCCAGATCAATCAAGGTGTGAGGTATGATGGTGCCATTGATGTGGACATCTACTACAGGACTCCCAGGATCTAGATACTTTGGGCAGATGACTTGTCCTAACATAAGGTCAGACAGTTGTCCTAAGACATTGATGGTTGAAGCATCTATCTTTCGCCTGCCTGGGTGTCGGAAACACTTTTCCTTAACCAGTTTGTTGTATATCGGTACATCTTTGATGGCTTGGAGAAGTGGAATTTTCACACACAACTGTTTGAGTTCTCCCAGAAGCTCATCCTCCTCTGGGTTGGGTTGTGTGGTGGCTGTTAGTCTCTCAGGAAAGGGTGGAATAGCCTTTGGTTCACTTTCCTGTTTATCTTTCTCATCCTCTGGGGGAGGAGGTTGGCAATCCGGAAGAGTCTTTCTAGATCGAAGATTGATCTCCTGGATCTCCACAGCATAGGTAGGGCATGATGTTTCCCCAGTATATACCTGTTGGGCCTGTCTGTTTTTGGGGTTCGGGTTCGGTTGAGCAGGCATTTTAGGTTGCCTTGGAGGAGCAGGAGGTAATGGTTGAGGTTGAACTGGTGGTGGAGGCAAAATGGCGGGAGGAGTGTTGTACTGGGGCCTCCACCCCGACTGAGGTGCATTCCACTGAGGCTGCAGCTGGGCAAGTGAGTGATACGAATGAGTAGTGGGTTGAGTATGGTACTGAGGTGGATAAGACCATGGAGGAGGCACAGACCAAGAAGGAAGAGCAGGGGGACCCCAGGAAGGCATAGGAGTAGATTGGTTGGGGCTGTAATAGGCTTGGGGTGCCCCTTGCATCCCCTGCTGGTAAGGTCTAGGTCCTTGTGGCCTCCTTTGGTTGAGGAAATAGAGAGGTTCAGTGGGGGCTTCTGTCCCTTGATACATGGCTTTAAGCCCAGGTAAGGTTGGACATTGGTTTGTGGGGTGGTCCTCCTCACAAACAAAACATACTTCAACCGAATGTAATGGGCATCCGTTCCTAGGGTGTTTCCTTGTGCACCTGGGGCAGAAGATAGCCAAGGCCCTCTCAGCTTCTTCTTTCTTCTGCTGGATCCTGAATGTGTCAAGTTGCATGGCAATGGTCTGTCTCACCTCACTCTTGAGATCTTCTAATTGATTTGCAAACTCATGTTTGGAGAAAGGAATACCAGCTGAGAAGAGGTTTCCTCTACCTCTTTTCCGGGCTGCCCTAGAGTGGTTTCTAAACACAGTCTTTATGTCCTCATAAGGCAGTTGGTAAATATCTCCTCCAGCTAACATGTGAAGGGTATCTAAGAGGTCTTCAGGGACTCCTCGGAGTAGGACCAACTTGAGGGATTCAGGGTCAAGTGTGCACCTGGCCCGTTTATAACTAATTTGGAACCTTTCCTCGTAATCCTCTAAGGACTCATCATTTCCCATGGTCATCCGAAAGATTTCTCCCTTGGTTTCCTTGGACCTACAGTAGTCCCGGTATTTAGTGTTGAAATCTTGCTGCATCTGAGCCCAAGTGGTGATACTGTTCCCAGGTAAGCCCATGAACCAGCGTAATGCTGCATCCTTAAGGGTTGAGGGGAAGAGTTTCAGCTTCTGCTCATCTTCAGTATAGTCATAGGTTCGACAAAGGACAGCAAACTCAAATAGGAAGGTATCATGATCTTCAGTAGTCAGTCCATGGAAGTGAGGTAAAGCGGAGGCGCTAATATTCTTCATTTTCATGTCTCCATTGGTCTCTCGGATGGGGAAGGCACCTTCTATTCTCTCATCTTCTCCTCTATTGTCAGCCATGGCTTCAGATGGAATGGTCTCTAATTCTTCTTCTGCTATAGGATCTTCGTATATCTCAGGAGGTTCACCTATAGGTTCTTCTGGATCACTATCACCGAAGAAGAGAGAAGGGTGACTCAGTGATGTAGTGGGGGTGTTGGGTAAGAATTTGCCTGTTTTATCTCGATTCCTACGAGGCATGAAATGGAAAGACTTTTGATTGCTTTTGTTTTTTTTTTCTCTGGTACCTGCAAAAACTGAAACAGATTGATCTACAACTAACTATCTTGCTGAAATGAAAATGCAGAATTGAAATGAAAGCAGGAAAGAACTAATCTACTTTGCTCAAATGAAATTGCAGGAATGGAAATGCTAGTCTACGCTTGCAGAATTGAAATGCTAATCTATGCTTTCAAAATGAAATTGCAGAATTGAAATGTTAATCTATGAAAGCAGGAAATGTCTATGCTACTTTTGCAGAATGGGAATGAAATAAACTACTTGGCAGAAGGCGAGAGTAGGAAAATAGAAGAAAAGCAACAATTACTAATACTCTGACGCTTCCCCGGCAACAGCGCCAAAAAGATGGTGGGCTCCAGTATTGTAGCAATAATGCTACAACGCCTGGAGCTTCCTTCTCTAATTTTATCAACCCGATAGTTCGTAACAAACTTGGAAGCGACGGTGCTGTATGCACAAGTACTAGCTCTTGTCGCAGCTGTCACTTGGTCAGCTGGCACAAGTCCGCTAGGGCTCAAGCCAACTTCTATATGTTCTCAGAAGAAGCTTTTTAAGTGATGAACGAAATCTATCTCAAAGGAAATTAACCTACTTTGCAAGAATGAACTGAAAGCCAACAAAACATGGAAACCCTAATTCTACCAGCTTAATCCTTATGATGCAATGGTAGGAATGCAACTTCTAAAAGTGATTCCATTACTTCTATTGAGATGAGATGCATGTGTCTAAACTACTTTCATCTGAAGAGAACATGTTTTTGTATTTTTGCTCAAGTTGTTGGAGTTATTATGACTGTGCTTCTTACTGGGTCTTGACTGTGCAGGGGTAGATCAAGGGGAGGAAGGCTTGGAAAAGGTCAGGAGGACTCTGAGAGGGTCCAAGGGATCCCTAACATCATTCCACAGAAGTTCACAAAGTTCAAATGCCTGGCAACCGTGTTTGCAAGCTTCTACAGGATGTCTGCAGGGGATTCTATAGGAAGTTCAGGATTTCTACAGGAAGTCCCGTAATTTCTACAGGATGTTCTGCAATCGGAGTTTTGGGTGATGGATGAGTGAGTGAGCTGTATGGGTGGATAGGGAGGTAAGAGGGGAGCTTGTGATGGCTTATGGACAGAGAGATGAGATGGAGAGGGGGTGTGTAAAGCTGGTTGGTCTAGAGGAGGGTAGAGGCAATGGAAGGCCGAAAAGATAACACAACGTGGATGATAGAAGAGTTGGGAGGCAAATGATCTAACTGGGAGATAAATAGATGGCCTAGGCACGGCTTAGAAGGATAAGGAAACGATGGAGTGGTGTTGCGCAGTGTAAATGAAACAAATCACCCCTGTCTTGCGTATAACCGAAATGTCATCAACCTACTCTAACTGTTTTATTAGAAACCAAAGAACAACAATGTCGTTTTTAAGGGAAAATCGTGCATGGTGCTGAAACAAAGGGTTATTTCTCAAGATCTAAATTCATGGACACTTCTACAAATGGAAATATTACGTTAAATCTTGCATGAACATGTAAAACTGTGTTTTTGGTAGTTGGCACGGTCTGCACTCCCAGTCCCCAAACAAAGGTGAAAGTGAGTGTGCATTCAACCCTTTTTGGAACTCAGATTAACTTCAATCTCCCTACTCTAATCTAAACTACTGAAGCAACTTTGTTCATAACACTAACCTATGTAACCACACCAAGAAATTCGAATCAGAAAATTGTGTTTCCAAGTGCATGTAAAGGAAAAGAAATATAATGTTGAAAGAAAGAAAGGTAACAATACAAAGGAAGGAAGCCTTAGGCTCTCAGGTTGGGCCCAACCCTGAGAGTTTAAGCTCCTTTAAGAACTCAGAGCTGCCTCAAATCTGCCTGCTTATTCATTAAAAGATAATAGTCAAAAGTCTGATAACATGCCAAAAATGGCTTACAAAGAGCAAAACAGGGCTATAGCTCGTAATTCAGAATCTGCAACAAAGTTTCAAAAGTCTTTTTTCGAAGGCTACAACCTCAATATTTATACATTATGAGGGCCAAGCTGGCCTCCTAAATTAGTGGGGCTTGGCTGACCAACTAAAAGTAAATTGTTGTTCCCTTAGAATCCGTTGGCTGCCTTCTAGCTCGGTGGTGATAGCTGTTGGAGCTCGGAGTTGTGGGTGGAGATCACGAGGAAGGCCATTCAATGCCGTGGACAACCTTCCTACAAAACCGCAATCGCATCTTGGCTGTCTCCTAGCCTTCATCTGCGTGGTTTTGCTCCATTAAATGTCAAAAAAACCTGAAATAAACATGTGTTAGCCACCTAGGAATAGTGACTGCCCTTCATTCGTACAAATAACATAAATATACTAAAAAATGATGCATAAGTCATGAAAAATGAAGGGTTGAGCAAGGGTAGTGAGGCCAAATGAGCCCAAAATGTTACCAAATTTGGGGCTCATCACCAAGGTATCAAGGACTTGATCTATAAATGGTAAGAGAAAATAGTATTTCAATGTGGCGTTCTTTAATTCCTATAATTGATGCACACATACCATTTATCATTTTTCTTTGACACGATCACTAAGGGTGAAACCCACCAATGACAAAAATAGAGTAAATACAATTGTCATTAAGTAATCTATGGAGCTCTTCTTTAACTATGTCTTTGAGAGTAGGATTCATCCTTCATTATGGCTATCTAATATGTCAGAATCGTCATATATATATATGTATATGTATATGTATATATATATATATATATATATATATATATATATATATATATATATATATAATATATATATATATATATATATATATATATATATATATGATGTGTACATAAATTTGGGTGGATACCCTCCATATCAATATAGTCTTAGGTGAATGTGTTATTATGTGTTTGCAACATATTAATGAGTTTTTCCTGTTGAGAAGTTTCTAGACTAGCATCAACATTTTAGAGTCTTTCCAGGGTAGATTTCGATAAACGAGCTAAAATTCTCAGACATAGTACTTCAAGGAATCATAATGTCAATTTTTTGTGTCAATTCAGTTGGAGTGCAAGTTTCTTGGTAATTTTCCTCTAACATTTGCCCAAATGATGGATGAGTAGGTGTGTGATGATGTGCTATGAAAGTGCAAATTAAATCATCCTTAAAATGTTTTTTAAATATAATTTGTTGCTTGGTCCTAGGTAAAGAGAGGTTTATGAGCCTCCTCATCACTAAACTCAAGCCAAGGGGGGTCTTTTTGGAGTAAGGGAAGCTTTTGCATGAGGGTGAAGAATAATCTTTTTAGTGGAATCCCTATGGGAGATGGTCATATCTTTTGATTTACAACTATGGTCTGCCCAGGATCAATGGGTATCCTTCTAGGTTGGATTTGAGCTAATGGACCATGAAATCCATTGGGTATTCCCACAAGTCTACATAGACAATTATGTCTTCAAGAATTTCGTTCGAGTTTACTTCTAGTTGAAGGATTATATGGTTTGTTTGTAGTTAGGGTAACTAGAGTTTTTCTATGGTTTCATTTGTCATAACGTTTATAGCTACCCCTAAGTCTATTAGGGTATTAGATATGGAAGTGTTATTGGTATTAACACTAACAATTAGACTTATAAGGTCTTCTCACTTAGCCACGAATATTTGTCCCAACATTAAATCAACCAACTTCCTAAGTACATAAATGGTTTTGGGATCTTTTTTCCCTACTTGGCTTCTTTAAGAAAAGTTCCTTGACAGTGTTAGTCAAAATTGGAATGTCCTTGGTGGCTTGAAACAAAGGAATCTTAACACACAAATTTTTGTGTTCTTCTAAGAAATCAAATGTTGGTTGTGTGGTAGACTTTTCTAGACATAACCTTTCTAGACACATGTGGTCAAAATGGGCTTTCCTATGTGTGATTATTCTATGACTGATGCTTTAGTCGTTAGAGAGGAATTATTTATCTGATTGTCCAATTCAATAAGATTATCCCCTTCATCCTGTTCCTATATAATGGTGGCAATTGGATCATGAAACACCCTCCTCAAATGTAGATGAATATCTTTACAATACATAGGGGAGATAGAATAAGTTCAAAAAAATGGTATTTCAATGTTGTAGGTGGGTTGTACTAATTTATTATTCTGGTCAGGCACATGTTGGAGAAGGTATCTATGGTAGTATCTAAGGAGGTTGAGTAGATGGTAACCGAAGTTGGTGCAAGTCTGAATGAGGGGAGTACTATTAGGCTTGTAGAGGCATATTTTTGAAAGGAGAAGGTCCTTTCCATTCTTGGAACCATGATGGGTTTTCGATAGGCCATTATTGCCAAGGCATAAAGGGATACCGACCCTAAGGTGGATACTAGTATGGGGTAAATTGTTGATATGGGCCTTGTGTATTTCCTTGTGACCATGGCGGTGAAGGTCACTTCTGAGTTATGAAGACAATTTGTCTAGCCTCTTCATTAGCCCCTTGGTAACCTTCCTTAAGTTTTGGAAATGAAGGACAACATTAGGTGGTGTGCTTTTGCTCACAATGTCATGTATCTCTATGTTGTTCAAAGGGCATTCTCGTAGGGAATACTTTTTTCCACATTTTGAACTGAAAATAGCCAATGCTAATTTCACTTTATCCATTTCATGCAAGGTATCTAACTGAGAACTAAGTGTGCTAATTGGATATTGGTTTTGAAATTATCTAGTATGTTTGTTAGCTCAACCTTAGTAACCATTAATCCAAATTTCTTTGATATCTTGGAAGTTATATCCTCAAATATTATTCCATATTTTCAGTGGCCACATGAATATCATCTACATATTTCACAAATTGCATCATATTACATTTTGGAAACATCTACGGCCCCCATTAGGTTTAATATATTAATGCAGTCCTCTTTAAGCCCTTTGAGAAAAATGATCTACATAATATTCAGATCTAATGAATTTTGTTTTATTCTCCTACGATTAGATTGGAACCTCTGAGCATAGTCTTTAAACTTTCATCATCTTGTTGCGTCAATTTAAAAATATCTTCCCTAATGTTAAGGTCCTATAATTTTTATAGGATTGCTTGATTATAGCTTATGATTATTATATTTGAAATGTTGTAAATAACATTTCATCCTCCAAATTATTTCGAAGAAGGGGTCAAAAAGATAAAATGTGGTTAATTTTACATGAAATCCTAATATTTGAGTTCATTATGTCTCTATCCAAAGTTCGGAGGCATTATGTATTATAACCAAAATTTTCCACTCAATTCATAAGGGTCGAAAATGACAAAAGGAGTTGTCGCTTTTGGTTAATTCCCGTGCACCATCCAGCGACCTGATCGTCACTCCGTCAGATAAATGGTCAACAGGGCTTCTCGGCCCCCCCTTGCCATCCTACCTTTATTGGCGAGGGGGAGGGGTCCGAAAATTTGTTCTCCTCCCCACCGCACCCACTTTATGTGTCATTTCCTCGCCATTTCGGACCCCCCCCCCCCCCTTCACAACCTGCTTACCGCTTTGACCCCCCTTCAAAAACCACCAACCTCCTCACCTGTCCTGCCATAATCCATGCTCCCGCTAACGTCACCCCCCACTTCCACTTAACTACCATTTCCCTACCTCCACGTCATTTCTCCACATCACCCTTGTGGACCCCACTTCCTTTCCACCAACCATGTGCCTTCACATCATCCCCCACCTTCATGTCACCTCCTGCCTCCACGTCATATGTTTGATTCATGGTCAATTAAATTATACTTTTTTTCTTATACAACACAGTAATTTAAAACATGGTTTACAAACAACTGAGAATTAATTTTCAAAATAGAAAAGGGGGTTTTTTTCTAACATCCTCATGCACAAAAACCTCTCTCAGTTTTGTAACAATTGTTATGGTTTGGGAGATTCGGATGAATCTTTGCAGGTATATTTTCCCAAATTTTCCTGATTTCAGTCATTGTTTTCAAATGCAGTTTCCGAGCAAGTGGAAATGAATTTTGAAAAACTGAAAGAGGTTTTTGTTTCCAACATCCTAGTTTACAAAAACCTCTCTCAGTTTTATAACAGCGATTATGGTTTGGGATATAAAAAGGGATTACAGGAACCTATTTTTCAGAATTTCGGGACTAAAAAGCTCAAAGAAAGTTAGTGACTTGAATGCCACCTCATCAAATAAGAGTTGCTATCAAATTCAAATTGCTCTTTTTTGTCACCAACAATCCACAAAGATAGTTCCAATTATATTCATTATTTTTAAATTTCCAATATTTCAGTTCTATTTGTGTAATACAGTTTGAGATATTTATAACAAATCTTGATATTTTTTCAAGATATTTTAGTTTAGAATTTTTATAAATACTTCGTCATTTGAAGTAAGAGATGTTGATTGTTGAATATAATTTCCTCTGTGAATTGTAATTTTCAAGTTGCTGGAAGCACTAATAATACAAGGACTTTCTTCACAGGATTCATGTGGTGTACGAATTGGTGATGTTTTTCTCGTGTTTATGTGTTTAATCATTGTCTTCTTTCTTTGCCATTTCTGAAAAGCTTAATTACATAACAAAAACTGTGATGAATAGGATATGTTATATAGAACACCCTATTCTGGTTGTTATTAATTTATATGTTTTTTGTTGAAGTCAAATTAAGGAATTATTCATTGCTCCTTAGTTTCTACTGAAACTTACATTTCTTTTGTTTCATAATCCATTTAAAATTCTAAAAGATCCAACTAGTGCAACCTAGCTTGCCCCGTGAAACTCCTTCAAAATTTTGATGCACATCCAACTAATATTTAGACTCCATCGCCCAATGTAATTATAACAATTTAATCAACCAAATAATCCAATAAAAAACAATCAATACAGTAATAACTAGCCTAAAATTTACACCAAACATACCTAAATTTTACAGAGAGATCCCTCTCTGAAGTTGGCAGGGCTAGATCCCAGCTTCCAAAGTGGTTTTGATGTTGTCCTATGTGCTTACTCCCTCAACCTCAAAAATACATAACAACAACATAGTGGCGACCATATTGGGGAATCTGAACATTTCAGGTTCCTAAGAAAAGCATATCAAGTTCTAGATCTTATTACTGATGGTGGACAGTGACCAAACAGAAGAAGTTTGTATCATTCACCTGGCGACTCCATGTTTCAAGTATCCAGAGCTCAAAGTTTGCATGGAAAATCCCTTATCAAAGAATCCAGAATTGTAAAGCACTTATGGTGACTCCATTCCATTGTTGATTGTTTTCAAAATGAGTTCAAGAATACAATGCATGTATGCTCCTATGAACAGATCAAGAATTCTAGGTTTTCCAAATCCCATGTCGAACAATGATTGGTTAACTTATCTTCCATCGTTAAAAGATCAAAAAGGAGATGATCTTGTTGTACATTTATTGAGGTTTCATATGCACATTTGTAAGCTTAAAGTCAAATTCCATGAATATTGTCTTATGAAAAATTTTATGGCAACTTTGGAGGAAAAGGCTACATCTTGGTATGAAAATCTGCATGCTACTAGTATATGTTCATTAAAGCATTTTCATATTGTTTTTTGTGAAAAATACAGAGAGGATTATCCATATTTGTTGCTGATTCAAAACTAGAGTGATCATTTTGAAAGTCTTATTAAATATCTGGAAGATTATAGTGATGATGATCAGTTCACAAACGATGAAATACTAGAGGCTTTAGATGGAAATCATTTCCAACATTATGAACAAAAAGTAGAAGTCTTATTTGAATTGTCTTCCCCTCAGGAAGAACCAGATGATGTATGTTGTCCATATGTTCATGAAGATTCCCCACAGGAAATAATTCTTGCAGCACCACAACAAACTGATCAGCTAGAGGTTAAGAAATTCAACAGCCTGATCCCGATCAAGAAGAGGACAGCAGTCAAAATCGGCAGGATATTTCAAATACCATTGATGAACACATCAAAATTGTGGTTGTCTCAATTGCGGAAGATCAAATTGAAGAACAAATCCCTTTTGTTAATCAGCAAGTAAAGGTAATTGAGCAAATTGTTGAACATTCATTTGTTGATTTACAATAGTCTTGTGATCCGAAAGAAGAACCAGCAGAGCATAATTCTCTTGATCCACAAGAACAGTTTCAACAAGCAGTGTTTGCTTCAGTGATTAAAGACCAATCAAATTTGCATGATCAAGATCTTCTCTCCAATTCTCTTTCATGTTATATCTTGTCTCAAGTTACAACCCTTGAAGAAGATAATAAAAGTTCTCAATCATTAGTTTCTTCCTTGGATGTTAATGGAGAAAGGCAAAATATTGATGCAAGTCATCTTCCTTCACTTGAAATTAATGAGTATTTGCAACTACCTTGTAAGCTTTTATGTGACCAAGAGAATGATAAGGATTTGCCTATTGCATATGATATTGTTGTCATATTTGAGGAGATTCAAGAGCATTCCGAACTCTTGACTACAATGGATAATAACAAGGAAAAATAGTTTTCTCCCATTCTGTTTGAAGAGAATCATTTTCAACACATAAGCAAAACAACAGTTTGGAATGAGGTTTGTTTTCCTGTTTTAAAGAATCCTGAAGATCTTATGTTTCATGTCTTCCATGATCCTTTGGTCAGTTTATTGCAGTCGTTGGTGAAGGGAGAATTTTCCAGATTCATCAATGCAGTTGTTGGATCCAGTGGAAAAGTTGAGTTTCCATTTTCTGAATTTATTTTTCCGCCTAAAGAAGTGGAATGAAAACTTCAGTTAAGTATCCATTTGCTTGAATGTTTGCACTGGATGTTTGTTATCACTTGATATGGCAGTAATTTTATCAGTGTAGAGTAGGTAGCAGTGTGAAAATAAACTCAACACTCTAAGCATCTTTTTCAAGCATTATTGTCAATTTCAGTTTCATATAGCGGTACAACTTTCAGTTCTGTGTGTATTTCAAATTTCAGTTTGCAGAATGGGTTTGATTTCAGTTTGAGAGTTTTTTAGTCACAGAGATTTTATGACAGAATAGGTTACAAACTTGGGAACAACCCAGTCGATCAGGCTACTAGTCTATGGTGTTCTTGGCACCTCACAAGGAAAGTGCTATCCCTAGTTGGAGCCACTGTTAGGGTCCTATAATTTTTATAGGATTGCTTGATTATAGCTGATGATTATTATATTTGAAATGTTGTAAATAATATTTCATCCTCCAAATTATTTCCAAGAAGGGGTCAAAAATATAAAATGTGGTTAATTTTAGATGAAATCCTAATATTTGAGTTCATTATGTCTCTATCCAAAGTTCAGAGGTGTTATCGGGAAATCTAGTGTCCACTCGGAGCTGCTAGTCCCACTAAGACTGGTAGTTATCTTAGAAACAAACAAACTAAAACTACTTTCATTTTCCTTTATGAGAAATAGATGAGAGTGGAATTAAGGACACCAACCTCAGTCTTGCGCTTGGTTCCTTGCTCGGTTCCTCTCCCTTCTGACAGATCCTTGCCGCTTCTCCTTCGTCTACCCAGCTTCAAAGAGCACCTGTGGAATCAAAGCAGCATAATACTATCGAAGAACAGGGATCTACAATCATAAACAATATAGGACCAGATATATATTGACCACACAAATGCATATATCATCAAACATACAAGAATGTGGAGGAAACCTTGAATAGCTTTATTAATAATCAAGAACAAGCAAAGAGGATTACAACCAATTGTTCTGACCCAGCGTCATCCTCCAGCATGAAAGCCCTTCTTTCACCTCATGAAAAGCTTAGATCACCCAACACTATGATATTCCATCAAGAAACCAACAGCACTTCCTTATAAGATACAAAATTCCAACCTCTGGATCTATGGGTGAGGGATCCATATATAGATTATTGCAATGAGGTGAGTCAGCTTCTGGGATTCTGATTAGTGTCCTCTCTCTGATAGTTCTTGATTCCACTTGGAGAATAATGATCTCTTACTCATCCCTGGGCGAATTCCGAGAGGCAAGTGTCACAGGAGAAGTTTCTGGAAGATTCCATGATCATCCACCTCGAAAACTGTCTCTGCCATTTGTCCACTCTCGCCCATCGCACCCCATAGAAGGTCTTTTCAGTATGCATCGCACCTCCCGTGTGCATTTAGGTGGGATGCATCGCTCTTTGACCATGGAGTAGGTGAGATGGTCCAGTTTTGACCAGTTCTGAGTAGTTTTTCATGGAGAACTTCTGAGAGATGATGTAATCAGCTGACCTTGTTCTTTTAGGGGATGGAACAATACTTTTAGGGACTTAGGAGCCCTTGGTTTATGGACATGTTTGATTGGGGTTGCAGTGCCCAAAAGTGTCTATAACAGTTGCCCCCTAAAGCATGAGGTTGTTAATCTTTTGATGTCGAGTGAAATGCTTTATCATGAGGATCCGAAGTTTTTTCGAGCTGGAAGGCGACCTGTAATAAGATACAATACAATACATTATCTTCATAATATTTTTCATGATCTAGCTGTGGCAGGCATTCCCATGCTCAGCTTTATAAATTGATTTCCATGTACATAAGACAGACAACCGTCTGTGTGGGAGACTGATGATTCTGATAGAATCATCATCCTTTGATTCGGATGATCATCTATGCAGCAACAATGTACATTTGATGTCTTTATTTTCTTGAATATATCGCAGCCTGGATGGATGAAACTAGATATGGGGTCTTCAAACTCGTTCAATCTTCACTCGGTGTACAAGTCGATCCATGTGAAAGATGTTCTGGAGTCGAACATGGACAGACATCGCCTGATTACCAGCCAATGATGGAAGTTGTTAACAGGCGCGAGAGGAATCACCGATAATGATGATGACCCTCAAGGTACTACAATACAATTCGCGTGGTGTGAATAAGGAACTTGGCATCGAACACCGCGTAAAATCTTTCAGTCGAAGGCCATTGATGTAAACCTGTCGTTGGAAGTGAGAAACTTACCATTGAGGCATGCAAGCTTCAAAGTACTGAAGGGGTTGTTCCTAAGTCGACTTCTTGGATAATGATCTGATGTCGACAAGAAGTGACTCGTCGTAGGAGGGCCTTAATGAATCCCACATCTATGACACAGAACGAAGTAAATGATTTTGGAGGTGAAAACGGTCTGATGATACAGGGTTCAGGGTGGCGGTCATGAAAGAATGGAGCGTGAATGTATTGCAGCGGATGAGACACAGGTGAATTCTCTGAGCGACTTCTCTTGAACATACCGGCGACACTGACATGATGGATTGGTAGCGTTAACCCCAAATGTGGATGGTGTGATGGACCAATGGTGATATGACCAGTGAACGGAACAACCCAACCCGACTCGGATGCAGAGTGAAAGTGTCATGTTCAAGAGCGACTTGCTACCAATAAAGTTTCTTCAAGTTTTCTTCCCAATTTTTCCCCAGTCATTGCTGACTAGTACCTCTTTATTTTTGTCAAGCTTGAGGAGGATAACATATGCTTGTTCTGTAATTTTCCCTCCGGGCAAATCCGTCGCTATATTTTAACGAGCCTAGCGACAGTGAAACTCGTTCTTGTCCGTATGGACAAGTTTGTCGCTATTCGATTTTAACGAGTTTAACGACAAAGATAACTCGGTCCTTTTCAATTTTAGAAAGTATGTAAAGGAACGTAAAGGAAACTCCAATAATCCTTTTTCGTCATGTAATCCCTTAAGTCCGAAAAAAGTATAAAATAATACGAAAGGGATGAATTTTCGGTAATTTTAACAAGCTGAACAAGACAAGCGCTTGATCTTTTTGTGTAATAATCCCTCAGGTCCAAAAAGATTAAAATCTAGAGGAGGGATAGCACTTCCAGTCGCTTTAATGAGCTGGAGAGGCCAATCGCTCGGCAATATTTTCATATTTTACGAGTCAGGTGAAAAGAGCTTAAAGGAGACTCCTTTTTGAGGAACGAGAGATAATTTCGGGTAGCAGCTGATTCTAGGTAAGGTTTGGAATTTTCCAGTCACGGCAGTGTCGCAAGGATGGCTAACAGGATCACTCTTCGCAATTGTTCCTCAAAAGGGGTAAACAATCAAATGGATGTGAATGATCGGCTAAAACTGAGTGGAGGTGATGATGAGAACACGACCAAGGCTCAAAAGCTGATGATAATGCATTCACAATGGTTATTTACCGGAAATTGGTTCATTTTTTAATGAGCTTAAACTCTGGGGGAATGTTTGCTCATCGCTTATGTTTAATTTTTAACGAGCTTGAACTCCATGTAAAAACTGCTCGTGCCAGTCGTATAATAAGGATGTCTCATCTAAGATGCCATTTTTTATGGAGCTTGCACCTTATAAAGCTTTGCCCCAGATCCTTTCTTTATGCAAGTTAGGAACGACCAATCCTACGAGTTTAAAGGGTTGAGAAACTACAAACTAAGAAAATAAATGGTCGCTCTTCGCTTATATGCAAAAAGGTTTTCATGCCCCCAGGTATAGCAAAAAATTTCCTGGTTACCATATGAAATCCCTCCATCCACGTTGCAGACAAAATGCTTCCTTGGAAATGTCTACTGAAATAGACAAAGGTGAGTGGAACAGTTGCCTCCACTCACATGACTTTGACGAGGGAATCTTATTCCAATCTAATCCCATTTTCCTAAATGGACGGGTGTGTCAAACTAGTCATATATCCTCCACGGAAACCTACTCTATACCCAAGGTTTCCTGCCGAAACAGACCAGGGTGCATGCCCCCTAGGATTCAGTCATGTCCTCCCGAATCACTCGCGCTCATCAGGTGGACGGACTGTAGATTGATGAGACATTCCTTGCGCGAAAAGACCATTTAGGGACGGTATTTGACTATTTGCTCTGTGTGAGCCAGGAAACGACAGCTGGTCTACAAGCTTGACCACTCTGCCTTCGTGTTGAAAACACATTACTCTAAAGAGTGAGGAGACAATGGCTCCTATGCAATAAATATAGTCACGCCCAAGGAGTAGATTATAATCTAAAGGTCCTTGGACTACCATTACGTTCATGTGAATGGTTTTCCTTCTCAATGTTATCGGCACATTGGGAAGGATCCCTAACGGTCCACTGGTTCCTTTGTCAAAGCCTGTTAGATTTCTCATCTCAGGCAGAAGCGATGGCGAACCAAGCGCTTTCCAAGCAGTTGAGGAAAGGATACTCACAGAATCCCCTTCATCTATGATGGTACCGACCGTGACCATTCTGTATATTTACACAATGATTCGGAATGGTACACTAGCCAATAAACGGGGTATGCCTAGTAGGTTCCAATCGAAGGAAACAACTAGGTTGCTTGGAGGTGGGACCGAATAGACGGCCGAATACGAATCAGACGAACTTCCTTCCTGCGGTAAAGGAACGGGTAGACTGCCCCCATGTTCATCGGAGTCAGTGTTTACGAAAAGAATTTGAATGGTGTCGTTCTCATTCTCTTCGGTGACTGTGTCATCTGAAGACAGACCTTCCGAAGGCAAGACCGGGTCAACTGCCGCCTCAACCTTTTGACTTTCGTCTGGTATGGATTCAATGGGTTTATCTTCAATGGCAGATGCTTCGACTGAACATAATGGCATGTCAGTCAGATTTTCAACCAGTTATGGACTTGGCAAGAGTTTCTTATATCCAGGAGGAAGTCGTAATGGTGAAGTCGGACGGTCATCCAAAACTCTTTTAGCTTCGTCCAGGAAGGGACAACGGTGGAGGGCATAATCGCCTTCACACAGTCTACAAGGGAATTTACATTTTCCTTTTTGTCTAGGGACTTCATTCTCACTGGTTGACGGTGTACTCTCAACATGATCTTCAGAGGTCGATGACACCGGATTGTGCAAACGGGGAGACCGGTCCCTTAAGATCCGAGGGATGCAAGGACAATCTTGATGATAGTGGTCTCCTTTGAAAATGACACATGGCGATTTAGGCCTGGACGGTGCAGTGTGTGGATTTTCGCTAGACGATGCATGGTTGCCCCCTTTCGTCTTTGGTTCCTTCTTCTTCTTCTCTTTCTTCTTCTTCTCCTTCTTCTTCTTAGTTACTTGGTTTTGGGCCTTACCGGCTTTATCAAGCGAAGAGGAAGGAGGAGAGGGAGAATCGGATGAAGTAGAAGGTTGGGGGGTAACTTTAGTATCATCTAGTTGCTGACTCGATTGTTCAGGAATTACGGTGTTCTGAACGACAGAAGTCAAGAAGAGCCATACAGGCAAGCCAATCGTCAATCCTAGAAGTGACAATGTGGCCATATGATGTGCACCAACATCTCCCCAAGAGGAGAAAGGACTAGGATTTCCTCCAAGGGGAATTCCTTGGTTGGTGGACTCCATTTTCCTCAACCTAAGACCAACGCGGGAATGGTGATATTATTCCGATTAAAATAGATTTTAAACGCTTTGACACAACTTGTTTTTTCAATTTTAAGAGTCGAGAAAAAACAAAAGATGACTCTAGTCGCCTTCGATTTTTAATGAGCCTGAAGTGACAAGTGCTCAGATGGACCTTTTCCTTTAAGGAGTCTAAAAAGGAATGAAAGAGACTACTCTAGAAATACAGACAGAGGGATTACCAAACCAATCGCAAAACTGCAGAATACTTTTTACGGTACGGCAGTCAATCTTCCCGAATGTTGTGTTCAGTGCATTGCGATCGATAGGGCAGCAGACATGGCGTCCTATGGATAAAGGATATAGCCTATTGTGGTCTCCCAATATATACTCAACGATACATGGGAGCACAAGTCCGTACTGGCACTTGTCGTCTCAAAGAGGAGGAATCACCCAACCAACAGTGAAAGCGACAGTTACCAGGCTTTACGACGTCGGAATACGTCTCTAGCCTAGACTTCTAGATGTTGTGCGTTAGGTTCCAAAGCGTTTTTAGGTTCATTAAATTTATTTTACAGTTGATCTTTCTTAAGAAATTTTCCTTTCAGGTTCACCGCGTGATATAGATATACAATTCTTAAAATGAAATCTAAAATGATAAACAATCGTTTAATCTTCTTTTTGCAATGAAAATCCTAGCTACTAAAGAAAGAGAGACGGTATTCTTTCAACATAGAGAAGAGAGCACACACTAGATGCACTGTCCTAAATCAAACCAACAAGCAGTCTAAATGCAAATGCACATGCATGTATTTGTTTTCAGCTTTCTTAATGTGTGAATGACAAGAATAATGTTAAGTACAAATCTGAATTATCTTTTCAAAGCGACAGTACTAACGGATTTCTCTTCAAAAAACGAAAGGAAGATAATGACGACACTTCACTATTTTGAATTGAAAACTGCTTTCGACACTTGAAAAACTACTAATTCAAATCAAATACAAGAGTAACTGTATAATCGACCATCAAGAACAATGGAATTCTTTTCTTTGACTGAAAACGACACTTGCGACACTTTCAAATCAAAAGACGACAATTCGACTATGCTACTACTTTGTAAAAGAGAACTGGAAATGGCAGAAAATACATAAAAACATTCATAGTTCTTTGCACAATGGAGGCAGAATGACGGAAAGGAAGGGGGTTTCCACAGTGGTATACTGATCATAGACAGCAAAACTCCAGAATAGAGCTGAAAAGAATGAAGAAAAACCAAAACCTGGAGGAAAAATTAGCCTTTTCTGATCATCGCACCTGTAACACAGGGAAACAGGGATGCATCCCACCTACTGCACATGGGAAGTGCGATGCATCCAGATTTCCTTGAAGAGAGGGTGCGATGGTACCAGGAGGAGACTTTACTTGGATCTTGGTCACAGTTTGCAGCTTAGTTCAAGGATTTAGGCCGAGAAAATGATGTACAGTAAATAGAAATCACAGGGGCTGATCTAATGTGGTTACTAGAGCCACCACTAAGGCAATTAGAAAGCTTGCAAATCGATTGTTCAGTTTATAAACAAAACCCGGAGATAGACTGAAGCAGCGTTGATCTACTTTGCAGTTGCATAGCAAATGCAGTTCGAAGGCTAGCTGGCTTGACTTTAGGCTCCGTCTGTAAGTTTATAAAACAAACAAACATAGACAAGCAAACAATCTATTCGCTCCCCAGTGGAGTCGCCATTTTGTTATTGGGAAATCTAGTGTCCACTCGGAGCTGCTAGTCCCACTAAGACTGGTAGCTATCTTAGAAACAAACAAACTAAAACTACTTTCGTTTTCCTTTATGAGAAGTAGATGAGAGTGGAATGAAGGACACCAACCTCAGTCTTGTGCTTGGTTCCTTTCTCGGTTCCTCTCCCTTCTGATAGATCCTTGCCGCTTCTCCTTCGTCTACCCAGCTTCAAAGAGCACCTGTGGAATCAAAGCAGCATAATACTATCGAAGAACAGGGATCTACAATCATAAACAATATAGGACCAGATATATATTGACCACACAAATGCATATATCATCAAACATACAAGAATGTGGAGGAAAACTTGAATATATTTATTAATAATCAAGAATAAGCAAAGAGGATTACAACCAATCATTCTGACCTAGAGTCATCCTCCAGCATGAAAGCCCTTCTTTCACCTCATGAAAAGCTTAGATCACCCAACACTATGATATTCCAACAAGAAACCAACAGCACTTCCTTACAAGATACAAAATTCCAGCCTCTGGATCTCTGGGATGAGGGATCCATATATAGATGATTGCAGGGGGGTGATTCAGCTTCTGGGATTCTGATTAGTGTCCTCTCTCTGATAGTTCTTGATTCCACTTGGAGAATAATGATCTCTTACTCATCCCTGGGCGAATTCCGAGAGGCAAATGTCACAGGAGAAGTTTCTGGAAGATTCCATGATCATCCACCTCGCAAAGTGTCTCTGCCATTTGTCCACTCTCGCCCATCGCACCCCATAGAAGGGCTTTTCAGTATGCATCGCACCTCCCGTGTGCATTTAGGTGGGATGCATCGCACTTTGACCATGGAGTAGGTGAGATGGTCCAGTTTTAACTAGGTTTGAGTAGTTTTTCATGGAGAACTTCTGGGACATGATGTAATCAGCTGACCTTGTTCTTTTAGGGGATGGAACAACACTTTTAGCGACTTAGGAGCCCTTGGTTTATGGACATGTTTTATTGGGGTTGCAGTGCCCAAAAATGTCTATAACAGGAGGCATTATGTATTATAACCAAAATTTTATGTTCATTTCTTAAAGGTCAAAAATGAAAAAATGAGTTGTCGCTTGTGGTTATGTCACGTGCACCATCCAACTGCCTGATCGTCACTCCGTCAGATCAATGGTCAAGAGGGCTTTTCGCCCCCCCTTGCCATCCTACCTTTATTGGTTGGGGGGGGTTGGTGTCTGAAAAGTTGTTCTCCTCCCCATTGGACCCACTCTACGTGTCATCACTTCACCATTTTGGACCCCCCCCCCCCCTCACAACCCGCTTACCGCTTTGACCCCCCTCTGAAAACCACCAACCTCCTCACCTTTTCTCGCCATAATCCACGCTCCCGCTAACATCACCCCCCACTTCCACTCAACTGTCATTTCCCTACCTCCACGTCATTTCTCCACATCACCCTTGTGGACCTGAAATTCCTTTCCACCAACCATGTGCCTCCACATCATCCCCCACCTCCATGTCACCTCCCGCCTCCACATCATATGTCTGTTTCATGGTCAGTTAAATTATTTTTTTTTTCCTATACAACACAGTAATTTCAAACATGGTTTACAAACAACTGAGAATGAATTTTCAAAATTGAAAAGAGGTTTTTGTTTCTAACATCCTCATGCACAAAAACCTCTCTCAGTTTTGTAACATCTATTATGGTTTGGGAGATTCAGATGAATATTTGCAGGTATATTTTCTCGAATTTTCCTATTTTCAGCCAGTGTTTTCAAATGCAGTTTCCGAGCAGGTGGAAATGAATTTTCAAAAATTGAAAGATTTTTTTGTTGCCAACATTATCATTTACAAAAACCTCTTTCAGTTCTCTAACTTCTTTTATGGTTTGGGATATACAAAGGGATTACAGGACCCTATTTTTCAGAATTTCGGGAGGAAAAAGCTCAAAGACAGTTAATGACTTGGATGCCACCTCATCAAATAAGAGTTGCTATCAAATTCGAATTTCTCTTCTTTGTCACCAGCAATCCAAAAATATACTTCCAAGTAGATTCATTAGTTTTGAATGTCTTATATTTCAGTTCTATTTGTGTAATACAGTTTGAGATATTTGTAACAAATCTTGATATTTTTTCAAGATATTTTAGTTTAGAATTTTTATAAATACTTCATCATTTGAAGTAAGAGATGTTGATTGTTGAATATAATTTCCTCTGTGAATTGTAATTTTCAAGTTGCTGGAAGCATTAATAATACAAGGACTTTCTTCACAGGATTCATGTGGTGTACGAATTGGTGATGTTTCTCTCTTGTTTATGTGTTTAATCATTGTCTTATTTCTGTGCCATTTCTGAAAAGCTTAATTACATAATAAAAATTGTGATGAATAGGATATGTTACACAAAACACCCTATTCTGGCTGTTAGTAATTTATATGTTTTTTGTTGAAGTCAAATTAATAAATTCTTCATTGCTCCTTAGTTTCTACTGAAACTTACATTTCTTATGTTTCATAATCCATTTAAAATTCTGAAAGATCCAGCTAGTGCAACCTAGCTTGCCCTGTGAAACTCCTTTAAAAGTTTGATGCACATCCAGCTAATCTCTAGACTCCATATCCCAATGGAATTATAATAATTTAATCAACCAAACAATCCAATAAAAAACAATCAATACAATAATAACTAGCCTAAAATTTACACCAAACAAGAAGAGGACAGCAGTCAAAATCGGCAGGATATTTCAAATACCATTGATGAACACATCAAAATTGTGGTTGTCTCAATTGCGGAAGATCAAATTGAAGAACAAATCCCTTTTGCTAATCAGCAAGTAAAGGTAATTGAGCAAATTGTTGAACATTCATTTGTTGATTTACAATAGTCTTGTGATCCGAAAGAAGAACCAGCAGAGCATAATTCTCTTGATCCACAAGAACAGTTTCAACAAGCAGTGTTTGCTTCAGTGATTAAAGACCAATCAAATTTGCATGATCAAGATCTTCTCTCCAATTCTCTTTCATGTTATATCTTGTCTCAAGTTACAACCCTTGAAGAAGATAATAAAAGTTCTCAATCATTAGTTTCTTCCTTGGATGTTAATGGAGAAAGGCAAAATATTGATGCAAGTCATCTTCCTTCACTTGAAATTAATGAGTATTTGCAACTACCTTGTAAGCTTTTATGTGACCAAGAGAATGATAAGGATTTGCCTATTGCATATGATATTGTTGTCATATTTGAGGAGATTCAAGAGCATTCCGAACTCTTGACTACAATGGATAATAACAAGGAAAAATAGTTTTCTCCCATTCTGTTTGAAGAGAATCATTTTCAACACATAAGAAAAACAACAGTTTGGAATGAGGTTTGTTTTCCTGTTTTAAAGAATCCTGAAGATCTTATGTTTCATGTCTTCCATGATCCTTTGGTCAGTTTATTGCAGTCATTGGTGAAGGGAGAATTTTCCAGATTCATCAATGTAGTTGTTGGATCCAGTGGAAAAGTTGAGTTTCCATTTTCTGAATTTATTTTTCCGCCTAAAGAAGTGGAATGAAAACTTCAGTTAAGTATCCATTTGCTTGAATGTTTGCACTGGATGTTTGTTATCACTTGATATGGCAGTCATTTTATCAGTGTAGAGTAGGTAGCAGTGTGAAAATAAACTCAACACTCTAAGCATCTTTTTCAAGCATTATTGTCAATTTCAGTTTCATATAGCGGTACAACTTTCAGTTCTGTGTGTATTTCAAATTTCAGTTTGCAGAATGGGTTTGATTTCAGTTTGAGAGTTTTTTAGTCACAGATATTTTATGACAGAATAGGTTACAAACTTGGGAACAACCCAGTCGATCAGGGTACTAGTCTATGGTGTTCTTAGCACCTCACAAGGAAAGTGCTATCCCTAGTTGGAGCCACTGTTAGGGTCCTATAATTTTTATAGGATTGCTTGATTATAGCTGATGATTATTATATTTGAAATGTTGTAAATAATATTTCATCCTCCAAATTATTTCCAAGAAGGGGTCAAAAATATAAAATGTGGTTAATTTTAGATGAAATCCTAATATTTGAGTTCATTATGTCTCTATCCAAAGTTCAGAGGTGTTATCGGGAAATCTAGTGTCCACTCGGAGCTGCTAGTCCCACTAAGACTGGTAGTTATCTTAGAAACAAACAAACTAAAACTACTTTCATTTTCCTTTATGAGAAATAGATGAGAGTGGAATTAAGGACACCAACCTCAGTCTTGCGCTTGGTTCCTTGCTCGGTTCCTCTCCCTTCTGACAGATCCTTGCCGCTTCTCCTTCGTCTACCCAGCTTCAAAGAGCACCTGTGGAATCAAAGCAGCATAATACTATCGAAGAACAGGGATCTACAATCATAAACAATATAGGACCAGATATATATTGACCACACAAATGCATATATCATCAAACATACAAGAATGTGGAGGAAACCTTGAATAGCTTTATTAATAATCAAGAACAAGCAAAGAGGATTACAACCAATTGTTCTGACCCAGCGTCATCCTCCAGCATGAAAGCCCTTCTTTCACCTCATGAAAAGCTTAGATCACCCAACACTATGATATTCCAACAAGAAACCAACAGCACTTCCTTATAAGATACAAAATTCCAACCTCTGGATCTATGGGTGAGGGATCCATATATAGATTATTGCAATGAGGTGAGTCAGCTTCTGGGATTCTGATTAGTGTCCTCTCTCTGATAGTTCTTGATTCCACTTGGAGAATAATGATCTCTTACTCATCCCTGGGCGAATTCCGAGAGGCAAGTGTCATAGGAGAAGTTTCTGGAAGATTCCATGATCATCCACCTCGAAAACTGTCTCTGCCATTTGTCCACTCTCGCCCATCGCACCCCATAGAAGGTCTTTTCAGTATGCATCGCACCTCCCGTGTGCATTTAGGTGGGATGCATCGCTCTTTGACCATGGAGTAGGTGAGATGGTCCAGTTTTGACCAGTTCTGAGTAGTTTTTCATGGAGAACTTCTGAGAGATGATGTAATCAGCTGACCTTGTTCTTTTAGGGGATGGAACAATACTTTTAGGGACTTAGGAGCCCTTGGTTTATGGACATGTTTGATTGGGGTTGCAGTGCCCAAAAGTGTCTATAACAGTTGCCCCCTAAAGCATGAGGTTGTTAATCTTTTGATGTCGAGTGAAATGCTTCATCATGAGGATCCGAAGTTTTTTCGAGCTGGAAGGCGACCTGTAATAAGATACAATACAATACATTATCTTCATAATATTTTTCATGATCTAGCTGAGGCAGGCATTCCCATGCTCAGCTTTATAAATTGATTTCCATGTACATAAGACAGACAAACGTCTGTGTGGGAGACTGATGATTCTGATAGAATCATCATCCTTTGATTCGGATGATCATCTATGCAGCAACAATGTACATTTGATGTCTTTATTTTCCTGAATATATCACAGCCTGGATGGATGAAACTAGATATGGGGTCTTCAAACTCGTTCAATCTTCACTCGGTGTACAAGTCGATCCATGTGAAAGATGTTCTCGAGTCGAACATGGACAGACATCGCCTGATTACCAGCCAATGATGGAAGTTGTTAACAGGCGCGAGAGGAATCACCGATAATGATGATGACCCTCAAGGTACTACAGTACAATTCGCGTGGTGTGAATAAGGAACTTGGCATCGAACACCACGTAAAATCTTTCAGTCAAAGGCCATTGATGTAAACCTGTCGCTGGAAGTGAGAAACTTACCATTGAGGCATGCAAGCTTCAAAGTACTGAAGGGGTTGTTCCTAAGTCGACTTCTTGGATAATGATCTGATGTCGACAAGAAGTGACTCGTCGTAGGAGGGCCTTAATGAATCCCACATCTATGACACAGAACGAAGTAAATGATTTTGGAGGTGAAAACGGTCTGATGATACAGGGTTCAGGGTGGCGGTCATGAAAGAATGGAGCGTGAATGTATTGCAGCGGATGAGACACAGGTGAATTCTCTGAGCGACTTCTCTTGAACATACCGGTGACACTGACATGATGGATTGGTAGCGTTAACCCCAAATGTGGATGGTGTGATGGACCAATGGTGATATGACCAGTGAACGGAACAACCCAACCCGACTCGGATGCAGAGTGAAAGTGTCATGTTCAAGAGCGACTTGCTACCAATAAAGTTTCTTCAAGTTTTCTTCCCAATTTTTCCCCAGTCATTGCTGACTAGTACCTCTTTATTTTTGTCAAGCTTGAGGAGGATAACATATGCTTGTTCTGTAATTTTCCCTTCGGGAAAATCCGTCGCTATATTTTAACGACCCTAGCGACAGTGAAACTCGTTCTTGTCCGTATGGACAAGTTTGTCGCTATTCGGTTTTAACGAGTTTAACGACAAAGATAACTCGGTCCTTTTCAATTTTAGAAAGTATGTAAAGGAACGTAAAGGAAACTCCAATAATTCTTTTTCGTCATGTAATCCCTTAAGTCCGAAAAAAGTATAAAATAATACGAAAGGGATGAATTTTCGGTAATTTTAACGAGCTGAACAAGACAAACGCTTGATCTTTTTGTGTAATAATCCCTCAGGTCCAAAAAGATTAAAATCTAGAGGATGGATAGCACTTCCAGTCGCTTTAATGAGCTGGAGAGGCCAATCGCTCGGCAATATTTTCATATTTTACGAGTCAGGTGAAAAGAGCTTAAAGGAGACTCCTTTTTGAGGAACGAGAGATAATTTCGGGTAGCAGCTGATTCTAGGTAAGGTTTGGAATTTTCCAGTCACGGCAGTGTCGCAAGGATGGCTAACAGGATCACTCTTCGCAATTGTTCCTCAAAAGGGGTAAACAATCAAATGGATGTGAATGATCGGCTAAAACAGAGTGGAGGTGATGATGAGAACACGACCAAGGCTCAAAAGCTGATGATAATGCATTCACAATGGTTATTTACCGGAAATTGGTTCATTTTTTAATGAGCTTAAACTCTGGGGGAATGTTTGCTCATCGCTTATGTTTAATTTTTAACGAGCTTGAACTCCATGTAAAAACTGCTCGTGCCAGTCGTATAATAAGGATGTCTCATCTAAGATGCCATTTTTTATGGAGCTTTCACCTTATAAAGCTTTGCCCCAGATCCTTTCTTTATGCAAGTTAGGAACGACCAATCCTACGAGTTTAAAGGGTTGAGAAACTACAAACTAAGAAAATAAATGGTCGCTCTTCGCTTATATGCAAAAATGTTTTCATGCCCCCAGGTATAGCAAAAAATTTCCTGGTTACCATATGAAATCCCTCCATCCACGTTGCAGACAAAATGCTTCCTTGGAAATGTCTACTGAAATAGACAAAGGTGAGTGGCACAGTTGCCTCCACTCACATGACTTTGACGAGGGAATCTTATTCCAATCTAATCCCATTTTCCTAAATGGACGGGTGTGTCAAACTAGTCATATATCCTCCACGGAAACCTACTCTATACCCAAGGTTTCCTGCCGAAACAGACCAGGGTACATGCCCCCTGGGATTCAGTCATGTCCTCCCGAATCACTCGCGCTCATCAGGTGGACGGACTGGAGATTGATGAGACATTCCTTGCGCGAAAAGACCATTTAGGGACGGTATTTGACTATTTGCTCTGTGTGAGCCGGGAAACGACAGCTGGTCTACGAGCTTGACCACTCTGCCTTCGTGTTGAAAACACATTACTCTAAAGAGTGAGGAGACAATGGCTCCTATGCAATAAATATAGTCACGCCCAAGGAGTAGATTATAATCTAAAGGTCCTTGGACTACCATTACGTTCATGTGAATGGTTTTCCTTCTCAATGTTATCGGCACATTGGGAAGGATCCCTAACGGTCGACTGGTTCCTTTGTCAAAGCCTGTTAGATTTCTCATCTCAGGCAGAAGCGATGGCGAACCAAGCGCTTTCCAAGCAGTTGAGGAAAGGATCCTCACAGAAGCCCCTTCATCTATGATGGTACCAACCGTGACCATTCTGTATATTTACGCAATGATTCGGAATGGTACACTAGCCAATAAACGGGGTATGCCTAGTAGGTTCCAATCGAAGGAAACAACTAGGTTGCTTGGAGGTGGGACCGAATAGACGGCCGAATACGAATCAGACGAACTTCCTTCCTGCGGTAAAGGAACGGGTAGACTGCCCCCATGTTCATCGGAGTCAGTGTTTACGAAAAGAATTTGAACGGTGTCGTTCTCATTCTCTTCGGTGACTGTGTCATCTGAAGACGGACCTTCCGAAGGCAAGACCGGGTCAACTGCCGCCTCAACCTTTTGACTTTCGTCTGGTATGGATTCAATGGGTTTATCTTCAATGACAGATGCTTCGACTGAACATAATGGCATGTCAGTCAGATTTTCAACCAGTTATGGACTTGGCAAGAGTTTCTTATATCCAGGAGGAAGTCGTAATGGTGAAGTCGGACGGTCATCCAAAACTCTTTTAGCTTCGTCCAGGAAGGGACAACGGTGGAGGGCATAATCGCCTTCACACAGTCTACAAGGGAATTTACATTTTCCTTTTTGTCTAGGGACTTCATTCTCACTGGTTGACGGTGTACTCTCAACATGATCTTCAGAGGTCGA
Organism: Pinus tabuliformis; assembly: GCA_031772625.1. Lineage (NCBI taxonomy): Eukaryota > Viridiplantae > Streptophyta > Pinopsida > Pinales > Pinaceae > Pinus > Pinus tabuliformis. The sequence goes on along the minus strand of CM062819.1, from coordinate 1,022,871,391 downwards.
TGACACCGGATTGTGCAAACGGGGAGACCGGTCCCTTAAGATCTGAGGGATGCAAGGACAATCTTGATGATAGTGGTCTCCTTTGAAAATGACACATGGCGATTTAGGCCTAGACGGTGCAGTGTGTGGATTTTCGCTAGACGATGCATGGTTGCCCCCTTTCGTCTTTGGTTCCTTCTTCTTCTTCTCTTTCTTCTTCTTCGCCTTCTTCTTCTTAGTTACTTGGTTTTGGGCCTTACCGGCTTTATCAAGCGAAGAGGAAGGAGGAGAGGGAGAATCAGATGAAGTAGAAGGTTGGGGGGTAACTTTAGTATCATCTAGTTGCTAACTCGATTGTTCAGGAATTACGGTGTTCTGAACGACAGAAGTCAAGAAGAGCCATACAGGCAAGCCAATCGTCAATCCTAGAAGTGACAATGTGGCCATATGATGTGCACCAACATCTCCCCAAGAGGAGAAAGGACTAGGATTTCCTCCAAGGGGAATTCCTTGGTTGGTGGACTCCATTTTCCTCAACCTAAGACCAACGCGGGAATGGTGATATTATTCCGATTAAAATAGATTTTAAACGCTTTGACACAACTTGTTTTTTCAATTTTAAGAGTCGAGAAAAAACAAAAGATGACTCTAGTCGCCTTCGATTTTTAATGAGCCTGAAGTGACAAGTGCTCAGATGGACCTTTTCCTTTAAGGAGTCTAAAAAGGAATGAAAGAGACTACTCTAGAAATATAGACAGAGGGATTACCAAACCAATCGCAAAACTGCAGAATACTTTTTACGGTACGGCAGTCAATCTTCCTGAATGTTGTGTTCAGTGCATTGCGATCGATAGGGCAGCAGACATGGCGTCCTATGGATAAAGGATATAGCCTATTGTGGTCTCCCAATATATACTCAACGATACGTGGGAGCACAAGTCCGTACTGGCACTTGTCGTCTCAAAGAGGAGGAATCACCCAACCAACAGTGAAAGCGACAGTTACCAGGCTTTACGACGTCGGAATACGTCTCTAGCCTAGACTTCTAGATGTTGTGCATTAGGTTCCAAAGCGTTTTTAGGTTCATTAAATTTATTTTACAGTTGATCTTTCTTAAGAAATTTTCCTTTCAGGTTCACCGCGTGATATAGATGTACAATTCTTAAAATGCAATCTAAAATGATAAACAATCGTTTAATCTTCTTTTTGCAATGAAAATCCTAGCTACTAAAGAAAGAGAGACGGTATTCTTTCAACATAGAGAAGAGACCACACACTAGATGCACTGTCCTAAATCAAACCAACAAGCAGTCTAAATGCAAATGCACATGCATGTATTTGTTTTCAGCTTTCTTAATGTGTGAATGACAAGAATAATGTTAAGTACAAATCTGAATTATCTTTTCAAAGCGACAGTACTAACGGATTTCTCTTCAAAAAACGAAAGGAAGATAATGACGACACTTCACTATTTTGAATTGAAAACTGCTTTCGACACTTGAAAAACTACTAATTCAAATCAAATACAAGAGTAACTGTATAATCGACCATCAAGAACAATGGAATTCTTTTCTTTGACTGAAAACGACACTTGCGACACTTTCAAATCAAAAGACGACAATTCGACTATGCTACTACTTTGTAAAAGAGAACTGGAAATGGCAGAAAAATACATAAAAACATTCATAGTTCTTTGCACAATGGAGGCGGAATGATGGAAAGGAAGGGGGTTTCCACAGTGGTATACTGATCATAGACAGCAAAACTCCAGAATAGAGCTGAAAAGAATGAAGAAAAACCAAAACCTGGAGGCAAAATTAGCCTTTTCTGATCATCGCACCTATAACACAGGGAAACAGGGATGCATCCCACCTACTGCACACGGGAAGTGCGATGCATCCAGATTTCCTTGAAGAGAGGGTGCGATGGTACCAGGACGAGACTTTACTTGGATCTTGGTCACAGTTTGCAGCTTAGTTCAAGGATTTAGGCCGAGAAAATGATGTACAGTAAATAGAAATCACAGGGGCTGATCTAATGAGGTTACTAGAGCCACCACTAGGGCAATTAGAAAGCTTGCAAATCGATTGTTCAGTTTATAAACAAAACCCGGAGATAGACTGAAGCAGCATTGATCTACTTTGCACTTGCATAGCAAATGCAGTTCGAAGGCTAGCTGGCTTGACTTTAGGCTCCGTCTGTAAGTTTATAAAACAAACAAACATAGACAAGCAAACAATCTATTCGCTCCCCAGTGGAGTCGCCATTTTGTTATTGGGAAATCTAGTGTCCACTCAGAGCTGCTAGTCCCACTAAGACTGGTAGCTATCTTAGAAACAAACAAACTAAAACTACTTTCGTTTTCCTTTATGAGAAGTAGATGAGAGTGGAATGAAGGACACCAACCTCAGTCTTGTGCTTGGTTCCTTTCTCGGTTCCTCTCCCTTCTGATAGATCCTTGCCGCTTCTCCTTCGTCTACCCAGCTTCAAAGAGCACCTGTGGAATCAAAGCAGCATAATACTATCGAAGAACAGGGATCTACAATCATAAACAATATAGGACCAGATATATACTGACCACACAAATGCATATATCATCAAACATACAAGAATGTGGAGGAAAACTTGAATAGATTTATTAATAATCAAGAATAAGCAAAGAGGATTACAACCAATTGTTCTTACCTAGAGTCATCCTCCAGCATGAAAGCCCTTCTTTCACCTCATGAAAAGCTTAGATCACCCAACACTATGATATTCCAACAAGAAACCAACAACACTTCCTTACAAGATACAAAATTCCAGCCTCTGGATCTCTGGGATGAGGGATCCATATATAGATGATTGCAGGGGGGTGATTCAGCTTCTGGGATTCTGATTAGTGTCCTCTCTCTGATAGTTCTTGATTCCACTTGGAGAATAATGATCTCTTACTCATCCCTGGGCGAATTCCGAGAGGCAAGTGTCACAGGAGAAGTTTCTGGAAGATTCCATGATCATCCACCTCGCAAAGTGTCTCTGCCATTTGTCCACTCTCGCCCATCGCACCCCATAGAAGGGCTTTTCAGTATGCATCGCACCTCCCGTGTGCATTCAGGTGGGATGCATCGCACTTTGACCATGGAGTAGGTGAGATGGTCTAGTTTTAACTAGGTTTGAGTAGTTTTTCATGGAGAACTTCTGGGAGATGATGTAATCAGCTGACCTTGTTCTTTTCGGGGATGGAACAACACTTTTAGGGACTTAGGAGCCCTTGGTTTATGGACATGTTTTATTGGGGTTGCAGTGCCCAAAAATGTCTATAACAGGAGGCATTATGTATTATAACCAAAATTTTATGTTCATTTCTTAAAGGTCAAAAATGAAAAAATGAGTTGTCGCTTGTGGTTAAGTCACGTGCACCATCAAACTGCCTGATCGTCACTCCGTCAGATCAATGGTCAAGAGGGCTTTTCGCCCCCCCTTGCCATCCTACCTTTATTGGTTGGGGGGGGTTGGTGTCTGAAAAGTTGTTCTCCTCCCCATTGGACCCACTCTACGTGTCATCACTTCACCATTTTGGACCCCCCCCCCCCCCCTTCACAACCCGCTTACCTCTTTGACCCCCCTCTGAAAACCACCAACCTCCTCACCTTTTCTCGCCATAATCCACGCTCCCGCTAACATCACCCCCCACTTCCACTCAACTGTCATTTCCCTACCTCCAAGTCATTTCTCCACATCACCCTTGTTGACCTGAAATTCCTTTCCACCAACCATGTGCCTCCACATCATCCCCCACCTCCATGTCACCTCCCGCCTCCACATCATATGTATGTTTCATGGTCAGTTAAATTATTATTTTTTTCCTATACAACACAGTAATTTCAAACATGGTTTACAAACAACTGAGAATGAATTTTCAAAATTGAAAAGAGGTTTTTATTTCTAACATCCTCATGCACAAAAACCTCTCTCAGTTTTGTAACATCTATTACGGTTTGGGAGATTTAGATGAATATTTGCAGGTATATTTTCTCGAATTTTCCTATTTTCAGCCAGTGTTTTCAAATTCAGTTTCCGAGCAGGTGGAATTTAATTTTCAAAAATTGAAAGATTTTTTTGTTGCCAACATTATCATTTACAAAAACCTCTTTCAGTTCTCTAACTTCTTTTATGGTTTGGGATATACAAAGGGATTACATGACCCTATTTTTCAGAATTTCGGGAGGAAAAAGCTCAAAGACAGTTAGTGACTTGGATGCCACCTCATCAAATAAGAGTTGCTATCAAATTCGAATTTCTCTTCTTTGTCACCAGCAATCCAAAAATATACTTCCAAGTAGATTCATTAGTTTTGAATGTCTTATATTTCAGTTCTATTTGTGTAATAGAGTTTGAGATATTTGTAACAAATTTTGATATTTTTCAAGATATTTTAGTTTAGAATTTTTATAAATACTTCATCATTTGAAGTAAGAGATGTTGATTGTTGAATATAATTTCCTCTGTGAATTGTAATTTTCAAGTTGCTGGAAGCACTAATAATACAAGGACTTTCTTCACAGGATTCATGTGGTGTACGAATTGGTGATGTTTTTCTCTTGTTTATGTGTTTAATCATTGTCTTATTTCTGTGTCATTTCTGAAAAGCTTAATTACATAATAAAAATTGTGATGAATAGGATATGTTACACAAAACACCCTATTCTGGCTGTTAGTAATTTATATGTTTTTTGTTGAAGTCAAATTAATAAATTCTTCATTGCTCCTTAGTTTCTACTGAAACTTACATTTCTTATGTTTCATAATCCATTTAAAATTCTGAAAGATCCAGCTAGTGCAACCTAGCTTGCCCTGTGAAACTCCTTTAAAAGTTTGATGCACATCCAGCTGATCTTTAGACTCCATATCCCAATGGAATTATAATAATTTAATCAACCAAACAATCCAATAAAAAACAATCAATACAATAATAACTAGCCTAAAATTTACACCAAACATAGCTAAATTTTATAGAGAGATCCCTCTCTAAAGCTGGCAGGGCTAGATCCCAGCTTCCAAAGTGGTTTTGATGTTGTCCTATCTGTTTACTCCCTCAACCTCAAAAATACAAAACAACAACACCTAATATGCTAGACTTTGTAGTTAGTCTTGGTATTTTTCCAAGAACTTTTCCTTCATCTCATCCCATGTTTGAACAAAATTTCCTCCCAATTCCATGAACCAGCGTAAAGCTGCATCTTTTAGATTGGATGGAAAGAGTTTTGATTTCTAGGCATCGGAAGAGTAATCGTAATTACGACTAAGGACATTAAACTCAAAGAGAAAAGGTGATCAAGTCTTCACTAGCCAAACCACGGAAGTTAGGGAGGGCATAAGGTGGATTGTTCTTCATGTGAAACAATTCGTCATGGTCTTGAATAGGGAACTCAAAGTTGACTAGTCTTTTTTTCTTTGGCTCCTCTACTTCTTCCCCCATCCCGATATATATTTTCCTCAACGATTTTGATTCGTTTGATTTGACTAAAAATAAAGTTAGCAAACTTCAAAATGAGAACTCTAGCCCTTAAAAGCCCCCATTTTTTCACAAAACACATAAAGAAAACACATTGAATTCAAAAAATGGTGATGCTACATCACCTTTTTTGAGGGGGAAGCGAGGGAGGAGTGTGTATGGCTAAAATACAACATTTTTCAGCAAAAAACAAAATCACGATTACGAAAAACCTTAAAATTCCAACAATGTTCAACAATGACGTTAAAGACAAAATATCATAACTACGAAAAAAACTTAAAATTATCACATTTTACAACTATGGCATTAAAACCATTAAAATAATAGTAATAATAATTTTTAAAGAAAATCAAATAAAATAATAAAAACGAACTATTTTCAAACAAAAATTTTAATCAATAATTTTTTTATTAGAAACCAATATTTTAAACTTTAAAAAAAAATATATTAAAAGAAACAATAATTAAAATTTGTATATAAGAAATAATACTAATAATAAAAAAATAAAAGAATAAAACCGAACATCAAAATGTATCTTTACTTTTGCCAGGATATGTGTAGGGATTGATCTCAACAAAGGTCTTCATAATCGTCTTTTAATAAAACATGAATATTTTCAATGGACACGGGTGATAGACTTTGAAAATACGGTTTTTAGATGTCAAACTTGCTTCCAAACAAGACATTTGCATAATTCTTTCCCACAAGCAAAAAAATGCATCAAAAAAGAAAAAGTGGCAAGCCCCTAAGCAACAAGGATGGCAGTTTCTCAACAGTTCAGAGGACGAAAAAGAAGAGCCCGAAAAAAATCATCCAAATTAAGAAGTACATACTTAAACTGGAAACCAATCAAATGGTGATAAAGGGGACAAGTTTGGATTAGTGGATGCTTCCTAGAAGGTTATTGAATCAACAAAGATCATATTTCCATAGCAGCAAAAAGTGAAATTGCCTATGGAAAAGGATTCAGGAGGCATAAATAGATCTCATGTATATGATAGCTTGGTCTCGGACAAAGGTATCCCCCAGCAAATAGATAGCAATCAACTGGCAATAGTAACAATTGCTCCCAATCAAGGATTTTGGTGAAAGGTGGAGAAAAATAAAGGAAAAAGGGGGAGATAAGTGATTTTTATAACACTTTTCCCCATAAATTGATGTATTTTTTTATATAGTTTCTTATTCATTTTTTGCATCGGCTGCAAGACTAATATGATAGAATGCCTTTGAGCATCTGCACAATGTAACTTTGTTCCTTCTCTTTCAAGTTGAATAAAATTATGATTTTTTCTTCAAAATAAAAAAAAAGTATAATTAAAAACATATATTAAAAAACTTCTAAATTTTTTGAAAGAATTTAAAATATATATATATAACAAAATAAGCTCATATGTAGATTAGGAAGACTGCCAAAAAGTTTTATCTAAAGGTCCTTGGTTCTAGGGTAATGTTGGACCATTCCTAACCCCTTGTTTTCAATATTTCGACCCTTCTACACTGAGCAATTATTAGCAAGCTACCAATATGAGTCTGACTTCCTAATCTGCGTGCTCACTTGTGGCATCATGCAATCTTTCAGGGCATTGGAAACTACCTGGGTTGTTTCCTTGCAACTGATGCTTCTCGTGGGCAACTTGGAGTTTACACCTATGAGAAAATTTGGGTCAAAATCAATATTAGTAAAGGGTTAACAAACCAAATTAATTTAAATATAGGGGATTTTCACAGGACCCGTGCTTTGGACTATGAGAATACTACTTTTCACTGCCACTCCTGTCATAAAATAGGTCATTTATAGAATTCTTCTCCTCTACTCAAATCTCATCAAAAGTGGAACATTCGTAATTCCATAGCTAAAAGTTGGTAGCCTTGTGACCCACCTCCTAGGGAGAGAAAGGCTTCCTCTGATTTAAATAAGGATGATGAAGGATCTGATGACAAAATGCATTCAATGGACAAGGTTCAATATTCATCTCCTCAAAATTTTCTTGAGGATCTTGTTGTGAAATGAGCTCCTTCACTAAGCATACAGATTGTGAATAATAATACTTCTTCAGGTGCATTAAAGCGAGCTCATGGGTCATCTTCTTCGGACTCTAACTATTACACGGTAATTTTTCACTCCCCGTTCTTGATCTCGGAGAACCCTAGTAGTGACTATTGTGTTATACTTTCACCATGAAACCTATGCTCTTGCATCCCTTGAAGTTTGAAGAAAGTAGTCCCCACTCTCTTCAAAACCTTTCCAGAGAATCCTTCTTAAACCCCAGTTTTTAAGATCAACGCTCTTTCCCAGTGCCTCACTTGCGCCGATGGTAGAGTTTTACACTGTGACCCGCGCCAATCGGCACTATTGTTAGCCCAATACCTGCGCCGATCTAATTCTGGACTGTTTTTATAAAAGGAAATGGAGTTTCACATCTAGAAACTTCTAGTGGCGATGTGTTGGATGTCTGTTTGGGTGGATAAGGGCCGAGAACTCCATATAAGGTTATTTCCCCCTTAAAGTGGACCTTACCAAGGAGATAATACCTTCTTCCCCCTTGAGTGGATCTCATTTGTATCCTCCTCTCCCTATATAAACCACTTCCTCTTACCCTTTTTGGTTACAATACAACACATAGTGAAAGTGGTGGAGAGATAGAACCAGCTGCAAAATTCTGAAATCTTTAGCTTTTGATAAAAGAAGATTAGTCTTAGATGAAAAAAGACTAGTCTTTGGTAGCTAAAGCATGAGGAGAGAGAGTTAGAGCTTGGAAGCCATTTCATGTCAAGCTAAAGGAGGAAAAGAGTGTTTAAAAGGCGTGTAGTGGGACTTGGATACTGCAAAGGAGATCTCCAACGTCAAGGCTTCAATTCTATTTCTCTTTCAAGTTTATTTTAATACAACTAATGGTTTATTTCCTATATCGGGTGTAATATTACATTTGATAGCTTAAAACTCCTTGACCTTTTAAGTAGATTGGATCGATTTTACGTTATCATGTTTGTTGTTGTTTCTTGCATGTTTGTTGCAAGTACTTGAACGAAAGGAACAAAAGGAAGTTGGAGCAAGGAAGCAAGATCACCATCAAGTGGATTAGCGTTATAAGAGGTAGGCCCACTTATTCGATTCTAATCTAAGAAAATCTACATTAGATTGTCTTGTTTATGGCTAGACCCACTCTCTTGGGCTAGAGGGATCGTCTCTGTCCGCATAGAGGATATTCCTACACCACAAATTGGCGACTCCACTGGGGAAATACATCTCCTTTTCATCACTCTGTTTTTTCTACTTGTGTGCCTAGTTTGTTTATTTATGGTCTTCTGGATCTGTATTGACCTGTTTGAAGGCATACAAACACTAGCCCACCCTCTGATGTGTTAAGTCTAGCCCTGTGTGAAGTTCTTTTTTATTTTTTCTTTGAATCCCTCGATCAGCGCTAGTTTCAGCCAAACATTCGCACCAATCAGTGCCAGTTTTAGCTTGACAATCACGTCGGACCCCTTTTCAGCACTAGTTTCAGCCAAAAAGTCATGTTGATTTCTGAGTTAAGAAAAATAAGAGTTTCTCCCATTCCAGTGCTAGTGTGCCTTGACCCTCAGACTCTCTTCTTTCGCACAGAAGTGACTATGATGCTTTGTTTGTTGGGTTTGATTGGCTTGAAGTTTCATTGCTTGATTTTTTGAGTTTTTTGGATGGTTTCTATGACCCTAGGGCATCTAGGTCAATTACTGTTCATTTTTTTGTTTACTCAATGTGTCAAGTTTATGATTTGTTGCTTCATTTAATCCGTCTTTCAGTCGCAACATCTTCATTGCTTCATTTTCTATTGAATGAGTGAAAGAGTCTCGTTTGCTCTCTTATTTCAAGTGTCACTTTTCTCTTTCTGATCATAGATTACATTGCTTGGTTTGTCGATTCAAGCATTTATGTGTTTGGTTTGTTCGATTCAGGGAAGAAGTTGCTTTTAGTTTCATTTATCATGCTTTGGATTTGATCGATGCTTGTTTGTTTGGAATTGTGAAAATTTTCATTAAAGTTATTTATGTGAAAGCTTAATTTTGCATTTTATGAAAAGAAGAACATCATTCTAGTTTACTTAAGAGAAAATACTACATTATTAGCGTTATTGAGAAGCTAGAATTGCATCATCATAGGCATGAAAAAAAAAATGTTGTTAAAGGAAGATTAAGTGCATTTAGGACATGTATTAGTAAAATATTTCATTTTTTGGTTGCATTGATTGTGTGTTCTCTATCCTTCAATTAATGTAAACTTTCATCGAAGACAAAGATTTCTTTTCTCATATAGCTTCATATAGAAGTTTTCAGATGATAGCGGTAGGGCCTTGAAATTGAAACCTAATTCAAGATAAACCGTTAAAATTTATTGAATTAACCTAAGGAAGCATTGAAACTTAACGCTCACATTTAGTGTTCTAGGCTAGAGATGTGTTACGACGTCTTTAAACCTAGCCGTTGTCGTTCGCAACGATCTTGCATTAGACAGCACTAGCATAGACTTGTGCTCCCCGTACCGTCATGTATATAAAGGGAGACCCCTATAGGTTGCAATCCTTTATCCATAGGAAGCCATGTTTTCCGCCTTGTAAACGTGATACACCGATCACAACATTAGGGGAGATTGCCTGCTCGTACTTTTCAGTTCACCGAGAGGTATTTTGTAGTTCAAGGTTACCTAGTAATCCTTTATGCCTAAAGTACCTTGAGTAGTTAGTTTTTATCTTCACTGACTCTTTAAATTTGAAAAGATCATTGAGCACTTGTCCTTTCGAGCTCGTTAAATCTGAAAGCGACTAGAGTCACCTTTCGTCCTTTTCTCAACTCTTAAAACATGAAAAGGCAAAGTTTTGTTTCAGTGTCTTAAAATTAACTGCCCACGAAATATTCCTAGTTAAAGTTATCTTCCTTAGTGATTCTTTAGGGTCGATTCCAATGGAAACATTTCCGGAGTTTACCAGTCAAGGATTCCCCTCCGATGGGATTCCTGGTCCTTTTCCTTCTTTTGGAAACGTTAGCGCTCCTTATATGGCAATGTTTTCCCTTCCTGGGTTAACTATTGGTTTACCTGTCTAGTTATTTTCAACCTCGGTGGTCCCAAGTGTCCCAACTTTTGTCCAGCCATCTCCTTCACCTAAATAACACCATGTTGATTCTAAGGTTGACCTCTCACCTTCTTCACCTATTTCTTCACCCTCCTCTTCTACTTCGCTCGGTGAAAGTTTGAAATCCAGTAACCAGGAGGCTAAGAAGAAGAAGTCAGATAAGCGAGAGGCCAACCATGGAGCTATTGCTCCAAATTCACTTCCCGTCAACAAACCTTCTAATACTTTGTGGAAGGTAAAATTCCCTTGCAGGCTATGTAAGGGTGACCATCTCCTTCGAGACTATCATGGTATTCCTAGAGTCTTAGAGGTATGGTCTCAAAATTTGGATCGACCATCCCCATCGACCTCTGGAGATCATGTCGATGCTACACCCTTGGCTAGTGATGGTAAGAAGAAGGAAAAAATTAAATTCCCCTGTAGGTTATGTGAAGGAGAGAATCTTCTTCACCTTTGTCCTCTTATGGATAAAGCTTCCAAAGTTTTGGAAAACCTTACAGCTCCTCAACCCCAACTTCTTGTTGGTTATCAGAGGCTTTCTTTTAACCCTCTCCTAGTTGGTAAAGAGATTGACTTGGATTCATATCTTACCCATCCTGCTCTTCTTGAGCATGACCCTCTTGTGTCTTTTCCCAACCAACCATTAGTCAAAAAGAGTGTCAACTTGGCTTCGCCTTCAGTTGTTGACTCTGTTCTCGAAGAGATTAGTGATCGTACTGCTCATGTTCTTCTCGTCTCCTCATATTCTCATAAATCGAAGAGTGGCCCTCCCATCCCAGTTGTTCATAAGAGTCCTTCTCATATTCCTGTAAAGCATGGGGCAATCCTATGATACCCCCACCAAGTAGTTATGTTGTTTATTTTGATTGGAGTCAATTGACTGCATTCTGCCTCCTATCTTATGTGCCTTTCCAGATTACGGTACAAGCCTATAATATGGTAGTACATGGCACTCTATCAGATGAAGTCTCGTATGTTAACATCATGTCTTCTACTACTTGGCAAGCTTTGGAATCCCCACAGCTTGTGCCTGTCACCCAGAATCTGTTGGCTTTCAATGGAGGAGCTAGTGAACCTTTAGGGATCCTTCCGAAGTTCCCTATTACTTTGGGAGGAAACACCGTCTATACAGACATGATGGTAGTCCAAGGTCCCTTAGACTTTGATCTTCTCCTTGGGCATGACTATGTTTATGTCACAGGAGCTCTTGTTTCTTCGCTCTTCCGTGTGGTTTGTTTTCCACACGAAGGGAGAATAGTGACCATTGATCAATTATCGTTCGTTCGTCACCAGATGGCTCCAATCCTACTGTCATCCCCTGTTAGTTTTCGTTTTCAAGCAGTACCCTCCCCGCCATAGGTCAATTATGTGGCTACCCGTTCCGTCTCCACATATGTTGATGATCACGCAGATGGCATGGTACATTATGTATTGGGGGCATTGGAACCTGATCTGTCATTTGTACCAATTGACATGTGTTTCTCCCAGAGCGTAGTTCTCCCATCTCATGAGGACCTCTTGGGGGCCATGTTCTTGAATGGTCCATGATCAGTTGTTACGAGGATAGTTCTTTTTTGTGTCAACCTCATTAAAAAATGAAACACCGTACAAGGATAGTTCTTTTTCGGTGTCAACCTTGTTAAAAAATGAAACAGCGTACAAGGATAGTTCTTTTTCTGTGTCAACCTCGTTAAAAAATGAAACAGCGTGTGAGAATAGTTTGTTCTTGTATCAACCTTGTTAAAAAATGAAACAGATTTCGATGATAGTTTGTTCCTGTATCAACCTTGTCAAAAGATGAAACAAATGTTATGGGGATAGTTCCTGGTCTTGTGTCAACCTCGTTAAAAAATGAAACAAAGTGTCGAAGCATGGTTCCTGGTCTTGTGTCAAGCTCCTTAAAAAATGAAACAAGGAGTCTTGAGGATAGTTCTTTTACTATGTCAACATCATTAAAAAATGAAACAACTCCCTTTTCCAAATCGAATATTTGATTAAGATCTTGTCAAATTCCAGTCGAGTCTTTCCTTGATCTCGAAAGTGAAACTTCATTCCATCCACCTTTTAGCAACCCAATGTCTACTTCGGTGAATGAAATGAAGTTTGGGGGGCATGTGCCTCGGCTCTCATCATGCTGGGGGCATGCCATTTTTTCATCCAAGCATAGTTTTTCGTTTCAAGCTTGTGTAAACATGAAACTGAATCCAAGCATATTTTTTTGTTTCAAGCTTGTGTAAACATGAAACCGAATCGAAGCATAGTTCCCCGTGGTTTAGGCTTGTATAAAAATGAACCCATCTCCATTTTAACCCTCGTGATTGCCATTTTTATCAACCTCTCCCGTCAGATAAGCCTTGGTTTTTTCTCCATTCCATCGCCACCATCTCTTTGGTTGATCATTCGCTTTCACTTAGTTGTTTTACCCTTTCTTGAGGAACCGCAGAGATGAGTGGTTTTACTACCCAGCCTCCTGACCTCTCAGTTTTTGAACAGTTCCACCATAATCGGAACTAGTCGCTACCCTTTATACCACTCGTTCCTCTAGGACGAGTCACCTTTAATCTCTTTTCTGACTCCTAAAAAATGAAAATATTGTCGAGTATTTTTCCCTTTTAGACTCGTTAAAGCAACTAAAATCATGGAGTCATCCTTGAGCTCTTTTATGACTCTCAAAATATGAAAAGATTGTCGAGCTCTTGTCATTTTGAACTTGTTAAAGGCTATGAAACGTCATTTACCCATTATAAGTTTACCCCTTTTTTGGGTTGGGATAAAACTATTTACAAAAAAGGTATACCTTAGTCAAACATGACTAGGAGGTTCTCTTGAATATTTTTTTCTACCTTTGTGGGTTCAAGAGACAATTTACGAAAAGGGGCCCTTGGAGTTTTCTTTTCCGTGCCTTTTTCAAACTCTCTAAACATGAAAAAGATTATGAGTTTCACCTTTTTCGCACTCGTTAAAATATTAAACGACGTAGGACTTGTCATTATGACGAAACCAAGCTTATCCTTCCTAGGGCTCGTTAAAATTTACTAGGTAGGATCCATCCGAAGGATGGGCATTTTTACGAGCATATGTTATCCCCTTCAAGCTTGTGTTTCAAAAATAATTGGAGTACTCGCAAGAAATGGTGGGGGAAAATTGGAAGTATTCATATGTTGTATTCTTCACTTGAGGCAGCATGTCGCTCTTGAACATTGACACTCATTTGTTGTTCGTGTCGAGTTTTGGGACATCCTCACTCTGTCACTTTCCTTCCTGGGTTTGGGTTATCCATTTTAACTTGTCATCTGATCTTTTCCATGTCACCATCACCTTTGATCCTATGATGTAAAACGCTGTCAAACTCTGAAGTCGTGTCATCCACATGTTCAAGAGAAGTCTTTTTGCCTCTACATTGTCTAATCATCTGTCACATTCTTGTATTACTCTCATTCATTATGTTTCTCGTTTCGTGTTGATGATGAAGGATCCATTATGACCTTCCTTCGACAGATCGCTTCCTGTCGACTTTAACTCATTATCCAGGAAGTTAATCTAGAAACTCCCTTCTAGTACCTTAGAGCTTGCATGCCTCAATGGCAAGTTCTTCGCACTCGACGGCAGATTCTCATCATTGGCCCTCAATCAAGTGATTTCACAGGTGTTCGACTCCAGTTCCTTATTCACACTTCATGAATTGTACTGATAGTACCTTGAGAGCCATTGATATTATGGGTGGTTTCTCTCGCGCTTGTTAATGCTTCACATCACTGGCTGGTAATCAAGTGATTTTCTATCATGTTCGACTTAAGCACATCTATTCACATGTTAGAATTTTTACTTTGATCAGGTCGTGTTGGAGCGCAATACCCTGGACTTAGATCACAAAATTCCAGATTGGGAGGAGTGATGAGTCATTCATGATTATATACATGATTCTTTAAACGGATGGTTGCGACCATGATGTGGGTATCATTTCGATCCTGCTAAGTCGAATGGTTGTGATCATACTGTGGGTCTTTTCATTTTGATCCTATCTATTCGGATCGTTGTGCCCATGTCGTGGATCTATTTCATATGATCCCTTCATTCGGATGGTTGCGTCCATGCCGAGGATCCATGCACATGATCCTTTTCTTGATGGATAGTTGTGCCTATACCATGGATTCATGTATTGTTATATGCCTCTCATGTTTATCAGGCATGACTATCAGATTTTAGATATGTACATGTATGTTTGAGTTGCAGTTCTTCTGATGCTGGTATTCCAAGTCCTCGTTCTGCCATAAAGCATTTCAACCATCACTCTCAACACTGATTTCATGCTTTAGGGGGAATCTGTTACACAGTAATTTGTCACTCTCCTGTCACTCCCCGTTCTTGATCCCGGAGAACCCTAGTAGTGACTATTGTGTTATACTTTCACCATAAAACCTATGCTCTTGCATCCCTTGAAGTTTGAGGAAAGTATTCCCCACTCCCTTCAGAACATTTCCAGAGAATCCTTCTTAAAACCCAGTTTTTAAGATTAGCGCTCTTTCCCAATGTCCCACCCGCGTTGATGGTAGAGTTTTACAGTGTGACCCGCACTGATCAGCACTACTGTTAGCCCAATACCTGTGTCGGTCTACTTTTGGATTGTTTTTATAAAAGGAAACGGAGTTTCACGTCTAGAAACTTCTAGTGGCGATGTGTTGGATGTTCGTTTGGTTGGATAAGGGCCGAGAACTCCATATAAGGTTCTTTCCCCCTTAAAAGTGGACCTTCCCAAGGAGATAAGACCTTCTTCCCCCTTGAGTGGATCTCATTCTTATCCTCCTCTCCCTATATAAACCACTTCCTCTTACCCTTTTTGGTTACAATACAACACATAGTGAAAGTGGTGGAGAGATAGAACCAACTGCAAAATTTTGAAATCTTTAGCTTTTGATAGAAGAAGATTGGTCTCTGATGACAAAAGACTAGTCTTTGGTAGCGAAGGCATGAGTAGAGAGAGTTAGAGCTTGGAATCCATTTCATTTCAAGCTAGAGGAGGAAAAGAGTGCTGAAAAGACATGTAGTGGGACTTGGATACCGCAAAGGAGATCTTTAACGTCAAGGCTTGGTTGTATTTCTCTTTGAAGTTTATTTTAATACAACTAATGGTTTATTTCCTATATCGGGAGTAATATTCCATTTGATAGCTTAGAACTCCTTGACCTTTTAATTACATTGGATTTGATTTCATGCTATCACATTTATTGTTGTTTCTTGCATGTTTGTTTCAGGTACTTGAATGAAAGGAACGAAAGGAAGTTGGAGCAAGGAAGCAAGATCACCATCAAGTGGATTAGCGTTATAAGAGGTAGGCCCACTTATTCGATTCTAATCTAAGGAAATTTACATTAGATTGTCTTGTTTGTGGCTAGACCCACTCTGTTGGGCTAGAGGGATCGTCTTTGTTTGTAGAGAGGATATTCCTACACCACACTAACAAGAATTCTCCTTTAAAGTGCAATGATAATCTTTAGATCACTTTGATAAACCCGCCTTTAGAAGGATGGGTCAAGGTTTTGAAAAAGAAAGGAAAGAAAAGTCGCTCTAGGAACTTTCCCCAAATTGGATGATTCTCTTTTGTAATTGTTTCTTTTATTCCTCTATGTCTCCCTTGTTATTCTCACTCTCATACATCTTAGTTATGTTCTTGTCAGTATATAACACATTGTACTATAGAAAGAGCCATGGTCGTATATGATGTATTTCATTTTTTTATTCATCAATAAAATCTTTTAAACTTACAAAAAATAAAGTCGATAGAGTGACCATATATACCTTGGCCCTTGCGATGTATGATGTCCTTCCTTATGTTTTTTGTTTTTAATTTTTTTAAATTTAATTATTTATATTTTGGGGCTTTGTTTTTTTTAACTTAAACTATTTTTTATTTATCCCATGTTTTATATTTTTTACTTAAAATTTTAAAATTTAATTATTTATGTTTTGGGCTTTGTTTTTTTATTTAAATTAAACTATTTTTAACTTATCCCATATTTTATTTTTTTCAAATTTAGACTTTAGTTTTATATATATATATATATATATATATATATATATATATATATATAGATATACGATGATGATGATGATAGTGGTTAACGTCCACTGAGACCAAATTGGTCTATCGAACCTATAATTTTCTTAGTTTTTAATTGTGTGGCTCCTCATCTTTCTTGGCGAGATTGATGTTGTAGCTTTCCTTTTTTTCTCTACGGTCTTCCAACTTTCTATATCTTGCATCTCCTTCATCTCTTCTGGTTCTTGGGACATTGGTGTCTCTATTGTGTTCGTCCTCTTGAAGATAGACGGAGAAGAAGTTTGGTCTAGGAGATATACTTTGCTGTTAAATGAAGATTTATTTTGTGCGGTATCCGAATCCTCGTAACTTTTTATGCTTGAGGGGTTGTCGAGTTCACTTTTTTGTTGTTGGGCGGGGCTTTCTCCCTGCTTGTCTTGAGAGTTGTTTCTTTCTTGTGATTCAAAGTTTTCTCTAGAGTATTCTTCTTTGATGATAGTGTAGTGTTCTTTTTGTGCTCCTTAAATTTAAAAAAAAAAATGGATTACTTTTCAATTTTGAAAAGTAAAATTATTTCTTTGTTATTTTAAATAATTGAAAAAAATGATTTTTTCCCTTAATTTTTAAGAAATAAAACTGTTCTTTTCAGTTTCTTAGAATAGAAAGATGATTTTTTTCATCTTATTTTTAATTTATTTTTCCCTTATAAATTAAAAAAAAAAATAGTAATATTTACAAGTTCTTAATGTAAATTATTAAAAAAATAATCAACTAATAATTAAACAAAAATCATAGCCTCAACGGTTAATTAAAGTGGTCAAGAGCGAGACGTGAAATTCTTTGATATTTTTGCTAGTTGTTGTTGATCATAGGTTCGACTCTCTTTGATTCTCTTGAGGCAAGGCCCCATAATCATGACCAACAATTTACCTGGTTTACCATCCACAAAATGTGGGGAGTACTCTATGTTTCCCATGCGTCATTCCAAGTAATAAAATTAAATAAAAATTATGTAACGTTCCATTTAAATTTATAATAGCCTTTATGTTTTCCATTTTCAAGGGCATCAATGGTCAAGGCCATAATATCAATTAGTTCATCATGTCAATGCCAAAATTAAAATAAAATAAAGTAAAAATTAGATAAATATGAAAAGCACTTAAAAGACAAATATTTGAAGAAGAAAAAAAGGCGGATAAACTTAAGGTGTTGATTTTTAGGGTTTTTCGTAGTCATGATATCTGGTCTTTTAATCCCATGGTTGAAAATTGTTTGAATTTTAACCTTAAAAAAGGGTGATGTTACATCACCACTTTTCCATTTCATGTTTTTTCATATTTTTCGTAATCATTATATTTAGTTTTTAATGCCATGGTTGAAAAATGTTTTGATAATCAGGGAAAAAAAAAAAAAATAGAGGAGGTAATGTTGCAACATCACCACTTTTGTATTTTGACATATTTTTTAACATATTTCGTAGTCATGATATTTGGTTTTTAATGGTAAGGTTGAAAAATGTTGGAATTTTAATCTTGAAATGAAAAAAGGGTGATGTTGCATCATCACTTTTCAAAGCGAGCATAGAAATTAGAACTAAATGCGACATCAAAAAAATGAGAAATCGATCAAGTTCTTATTAAGTTGATAACTTTGTTTGAAGCCTCAAGTTCTTCTACAAGATTTTCACTTTCATAATTGGGAGATCGTATGGTTTGGATATTAATGACTCTGTTGGATAATGATTTGACTTTGGGAGAATCAGTTACTATGTTGGATGCTATTTGTTCTTTTGGGTTCTTTGGTCGAGTTCTTGGACTGCCTTGAGAATTGTCTCATCTACTTACCATTGTGTTAGTATGTTGAGGGGCTCTTACTGCACCATAAGAATGTCCTTTGTATCATGTATATAACATGATCTAGTTGAAGATACTATAAACAAAGGCCATCAAAAAGGTAGTTGATACTTCCCTAAGGTTATCTTAGTTTGGTATCTTTCCTATAACTAATCTAAGGCAATTGTCTTAGTTCTTTGAGTGCCTCCCTGACAATGGTACCAAAAATGATAGTGTTTATATGTGTTTTCCTATTATCAGAGTGAAATCATGTTACACGGTCATTTATTTTATCAACCCAACATCTATTTGAACTTGTGAGACGCTTGGTGCAGTATACACAAAAGAAGGAAATTGCCTCAATCAAAATCAACTACTATATGGTTTAATCTAACCTTCGCATTATGTACAATTCAAATTTAAATCTAAGGCATAAATCTATGATAACAAAAAGAATAAACAATATTCGCAATCTCAACTTAGATAATGGCATGTCACATGTCAAAGCCATCACAAACCATGTCCATAACCTAATATTTAACTCTATATACTAAGTGTGGCCTGAGAACAGGGTGATTTTTCAACACCCCAATTTCGTAGCAAATACAACTAACATGAAATTAAAATAAACCACACAAGAAACTAAAATAAATGATAGCACACAGTGAATGATTAACCAACTAACGAAGTGAAACCACATAATATTATATTCATGAATTGAATAGCATAACACCACACCTCTATTGGACCCCCTCAAGGCGTGCTTCATGTAGGCTCTAAAAGACCACCAAAACAATACAACAATATAGTTCCATGGATTATGTGTGTGTGTGTGTGGATGGTTTCATGCATAAAAATATTGTTACCACACTTGAGGGTGATTATATATATATATAATCATGCAGCTGGAAAAACCCTTATATATATATATATATATATATATATATATATAGGGTTTTTCCAGCTGCATGAATGGAGTGGAAAAATCCCTTTAAGTTCAGCTACACAATTTCTAAACATAACAAAAATTAAAACAATATAACTCTTGATTGGATCATGTCAATTAGCCATTGCAATGATCAAACCATTTGGATTTGTTTTGGTAGACGAGGGCATTAAATCTCCTTTGTTTGTTAATTCCTAGGTAGGTGAATCCATGTTGCATTTTGCTCAGCATGGGGTTCTTCATTCTTAGGTTGTTTCAAAGGCATCTGGAGTAGTTATACAATTATCAATTAGACTCCCACTCCTCTTGGATGTTGTGACCCCTCCTCTAGTTAGACTAAACATTTATGTCCACTCTGGAAATCCACCTATAACATAAAGAGTTGATTCCTTCTTTGAAACAAAAGATATGAAGGCAACTTTGTCAAATGCTTTCGGGGAGATCGTAGTAAGTGCATTGCAGAAAAATTAAAGGGGTATCATAAATGAAAGGAGCAATGTACATGTGCCACGACCCCAAGCGACCAACCACCACAGTATATTTTAAATTACTCGGATCTTGTGCAATAAGACAATTGGTCTAAAGAGGTACACGAAAGAGATCAATTGGGGAAAAATTGTATGTAAGAAAAGGTGAAGCTTTAAGCATGAAGACAACTCAAAGGGATGCTAGAAGGCTTAAATGGCAGGTTTAAAGTTGTTAGCATGGTGCAATGACTAATGACACAAGAAATAGAGCAAGAGACATGAATGCTATGTCAATACAGGTGGCTTCTCCCACCCATTTTAGTGATAACAAAATGAACATATGGAGGCTTAGGCATATTATACAATAGGCACAATCATGATCACGTCACAAGAATACAAAGGCAATATAATATAAAAATAGCATAATGCCACATGCGTTGGAAGCATGCAAGGTGAGTGTTGCAAATAGACAAAGCCAAGTACATTGTACGAGATTTTGAATCTTGTACTGAAAAGACCATGAGCATGCACAGAAATGAGAGGGACACCAGAGAAAGGGACAATCAACATTGGCTATGATCCTCTTAAGGCTAAGAGTGATGATGTTGCGCAAGCAATATTATAATAAAGGACTATACTCAGGTCCAAATTAATTTTTCACTTTCAATTAGTCTGTCATATTTATGACATTATTCTTTGTCTGCATATTTATATGAACAATTTTATTTATTTGCACATGGGGGGTGTTGATTTTGTTGAAATATGTGCAACAAGAAATGTTAAATTTAGAATGTGCTAAAAATAGACCTGCTAAAAATAACATGTCTAAAAATAGTAGTTTGGCCAGTGAGGTCATTGGCCACATTGGGTGAGAGGTGAAATTGCTAAAAATAGAAAGTTATAAAAATAGAATTTCTAGGTCCCTTCCTATTTATAGCAGTCCCTAGTCTATCTATAGGAAGTAAAATTAATTTTGGTCTTAACAGCAATTGGAAATATTAATTAATTAATTCAGTTGAGTTAATTAGTTAAGGAAATTCGAATTTGAAGTCTTTGTGAGCATGCACATGAGTTGTCCCACTGATTGAGGAATTTATCCTTAATTTCCTCCACTTATTGAGGGAATAAGTATGAGTTCTATAATGAGAGAATCAGTTGACTTAGTTCTAGCTAGTCAAGTCCAATTAGATTATTTTAACAAGTTGTTAAAATAATAAAATATAGTTTGTTAATGCTTGCATGCATGTGACAACTATTATTTTAGATAACTAAGAATTCACTCATGGATAACTGTTGCATGTCAGTTCTGTCAGAGAACCAGTTGAGATCAGATGAGGGACTGTGTATTATAAGATGCTTGGATATTTCTAGTAAGTATTCCTTGCATGGAGAAGGATCTATTTCTAAGAGAAATATGTATTATAGGAGATTGGAGGACTTGTGGCCTATATATTGAGGCCTAGGTAGTCTATGATCTTCATCTTCTGATTACAAAGGGAGCAGGATAGCTTGAGAGCTGATTCTTTTTGTATGTTGTTGAGGATCTCCACTTGATTGATAATACATGGTTGGGGTTTTATGCTGGTGCTTTCCCCTGGATATATCTTGTGTTATGTGTGATTATTTCTCTTGATCAGTTATGCATGTTTCTACTTGATGTTGCTCATGAATTTGATTATGCTTCCGCTTAATGTTTTGTAGAAGTAGAACAAGTATTATGCTTTAGGACATTGCATATATCGGTTTGTTCTACAGGTGAAATTTCTACATGGTATCAAAGCACAGGTGATCAAGCAAGAATAGTATACTAGCAGGAGAAATTTGAAGTTTATTATTCGAGATATAGATCTCAAGTTCTTATCACATCTATTTCATCGATGGCGTTCTATGGTTTGAGGCTTGAGTATGCCCTTGATGGCAGCTCAAACTATATAGCTTGGAAGGATCGCATGGAGGCAATTTTGGAAGATAATGGTCTTAAGGATTTCATTGATCAAGAAATCCCTAAGCCTACTGACAAGACTGAGCAGGTGGAATGGAGGAAGTGTGTGGCTAGAGCTAGGAGAATTCTCTTGGAGGGAGTGCGAGATCACATTGTCTCGAGCCTCCATGGGAAGGAGACTCTGCATGCAATGTGGAAAACATTGAAAGATTTATATCAGAATAGCAGTGATCAGAGGAAGCTGGCACTGAAGGACAAACTTTGAAAGATCAAGTGTGAAAGGGATGAGACGATCTCTATGTATCTGACCAAGCTCATCACATGCAGGGATGAGCTTGCAAGTGTAGGGGTCATGACATCGGATGAGGATATGGTGAGTCTAGCACTCCTTGGCCTTCCTAAGAGCTGGCATAGCTACCAGGACTCGGTGAATGGAAGGGAGAAACTACCAGATTGGGAACGACTATGGTCGGATTTGATGCAGGAGGAGATCAGACGAAGCACCAGAGACAGTTCTTCATCCATGCATGATGAGGAGAACTGTGCCTTAGCGAGTAAGGCAAAGAAGGGGAAGGAGAAGGTTTCTCTTTCCGAATCCAGTTCTTCCAATGATGGGAAGAAGGTTGACAAATCAAAAGTGCGATGCTTTCGTTGTCATGAGGTGGGCCATTATGCTACAAATTGTCCACGGAGGAAATCCAAGAAGGGATCCGAGGAAGGATCTGAAGGTGAGGCACTTGCTTCACAGTTTGAGTTGGATTTCACACTCTTCGCATGCATGGTTTCATCCATGGTGGGAAGTGGTTGGTTTCTTGACAGTGGAGCTTCTTTCCACATGACCGGCGACAAGAGTTTGTTCAGTACTTTGGAGGAGAAAGATCTCCAGATACTCATAGAGACGGGTAATGATGAGAAGTATAGTGTCTCAGGCGTAGGCACGGTTATTTTTCAGAGGGAGCATGGATCTCACCTTACCTTGACCAATGTCAAGTATGTACCAGGACTGAAGAGAAACTTGGCGTCGATCACGATGCTGGAAGATAGAGGCTATGATGTAATCTTCAATAAGGGAAAGGTTTTCCTTAGACACATCATCACTAGACAGTTGAAGCAAATTGGTTCATGGGTCAAGAACCTGTATGCTCTTGAGGTTCAAGATGCATGCAAAGCCTTGAGCAGCAAGGCAACTGATGGAGACTTGGTGGTTGAGAGGGAGGGTATATTACCTCTCAACATGTAGAGCCAGAAGAAGTCTCAGACGATTATGGAGGAGCCACGATTGGTGCAACAGCTTCAGGAGGTTGTGGAGCAGCCACAACATGGGAAGCTAAGTGGAGATCGAGTAGAGACGTCTACTCATGCAGATACCTCCAGTAGGGGAAAACTTCGAGCCAGGTGGGCTGAGGGATCACATGCAGCCATACCTCCAGGTAGGAGGTGGGGAGTGATCGTCCCAAGGAGGAGGGGTAGGATCCTTGAGGTACCCAACCTCTTGGATGAGACCTTGCTACAGGAGCCCCGATGTGGAGTAGCAGGAACTGACTGATTGGGTAGAGACAAATGCAGATGGAGCGGCAGAGAGAGCGACAGTGCAGGAAATCCCAGGATAGCGCATAGCTAGCAGGCTGCAACAATGCGAGAGGCACAAGTGTTTTGCACAGTGCTAGGTGGCACAGAGAGGTGTGCAATGGTGCGAGATGCATGGAGATGTTGCAGTAGCATAGATGTCAGAGAGAGAGCACTTGTCAGCAGTAGGTAGAGCTTCAGCATCAGAGTATGTTCCTAGCCCAACGGAGTGGTCAATTGGGAGTGTTTTTATTCCAAGTGTTGTTGGAGCAAGTGGACCGGGTAAATGTGTTGCATGCAGAACATTCCAGAGTTACAGGATCGGGTTTGAGAGAAAGCCTTTCTTGTTGAGAGGGAGTGCTGAAATATGTGCAACAAGAAATGTTAAATTTAGAATGTGCTAAAAATAGCATGTCTAAAAATAGCAGTTTGGCCATTGAGGTCATTGGCCACATTGGGTGAGAGGAAAAACTGCTAAAAATAGAATTTCTGGGTCTCTTCCTATTTATAGCAATCCCTAGTCTATCTATAGGAAGTAAAATTAATTTTGGTCTTAACAGCAATTGGAAATATTAATTAATTAATTTAGTTGAGTTAATTAGTTAAGGAAATTTGAATTTGAAGTCTTTGTGAGCATGCACATGAGTTGTCCCACTGATTGAGGAATTTATCCTTAATTCCCTCCACTTATTGAGGGAATAAGTATGAGTTCTATAATGAGAGAATCAGTTGACTTAGTTCTAACTAGTCAAGTCCAGTTAGATTATTTTAACAAGTTGTTAAAATAATAAAATATAGTTTGTTAATGCTTACATGCATGTGACAACTATTATTTTAGATAACTAATAATTCACTCATGGATAACTGTTGCATGTCAGTTCTGTCAGAGACCCAGTTGAGATCAGATGAGGGACAATGTACTATCAGATGCTTGGATATTTCTAGTAAGTATTCCTTGCATGGAGAAGGATTTATTTCTAAGAGAAATACGTATTATAGGAGATTGGAGGACTTGTGGCCTATATATTGAGGCCTAGGTAGTCTATGATCTTCATCTTCTGATTACAGAGAGAGCATAATAGCTTGAGAGTTGATTCTTTTTGTATGTTGTTGAGGATCTCCACTTGATTGATAATACATGGTTGGGGTTTTATGCTGGTGCTTTCCCCTGGATATATCTTGTGTTATTTGTGATTATTTCTCTGGATCAGTTATGCATGTTTCTACTTGATGTTGCTCATGAATTCAATTATGCTTCCGCTTAATGTTTTGTAGAAGTAGAACCAGTATTATACTTTAGGACATTGCATATATCGATTTGTTTTACAGGTGAAATTTCTACAGATTTGGATGGAGAAAGCTATGGTTTCTTGAAAGAAGTTGATTTCGACAAACAGGTTGGCTGGATCCATGTAGCTTCCTGAAGCATTGTGTCAACCATGATGGTAGGAATAGTAGCAAGCAAATCAACATTCAACACATCAAATGCATTGTGACCCTGTTCAGCAACTGATCATGACTGCAGAGAAACATTATGGTTTCCAGCAACCCTCTTTTATTATCCTCACATTTTCTCTTCTATCAATATGTAAATGTTCTCGTCATGGTTCCAACAAATATGCTAAGATTTATTCAAGCATGTAATAGTCACTAAACGAGAGAGAGCAGTGAGGAAGCTCAAGAGTCACGAGGGTAGGTGAAAGGTCACTGGTGGAGGTGAAATTTCACCCTCCTTACCTCTATAAATGTACCCTCATGCCTCATTTGGGGATACTTTTAGCACTTGAGTTGTGGCTAGGATTAGATAGTTTTGTGCTTGAGAGCTAGAGGTACTCAGCTCTTGGCAGCTAGTCGGGTGAGCTGCAGTGAAGCTAGGGTTTTTCATTGGGCAATGGTATGAGCAACCCATGTTCCATTGTTGGGCTTTGACAAATTTCAAGATATGTACTTGAATTTGCAGCAAAATTAATAAGATGGTCTTCATGTTTGGCACTGATTCCCATGCTTACTCATGGTGGTTGTGTTGCTTGTCTGATATTTTCACTTTATTTGTATGTGTGCTTTCATACACGCAATATGTTATGAACTAGTTTGTAGTTGTTACATGTATGTTTGCTTTCGAATATGTGCTTACTTATTCTATGCCATGTCAGTGACCTATTGTGAACTTATTTTCAATTAACCTCTGGCATGTTCTTGTTCATGTATGTTTGATTCGGTTTTGGCTCACTAATCCTTGTCATGACATACCTCTTATTAATGTTGTTGTGATTTACCTGTACCTCTTTCTGCAGTTTTTTAATCTTGGGCTAACTTTGTTTCATTGTCTGGGAATTTCACTCTTGTCCTCACTCTTACATCTTTTCATTTGGTATCCAAGAGCATTCATGGTGGCAGTTGGGCCCACATACCAGATGGGGCTCTTATCCCAAATAATGTGAGGTCTAATTGGGACTTCACACCGGGGAGACCCCCTAGTTATTGGCGGAATCCAACACCGTCAATAGGTCTATTTCTTGACACCTAATTATTATCTTCTTGAGATTATTTATAACTTCCTCTAAGGTATCTCCATATACGACAAAGTCATCCACGTAGATTTCTACACAATAATTAATCAAGTCAAATGATATCCCAAGAACAACCGTTTAGAATATGGTTGGGGAACTACATAATTCAAATAGAAGTACTTAGTAGGCATGAGATCCCCATGGGCAAGTAAAGGTGGTTTTATTTTGGTCTTTAGGGTCTACCTAACTCTAATTGTATTTTGAATCCCTTATGGAAAGAAAATATTTTTTTCCTACCAAGGTATCAAGGACTTGATCTATAAATGGTAAGAGAAAATAGTCTTTCAAGGTGGCGTTGTTTAATTCCCTATAATTGATGCACACATACCATTTATCATTTTTCTTTGGCACGATCACTAAGGGTGAAACCCACCAAATGTCAAAAATAGAGTAAATACAATTTTCATTAAGTAGTCTATGGAGCTCTTCTTTAACTATGTGTTTGAGAGTAGGATTCATCCTTCATTATGGATATCTAATAGGTCATAATCCTCATATATATTATAAGTATATATTGGATGTATACCATCCATATCAATATAGTCCTAGGTGAATGTGTTATTATGTGTTTGCAACATATTAATGAGTTTTTCGTGTTGAGGAGTTTCTAGACTAGCATTAACAGTTTAGAGTCTATCTAGGTTAGATTTCGATAAATGAGCTAAAATTCTCAAACATAATACTTGGAGTCATAGCGTCAAGTTGTTGCGTCAATTTAGTTGAAGTGCAAGTTTCTTGGTAATTTTCCTCTAATGTTTGCCCAAATGATGGATGAGTAGGTGTGTGATGATGTGCTATGAAAGTGAAAATTAAATCATCCTTAAAATGTTGTTTAAATATTGTTGCTTGGTCCTAGGTCAAGAGAGGTTTATGAGCCTCCTCGTCACTAAATTCAAGCCAAGGGCGGGTGTTTTTTAGTAAGGGAAGCTTGTGCATGAGGGTGAAGGGTAATCTTTTCAGTGGAATCCCTATGGGAGATGGTCATATCTTTTGATTTACAACTAATATATGCATCAAATATTTCCAACTATGGTCTACCTAAGATCAATGGGTATCCTTCTATGTTGGATTTGAGTTATTGGACCATGAAGTCCCCTGGGTATTCCCACTAGTCTACATAGAAAATTATGTCTTCAAGCATTTCGTTCGAGTTTACTTCTAGTTGAAGGACTGTAGGGTTTGGTTATAGTTAAGGTAACTAGAGTTTTTCTATGGTTTCATTTGTCATAACATTTATAGCTACCCCTAAGTCTATTAGGGTATTAGATATGGAAGTGTTATTGATATTAACACTAACAATTAGACTTCTAAGCTCTTCGCACTTAGCCATGAATATTTGTCCCAACATTAAATCATCCAACTTCCTAAGTACATAAATGGTTTTGGGATATTTTTTTTTCCTACTTGGCTTCTTTAAGAAAAGTTCCTTGACAGTGCTAGTCAAAATTGGAATGTCCTTGGTAGCTTGAAACAAAGGAATCTTAACACACATTTTTGTGTTCTTCTAAGAAATCAAGCGTTGGTTGTGTGGTAGACTTTTCTAGACATAACCTTTCTAAACACAGGTGGTCAAAATGGGCTTGAGTCATTAGAGAGGAATTATTGATTTGATTGTCCAATTCAATAATACTACCCCCTTCACCGTGTTCCTATATAATGGGGGCAACTGGATCATGAAAAACCTTCCCCAAATGTAGATGAATGTCTTTACAATACGTAGGGGAGATAGAATAAGTTCAAAAAAATGGTAATTCAATGTTGTAGGTGGGTTGTACTACTTTATTTTTATGGTCAAGCATAGGTTGGGTAGGTAGCTATGGTAGTATCTAACGAGGTTGAGTAGATGGTAACCGAAATTGGTGCAAGTCTGAATGAGGGGAGTACTATTGGGCTTGTAGAGGCATATTTTTGAAAGGAGAAGGTCCTTGCCATTCTTGGAAACATGATGGGTTTTCGTGATCCGGATTTAAACAGGAACGCAATAGATTACAGAGATAACCATAAATACAGAGGTGCAATAACCATAAACACATATATGCAGCGGAAATAATGATTCATTTCATTAATGGAAAATACTGAATACAACCAGAAATGGAAAGAAAACCAGCTAGGGCGATGGTAGCTATCTCTGAGAAGAGATGTGCGGCTACATGCCTCTGAACTGTTCCGAACTCCATTACAATGAGGCTCGAAGGCCTATTTATTGTTGAGAAACAATGGAAAACCCTTCACATCCCGAAACCTAACCCTAGAAGATGAAACGCCAAATTGTGGGCCCCGTTTGGGTAAATTGGTACATCAATTTCCCGGGGTCGTAACTTTGGCATACGATCTCCGTTTGACGCGCACGATAGCTCGTTAGAAAGATCTATCCGAGTACTACCACTTTGGGAGGCAACATTGGTCTATGACCCATGTTGCCCCAGAATCCCAAAAAAACGTCGTTTAGGGCCTCAAAACGGCTCCGGAAGTTCGGGACCCGAAAAAACTGCTAAAAATAGTAAACTGTGCTACAATTTAGGAAACTGAAAAGACTGAAAGAGACAGTTGTGGGGGTCCAAATGGGTTGGTGGGTGGCCACCAACATCCACCTGGATCATTCCTCCCCCCTTAGGAAGCAATGGTCCCCATTGCGTTGAGTTCCTCCATCTGCTGAACTTGTCCTGCAATCTCTGATGTGTCCAGTGATGGTGGAAAGCATGGTCGACGATGGTCCACCTTGAATACTCGGTGCAAGCGAAGGAATGGAGGAATGCTGTGCTTCAAAGCATTGTTGCCCATAGCCTTGGTACTGCTGTGAGGACCATGTCGGAGTGGTCGGAGCTTCTGATGGGCTCTTGTAAGGCGTTCTTTCTGCAGATGTAACCAAACTTTGTTGCCCACCTGAAACTTATGTGGTACCCCTGTGGGTGAGGAGAAGTTGTTCCTGTGTTCTGTCATGACCGTATCCCTTTGTTGTTGTTGCTGCGTGTAGGAACCCTTTGCAGGGGTCATGGATGTAACAACGATCTTCCCATTATTTTGGGAGTGAACCAGACAAATGAATTTCCTGGTCTGTGATATGAGCTTGCTGCCTTTCTTGGTAGTGATCAAGGATGTGGCAGTAGGTGGGGCTGCCTCTGGTATCCTGTATAATGAATTATTCAAAGAAATAATGACAGCACGAGGCCTTGACTCATACACAGCATGTCGCCTCCACAAGTATGGTTGGCCTAATAATACATCACAAACATCCAGAGGTGTAACATCACACAATACCTCGTCTGTGAAGGGCTTGATGCTGTATGGAAGGCGGCACTGCTGGCGAACTTTCAGATCTCGTCCTTCATGAAGCCACCCGATACTGTACGGCTGCGGGTGCGGTGTAGTCGGTAGGCCCAACCGCTTCACGACCTCTGCTGAAACCAAGTTCTTTTGGCTACCACTGTCGACAATGAATCGTAGCGGTGAACCCTTCACCCACATCTGTGAGTGGAAAAGACGCTCCCCTTCCTCTGGATTTTCGGGCTCATCTTTCTGGATCTTGGCGGTGGCAACAGTGGCGCTGGGGTCCGCATCAATGATCTGCTTCCCTTTACCATTCCCCTTGTCGGGTTCTGGCTCAGGGTCGGAACATGCATCTGATTCGAAAGCCTTCAACTCGGCCACCAGCGACTGCTTGGTCCGACACTCACTTGTGTTATGAGTGGGACTCTTGTGGAACTCACACCACTTCCCTGTGTCTTTCTTCGGCTTCATGGTGTTGTTCTTTTCTTGCGGCTTCGACGGGTTGTCTTGGGTCACCCCGCCTTGGCTTTGTCCTTTGGGCTTCGGATTTGCAGATCCAAAGTCTCGCTTCTTCTGTTTAAACTTTTGCTCGATTTTGACAGCGTATCGGTATGCTGTGCCGAGTGAGGAGATGTTCAAGAACACCATCTCTTCCTGGATGTATCTGTGTAGGCAGCCGCGGTATTTGAGTACCAGATGCAGCTCAGAATCTTTGATACCCAACTGTGTGCGAAGGGTATGAAAAATGTTTGTGAACTCCGGCACATCTTGGTCTCGTCCCTGCCGCAATGTGGTCCATTTGATGTATTTGTCCTCATAGCTTCCGACAGGGTAATACTGCTCCTTGATGGCATCCCGAAAGTCATTCCAAGTGGGTGCGGCTGAAAATAGTGAGCCTGTACTTTCATCCTTCTGCTCGCAGTAGGTTTCCCACCAGTCCTTGACGTGGGGGGCTGCTTTGAGAAGAGCAAAAACAATCTTTTCCCGACTTGAAAATTCATGAACAGAAAAATACCCATCTAGCAGATTTAACCATTTATCTACGGCATCTGCGTCTATTTGACCCTCGAATATGGGGATTTCAAAATTAACTTGTACCTTGAATGGTGTGGCGTTTCCAGAGTTGCTGCTGGAAGCCGATGCGTCACTTCTGGGTAGCCGCTGAAGGATCTGCGCAAAGCTATCCATCATCGCGTTCCTTTGCCGCTCGAGCGCTTCTTCGAGCAAGATTTTGATAGGATCTCCTGCCCCCTCGTCTTTCTTCTCATCCGCCATGGGAGGCCGTCGGGATTTGCGAGGCTGGTCTTGCAAAGGTTCGACCAGTTCAAGCCCTAATTCCTTATATCCCGACCTCGTTGGGGACATGCAAAGAAAAACAGAGAAAAAGCAGACCGCTCTGATACCACTGATCCGGATTTAAACAGGAACGCAATAGATTACAGAGATAACCATAAATACAGAGGTGCAATAACCATAAACACATATATGCAGCGGAAATAATGATTCATTTCATTAATGGAAAATACTGAATACAACCAGAAATGGAAAGAAAACCAGCTAGGGCGATGGTAGCTATCTCTGAGAAGAGATGTGCGGCTACATGCCTCTGAACTGTTCCGAACTCCATTACAATGAGGCTCGAAGGCCTATTTATTGTTGAGAAACAATGGAAAACCCTTCACATCCCGAAACCTAACCCTAGAAGATGAAACGCCAAATTGTGGGCCCCGTTTGGGTAAATTGGTACATCAATTTCCCGGGGTCGTAACTTTGGCATACGATCTCCGTTTGACGCGCACGATAGCTCGTTAGAAAGATCTATCCGAGTACTACCACTTTGGGAGGCAACATGGGTCTATGACCCATGTTGCCCCAGAATCCCAAAAAAACGTCGTTTAGGGCCTCAAAACGGCTCCGGAAGTTCGGGACCCGAAAAAACTGCTAAAAATAGTAAACTGTGCTACAATTTAGGAAACTGAAAAGACTGAAAGAGACAGTTGTGGGGGTCCAAATGGGTTGGTGGGTGGCCACCAACATCCACCTGGATCATTTCGATAGGCCATTATTGCCAAGGCATAAAGGGATACCAATTCTAAAGTGGATACTAGTATGGGGTAAATTGTTGATATGGGCCTTGTGTCTTTCCTTGTGACCATGGCAGCCAAGGTCACTTCGAAGCGAAATTGTCTAGCCTCTTCATTAGCCCCTTGGTAACCTTCCTTAAGTTTTGGAAATGAAGGACAACTTTGGGTAGTGTGATTTTTCTCATAATGTCATGTATCTCTATCTTGTTCAAAGGGAATTCTCATAGGGAATACTTTTTTCCACATTTTGAACTAAAAATAGCCAATGCTAATTTCACTTTATCCTTTTCATGCAAGGTATCTAACTGAGAACTAAGTGTGCTAATTGGATATTGGTTTTGAAATTATCTAGTAAGTTTCTTCATTCAACCTTAGTTACCATTAATCCAAGTTTCTTTGACATCTTGGAAGTTATATCCTCAAATATTATTCCATATTTTCAGTGGCCACATGAATAACATCTACATATTTCATAAATTGCATCATATGACATTTGGGAAAAATCTCTAGCCCCCATTAGGTTTAATATATTAATGCAATCCTATTTAAGCCCTTTGAGAAAAATTATCTACATAATATTCAGATCTAATGCATTTTGTTTTATTCTCCTACGATTAGATTGGGACCTCTCAGCATAGTCTTCTAAACTTTCATCATCTTGTTGCATCAATTTAAAAATCTCTTCCCAATATCCTAGACTTTGTAGTTAGTATTGGTATTTTCCCAAGAACTTTTTCTTCATCTCGTCCCATGGTTGAACAAAATTTCCTCCCAATTCCATGAACCAATGTAAAGCTACATTTTTTAGAGTGGCTAGAAAGAGTTTTGATTTCTAGGCATCGGAAGATTAATCGTAATTACGACTAAGGACATCAAACTCAAAGAGAAAGGTGATCAAGTCTTCACTAGCCAAACCACGGAAGTTAGGGAGGGCATAAGGTGGATAGTTCTTCATGTGAAACAATTTGTCATGGTCTTGAATAGGGAACTCAAAGGTGATTGGTTCTTTTTTCTTTGGCTCCTCTACTTCTTCCCCCGTTCCTATATATACTTTCCTCAAAGATTCTGATTTGTTTGATTTGACTAAAAATAAAGCTACCAAACTTCAAAATGAGAACTCTAGCCCTAAAAAAAAAACCCACTTTTTCACAAACACGCATAAAAAAACATCGAATTCAGAAAGTGGTGATGTTACATCACCTTTTTTTTGAGGGGGCGAGTGAGGATGGCTAAAATTCCAACATTTTTCAGCAAAAAGAAAAATCATGATTACGGAAAACCTTAAAATTCCAACAATTTTCAACAATGACGTTAAAGACAAAATATCATAACTACGAAAAAACTTAGAATTCTCACATTTTACAACAATGGCATTAAAACCATTAAAATAATAGTAATACTATTCTTTAAAGAAAATCAAATAAAATAATAATAATAATAATAAAACACATTATTTTCAAACATTTTTTTAATGAATAATTGTTTTATTAAAAACCAACATTTTAAGGTCCACCTGGGGTAGCTCAAGAGGTAATGGCCGTGGAAATGAAGTCTCACTGAACCGGAAGTCTTGGGTTCAAATCTTGTCCTACCCTCACCCCGTAGCGGGGTGAATAATGGACATGTAAAAACATGAAAAGATGAGTACTACCAAGGTTACAAAAAAAAAACCAGGATTTTAAGGTAAATTTAAAAAAATATATATTAAGAGAAACAATAATTAAAATTTTATATAATAAATAATAATAAATTTAATTAAAAACTAAAACAAAAACTAAAACTAAAACAAAAACAAAAACAAAAAACAAAAAACAAAAAAACAAAAAACAAAAAAAAACAAACAAACAAACAAACTTCAAAATGTGTCTTTACTTTGCGAGGATATGTGTAGGGATTGATCTCAACAAAGATCTTCATAATCGTCTTCTAATAAAACATGAAATCTTTCAATGGACACGGGTGATAGACTGTGAAAATATGACTTTTAGATGTGGACTTGCTTCCAAACATGACATTTGCATAATTCTTTCCCACAAGCAAAACATGCATCAAAAAAGAAAGAGGCAAGCCCCTAAGCAACGGGGATGGCAATTTCTTGACAGTTCATAGGATGAAAAAGAAGAGCCCAAAAAAAAATCATCCAAATTAAGAAGTACATACTCAACCTAGAAACCAATCAAATGGCGGTGAAGGGGACAAGTCCAGATAAGTGGATGCTTCCCAGAAGGTTATTGAATCAACAAAGATCATAGTTCCAGAGTAACAGAAAGTGAAATTGCCAATGGAAAAGGATTCTGGAGGCATAAAGTGATCTCATGTATATGATAGCTTGGTCTCAGACAAAGGTATCCCCTGGCAAATAGATAGAAATCAACTGACAATAGTAACAATTGCTCCCAATCAAGGATTTTGGCGAAAGGTGGAGAAAAGGAAAGGAAAAATGGGAAGCTAAGTGATTTTTATAACACTTAGCCCCATAATATTGATGTATTTTTTTATATATTTTCTTATTCATTTTGTGCATCGGCTGCAAAACTAATATGATAGAATGCATTTGAGCATTTGCAGAATGTAATTTGTTCCTTGTTTTTCAAGTTGAGTAAAATTATGATTTTTTCTTCAGAAAATAAAAATAAAAGTATAATTAAAAAAATAAAATAAAATAAAAAACATACATTAACAAACTTCTAAATTTGTTGTAAAATATATATATATAAAGCTCATATGCAGATTTGGAAGACTGCCAAAAAGTTTTATTTAAAGGTCCCTAGTTCTAGGGTAATGTTGGACTATTCCTAACCCCTTGTTTTCCATATTTCGACCCTTCTACATTGAGCAATGATTACCAAGCTACCAATATGATTTTGACTTCCTAATTTTCCTGCTCACTTGTGGCACCATGAAATCTTCCAGGGCATTGGAAACTACCTTGGTTGTTTCCTTGCAACTAATGCTTCTTGTGGGCAACTTGGAGTTTACACCTATAGAAAAAATTGGGTTGAAATCAATATTAGTAAAGGGTTAACAAATCAAATTAATTTAAAAATAAGGTATTTTCATACGACCCATGCTCTGGACTGTGAGAATACTACTTTTCACTACCACTCCTGTCATCAAATAGGTCATTTATAGAATTCTTCCTCTATTCAAATCTCATCAAAAGTGGAGCATTTGTAATTCCATAGCTAAAATTTACTAGCCTTGTGACCCACCTCCTATGGAGAGAGGCTTCCTCTGATTTGAACAAGGATGATGAAGGATCTGATGACAAAATGCATTCAATGGACAAAGCTCAGTGTTCATCTCCTCAAAATTTTCTTGAGGATCTTGTTATGAAATGAGCTCCTTCACTAAGCACAGAGATTGTGAATAATAATGCTTCTTCATGTGCATTGATGCGAGCTGATGAGTCAACTTCTTCTGACTCTAACAAAGATTCTCCTTCAACACGCAATGATAATCTTTAGATCACTTTGATAAACCCGCCTTTAGAAGGATGGGTCAAGGTTTTGAAAAGGAAAGGAAAGAAAAGTCGCTCTAGGGACCCGCCCCAAATTGGGTGATTCTCTTTTGTAATTATTTCTTTTATTCCTCTATGTCTCCCTTGTTATTCTCACTCTCATACATCTTAGTTATGTTCTTGTCAGTGTATGGCACATTGTGCTAGAGAAAGAGCCATGATTGTATATGATGTATTTCATTTTTTATTCATCAATAGAATCTTTTAAACTTACAAAAAATAAATAAATAAATAAAGGCGATAGAGTGAGCACTTGCCTCCTACCATATATACCTTGGCCCTTGCGATGTGTGATGTCCTTATGTTTTTTGTTTTTAAAATTTAATTATTTATGTTTTGGGGCTTTTTTTTAATTAAACTATATTTAATTTATCCCATATTTTATATTTTTTCAAATTTAGACTTCAGATTTATTTTTAATATTTTTATTTTTATAAGTATTTTTCAAATTATATATATATATATATATATATATATATATATATATATATATATATATATATATATATATATATATATATATATATATATATATCTGTTCGCTTGGGGTAGCTCAATTGGCAATGACCATGGAAATGAAGTCTCATTGAACCGGAAGTCTTGGGTTCAAATCTTGTGCTATCCCCTGGATTGGGGTGAGAAGTTGGACATGATGAAGATGTAGTCTTGCCAAGCTTACAAATAAAAGAATTATATATATAAAGTGTTTTATTTGGTTTTAGTTTTTTTAATTTTTTGTTATTATTTTTAATTTCTAAGTTTTTTTAGAGTTACTTTTCAATTTTGAAAAGTAAAATTATTTCTTTGTTATTTTAAATAATTTTCTTCCTTGAACAAAATGGCCTTTTCCCTTAATTTTTAAGAAAAAAACTTGCTCTTTTGAGTTTCTAAGAATAGAAAGATGATTTTTTCATCTTATTTTTAATTGATTTTTCCCCTATAAATTTAAAAAAATAGTAATATTTACAATTTTTTAATGTAAATTATTAAAAAATAATAATCAATTAACAATTAAACAAAAATTATAGCCTCAAGGGTTAATTCAAGCGGTCTAGAGCGAGACGTGAAATTCTTTGAGGTAAGGCCCCATAATCATGACCAACAATTTACCCGGTTTACCATCCACAAAATGTGGGGAAGTACTCTATGTTTCCCGTGCCTCATTCCAAGTAATAAAATTAAACAAAAATTATGTAACGTTACATTTAAATTTATAGTAGTCTTTATGTTTTTCATTTTCAAGGGCATCAATGGCCAAGGCCATAATGTAACTAGTTCATAATGTTAACGCCCAAAATAAAATGAAATAAAAATTAGATAAATTTGAAAAGCACCTAAAAGATAAATATTTGAAAGAAAAAAAAGGCGTACAAACTTAAGGTGTTGATTTTTAGGGTTTTTCGTAGTCATGATATTTGTTCTTTAATCCCATGGTTGAAAATTGTCAGAATTTTAACCTTAAAAAAGGGTGATGTTACATCACCACTTTTTCATTTCGTGTTTTTTCATATTTTTCATAGTCATGATATGTAGGTTTTAATTCCATGGTTGAAAATTGTTTGAATTTTAACCTTAAAAAAGGGTGATGTTACATCACCACTTTTACATTTCGTGTTTTTTCATATTTTTCATAATCATGATATTTAGGTTTTAATGCCACTGTTGTAAAATGTTTTGATTTTAATCAGGGAACAAAAAAGGAAAAAGAAAAAGAAAGAAAATAGAGTTGGTGATGTTTCAACATCACCACTTTTGCATTTTGACATATTTTTTCTGCATATTTCATAGTCATGATATTTGGTTATTAATGGTAAGGTTGAAAAATATTGGAATTTTAACCTTGAAATGAAAAAAGGGCGATGTTGCATCATCACTTTCCAAATCGAGCATAGAAATTAGAACTAAATGCGACATTAAAAAAATGAGAACTCGGTCAAGTTCTTATTAAGTTGATAACTTTGTTTGAAGGCTCGAGTTCTTCTACAAGAATTTCACTTTCATAATTGGGAGATCCTATGGTTGGGATATTAATGAATCTGTTGGATAATGATTTGACTTTGGGAGAATCAGTTACTATGTTGGATGTTATTTGTTCTTTTGGGTTCTTTGGTAGAGTTCTTGGACCACCTTGGGAATTGCCTCATCTACTTACCATTGTGTTAGTATGTTGAGGAGCTCTTACTGCACCACAAGATGATACTTTGTATCATGTATCTAACATGATCTAATTGAAGATACTATAAACAAAGGCCGACAGAGAGGTAGTTGATAATTCCCTAAGGTTATATTAGTTTGGTATCTTTCCTATAACTAATCTAAGGCAATTGTCTTAATTCTTTGAGTGCCCCCCGACAATGGTACCAAAAATGATAGTGTTTATATGTGTTTTCCTATTATCAGAGTGAAATCATGTTACACAATCATTTAGTTTATCGACCCAGCTTCTATTTGAACTTGTGAGACACTTGGTGCAGTATACATAGAAGAAGGAAATTGCCTCAACAAAATCAACTACTATATGATTTAATCTAACCTTCTCACTATGTAAATAAAAAGACAATTCAAATTTAAATCTAAGTTAAGGCATAAACCTATGATAACAAAAACAATAAACAATATTCACAATCTCAACTTAGATAACGGCATGTCACATGTCAGAGCCGTCGAGAACCATGTCCATAACCTAACATTTAACTCTATATACTAAGTGTGGCATGAGAACATGGTGATTTTGCAATACCCCGATTTCGTAGCAAATACAACTAACATGAAATTAAAATAAACCACACAAGAAACTAAAATAAATGATAGCACACAATGAATGATTAACCAACTAAGGAAGTGAAACTACATAATACTATATTCATGCATTGAATAGCAGAACACCGTACCTCTAGTGGGCCCCCTCAAGGTGTGCTCCATGTAGGCTCTAAAACATCACCAAAACAACACAACAATACAGTTCCATTGATTATATATATATATATATATATAAGGGACTTGCCAGCAGCATGAATGGAGCGGTAAAATCCCTTTGAGTTCAACGAAACAGTTTCTAAACATAACAAAAATTAAAACAATATATATTTTGATTGGATCATGTCAACTAGCCATTGCAATGATCAGACCATTTGGATCTGTTTCGGTAGACTAGTGTATTAAATCTCCTTTGTTTGTTAATTCTTAGGTAGGTGAATCCATGCTGCATTTTGTTAGGCATGGGGTTCTTCATTCTTAGGTTGTTTCAAAGGCATATGGAGTAGTTATACAATTATCAATTGGTTTGGATCGATGCCTTGTTTGACACTCATGACTATCACATGGAACCAAATATGGAGACACATTGAGGCAAAACCCTCAAGATGCTGATCGAAATTGATGTGAACTTGAATATGCCTATTTATTAAACCCTCAAAATGACCTAGAGATATTCCTGATGGTTAAACCCTCGAAATGACCTGGAGATATTCCTAATGGTTAAACCCTCACGATAACTTGGAGACTAGTCACACTTCAATTTCAAGATAGTAAAATCGTTTTATGCACCCTAACTTATAACAATGCAAATAATCTCTTTACACATCCTAATTATACCAATGGATGAAATAAAAGATGGAAATGGCAACTATATTTACCTTTAGCAAGAATTACAATATGGGAACGATTCTTATTTATAATGAAAGGGACATGATCAAACAATGGAACACATATTCACACTTGAATTTATTATTTCTTTTGTAGACTAGGGGATTAGTGACCGATTAGTCATCAAGGTGAGGTATGAAATATAAATTAAATCATCACAACTAAACCCCATAAGATATTTGTGATAATGGTGAAGTCACATATAACAATGACTCATGAAACAAACCTAGGTTGCTACACCCCCATAGTAAAATTCATGATTTAAGTGAGGTACCTAAATGCCCTATATAAAATCTTGTGATTGGAGCGGGGTGCTTACCATTTTAGTCTAGTGACCTCGAGCCAAAAAGGTTACTACTGGGATTTAAACCAGAGTGGGGAGGATATCAATTCCTCCTATCAACCACTTGAGCTACCTACATCTTAATCCTTGAAGGTCTATTGTTGCTTTGTTGACTTTAGGAAGGCCTTTCAACATGGTTCCCAAAATGGTTACTCATTGAATGGCTTCATACAGACTTGAGGGTCCTTGATCTTTTGGTCTCTATTATAATGTGACTTTATGAGATTTTTGTGTCAATATTTTATACATCATGTAGATTCTTTGAGATTAGTACTATTGGTATCAAATAAGGTTGCCCTCTCTCTCCTATTATCTTTGGGGTCTACATTGTTTTGTTGAAATGATTCATCAATCATTGTGTTTTTGCTAAAGATGGTTGTGTACTTCATTAGGGTCTTATCTTTGTCTTCGTATTTGTGGATAATGTGGTCTTGTTGGCTTTCACTCCCAAAGGTTTGAAGAGATAGCTCGATGTTTTGGGTTGATTTTGTGATCTTTGGTAACTAGAAATGCTTCTTAAGAAAACCACCTCTTATATAGGGGTCCTTTTACAAGTCCCAATTTGAATAAGAAGCTTACATCCTAGCTATAGTTTTTCAAAGGGAATACCTTAGCCTTGCTTTCAGAGAACATTTTGAGATTCATTTTCTAGGACATGCCATTAAATTTTATGATCTTTTATGCCCTCATTGGGCCCAAAATTTTATATAGATCCATGATTGAGGGCATATTTCAATAACATAGAGTGGTCTTGTATCAAAAGGGTCCAAAGTATCATGTTCCAACATCTTATTAGAGAAAACAAAATTCCCCACCAATACATCATATAATAAATTTTGGTACACATCCCCTTCACCTTGAGACAACTTTTAAGACAATCATCTTTCTTCACATAGTATGAAGAATCATAGGGTTCTCTTTGAGGTATACGCATTCCTAACATTATTTTTTTGAGAGACTCTCATCCTTGGTTAGTGAGGATGATATTGTTGTTGGTTGTTTCAAGCATAATGATCATGAGGTGGTGGGTATTTTGATTACTTATCTCCCTCCCTACTTGATAACCCTCAACACCCCCCCCCTAAAGGAGAAAATTAATGCTATGACGGGAGGGTGGGGGTATATTTGCAAGTACTTCACCTATGTTTTTGATCTGATAATGAGATCTAAGACAATAATAAGGTATTGCAGACTTATGTGCATGGATTAGTCTATGTCATTTTATGCAATGGATCGATAAGATTGTGAAATGCACAGACAATGAAGCAGTAAACAAAACATAATAGACAACACATAACACAGCAAATTTAATGAGGAGTTCACCCAATACTCCTGGGCTATATCTCCAGGTCCAACCTTCAGTGGTGGCCTCTCTATTATGTCTTCAAGCAGAGTTCTTTTTACAACAATGAGCTCTATTTGAGCCTCACACACAACGGAATACAATAGCAAGAGCTTACATGAACCTCTCAATTTCTCTATGAGTATACAAACTCCCTCAATGCTCTCTGTCTCTGTGCTAACTCTGTCTCGGCATTTGCCTGCAATACTTCCTCTTCCTACTGCGCTCTCTGTCTGTCGTTTTATAGCCAAAACTACGCTACCTGTTCGTTTCACGTTCCTGTCTCTCGGTCTCCCCGGCCTTTGTCCGCTTCGAATCCCTCTCTCGACGTGATGCAATCATTGTTTAACACTTAGAGAGGAGGTGGCCACCCATTCTGTAACGCCAGAGTGCCTCGGGCCTCTGAAACTCCTAAAATAGCCACGCTCTTTTAAACACAGGGAAAATGTATTTTCACAGAGAAATTCCACCAAAACTCAATATATCGGACTTTGAAAGTCCTTAAATATGATTCATTCCTCTATCGGGTCCGCCCACAAGTTGCTATCGCATATCGGAAGGGCCTGTCCCTTTGCATTTCGGAAATATATCACAACAGTGAAAATGCATTAAATTGCCTTTCCTTCGGACTTGAAATTTTATAGAATAGCCGTAAGGCACCCTTTTGGGTCCGGCTTATCGCATCGGCACTTTCCCCTTCGCATTTCGTTTAACAAACGGAACTGTGACAATACATTAAAAATTGTGTTTATCAGATCTCAAGATCCATACAATATGGCCTATAATATTATCAGGTCCGGTCCATCGGATCACGTATATGCATGTAATCCCCGCTCCTTTGTATTTTTCGACTGCAATTTGGCACCGCAACGTGGGTCGTCGATCTGCGCGCTTGATCAATGGTCCTCATTGACCCTGCCAGTCGCTATCGCATCACCCATGAGATCTTTGTCGATCGTCGTCGCAACTCTTATGTGGGTTCTGTCGATAAGCACTGATAGCGATCCGTCGATCGGATCTGGACTGTTGATCGGCCAGATCCGACGGCTATTGTGTATTTCACTGTTCCGCCTCCGATAGCTCCATTTTCTCTGTTTTCACGGGTTTTGGGCCTCCCGATAGTGTTTCCTCGCCATGCTAAGGGTGTTCCTCTTACGATAACTTTGATATTTTTAGAATATTTTGATCTTTGGCACGATTTTTAAAGAAATTATGAAGACTTAGAGAGCATTCTCGTATCCATTTGGATCACGCCTTCCCACTGAAAAAGGCTTTTGGACCACCAAAAGTTGGTTTTCAAGCATCGCTTAAGTGAGGATACATCTGCCTCACTTTCCCAATCTCTATCTGTTGGGTTGCGGAGGTCCCACGTAATAGTTTTGGGGCAGAAAGCCCAAAAAGTAGGATTAAATTATTGTAAAAACTCTGAAGTATGCGGAGCGTGAAGTATAATAGGATTGAGTCAAAGGGTAGTCCGCCCGAAAATAATGTAAAGAAATATAAATAGAGTCGGCCCACGCAGGGATCACGGGCCAAGGAAGGGTATAAATAGAGCGCGGCTCTATGAGGGAAAGGTAGTTTTCGGGTTTTGGAATAAATGGAATGTAATGGGTTATTGAGGAAGATAGTATGAAAGTGTCTGTAAGTTCGGGTCAAGGATGAGGGTAGTAGATAGAAGCTCTGCAGCTGTGTGCGCAGAGGCCTGGAAAGTCCGCAGCTCTATGCGCGGACCCCTGCAGCTTAGTGCGCAGGGCGGATCTGAATGTATTAAGGATAAGTGGAAATAAAGATAAGTTCTTCTGAAATTTTGTATTCCTTTTGAGCTATCGCGAATCTGAATTTCATAATATTTGGTTAATTTAAACTGCTTATTGTATGAATGAATGTAAATCTAGGTTCATTTTAATGCCGAATCAGTTGTAGGGGTTAAATGTTTGCTTAAAGATCTGTTAATTTGTAACTGCATTATCTAATAGAATAGCGCATTAATAGAAAAACATAATCAATCTAGATCTGTGTCAATATCGGGTAGCACGGAGCTTTAAACCAGTGCGCGAACCCTCCAGACCATCCTAAGACATCCCTAGGGTGCGGAAACCTGGTTCCAGCACCCTCCCCTGCTACCTCGAGTGAGACCTCAGTCCGCGCTCCATGGGTTGTTGCCAAAATTGCCGGTAGCTACGGGATTTGTTTGGCTAAATAATTCTTCCAAACCTGGGTCAGGCCCCTATAAGCCAACATATGGTTCCATTGCTGGGATCGGGATCTACATAAGGGGTGTCTGGTGTGAAAAGCGGGGACTATAGAAAATAATGTTGAAAAGGATCAGGGACGGTAGTAGAGAAAGGGTAACTATGGCAAACACGGTCCAGTTACCAATGTTCAAAGGAGCAGGAGGCGAAGACCCAAAACAATTTTGGTTTGTGCTAACATCAGTATGGAACGCGTAGCAAGTCGCGGATGATAATATCAAGAAAGCCATATTAGTCAGTGCATTATAGGATCGAGCGCTAACATGGTACATGAAGTATTCAAGCATCAACCCAACGGCGAGGATAACGGACATCCATACTGAATTAACAAAAGAGTTTAGCTAGCCAAAGTCATAAGCGCAGTTGGTTGTAGGATTCAAAGAGATCATGATGATGCATGGTGAGACCCCGTGGGACTTGGATCAGAGGTTGAAAAGCACCATTCGCGAGGCTAACATGACCCTGACGGATGCACAACACCGCGGTTGGTTCATTGCATCATTAACGCCATATTTGAAGACGGCTTTGTCACAACAAAAAATCTCAACCCAGGCGGAAGCGCTGGAGGCAGTAATGTGGCTGCATGAAACCCCGGTACAAGACCCAGGGTTGGGAGTCCAGCAAATCCAAGCGCATGTTCAACACTTGTGTTTGGAAATACAGAAGTTAAAACCGGAACAGACACCACGTTCGGAAGTCCGGGAGGAAGTATGGTGTATAAAGTGTAGGAGCTAGGGACACGATAAGGATCATTGTTCGGTCTCGGTGAATTTTGTGGTCACGGGGGGACCGACACCATTGCGACAAGAGGCATAGGTAGGGTCGGGCGCGACCACCCCGCTCTGGTGTGCAATCTGTCAGGTAGGAGGAAAGCACAACACTGATAACTGTCATTTATTGCCAAAATACAACCAGACCCCCAAGCAGCTCTTTTGTAACTTTCGTAGATCGATGGGTCATGAAGAAAGAG
Organism: Pinus tabuliformis; assembly: GCA_031772625.1. NCBI lineage: Eukaryota > Viridiplantae > Streptophyta > Pinopsida > Pinales > Pinaceae > Pinus > Pinus tabuliformis. Next base: position 1,022,828,024 of record CM062819.1, on the reverse strand, counting down.
ATTGTTAGAGCTATCGAATGTTAATGGACTAGGCACCTGCCTACAGAATGCAGAATGAGGTGCGAAGTCAGGATCCAGCAATGGCAATGGCGTGCGGAGGATTCCCGAGACGGGGTCGAGGACGAGGCATAATAGGATTAGGAAGGGGTCGTGGGCAGCTAATCTATTACAACTGTGGAGGACCAGGACATTACGCACGGGATTGTACTAATCCAACCAGAATATCATGTCCTTATTGTGAGCAATTCGACCATGAGTTGCTAGACTGCCCCATGTTGATAGCACAAATTCGTGACAAGAAAGCGGCGCCCCCTACAACAACACAAAATGTGCAGATGATGAGATCTGAACCACACGACGATGAACCTACGGTAAACATGGTAGTGTGAAGCGATGTAGCCACAGGAGAGGTCAATAAGAAGAGTGATATGGAAGCTAGGGAAAGCTTCATGGGCGTCTCTACTCGAGGTAGTAGGGATCAACGTGAGCTAGCTAGGGATCCCTCGATGTTGACTACCTTCTCAGAGACATGCATAACACTGCTCCGCGACAACAGGGCAATTACAAGGTTACAGGAAGTGATTAATAGATGTGCAAGATGGAGTGAACCTCACGCAGTTCGAAAGTTAGGAAGACGCACATCATGGACGGGTCAGGAGATGCAGTTAACAGCGCAGATTGGCGACATTGAGATGGATCAGGTCATTCTGGACCTAGGTTCGGATGCAAACGTATTGCCTAAACAGAATTGGGAACACATGGGTAAGCCCACACTACAATGGTCTCCTATTCAATTGCGGATGGCCAATCAACAAAATATCTTGCCCATGGGAAGACTGGAAGGAATTACAGTAGATATTGATGGTGCAAGTACTCGGACGGATTTCGAAGTTATTGAAATCTTGGACGAAAATAGCCCGTGCCCGGCATTGCTAGGGATAGACTGGGCCACTGACATGAATGGGGTTATTGACCTTAAACAGGGGAATATGGTATTTGAGAAGAATTCGCTCTGTGTAGTCATTCCTCTAGATCCAACAGATAGACTGCGCTACACAGAACCTGTGCGCAACGAAGAAAAGGACGATGCACTAGATTGTATCTACAAAATTGCTACAAATAGGCCGAAGGAGGAGCGAAGACTCTCGCGAGGCTACGCCGGCTGATGCATCGGCGATTCAGATGAAGAGGACGAGCGATGGCGAAATAGGGTGAACAGGGTAACCACGTTACACTGCAATATGATGACAAAATCGTTGTATTGTGTTAAGGCTTAGAACCGCCCACTGCCAATGTATGATGGGCTGACAGTAGTGGATGAATTTCTGGTTAAATTCGAAAGCGGTACCAGAGTACCAACAGTTTGATGCGATAAAATGGACCTTGCGCGCGACACCAGCGTGCTTCTGGGGCACCCATGAGGGGACCTTCGAAAATTGGTGAAGTTGCGGGTGCATGATGCAGATACGATTTGGGAACCCAGAGCTACGAATAATAGAGAAATACGATGGCCGAGAGGATCCATGCCTGCACCTGACCAGATGGACCAAAGCTTATGGTGCGGAGCCTCAACCAGAATGGGTGCACTTATTTTATCATACCTTGGATGCCATTCCATAGAACTGGTATACAGAAACAGAGCTCTGACATGGCACCGGAGAGTGGGATATCCTGCGCAAAGGATTTCTGTCGACATTTCTTTTTTAGGACCAATGGACGGATATCATGGACGATGCATTACAATTGATAAAAACCGCCATATTCATAACACCGCCAGAACTAGAAGAAGTCGTGCCATCAAACTGGTCGCGACAGTTGAGCCAGGCCTTAGCATGTTACAATGTACAAGTAGAAGATGATGAGGATGACCCACGTAACATCAATATACCAGAATCTGAAGGGAATCGCAAGGTGCACGGCCCCAAGATAGAAGATCCAAACATCACGACGCCATTGAAAACAAAGCAAGTGAATATTAGAACAGAGGAAGAGCCGAAGTATGCCACGCTTGGGGACTATTGGGACGACGCCACGGTGGAAAAGGTCGTCGAGTTACTCCGAGAATACCAAGATTTATTCCCTACAAAAATTACGGAGCTGAAAGGGATTCTAGGAGACTTAGGAATGATGAAGATAACTTTGAAATCAGATGCAAAGCCAGTGAAACAGCGACCCTACCGATTGAATCCAAAATACAAAGCAAAGGTCCGCAAAGAATTGGACAAGATGCTGGCAGCAGGCATTATTGAACCAGTCGAAGAGCCCGATTGGGTAAGTCCTATGGTCATATAAGAGAAGAAACAGAAGGGTGAGATCCACATCTGCGTAGATCTGCAAAAGCTCAATGATGCTTGTGTTAACGATCCGTTTCCAACACCCTTTATAGATGAGGTACTAGAAAATGTGGGCGGGTAGGAAACATACTCCTTCACAAATGGGTTCTCCGGGTATCATCAGATCAAGATCGCGCCAGAGGACTGGAGCAAGACAATGTTTGCTACCAAATGGGGTTGTTTTCAACATACAGTAATGCCCTTTGGGCTGAAGAATGTGTCGGCGATATTTTCTCGTATTGTGGTAGCTACATTCAAGGAATTTATCCATAAGTTCTTAGAAGTCTACCTGGATGACTAGACCGTATTTTGCTTGGTTAAGAAACATGTCGCGAGCTTACGATTGATGTTGGATACCTGTCGTTGGCACCAAATTGCGCTTAACCTAAAAAAGTGTACTTTCCACATCCCTTTCGGGAACTTGTTGGGCCATGTCGTTTGTAAGCAAGGACTGATGGTGGATCCGGCAAAGATCGTTGTCATACTAAATCTACAAGCACCGCAAAATGTAAAGCAACGACGCGCTACATTAGGACACACGGGATACTACCGGAAATTTATAAAAATCTATGCCCAGATCACGGCTCCAGTGGAACAGTTACTGAAGAAGGATGCTACGTATTGTTGGAACGAGGAATGTAACAATAGCCTGGAAACGCTTAAGGAAAAAATGGCATCTGCCCCTATCTTGGTCTTTCCAAAGTGGGATGTTGAATTTCATGTACATGTCGACGTGTCGTGTATCACGCTGGGTACTGTACTCACTCAAGAAGGAGCGGATGGCATCGATCACCCGATTACGTTCACCAGCCGCAGGTTGTCCAAAGCTGAAAAGAATTACTCTGCTACTGAGCAGGAGGGATTGGCAATGGTATACGAGCTCCAAAAGTTCCATCACTATTTACTCGGCTAACATTTTAAGATGTATACTGATCACTCCGTGCTCAAGTACCTAGTGAATAAGCTTGTGTTTGGGGGGGGGGGGGGACGCATCTGTCGATGGTTGCTGTTGTTTCAAGAATACGACTTTGAGGTTGTTGTAAAGCCGGGACATCTAAATGCAGGTCTGAATCACCTGTCCCGAATTGAGACCGGTGAAGAACCAACAAATCTAGAGGAGGGACCCCCGGACGCCCAGTTATATGTCGTGCGCATTGCAGATGGCCACTTTAAAGATATTATCCACTTTTTAACCACGGCAACTGCGCCGCAGGGGTATTCTGTCCAGCAAAAGAAGGAATTAGTGATAAGCGCAGCAAATTTTACCATAATTGTAGCCCACCTCTACAAGATGGGCAACGATGAAATATTGCGTAGGTATGTACCAGAATTCGAGCATGGACAGATCTTGGCTGGAGCACATGGAGGGGTTACTGGCGGATATTATGCGGGCCGTGCCACAGTCCAGAAGATTCTTTGCGTTGGGTTATGGTGGCCCACTCTACATCAAGATTCGAAAGCATACTGTTGGGCCTGCATGTATGCCAACGGAAGGGAAAACCATTGCGAAGGGATGAAATACCCCTTCAACCACAGATGACTCTACAGCCATTTGAGAAATGGGTGATCTACTTTGTCGGGCCTATTGAACCGCGAGGAAAGACGGGCGCGCGTTATATCATCATTGCGACTAAATATTTGACCCAATGGGCCGAGGCACAACCAGTTAAGGATTGCACGACTGCGACAACAACAAAATTCTTGTTCGAGAACGTCCTGACCAAGTTTGGCTGCCCCAAAATTCTCATGAGTGATAGGGGAGCGCATTTCCTGAATGAAACGATCAGTGTACTCACTGAGGAATTTCAGATATATCACCAACAGAGTACGCCCTACCATCCGCAAGCAAATGGGACCGTTGAGGCCTTCAACAAAATTCTAGAGACCGCGTTGACTAAGGTTTGTAATGCGCGACGAAATGACTGGGACTTGTGTATCCCTGCTGTGCTATGGGCATACCGAACTACGTGCAAGAAGTTGACAGGCCAAACCCCGTTTTGCTTAGTCTATGGCAAGGAGGTTGTTATTCCTATGGAATATATTGTGCCTAGTCTGCGTATCACGACACTCACAAATATGGCAGACCGCGGGGCATTGGAAGAAAGGCTTGCACAACTAGAAGAATTAGATGAGGAACGCTTTGCGGCCAGATTCCATCAGCAGGTACAGAAACAACACGAGAAAGCGTGGCATGATCGCCATATCAAGGTGCGCACATTTAAGGAAAATGATCTAGTATTGCTTTATGACAGTAAGTTCGAAAAATTCCCAGGTAAACTACGCATGCACTGGTTGGGACCCTATGTCATCAAAGAAGTTACCGATGGGGGCGTGGTTCAACTGACTAAACTCAATGGAGACCCATTTCTAGGAAGAGTGAATGGCAATCGCCTAAAGCTTTACACGGATGGGTCAACCACTTGACTAATCGAAGGAAGGATAGTCTCACCGCTCCACCCAGTTGGAAGAGAGCGAGGGACGACAAAGCAGCTTGGGGGACAGATGTGTGAGTACTACGATGTGCGTACATTTGACCAAACACAAGGATCGCGGTTGCGCAAAAAGAATCACGCGGATGCGGTGATACAAGACACGATGACCGTTGATATCACTATTCATGACAAGATGTCTGAATTATGGCAAAAGGGAGCAGGCGGCGGGCAATTAAGAGAAATAGTATGAGTCAGATATGAAACGAGCTGCCACAAATCTTACACAAGCAGTTTACATGCGCAGGAACAGGCGGTAAGCAGTGAATTTGAAATTCGCATGGCTTATAAATCACCAAGGGCGGTCTACACTTCGGAAACACATATGACGTTGTTCATTAGCTTTGCACAAGACATGTGCCCCACGGTAGTGATCTAGCCGATGGAGAAGTAGGACTCTTTAAGGGGTATGGTGTTGACCACTACAGGCATCTCGCAGGCTACAACATCACTGATAAGGGATGTACCAGAAAAGAGGGAACACGAAGCCGAATTGGTCTGGATGTCGTTGCCTTGCCCAGGGACAGGTCGGCGCACTACGATACAACAACGAAAGGATGGACAGACGATGACCACGGGTAGATATGTAGTTAATAAGCCGTCTCTGATGTCCCTCGAAGATTGGGATCTTGCGGACAGCAGCTAGGGTCTTGCAAAATTGCAACATAAGCTGCAGCAGACGGTGCAAAGAAAAGAGATGAAGGTCAGAAGTGGCTGTGGTGGTACCAGGAGGTCCCGTATGCGGCTCCCCCGCTCGCGTTAAAATCTTATGAGGGGGTGTTCTGTGTTAACCGAGCAAAGCAGAATGAGCATCATTGGTTGCAAGATGTGGTAGAAACACTGAAGCAAGAGCCAGACGAAGTGTTACAGGAGACAATGAAAGAGCAGCATGACGACAAGCACCACTCAAAGGAAGGTGAACCGTGAAGCCAAGGCAGAGCGTCTAGCTGTGCCGGTGAGTGACTCGAGACGAGTCACGATGATTGTGTTGGGGGACTGTTGGGAAGAAAGCCCAAAAGGTAGGATTAAATTATTGTAACAAATCCGAAGTATGTGGAGCATGAAGTATAATAGGATTGAGTCAAAGGGTAGTCCGCTCGAAAATAATGTAAAGAAATATAAATATAGTCGGCCTGCGCAGGGATCGCGGGCCAAGGAAGGGTATAAATAGAGCACAACTCTATGAGCGAAAGGTAGTTTTTGGGTTTTGGAACAGATGGAATGTAATGGGTTATTGAGGAAGACATCTGAAAGCATCTGTAATTCTGGGTCAAGGTTGGGGGTAGTAGATAAAGGCTTTGCAGCTGTGAGCGCAGAGGCCTGGAAAGTCTGCAGCTGTGTGCGCGGACCCCTGCAGCTTAGTGCGCAGGGCAGATATGAATGTATTAAGGATAAGTGGAAATAAAAATAAGTTCTTCTGAAATTTTGTATTCCTTTTGAGCTATCGTGAATCTGACTTTCATAATATATGGTTAATTTAAACTGCTTATTGTATGGATGAATGTAAATCTGGGTTCATTTTAATGCACGAATCAGTTGTAGGGGTTAAATGTTTGCTTAAAGATCCTGTTAAGTTGTAACTGCATTCTCCAATAGAATAGCACACTAATAGAAAAACATAATCAATCTGGATCTGTGCGAATACCGGGCAGTGCGGAGCTTTAAACCAGTGCGCAAACCCTCCAGACCACACCAAGACATCCCTAGGGTGTGGAAACCCAGTTCTAGCACCCTCCCCTTCTACCTCGGATGAGACCTCAGTCCACGCTCCACGGGTTGTTGCCGAAAGGGCCAGTAGCTGCGCGATTTGTTTAGCTAAATAATTCTTCCGAACCTGGGTTAGGCCCCTATAAGCCAACATTATCCATTTGGCACTGCTGGGTTTTGAACCTTTGAGTCCAATTCTAAGGTACTCCACGTCCCCTCTACGCGTATTCCCCACCTTCCCGTCCAAAACTGTATCTTCCTACAGCTCATTGAGGTATTCAAGCAATAGATCATCAATGGAAGGCAATTGACTTTGCTCTTCAGGATCTTCAATTAAAGAAGGTTCAAACAGTCTTAAATTTTCTGCAATTACTACTAAATAGATGTGCATGTATGTTGGCAGATCAAGGCGGAAAGCATTCTCGCCAATTTTCTCAAGTACCTTAAAAGGCCCATACCTTATTGGCCTCAGCTTCTTTCCTTCACCTTGCATTCTATCCTTGCTGATATATAGCCAGACTTGATCGCCAACTTGGATGTTGTGCTTCACCCGGTGTTTATCATGCCTTGCCTTGTATTTGGCTTGGCTCTTTTCCAGTTGTTCCTACACTGCCTGGTAAATTTCTTGGATCTGTTCAATGAATCTAGTTGCTTTGTCCACATCACTATGTCCAGCAATTGCTATGTCTTTTTCAAAGACAAAATCCAAGGGAGACTTTGGTATGAAACCAAAACAAGTCTCAAAAGGATATCTCTATGTAGAAGAATGTTTAGCGCGGTTGTAAGCATGTTGCACATAACATAAGTGTTCATCCCAAAGCTTGGGATGCTTGCTGCAATAACCCCTGAGCAACTGGATCACTGTCGTGTTGACTACCTCTATTTGGCCATCTGTCTGTTGATGAAAGGTTGTGCTTTTCTTCAGTCTGGTGTCCATTAATTCCCACAGACTTGACCAAAACTTCCCAACAAATCGGGAGTCTCGATCAGATACTATGGAACCCAAAATGCACCCAGACATGCTGAAAGAACAATTTCGTTGTTTGTTCAGCTGTAATCTGCTTATTACAAGGTATTAAAATACACATTTTGCTGAACCTGTCCATAATAACATATAAGTAGTCATGTCCCTTTCTAGATTTTGGCAATCCCCCAACAAAGTCCATGGAAACACTTTCCCAAGGACAGGAAGGAACTGGTAGTGGGGTGTACAAGCCTAGTTTTCTATTGTTGGGCTTACTTTTAGCATGTCACGTGGTACAGCCTCTTACATATCTAGAAACTGTTTCATACATTTTTGGCCAATAACAGTATCTTTGCAGTTGTGCAACTGTTTTACTTACACCAAAATGACCTGATATCAGGGAAGTATGTGCCTCCCTAATTATGTTCATTCTCTCTGTTTGTGGAATGCATAGCTTTCCCAAATGATACAAGAGTTGGTCCTTAATGTAGTAATCCAATTCTTCTACCTTTTTGCCATTACTTAAAGCTGCATATACATCTTTAAAGTCTATATCTTGAGCATATTGCTCAATGTAGCTTTCATGCATTACTGAGTTATGCTTAAGTATAGTAGATGCATTTATGATTGGTTTGGACAATATATCTGCAACTTTATTGTGTATGCACTTTTTATATGTGATGACTAAATGAAACTGATGTAGGAAACCCATCCATCTATAGTGTCTTGACTGTTGCAGTTTAGTTTGTGAGTGCAAGTACTGAAGTGGTTGATGATCAGTATGTATTATTGTTTCTTTGCCCATTAAGTAATGTTTCCAATTCTTCACACTCTGAACTAATGCATACAGTTCTTTATCATATGTAGGATAATTAATTACTGCAGAATTAAAAGTCTCATAATGGTAGCATATGGGTTTACCATGTTGAATCAACACTGCTCCCATGGCATAATTAGTGGCATCTGTTTTGATCTCAAATGGTTGTTGAAGATTTGGCAATGCTAGTATTGTTGCTGTACTATTTTTTTCTTTCAAGGTGTCGAAGGCTTTCTGCTGTTTTCCTCCCCACTGAAACACCTTGTTCAATCCTGTCAAAGCATGTAAGGGAGTTGCAATTAAGGAAAAGTTAGCAATAAACTTTCTCCAATATTGTGTTGCCCCTAGGAAGCTTCTAACTTCTGTATCAGACTTGGATTTAGGTCAGTTTACAATGACTGCAACCTTAGAGGGATCTATCTTCAGTTCACCACCCCTTATAATATGACCCAAATAATTCAAAGATGTTTTACCAAATTCACATTTTGATAATTTAACATAGAGATTTTCTTGCTTCAAAACATCTAGAGTCTGCTTTACATGCTTTAAATGTTCTTCCCATGTTTTATTGAATACAAGAATGTCATCTAGATATACAATTACAAAATCATCAATAAAAGGCCTGAGTACATCATTCATAACCCTCATGAAAGTGGCAGGAGAATTATTTAAGCCAAAAGGCATAACTAGCCATTCATACAACCCTTGCTTTGTTTTGAATGCAGTTTTCCATGCATCTTGCTCTACTACTCTGACCTGATGGTAACCACTACGTAGGTCTAACTTGGAAAAGTAAACGGCCTCTTTCAGTTAATCCAATAGATCATCAATGCGAGGAAGGGGATAACGATTCTTGATCGTTATTTTATTCAATGCTCGGTAATCAATGCACGTCCTCCACGAACCAACCTTCTTTCTCACCAACACTATTGGGGATCTACATGGCGATGTGCTTGGTCTTATGAACCCTTTCTCGAGCAACTCCTGTACCTGCTTCTTGATTTCTGCATTCTCTAAAGCGGATAACCTTGTATACATGTGGCTGTGATGGTTGTTTCATCACCTGAGTCTGACCCCAAATCTCTCTGAACAGCAGCAACAACCTTCTTCTTCTTGCCATCGAACTTCTTGGGTTTTAGCTCCAGATGCAAAGACCAGCAATGTTCATCATCATGTCCATCCTTCTTGCAATGAGTGCATGAAGGTTTGGCCTTTTGTACAACATTTGCCTTCCTCTCTTTCCATTTCTGCTTCCTCTTTTCCTTGTTCTTTCTTGCAGTGGGTTTTGATGATCCCCCAATCTCTGGGTTCACATTCTTGCCTCTAGCCTCTAGATGGGTAGCCTGAACAGATACCTCATCTATGCTAGTAGGGTTAAACATGAGAATGGTGTGCCTCAAATAACTATGTAGACCACCTATATACTTTAGCAAAGTTTCAGGTGAGTCTAAAGAAATGCCTAGAATCAAAGCTCTTTTTCTAAATTCTTGGGTGTAGCTTTGTACACTCTGCCCTTTTAATTGGCGAAGAGTTTTCCAACTCATCATAGCTTGCTGCATATAAGCTAGTGGATAGAATTGTTTTTTAATTGCAGAAACAAATTCACTCCAGACAGAAAGAGTTTTACCATGCTTCTTCAAGTCAGCTTGTGTCCTGCCTTCCCACCATACCAAGGCAGTTCCTCCAAGGCGTAGGCTGGCCAGCTGAATTTTACTTTTGTCTGAATCAATGCTCTGCACCCTGCAATACACATCAATCTGTCTAATCCAGTTATCTAGCTTCTCTGCATTTAACTCTCCATCATATATTGGAAAATCAAATTTAACATCTAATTTAATCAAAGATGTTTTCTTCTTTGTATTTTTAGGGCTATCAGGAGGTGTGGATAGAGGAGCCTCTTTTCCTTTCCCTTTGCCTTCAGAATGGCCATCTATAAGAGATTCTTCTGTTCCTTTGTCTTGTTTGGAAGTTGAAGAATCTTCACTTTGATCTTTCTTAAATTCTCTATACATTTCTTCTACCATGGCTCTCATGGTCATGAAACTATCCATGAACTGAGAGTCTGATTCCAAGGGAATTTCTTCTGCCATTTTCCTCTTAGGATAGACTCTACCAATTTCTGGGTTAGTTTCAACCAGTTCTCCTTCTCCTAATTTAAGCTTTGACCTAGTTAGCATTCACAAACAGTCCAACACAAGCTTGTCTAACCTTAGCAACCTAAAGCTCTGATACCACTTGATCTGATAATGAGATCTAAGACAATAATAAGGTATTACAAACTTATGTGCATGGATTAGTCTATGTCATTTTATGCAATGGATCGATAAGATTGCAAAATGCATAGACAATGAAGCAGTAAACAAACCATAATGGACAACACATAACACAACAAATTTAATGAGGATTTCACCCAATACTCCTGGGCTACATCTCCTGGTCCAGCCTTCAGTGGTGGCCCCTCTATTATGTCTTCAAGCAGAGTTCTTTTTACAACAGTGAGCTCTATTTGAGCCTCACACACAATTTACTTGAACCTCTCAAGTTCTCTATGAGTACACAGATTCCCTCAATGCTCTCTATCTCTGTGCTAACTCTGTCTCGGCATCTTCCTGCAATAATGCCTCTTCCTACTACGCTCTATGTCTATGGCTTTATAGCCAAAAATGCATTGCCTGTTCGTTTCATGTTTCTGTCTCTTGGTCTCCCCGACCTCTGTTCGCTTCGAATCCCTCTCTCAGCCTAATACAATCATTGTTTAACGCCTAGAGAGGAGGTGGCCACCCATTCTGTAACGCCAGAGTGCCTCTGGCCTCTAAAACTCATGAAACAGCCGTGCTCTGTTAAACACAGGGAAAATGTATTTTCACAAAGAAATTCCACCAAAACTCAATATATCAGACTTTAAAAGTCCTTAAATATGATTCATTCCTCTATCAAGTCCACCCACAAGTCGTTATCGCATATCGGAAGGGCCCATCCCTTTGCGTTTTGGAAATATATTACAACTATGAAAATGCATTAAAATGGCTTTCCTTCGGACTTGAAATTATATAGAATAGCCTTTAGGTACCCTTTTGAGTCCGGCTTATCGCATTGGCGCTTTCCCCTTCGCATTTTGTTTAACAAACGAAACTGCGACAATACATTAAAAAATGGTGTTTATCAGATCTCAAGATCCATACAATATGGCCTATAATATTATCGGGTCTGTTCCATCGGATCGCATATATGCATATAACCCCCGCTCCTTTATATTTTCCGACTGCGATTTGGCGCCGCAACGTGGGCCATTGATCTGCGCGCTTGATCGACGGTCCTCGTTGACCCCGCCAGTCACTATCACATCGCCCATGAGATCTCCGCCGATCGCCATCGCAACTCTTATGTGGGTTCTGCCGATAAGTGTTGATAGCCACCGCCGATAGTGATCCACCGATCGGATTTGGACCGTTGATCGGCCAGATCCGACGACTACTGTGTATTTCACTGTTCCGCCTTCGATAGCTCCATTTTCTCTATTTTCACGGGTTTTGGGCCTCCTGATAGTGTTTCCCCACCATGCTAAGGGTGTTCCTCTTGCGATAACTTTGATATTTTTAAAAGATTTTGATCTTTGGCACGATTTTTAAAGAATTTATGAAGACTTAGAGAGCATTCTCGGATCCATTTGGATCAGTTTTCTTACATTGGGTCATTTTGTCCTCAAAGTCTGAAGTTTGCCTTTAACTTTAAGCACTCCCTTTAGATTTTTAATGAGCTTATTGTGCTACCAATGTATCTTCAATTTCATCTACCTCATATACTTTCCTCTTAACTAGATAGTGGATTCTACTATGACCTTGGACAAAGACTTTATTATTTGTATAAGGAATAACATTGATCGGTATTGGCACTATCCATATACTTGTATTAGTATTGTCTTACTCATTAGGAATGCCCTTTCTCTCAAAAGATGTCTACTTTAGAGATCGTTTGTGAAAACCAACTATATCACCCATATTACATACTTCTTTTAGTAAAATGTATTAAGGTGGTGAAGTGCTCTGTAATTTGTTAATAAGATACATTGATAGGATCATTCACCATTGTTTCCTAGATTCAACCACTTGAACTCCATGTTATGCTACATTGAGGGCTTGTGGGAGGATCATAAATGTTGAGGCAAGTCGCAAACACAAGACACCTACTTACAGATGCATTACTAGTTTCTTTCTTAGAGACACTTTGCAACTTTCTTTCCATCCACTATGATTTCTTTGATGTTGGATGTTAAGGGTGGTCTTACCTCTTATTTATCCTCAAATAACTCTAAGCGTAGTGTAGTACCACCAAGGATTAACCCTAAGGGCTTCATTAGTCCATGCTACCACTACATGTCATCCCAAAGATAACCTTGCCATCCTTGATTGCAAAGGTGAACAATTGAATAATCGGGTTTCCTTCTTGTGTTTTAGCCTTTGTTCTAGGGAAATACCTTTCCCTATATGGCTTAGGGATTTGAGGTTGAATGCAAGAAAATAGGTTAAATGATCACACATTATCTCAAGTGATCATGTGTGAACCCTTCTTGACTTAAATCGATGTTGAAATATAATATTATCCTTCTTATAGGAAGCACAAAATTGGTGACAGTGACATTTTTTATCACTTTTCAATTTGCATAATAATAATAATAATGTCAATGTTAAGTTGACAACTTTGGGACTATGAAACATTGTAGTTGTGATGATAACATGAGTGGAACATGCTTAATGAAATTATGGTATTTTCACATATTGCATTGTAATAGTTTTCTTTGTTGTATAAGTATATAAAATAATAACAAAATCTGTCTGTTGCCCTTGGCTGAACTCAATTGTGGGTTTTATCCATTGACAATGAATTCCAAATTCTATTGTCTTCAAAATTTTAGAGCTATGCATCCATGTATTAATTCCCTATTTCAACTCTTTATCATCATTAGTAAACTTTATATCCCTATTACATGTCTTTCCAAACAAAATCTTGTCATTTTTTTATTGCAATATAAGTTGAGGTTAAGGAGGTTGGAATAAGAAGGACCTCATTGTAAAGGTGGTGTGACTAGCTTACCCATTCAAGGTTTGTGCCTTTGAATTGTAAGATGAACTTAGCAAAGAAAATGTATATAAGTCTTAAAGAGTTACATGACATCATCACTTGTTGAAAATGCAACAAGAAAAATCCTAATTTAATTTTCCCTTGAATTAAATTGCAATTCCACATCACAAGACAACTTGTACGAGTTAACTAAGTTAATTTGACTTAGTTGTTTCAGTTAATTCGAGTTAAGGGTCTAACTTGAGTCATGTAGAGTATCTCTTACTTTATAGGAGCCCTCGTTGGTTCAGTTAAACTAGATCCAACTAATGGAGGAACTAGTAGGAGGTCAGACAGTGGGGTGTTGCTTCATGTGTTCAACTAGTTAACTAATGATTCACTCATAAATAACTCATGCATGTCAGATCTGAGAGTTACCCAGTCGATATTGGAGTTCAAGGGAAGTGTACTATCAATTGTATAGTCATCTAAATTGTACAAGTGGTGCATGCAGTCAGAGGAAGACCTATGAGGATCGCACAATTCCAATTGAGGAATTTACCTAATTAATAGGGGTTAATTCCCAAGGAAACAACACAAGGAAATAAGGACTTGGGAAAGCATAAAATTGGTTAAGTATTGGCCTAGGCTTGTCTAGGAAGTTCTTAGACAGATAGAGATAGTGCAGAGGTTGCTCGGACTTGAGAAAAGCATTGTAATCTTCTCATATTTTCGGGTTAATGCAATATACAGGTAGAAGGGGTTTTTAGCTATGGATTTCCCCAGGAAATCATTGTGTAATGTGTTGATTGAATTCTTTCTCTTGTATGCTTCATGATTTCTCGATCAATTAATTGTTTCCGCTGATGAGTAGAGTAGATTCAAGTCTTTTGTTTTAGAAAATTACATAAGTAGTTTGAATGTACAAGGAATTTCTACATGGTATCGGAGTTGAAATTACACTATAAGAGAAGAATATGAGTTTGTATTTGCTGCTGAAATCGAATTTGCAAGATCATTCTTCAGAGCCAACAGGATGTCGTTCTATGGATTAAGACTCAAATATGCCCTTGAGGGTGGTTCGAATTATATTTCTTGGAAGGATAGGATGGAGGCAGTGTTGGAAGATAATGGGCTGAAGGAATTCATAGACAATGATATTCCTAAGCCTCCAACAACATATGCTCAATATCTGGCAAAGTCGAAGAAATGTGTTGCAAAGGCGAGGAGGATCATACAAGAAGGAGTTCGAGATCATATTGTCTCAAACCTCCACGGGAAGGATAAACCATATGCAATGTGGCAAGCCTTAATCGACTTGTTTTAGAACAACAATGACCACATGAAGCTGGCACTGAAGGACAAGATTCGGAAGATCAAGATGGAGAAGGGAGACACAATACCATAGTACTTGAGCAAGTTCACCTAATGTCAGGATGAGCCTAGGAGCGTTGGTATTACAATTGTCAAAGATGATCTAGTTAGCCTAACACTTCTAGGCCTTCCCAAGAGCTAGCACAACTACTAGGATTTGGTAAATGGGAGGGAGAATCTACCAAAGTGGGAGCATTTGTGGTCCAACTTTGTGCAAGAATAGATAAGGAGGAACACTAGAGATGGAATACCATCGAAGCATGATGATGAGGAGAATTGTGCTTTGGATGGAAAGAAAAAGAAAGGGAAATGGGATGAATCCCAATCCAAAGGGGATTCCAGTCAGGACGGCAAGAAGAAGGAATTTTCAAAGATTAAATCTTTTCACTGTCATGAGCTGGGACACTATGCCACGAAGTTTTCACACAAGAAGGCCGACAAGAATCCCTCAGGAGGAGTGGCAAGTGAAGCTCTTGCTTCACAATTCGAGTTGTATTTCACCTGCATTGCATGCATGGTGATATCGATGATGGGTAGTATGTGGTGTCTATATAGTGGAGCCTCATTCCATATGACCAACAACAAATAATTTTTCAGTGACTTGGAGGAGAAGGACCTCCAAATGCGCATTGAGATGGGAGATGATGGAAGGTATAGCGCAACTGACACCGGTATTGTTACTTTTCATGGAGAGTCTAGTTCTCCTCTCAAATTAAAAGATGTCATGTATGTTTTGGGTCAGAAGAAGAATTTAGTTTCAGTTGCTACGTTGGAAGACCATGGCTACAATGTGATACTTAGCAAAGGAAAGGATTTCCTTCGTCACATAGCCACAGGAAAAGTGAAGCGGATCGGGGTTTGGGTAAAGAACCTCTACAAATTGGATGTAGAAGACTATGTTGCTTTGAGCACGAAAGCAGAGAAGGTGCAAAGCTGAGACATCAGTGAATTATGGCATAGAATATTGGGCCATTTGCACCATGGAGCCTTGAAGATCATGCAACATATTTCTACAGGACTTCCCAAGGGTGCACTAGAGCAGCGAGATACATGCAAAGGGTGTACACTAGGGAAGTACACCAAAGCCACCTTTCATGATAAGGACAATCAAGTGCAAGTGATCCTTGAAAGAGTTCACTCATATGTGTGTGGACCATTCTCGACAGCCTCCATTGCCAAGCACAGGTATTATGTGATATTTGTACATGACTTCTCATGTAAGTGCTAGATTTTCTTCATGTAGAAGAAAGATCAGATGTTCTCTAAATTTTGTGAATTTAAAGCAATTTTGAGAAAGACATTGACAGGAACGTGAAAGCTCTCGGGAGTGATAACAATGGAGAATATGTGTTGAATGAGTTCAAGAACTTTTGTGCATTAGAAGGCATTCGACAGGAGTTAATAAAACCCCATAACCCATAGCATAATGGGGTGGATGAAAGGAAGAACAGAAGTATTGTGGGAGCTTCACGGGTGATGTTACATGATCAGAGCCTATCATTGCACTTATGGGATGAAGCATGTCACACAATTGTATATGTGTAGAACATGAGTCCTCATCGGATTCTCGGGATGACTACACCAGAATAAGCTTTTTCAGGTAATAAACCAGATGTGTCACACTTCAAGATCTTTGGTTTGTCAATTCATTGACATGTTACCAAGTATGCAAGGAAAAAGCTAGATCTGATAGCTAAGTTGGGCATATTTGTAGGGTACACTGATACATCTCACAACTATCGGGTGTACCTTCCATCTCACAGGGTGATAGTGGTTTGTAGAGATGTGAAGTTCGATGAAGAGAAGCTCGTGAGATGTTCCCTTGAGAGGGAGCTTTAGTTACATGCAAATGAGGAGCTTTTGGCTCCAAAGGAAGAACCTTAGGATGATATGGAGCAGCCACATGTAGAGGAGCATAAAGTGTAAGCACCCACTCATGCAGAGACATCCATAGATGGAAGGAAGCAAACCAGAGAAGCTGATAGGTTGATGCTTAATGCTAGAGAGAATGTGGGAGCACCCACATCATAGCACAGGCATAAGAGGTCACCAGATCGGTACACTTGCTACATGGCTCTGATGAGCAAGAGTGTAGAGACTGAGCCATCCTAATTCGAGGAAGTAGTGCAAAAACTAGTATGGGTTGATGCCATGGTTAAGGAGTACGACTCCATTACCAGGAATAGTGCTTGGGAAGTTGTTCCAAGGCCAGAGGACAATTCAATGGTAGGTTCTAGGTGGATCTACAAGGTGAAGCAAGTAGTTGATGGGAGTGTCGAGAAACACAAGGCAGATTTGTGGCCAAGGGGTTCTCTTAGGTGGAGGGAATTTATTACCAGGAGACCTTTTTCTCCAGCAAAAAGGTACTCTTCAATCAGATATATTCTAGCACTTTCAGAGCAGATGGGATGGAACATACATCAGATGGATGTGAAGACATCTTTCCTCAATGGAGTGATTGAGGAAGAGGTGTACATTGAGCAATCAGAAGGATTTGAGACCTTCAACAGAGAGTCGCATGTGTGTAGACTCAAGTAAGCATTATATGGATTGAAACAAGAACCTCGTGTGTGGTACACCAAGATTGACAATTATTTAACCAGGATGGGCTTCACCAAAAGTGGAGCAGATGCAAACCTTTACCATATTCTGGTTGAAGGTAAATTATTGATTATAGTATTATATGTTGATGATTTAATTCTAATAGGTGATGAGAAGTTGGTCAAATATTGCAAAGAGGATCTTGCAAGAGAATTCGAGATGAAGGACCTGGGGCTTATGCATTATTTCCTTGGTATGGAAGTATGGCAAGGAGATGGGGATCTGTTTGTCTCTTAGGGCAAGTATGCCAATGAGATACTGAAGAAGATCCACATGAAGAGCAACAAACCCATAGAGACTCCTCTAGCAGGTAATTGGAGGAAGGAAGATGTTACCTTAAGTGAAGTAGTGGAGGCTACTATTTACAGGAAGCTTGTGGGTTCACTTATGTACTTGGTGAACACATGACTGGACATGTGTTTTGCAGTTAACTAGCTTAGTCAAGAAATGGTTAAGCCAACCAAACTGTATTAGAAGGCAACTAAAAATGTGTTGAGATACCTCAGACGCACCACTCAGTTTGGTTTTTGGTACAAATAGACAGAGGGAGTGAAGCTGCAAGGCTTCACCCATGCAGATTGGGTAAAAAGTCCATTAGACAGGAAGAGCACATCATGGGGAATCTTCAGTATTCGGTCAGCAGCAGTGTCTTGGTAAAACAGGAAGTAGAGATCAATTGCACTTAGATAAGAAGAAGCATAGTACATGGCTGCTATTCAAGTAGCTTATGAGGCTATCTAGATGAGGAATATCCTTGTTGGGTTATTTGTTCAACAGATGGATCCTACAGTCATTTACTATGACAATCAGAGTTGTATCAAACTTTCTAAGAATCCAGTTTTTCATTATCGGTCCAAGCATATAGACATTTGGTATCACCATCTACAAGATTATGTGTAGAGGAGAATCATGTTGTTGGGTTACATTCCTACAGAGGAATAAGATGCAAACATCTTGACTAAGGCACTGTTAAGAGGCAAATTTGAGTTCCACAGAGGTAGGATTGGGGTATCTGATAATCCCTTTCTTGTTGAGAGGGAGTGTTGAAAATGCAACAAGAAAAATATTGATTTAATTTTCCCTTGAATTAAATTAGGAATAAAATTGTAATTCCACATCACAAGAAAACTTGTACGAGTTAACTAAGTTAATTTGACTTAGTTGGTTCAGTTAATTTGAGTTGAGGGTCTAACTTGAGTCATGTAGAGTGTCTCCTACTTTATAGGATCCCTGGTTGAGTTTATTTTGAGTTGTAATTAATTAATTCAATTTAACTGAGTTAAAGTCAGTTAAACTAGTTCCAATCAATGGAGAAACTAGTAGGAGGTCAGACAATGGGGTGTTGCTTCATGTGTTCAACTAGTTAATTGATGGTTCACGCATAAATAACTCATGCATGTTAGATCTGAGATTTACCCAGTTGAGATTGGAGTTCAAGGGCAATGTACTATCAGTTGTATAATCATTCAAATTGTACAGTGGTGAATGCAATCAGAGGAATGCCTATGAGGATTGTGCAATTCCAATTGAGGAATTTCCCTAATTAATAGCGGCTAATTCCCAAGGAAACAACGCAAGGAAATAGGGACTTGGGCAAGAATAAAATTGGTTAAGTATTGGCATAGGCTTGTCTAGGAAGCTGTGAGACAGATAGAGATAGTGCATAGGTTGCTCGGGCTTGAGAAAAGCATTGTAATCTTCTCATATTTTCTGACTAATGAAATATATAGATAGCAGGGGTTTTTATTTGTGGCTTTCCCCGGAAATCATTGTGTAATGTGTTATTGAATTCTTTCTCTTGTATGCTTCGTGATTTCTCGATCAATTAATTGTTTTCACTGATCAGTAGAGTAGATTCAAGTCTTTTGTTTTAGCAAATTACATAATCAGATTGAATCTACAAGGAATTTCTACACCACTCAATTCCTCACTTATTTAGAGAAAACAAAATATTAAAAAATTGGCGTTATATGGAGTCTATCACAATATGGATGGGCTAAAGAAGTGGTAAACTAAAAAAAATGATCTCGAGAATAACTCAGAAAGAAATATCATAATTCATTTGTCGACATATTTTGAACCAACAAGTGTGGTTCATCATCTGGACAAGCTGAAGAACCAGATCATGGTTGCAGGATAAATAGAGAGAGCAGGTCAAATGTAGCCATTAGATAACCTGATCTCTCTATTTATCCTACAACCATGATCCAGTTCTTCAACTTGTACTGACGATGAACCACACTTGTTGGTTCGAAACGCGTTGACAAATAAATCATGATGTGATTTTCGCCGAAAACTCTTCTCAAAAAACTTGATATGGATCACATAAACCTAAATTCAACAATCAGAAAGAAATAGTTGAATTATGCAAATCTATCCAACTACCACACAACAAGCATATTGTTAGAGAAGCATATCACAACCTCAGTGAACAACTACAAATGCATATACTATACCATAGAAGATGTCATTGAATGATGCCATTTGCCATCATTAGGAGATATCAATGTAACTAGGCCCATGGTATATATTTTGAACAAGATAGAGGACAACATAAAAAATAAATGGAGGATCACTAGGATGACTCCAAAAATCACTAAAGAGATTATGAAAGAGCATATTGTTTAACCCTCTAAAGAGATAAATTTGATTAATCCTTTCTTAATTACATTAAAAAGAGAAATGGGGCCCATGCCTAGGGAGCTAACATCGTACAAAGTTGATTTTGAGTTATTGATTCATATGTGTCCTAGGAATTTCTTTGCAATATGATGTTTTGGCTATGTTCAAGATAAGGAGAAAGATTGATTATAATTATTTTGTAAATGTACTGTAATCTCATAAAATCTCTTGGAAAAAAAACTAGAGAAGAGAAACTTGAAAGGTTTTGATTTCCAAAAGTTAATTCAAGAAGTTTCAAGAAACAATTATAGCCTAAAGGCTTTATAAGCCCACGAATGCATTGTAATAGAGGCCTTTTGTTGATTCTAAGTTTGAGAACTTCTTTGAAAATTATAATGAAAAGAAACCCCCAAGGCCTTTTTTGAAAAGGAGTAACGGTGTTATGTTGTGTATGATGTGAACTTCTTCTAGCACTATGATTTCATTAATAACATTGTAAGGTTCTATTATTCTATAGTTGACTATTATGCAATGAATTTATAGTTATTATTTTGTCTTGCTCATCTGATATGTTACTTTGTGTTGGTAAATAGGTAATTGTGAATGGTGGTATTCTAACAGATTTTTTTGCTTTGCATATTTGTTTATGCTTATATGTTTTTGTAATTTGTAAATTGGTTTATGCTTTACAAATAATTACAGGAATATTTAACAAATATTTTATCTTTTTGTTACAATATGCTCCTAGCCAACACATGTTAGATTAGATTGCATTACACAGGATATTAGCATATTGCATTATGTATTCCATAATTATCCCCTCATCTAAAGTAATGGTTACCGAGATGAAATCTATATGGGTCTCCTATCCCAAATTATGTGAAGTATAATTAGGACTTTACATCATGGAGTACTCTTGTCTATTGAAAGGAACTTTTCTTACAATAGAAACACCTCAACGTCAACCTTTTCCATTAGTCTCAGGGTGAGTGACCTAATCCTCCATAATATTTGAGACCCCAAGGACAACAACAAGAACCATTGTTTCCATATCCTACACAAAACACTACCTTGCAAGTTCTTAAACGATCACAAATTCCTACCCAGTGAAGGATTGTATAATAATTGGAGGGCAAACTATCCAACCTGTTCGTTAAATTCATTAGAGTTAAATGAGTTAAATATTCACTCGGGAAATGTGGTCCAACTCCTTTTCCTCCACTCATTACTAAATGAGTAAAAGATATGCCCCCCTAAAGTGCAATAAATTCAAGAGAAAATCCCACAATCATCTCAATAAAAAACCCCACCTTACTGAGAGAGGTTCTAAGGGAAGAAAATTTACACCCACTTTGAAAGTGAACTTCTAGGGGAACTAAAAAAACTATGTACAAGTCCCTATTCTTCAAGCTATTAATGATTTTCCCATTTACAACAAAATTATAAAGGAACTATGTATAAAGAGATTTGGGAGGAAGAAAATAGATCCTCCTATCAACAATGTTAGGGCAACTTGCTAACCTCGTTTTGGAAAAAATATCCACTCCCAAACATTTTGGTACAAGTAGCCCTATAGTAGATGTATACATCAGTAAAATCTCAATCTAGAACAACTTGATAGATTTATGGGTAGTAATCAATGTAATTATCAATGACACAATGCTCAAGTCAAACATGAGAGAATGATTTAGACTCAACCAGTATCCTTCAATTTAGAGATGGATCTATTGCCATGTTGGGAATCAAGATAATATTGAGAGGTAGGGTGAATCCGTATTATATAATTTCTAATAATTATTTAACTATTCAAACACATTCAATCACATAATGATGCACAATTCACATAAGATATTAAACACATGAAATTTACGTGGAAATCCACACATGAGAAAACCACAAATTCTTTTTTATTATGATGTAAATGCAAACTCTAATTGCAAAATACATCAATTTATGTAGGCACCAACATATGGGAAGTTACAACCCCCTTTTTCTTTGCAACCACCCACTTGTTGGAAGCACCAACTCCCACTGTTTGCAGGAACCAACCTACTAGAGGCACCAACCCCCTAATATCTATAAGCACTAACCTAAAGGAAACTTTGATCTCCTAATCTAGAGGCACGAACCCCCTAATATATATAAGCACTAACCTAAAGGAGACTCTGATCTCTTGATCTAGAGGCACCAACCTGCTCCAACCACTTAGATCCTTTTTTTATTCTCTTTCAAACTCGGATCCATGGCCATCTAATTAAAATATTGCACTCACAAAAAATTTCATTCTTAGATCTACTCCTTTTCTTATGCAATGACCTATGTTTCTTGGATTTTATGATTCAAATAAAGATACACATATAATCATGACTTGTCCCTCATTGATTTTCACTAGATTGACTTTCTTCAATGCAAATTGATTCTCAACACTTCAAATCAACAATTCTCAAGCTCATAGCGGCTCAAGATCTCTACTAATCTACACACTCAACCTTTAACCAACACTTGTCTTTAGCTCCATCTCAGTTCAACTCCACATTATCCATTATACAATTCCCCCCTTTTCTCCTTGTTCAATCTGAGCTACATGTACTTTTGTGTGTTATAATAGCTACTACTCTTTGTTCAGCATGGGAACTTCTTTCTTATGTCGTTTGTTTTCCTTTTATAGATGTTGCACCTTTAATTTTTCCCTTTAAACAACCTTTAATCACTTAACTATGTTTTGGCACATGAACACCAAATTTATGGTCGCAATCCTTTATCTTCATGTTCCCTGAAGCATATGATTGTGCTCCATGATCAAGGGTTAATATGTTATTAACCACTAAATTTGGTATCCAAGATTTTTTCGCAACTTTACTCCTTATAACTAGTGGATCCAAGTGCTCGAATATGCCCTTTAACTTTCCTTCAGCGCTAATGCTTAACATTTCGCTCCTTACGACCCAAGGCTAGGATTGAAAGCTTAAACCCCTTTTCTAACTTATCTAGGGTTTGGATGAAGTGTGTAACACTTACCTTATTCACCCCTCGTATGGTTGGATAGGCCAGATAATTCCTTGAACTTCACTATGCTCTAAAACACACACTTGGTTGGAACCTTGACCACACTTCTTTCTATTTCACTAAATCCGAATCTAAGCTTGAAATATTTGTGTATGCTTGCTTCAATTTCTGAGGGGCGAATGCTCAAATAAATTATTGTCACAACGGAGAAATTCGTCAGTCTAGTGATTCGTTCGTAACACTGTGTTCTTTCTTGCTTCAACCCCGGAGGGGCAGATCTCCAGATAACTGCACAACATCAAATGCAATCACCTTACTTCAAAGAGTTGAAAATTTTGGAGGTAAACCTGGGTATACCCATCCTTTCCAGACACCTTGAGCATCCTAGTGAGAGATATATATTTAAGTATCATACATCCTTCATTTCTCATCTATTTTGCTATCCCACTAGTATATTCTCATTCTCCCATGAGGAGATGTTGTCCTTCCATATGTTGATTCGAGCTCCATTACTAGATTGCCAACCCAAATTCTCCAAAATTATTGGCATCATAACTTTTCAAAGTTTCCAAATCTTAGATCCCATCCCTGCCCATTCAAATTTTTCCGCCCCGAATAATCAGTTCTTATGAAAAGATTGGTGCAGGGATGCTTGTTTCTACTAGTCCTTTGAATGAGATAGTAGACACCATACTATTTTGGCTCCTAAAGCGAGATTCATTAATTGTGGGTCTTTAATCTCTTAATCCACGATAGATTTAAGAAGGTGGACTGTGTTCCAATTGATGAGGTGGGACTTTTTCTCATTGTCTTCCCCCCCCCTACCAAAGGAATTTCTGAATTAATTTTCATATCTATTTAACTAAGCTCTTAGGGGCTAGTAGACCTAAGCACAAATAATTAGGTAGAGAGGATAGGACTGATTTTATAACTTTAACTCTACAAACCACATTGAGCCATTGTGCTCCCCATGATTATATCTTCTTTTTAATTTTTTTGTAGGACTTTGTCCCAATCTTCCATGCTCGGTGCTCCTAATAAGATTGGAGCTCCTAGATACTTAAAGACTTTAGACTCAATTTCCACCGAAAATTCTATTATTGAGGAAATCTCTCTCAGAGAAGACTCAGAGTAGTTCCAACCAAAGAGATTGCTCTTCCTTTTATTCACCAGGCCAACCGAGAGATCTAAATAGGAGGTTAGAATGGATTTGAATATACTCACAATGATTTTTAAATCTTCCCCTATTACAAGGGTGTCATCCACAAATTGCAAATGATTCACTTCCTTCACATTTTGTGTGATACTAAGGCTCAGTAGTCGTCCTTCCATTCTTCCCTGTTCTAAGTTTATGCTCAATCTTTCAACAACCAAGATATACAAAAGAGGGTAGAGGGGGAATTCTTGTCTTAAACTCTTGGTGGATGTGATGAAAGGGCAGGGCTTCCATTTACTAGGGTTCAATCCAAGGGGCTCTAGTACAAGCCTTTATCCATCGAATAAAATCACTATTAAAACCCATCTTATCAAGAGTTAAAAATGATAAAGAATGATTTACCTGGTTGAAGGTGTTAGCCATATCTAATCTAATGACAAAACTAGGATCCCCCCTCTCCTTGCTTGAATGGATGGATTCTGAAACAAGGATTACATTATCCAAAATGTGGCGATGTTGCATAAAACCTCCTTGATTTTTAATGATTATT
The DNA here is from genome assembly GCA_031772625.1 of Pinus tabuliformis. Classification (NCBI taxonomy): domain Eukaryota; kingdom Viridiplantae; phylum Streptophyta; class Pinopsida; order Pinales; family Pinaceae; genus Pinus; species Pinus tabuliformis. The sequence goes on along the minus strand of CM062819.1, from coordinate 1,022,803,347 downwards.
GTTGGCAAGAGATTCTTTAATCTATTTGCTAGTGTTTTCATGAGAATTTTGTATGTTGCATTGCAAATTGAGATAGGCCTAAAGCGAGTGAAATTCATAGGTTTTGACTCCTTTGGAATCAAATAAATGAAGGAGGATTTGGTGCTCTCACCAATTTTGTCCTTCTTTCTATTCCAATTTAACATTCTTAGAAGTCCCTTTTTTATTAGTGTCCAAAAGGTATGGAAGAAGTAATTGTGAATCTGAGACAATCGCTAGAACACACGGAAGGAACTCCCTTTCCTTGTCCATCTCTACTTCTTTATCTTTGGTATAAAGAGACTGGAAATTTAGAAAGGCCTCCTCCTTTATATCATAGAAGGATGATAGTTTAGGCTTACCTTCAAGTGCTTTTTCAGATTTCTTGAGCCTTAGCTTCCTTACCAAAGAAGGTTGTATTATGATCTCCATATTTCAACCATACACTTCTTGAATTTAACCTCAAGTACTCTTCCTCTTGTCTATTCAATGAATAAACTTTTCTACTCATTTCCTTTGGTCTTTCAATATGCCAGTTCTCCATTGCATTAGTATCAATGAAATTTTGGTGTTGCTCTAGTTGCTTTACCAACTCAAACCTTTTCTGCCCTAAGGGAATATATTTCTCTTTTGCCCAAGTTTGAAGGGCTTGCTTCGCTGCTGTCAACATTGATTCCAAAAAAAGGACGGTGATCCTGACACTGGAGCCATCCAAACTTGTTTTATCAAATCACACACCCCTTCTTCTGTCAACCATCCTGAATTGTATCGAAACAGAATAGGACTTAGGTTTTCTGGTGGGTCAATCTCCAACAATATTGATCGATGGTCAGAATCTCCTTGTGCCAAGATTGAGGAGATACAATCCATTCCTTTTAGAAACCAATTATTGTTGAGTAAAACTAATCCAACCATGCTGCAATGTGACCTTATCCACTTCTTTTGTTCAAGTCCACGTGTATTTTCCTTTTTTTGGCACTATTTCAATTAGATCCCATTCACTCACCAACTCTTCCATTCTTTCCCTGAAGGGATATTTGACTAAGCTACCATCTCACTTTTCTTAAGAGAAGAGAATTGTGTTAAAAGCCCCGCCTAATATATATCTAAATGCCACTGAGCCTCTTTTAATGAGATCAATGATTCCCATAATTCACTTTTGTCTTCATAATTTACTAGAGCATAAATATTGATTATTGAAATCCTTTCCTTCACATATTCCCTTTTTAGTAGAATTGCTATCCAATATCTATATTTGATACTATCTTTCAAAGTGAAGAAAGAATTCAACCAGAAAGCGGGCAAACCTTCTAAAGCCCCTTGGGAACATTGAGATACCCCAAAGATGTCCCTCCAAAAGTTTCTTGCATAGTTCAAGAGCTTTATTTCTTCTAACTTTGTTTCTTGAAGAAGGAGAATCTGTGGTTATTCTTGCTTTACTAAGTCTTTGACACACGGTTTTTATGAGGTTTCCCAAATCCCTCATATTCCATGAAATGAATTTCATTATTTTCTTGGAGGGTTGGATTTATTACCTCCTTCTCTTATGTGTTCCCATTCCTTGGATGCTACTACCTTAAGGACTTCAGTGATTTGTGGTTGATTTACACGTTTTTATTTTGGCCAGCTTCTACTTCTCTAGCTTCCTTCTTTGAGTATCAACATTTTCCTTTCTTGATGCTCCGTATTTCTTGACTACTAATCTCATCGACCGAGCTTGTTTTTTGTGACTCAAGATCTTTCCAGAGCCTACCACTTGATCCTTTAATTTTCTAAGTAAACCTTTATCCTAATTTATCTAAATCGCTAAAGGGATTTACACTATTTCTTGCACTAGTGGATTATTATCATCTTCCTGTGTCATGGTAAGGGCTTGATCAGGCCCTCCCTCCTCCTCTTGTTTCACTTTCTCTTGTTCTTTAATTTCCCCTTCCTCCTCTTCTGGATCCAACACATCTCCGGAGGGGCTTCCTTTCTCTTATCATTCTTTGTTGGTTTTTGTTCGTTTTCTCCTTGTGGTTGTAAAACCTCAAAAATTTGCAGAAGACAAGGCTATAGTCTTACCTTGCGCTAGTTGATTTTTATTTTTTATCGTCTTTATTTTGTTCCCCCCCCCCCCGCCTTTTTTATGGGCTTTCAATTGTTCTTCTTATGTTGTTGTTGCTTCTTCACCCTTGCTTGATTACGTCTTCATCCAATCCCACACTAAATGGTTGTAATCATGACAAACCCTACATTTGAAAGGCAAATGCTCATAATCTAGAACCTGACAACAACTCCACTCTTCTTGCGTGAGATTAATTTTTGAGGGTAATCCCTTCTACAGATCAACTTCTGCACAGATCTTCACACAAGAAAACCGATGACCTTTAGGTTAATCATCTCTATCCAAGTATTTACGCAACCCATTCTCAATCACCCACAGGCAATCATCGCTCCAACACGATAGTAGGAGTCTCGAAAATTTTAGCTAGAGAGACACCACATTTTGGATGTCATTGTCTCGATCAAAGTCTAGTGACCATTTATTCAATTACATACTCATTGCCCCAAAAAAAATATGGACCATTTTGAAATATACCATATTTGTCTTATTTAAACTCAAACAAAAAAACAAAGAATCCATTTCCACATGCATACAATCTAATGTTACCTTTCATTAATGGTTTTCGTGTCCTTTCTATCCATTTCTCCATGGATCTGGGAGATGGCCACATTCAAGTGAATTTCCCAACCAAGGCTCAATCCGTGAATGCGAAGGAGGTTCGTAAGAACCCTAGAGGTAGTGCCACTAAAGGTCTGGTCTTCGCCTTCTTAACAAATTGTGACTATTTTTTTTTTTTAATCGAGGTTTCTTTGAAAGAGAAGTGATTGGGGCCTAGAAGGCGACTGCATTGTCCTGCAGAGGGGGAGAAGTGTTAAAAATGCAACAAGAAAATCCTAATTTAATTTTGTCCTTGAATGAAATTAGGAATTAAAATGTAATTCCACATCTCATGACAACTTGTAATAGTTAACTAAGTTAATTTGACTTAGTTGGCTCAGTTAATTGACGTTAAGGGTCTAACTAGAGTCATGTAGAGTGTCTCCTACTTTTTAGGAGCCCTGGTTGAGTTTATTTTGAGTTGTAATTATTTAATTGTGCCTAACTGAGTTAAAGTCAGTTAAACTAGTTCTAATTGATGGAGGAATTACTGGGAGATCCAGTAGTGGGGTGTAACCTGCAGTAGTGGGGTGTAACCAACAATGATTAACAATAAGCTGAAGATCCACTCATAATTAACTCATGCATGTTAGATCAGAGAAAGACCCAACTGAGATTGGAGTTTAGGGACAATGTGCTGTCAGTTGTATAATCATTCAAATTGTACAGGTGGTGCATGCAATCAAAGGAAGGCCTATGAGGATTGCGCAATTCATATCTGTGTAATTTCCCAATTAAATATGGGTTAATTCCCAAGGAAACTGCGAAAGGAAATAGGATCTTGGCAGGCAATAGAATTGGCTAAGTATTGACTTGAGCTTGTCTGGGAAGCAATGAGATAGATAAATATAGTGTAGAGGTTGCTCAGGCTTGAGCAAAGAATTGTAATTTTCTCATATTTCCTCATTAATATAATCTACATATAGCAAGGGTTTTTAGTTGTGGCTTTCCCCAAAAAATTATTGTCTTATGTTTGATTGAATTCTTTCTCTTTTATGGTTTGTGATTTCATCGATCGTTTATTATTTACGTTGATGAATAGAGTAGATTCAAGTCAATTGTTTTATCATATTACAATCTGCAGTTTGAATCTGTAGAAATTTTGAATAATTTAACACATATTCAACAGAGATTATCCTGATCATGTACTATTGCGGAATACATACACAATACATAAGCTCCTCTACGTTGATCATCAATATAGCAGCATCAATAACAATAAAACATCAAGAGCATTCACACATTAACACAGTATGTAACCCGGGGAAAGCATCTCGCTAAAAGCCCCACACTATCTGTATATTAATGATTGAGACCATGTAACATTACAAAGTACAATGCTTATCACAAGCAATCCAATACCAGCTCCACCTGTTACACACAATACAGCTAAGATCTGATCTCCAAATCTATTCCACTACTTGCCTGCCTCCACTGCTCAATACCTGCTCAAGAATTGATGAGAATAGTTTACCAAACTCGTATTTCACCTGCAAAGAATCACTCACACTGTGTTCACTCACACTGTGGTCACCCACACTGTGATCACTCATACTGTGGTCACCCACACTGTGATCATCCCTACTGGGATCAAAAATAGAACTTGCACCATAATTTGCATGGGGGCCCACTTAGTGAAGGCGACTCTTTTCACTAAGCTCCATCGTCTTGTTGCAATCTCAACATAATCTACAAGGAATTTCTACAAGCTATGAGAGCTTAAATCACTATAGTAGAGGAGAATACGAGTTTGTCTTTTGTAGGAGAAATCGAATTTGTAGTGTCATACTTCAGATCCAACATGATGTTGTTCTATGGATTGAGACTCTAATATGCCCTTGAGGGTAGTTCAAACTATATTGCTTGGAAGGACATGATGGAGGCAGTGTTGGAAGACAATGGGTTTAAGGAATTCATAGAAAAAGATATTCTTAGTCCAACTGATGCTCATATTTGGTAGAGTGGAGAAAATGTGTGGCAAAGGCGAGAAGGATTATCCTAAAAGGAGTTCGAGATCATATTGTCTCAAATATCCATGGCCTTGACAAACCTGTATCAAAACAATAGTGACCACAGAAAGTTGGCACTGAAGGACAAGCTTAGAAAGATCAGGATGGAGAAGGTCGACACAATACCGAATTACTTAACCAAGTTCACCCAATTTCAGGATGAGCTTGGAAGTGTCAGTGTTATAGTTGTTCAAGATGATCTGGTGAGCCTAGCACTTCTAGGCCTTCCCAAGAGCTCGCACAACTACCAAGACTCAATTAATGGGAGGGAGAAGCTACCATAGTGGGAGTGATTGTGGTTTGACTTGGTACAATAACATATTTGACGGAACATTAGAGATGGATCCTAATCCAAGAATGATGATGAGGATAATTGTGCCTTACCTGGAAAAGAAAAGAAAGGGAAGGGGAAGTCATCCCATTCCAAATCAAATTCCAGTTAGGGTGGAAAGAAGAAGGACATGTCAAACATTAAATGTTTCACTGTCATGAGCTCGGACATTATGCTACAAAGTGTCCGCACAAGAAGGCCTGTAAGAAGCCCTCAGGAGGAGAGACAGGTGAAGCTCTTGCTTCACAATTAAAACTAGATTTCATCCTCATCGCTTGCATGGTGACATCGGTGATGGGTAGTGTGTGGTACTTAGAGAGTGGAGGCTCATTCCATATGACCGACAACAAAGAGTTCAATGACTTGGAGGAGAAGGAACTCTAGATGCACATCGATATGGGAGATGATGGGAGGTATAGCGTGACTGACATGGATACTTGTTATGAAACCAGCTCACAAAAAGATAGAAAAGAGAGATCCACGCCTTAGAATTCAGCCTCTTCGAGGGGACAACCTCCTTTACATTACATAAATGAACAATTCTTGGATGATTCAAATGACAAAACCTCCTTTCTATATATAGGAGTCTATGGAGTCACAATATAATCCAGCCGACCTAACAATAATAATATAAAGCCACAAAAATAACAATAGAGGGATTTTATGGGCACATTAATAACAATATGGGGGTAATGGGGGCACAACAATATAAATAAGGGGTATAACTACAATAGTAATGGGGTAATCACTAGTATTATAGGGACCCAACATGCCCCTCTCCTTCAAAAAAGTGTTTTCCTCAACGCTTGAGTAGTTCAGGATACTTCTGCATCAAATTCTCATCCTCCCATGTGGAATCTTCAGCGGATAAGTTCTTCCACTTGATAAGGTACTCTGAAATTGATCGAATTCGTAGCCGTCGAGTTCTTGTTTCTATAACTGCTTCCGGTTCCAATATAATTTTTCCTTCCTCGTCAAGTTCTGGCAATATTGTTTGAACTCGGAGCTTGTCGCCTATAACCTTCTTTAAGCATGAACCATGGAAAAATGGGTGCAATCGAGAAGCTGCAGGAAGCTCCAATTTGTATGCCATAGTACCAATCTTTTGCAACACCTTGTACGGACCATAATACTTTGGTGATAATTTATTATCCTTCTTAGCTTGCTTGAGGGACATTTGCTTATATGGTTGTAGCCGTAGGAATACCCAATCACCTACATCAAAACTTCTTTCACTGCGATGTTGATCTGCCTGTTGTTTCATTCTATTATGTGCCAACACGAGGTTATCCTTTAAGAGTTGGAGGACTTGTTGTTGATGTTCGATGTGATGTTCCACCGCCTGAACCTTAGAATTTTCTCTTAAATATGATGTGATGGATGGTGGTTGATACCCATAAAGTGCCATAAATGGGGTCATTTTTGTCGTTGTATGAAAGGAAGTGTTATACCACCATTCAGCCAAAGGCAACCATTTGACCCATTGTGTCTATTTATCAGATACAAAGCAACGAAGATATCCTTCCAAACATTTGTTTACTATCTCAGTTTGCCCATCAGATTGAGGATGATAAGATGGGCTATGAGCTAACTGAGTACCAAGACAAGAAAATAATTGTGTCCAAAAATTTCCAATGAAAATGGGATCTCTGTCACTTACAATAATCTTTGGGTTTCCATGTAGCTTTTGAATTGTTTCCATAAATGCAGTAGAAACTGTACTGGCTTTAAATGGATGTGATAATGCAAAAAAGTGTGCATACTTGGTAAGTCTGTCAACTACCACCATGATGACACTCTTTCCCTCAGACTTGGGTAAACCTGTGATAAAATCCATTGATACCTCCTCCCAACGTTGGCTTGGAATGGATAAAGGTTGTAATAGACTCGGTATCTTAATTGTTTCAACTTTATTTTGTTGGCAAACCAAACGTTCTGCCACAAACTTTTGAATATCTGATTTAAGGCCATCCCAAAAAAATTCCTTCTTAACCCTGTGGTAAGTTTTTAAAAATCCTGAGTGCCCTCCTAAGGGAGAAGTGTGCAATTCCATAAGAATCTTTTTTTTTAGCTGGGAATTCTTACAGAGGTATAAGCGATCTTTGTACCACAACGAATCATTTTTCCAGCTAAATGTATCAGATGTACTGGAATCTTGTTGTAGCTTTCGAATAAGTGCCCACACTTCTTCGTCATTCTTCCATTCCTCCCTTGCTTCATTTATCCAATCTGGTTGGATGATAGAAATAGCGCACAACAATGCTTCCACATCCTCATCCTTCCTTGAGAGTGCATCTGCCACCACATTTTGCTTCCCTTTTTTGTAGATGATTTCAAAGTCATAACCCAACATCTTTTTGACCCACTTTTGTTGCTCTTCAGAGGATAATCTTTGTTCTAAAAAGTATTTAAGGCTATCATGATCTGTTTTTACCTTGAAGTGTCTTCCCATTAGGTAGGGTCGCCATTTCTTAAGTGCATGGAGTATTGCCAACATTTCCTTCTCATAAATAGCTTTTCTTAGAAACTTTCCCTTGATTGGACGACTTTCAAAAGCAATGGGTCTTTCATCTTGCATTAGAACAACACCAATTCCATTTCCTGAAGCATCACATTCCACAATAAAGGTTTTTGTGAAGTTCGGTGTAGCTAAGACCGGTGCTTGGCACATTGACTCTTTAAGATGTTCAAAGGGCTTTGTTGCTTCCGGAGTCCATGAAAATGTATCTTTCTTCAATAATGTCGTTAGAGGTGCTGCTATTCTCCCATAATTCTTAACAAACTTGCGATAATACCCTGTCAACCCAAGAAATTCACGCAAATGCTTTATGGATGTGGGGATTTTCCATTCCTTAATGGCTTTAATTTTGGTAGGGTCTACCTTAACTCCTTCATGAGATTACAATATGACCCAAATATTCCACCTCCTGGACTCCAAAGAAACATTTGGATCTTTTGGCATATAATTGTTTCTCTTCCATTAGTTGTAGCACCTTGTCAACATGTTCAACATGATCCTTCCAAGACTTGATGTAGATAAGTATATCATCAAAAAATACTAACACAAATTTTCTAAGGAATGGTTTGAAAATTGAATTCATCAAACCTTGAAATGTTGAAGGTGCATTGGTAAGGCCAAAAGGAATGACCAAAAATTCATAATGACCCTCATGAGTTCTAAATGCCGTTTTCGGAATGTCTTCAATCTTCATTCTAATTTGATGATATCCTGAACGAAGATCCAACTTGGTGAAGTAAATTGATCCATGCAATTCATCCAGTAATTCATCAATGGCAGGAATGGGGAACTTATCTTTAATAGTGAGCTTGTTGAGCTCCCTATAATCCGGACACATGCACCATGATCCATCCTTCTTGTGCACCAATACTACAATTTTTGGACATAGGGATATCTGTACGGCCTGATGTTTGGAGGAACACTTCCTGGAATCAAATGAATAGCATGATCATGATCACGCATAGGTGGGAGACTTTTGGGAGTCTCAAATACCTTGGAATGATTGTCCAAGACTTTTTGGAGATCTGGAGAAATAGATGATTCTAATGTGGAAACATCTAGCGAACATAATTGTGCAATTACACCCCTTTGCTCCTTTTTTAGAAGCTTTGTCATACCATTAGAGCTGATTATCTTTCCTGGTTTCCCTGCAATACCCCTTAATTCAACTTCCTTTCCTTCCACAGAAAATTTGATGAAAAGTTCTTGAAAATTAAAAGCTATTGTACCCAAGGATTGTAGCCATTGGACTCCTAGTACAACATCAACACCTCCCATTGGAATGGAAAGCATTAGGCTAGTCAATACATATTCTCCCATGGATAGCTTGATATTATGGCACTTTCCAGAGCAATTTATTGTTCCTCCATTTGCAATCATCACTTGACACTCTAGTGCTGGATATAGGAAGCAATTCAATTCTTTTGCTACCCTACAATGAATAAAATTGTGGGTGCTTCCTGAATCAATCAACACTATCACCTTTTTCTTCTTGATTTGTCCTTCTATCTTGATGGTTTGAGGAGTGGTAATTCCCACCAATGCATTACAAGATATGGTTGGATTTATTTGTTATTTATCTAGGCTTTGTTCCTGGAGTATATCTTCTTCTTTTGACCTTTCTTGCTCCTTTTCTTCTTCCTCTTCACAATCTATGTAGAATAATTTCTTCTCAGCACACTTATGACCTTTAGTGTATTTGCTATCACAACTATAACAAAGCCCTTTTGCTCTTTTTTCTTCCAATTGTTGTGGTGTCAACCTTATAGGTTGTGGAAGACTAGGGGCAACTGCACTTCCGTCTTTATAGTTGTGAGTGGTATGCTTCCTGGTTGCCATAATTTTGCTTTCCATTTTTCTTGCTAACCTGAATGCCTTCTCTAATGAATCAGGTTCCCAAAGTCGAACATCATGTTGGATATTATCCTTTAAAGACCCTATGAACACATCAATCCTATGCTGTTCTGGAATATCTTTTACCCTTATGTTCAATTTTTGGAACTCCTCAATGTGCTCCATTATTGAACCCTTTTGTTTGAGACTTATCAATTGGCTAAAAAAAGTGTTGCTTTTTGTATCCTCATAATGTGCTATCAATTCTTCCGTAAAAATTGCGCAAGTGATAAATTATTTACGAGAGCAAAGCCATTGATACCATACAAATTGATTTGGTTCCAAATATAAAGTTTCCATACGTACCTTTTGTGTGTTTTCACATTATTGAGATCGAAGAACTGCTCCATCTGTAATATCCATGTGGCGGGATCCTTGCCATCAAACTTCCTCATATCGATTTTTGGAATATGGTGGGTCTTCGATCCAACATTAGAATCTATGGAATCACGATTAACATTACTTTTGTTCACATCATGAGTTTCCTTTACAACCTTTTCACCATTAGTAAGTATCTCTTGTAGAAAATTTGTCAAATCTGTCTTCAAATCTGCCATGTCTGTCTTCAAATCTGTCTTCAAATTTTCCATGTCTTTCTTCAAATCTGTCTTCGAATCTATCTTCAAATCGTCCATCTTAGCTTCCATGCCCTTTATCTTAGATTCCACGCCATTTATCTTAGCATCTGTTAATTTTTGTGAGCGTGACATTTGTTGCACTTGTTCTTGTAATTTTGATATATCATGTAGCATTTCTTCCTCTTCTTCATGAGTCATGATAGAGCTTTCAGGTTCCTTACTAGGTGTTTGCATTTTCTTTCCTCGGGGCATCAGTTACCGATAATAATGCTTTACTAGGCCCTTTGAATTCCTTCAAACCAAGCTTATGCAAAAATAAAAAATAAAAACTACACACCTTTTTTTTACTTTGTAGAAGCCTGATATTGAATATGATGTATCTCTGTAATTTCGAATCATCCAGTTCTGAAATTGTGACCTGTAGTATCCTTCTATGTCCTCTTTCCAATGCCACTAGTCTGAACCAAATTGGATTCTCCAAGAAAGAGTTATGCACAATCTCCCGCAGTGACCGGATTATAGACTAGTTCAGTAGAGCGAACTTGTATGAAGTGCCACGTGTCACTGTTTCAACCTTTGACTCTGAAAAATATATAAAAGAAAACTACACTCCGTCCTCTTTCTGTACCTTCTTACGAAATTTCAATCCGATGCTCAGAAAGAAAGTTATGACGATTTTCCCCAGGTCACCTGTTTTGAGTGTAATTCAGGAGTCTGCAAAAATACCAACTTCCTGAGATCATATCTCCGCAAATATTGCGCGAAAAGCTCTGAAATTCGGACCCAAGGTTCAGCGCGATTTATTCTCAAATGGGTTTTTTTTGTGACTTTTGAAACGTCACAGAAAAAAAGTTATAGCGAAAATGCCACGATGACCTGTTTGGAGTAGCGAAACCCTAGAATCCAAAGCTCTGATACCAAATGTTATGAAACCATCTCACAAAAAGATAGAAAAGAGAGATCCACGCCTTAGAATTCAGCCTCTTCGAGGGGGCAACCTCCTTTACATTACATAAATGAACAATTCTTGGATGATTCAAATGACAAAACCTCCTTTCTATATATGGGAGTCTATGGAGTCATAATATAATCCAGCCGACCTAACAATAATAATATAAAGCCACAAAAATAACAATAGAGGGATTCTATGGGCACATTAATAACAATATGGGGGTAATGGGGGCACAACAATATAAATAAGGGGTATAACTGCAATAGTAATGGGGTAATCACTAGTATTATAGGGACCCAACAATACTATTACCTTTCAAAGGGAGTTTGGTTCTCCTTTCACATTAAAAGATGTCATGTATGTTCTGGGTTTGAAGAAGAATTCCATTTCAGTTTCCATGTTGGAGGACGGTGGCTACGATGTGATATTTAGCAAGGGAAATGCTTTCCTTCGTCACATAGCCTCAGTACAAGTGAAGCCGATCGAGGTTCGAGTGAAGAACCTCTACAAATTGGATGTAGAATACTGCGTTTCTTTGAGCACAAAAGCAAAGAAGGTGCAGAGCTAAAACATCAGTGCGTTGTGGAATAGAATATTGGGTCACTTGCACCACGAAGCTTTGAAGATCATGCAACAAAATTCTAGAGGACTTCACAAGGATACATTAGAGCAGAGAGACACATGCAAAGGGTGTACATTGGTGAAGTACACCAAAGATTCCTTTCATGATAAAGACAGTCAAGCGATCCTTGATAGAGTTCACTCAGATGTGTGTGGGTTGTTCTCGAAAGCATTCACAGCCAAGCAAAGGTATTATGTAATATTTGTTGATGGTTTTTCTCGTAAGTGTTGGATTTTCTTCATGCAAAACAAAGATTAGACGTTTGCTAATTTTTTTAAATATAAAACACTTGTTGAGAAAGATACTAGTAGGAAAGTTAAAGCTCTCAGAAGTGATAATGATGGAGAATATGTGTTGAATGAATTCAATAACTTTTGCACAACAGAAGAAATTCAACAGGAGTTAATAGCACCTCATAACCCACATCAAAATGGGGTGGATGAAAGGAAGAACACAAGTATTGTGGAAGCTTCACGGGCAATGTTACATGATCAAGACCTACTGTTGCACTTGTGGGATGAAGCATGCAACACAATTGTTTATTTGCAGAACATAAGCCCTCATCGAATTCTTGGGATGAGTACAACAAAATAAGTTTTTTCAGGTAAGAAACCAGATGTGGAACACTTCAGGATCTTTAGTTCATCAGTCAACTGTCATGTTACCAAGGATGCACAGAAAAAGCTGGAGCCAACAACTGAGTTGGGCATATTTGTGGGATACATTGATACACCTCACAACTATTGGGTGTGCTTGCCATCCAACAGGATGACAATGGTTCGTAGAGATGTGAAGTTCGATGAACAAAAGGCCATGAGATGTTCCCTTGAGAGGGAGCTTAAGTTACATGTAGATGAGGAACTTTTAGCTCCAAAGGAGAAACCTCAGGATGATGTGGAGCAACCACAAGTAGAGGAGAAAAAATTGGAAGCACCCACTCATGCAGATATTTCTGGAGATGCAAGGAAGCGCACCAAAGAGGCTGACAGATTGATACATGATGCTAGAGAGAGTGTGGGAGCACCCACATCACAACGTAGGCAGAGGAGGTCACCATATCGGTACACTGGCTACATGGCTCTGATGAGCGAGAGTGTAGAGATTGAGCCATCCTCATTTGAGGAAGTAGTGCAACAACCAGTATGGGTTGATGCCATGGTTGAGGAGTATGACTCCATTATTAGAAACAATGTTTTGGAAGTGGTCCCAAGACCAACAGACAAGTCAGTGGTGAGTTCCAGATGGCTTTATAAGGTAAAGCAAGCAGCAGATGGGAGTGTGGAGAAACACAAGGCCATATTTGTGGCCAGAGGGTTCTCTCAGGTGGAGGGAATTGATTACGATGAGACCTTTGCTCCAGTAGCAAGGTACTCTTCAATCATATCTATTCTAGAATTTTCAGCACAAATGGGATGGAAGATACATTAGATGGATGTGAAGACATGGTATGATTGAGGAGGAGGTGTATATTGAGCATCCAGAAGGATTTGAGACCTTCAACAAAGAGTCACATGTGTGCAGAATCAAGCGAGCGTTGTATGGACTAAAACAAGCACTCGTGCTTGGTACACCCAAATTGGCAGCTATTTCACTGAGTTGGGCTTCACCAAAAGCGAAACAGATGCGAACCTTTACCATATTGTGGCTGAAGGTAAATTGTTGATTATAGTATTATATGTCGATGATTTGATTCTAACAGGTGATGAGAAGCTGATAAAATCTTGCAAAGAGGATCTTGCAAGAGAATTCGAGATGAAGGACCTAGGGCTCATGCATTACTTTCTTGTTAGAGAAGTATCGCAAGGAGACGAGGAACTGTTTGTCTCTGAGGGCAAGTATGCCAATGAGATACTGAAGAAGTTCCACATGGAGAGCAACAAACCCATGACGACTCCTCTAGTAAGTAATTGGAGGAAGGAAGATGCTACTTCAAGTGAAGTAGTGGAGGCTACTATTTATAAACAACTTGTGGGTTCACTTATGTATTTGGTGAACACACGACCAAACATGTGTTTTGCAGTTAACCAACTTAGTCAAGTCATGGTTAAGCCAACCAAACTCTATTAGAAGGTAGCTAAACATGTGTTAAGATACCTTAGAGACTCCACTCAATTTAGCCTTTGGTACAAACAAACAGAGGGAGTGAAGCTTCAAGGCTTCACAAGTACAGATTGGGCAGGGAATCCATCCGACATAAAGAGCACATTAACGGGAATCTTTAGTATTGGGTCAGCAACAATTTATTGGTACAACAAAAAGTAGAGATCAGTTGCACTTAGTTCAACAGAAGCATAGTACATGGCTACTAATCAAGGAACTTGTGAGGCTATCTAGATGAGGAAGTTCCTTGTTGGGTTATTTGGTTAGCAGATGGATCCTACAGTGATTTACTGTGACAATCAGATTTGTATCAAACTATTTGAGAATCCATTTTTTCATGATCGGCCCAAGCATATTGACATCCAGTATCATCATCTACAAGATTGTGTGCAAAGGAGAATCATGTTGTCGGAATAAATTCCTACACTGGATCGGGATGCAGATATTTTGACAAAGGCATTATCAAGATGCAAATTCGAGTTTCACAGAGGTAAGATCGGGGTAGTAGATAATCCCTTTCTTGTTGAGAGGGAGTGTTGAAAATGCAACAAGAAAATCCTAATTTAATTTTGTCCTTGAATTAAATTAGGAATTAAAATATAATTCCACATCTTATGACAAATTGTAATAGTTAACTAAGTTAATTTGACTTAGTTGGCTTAGTTAATTCAAGTTGGGGGTCTAACTAGAGTCATGTACAGTGTCTCCTACCTTTTAGGAGTCATGGTTGAGTTTATTTTGAGTTGTAATTGTTTAATTCAGTCTAGCTGAGTTAAAGTCAGTTAAACTAGTTCCAACTGATGGAGGAATTAGCGGGAGATCTAGTAGTGGGGTGTAACCAACAGCGATCAACCAGTAAATTGAAGATTCACTCATAATTAACTCATGCATGTCAGATCAGAGAAAGACCCAGTTGAGATTGGAGTTCAGGGATAGTGTACTATCAGTTGTATAATCATCTGAATTGTACGAGTTGTGCATGCAATTAGGGAAGGCCTATGAGGATTGCACAATTCATATTTGTGGAATTTCCTAATTAATTATGGGCTAATTCCCAAGGACAATGTGCAAGAAAATATGAGCTTGGTAGACAACAAAATTTGCTTAGTATTGGCTTGAGCTTGTCTGGGAAGCAATGAGATAGATAGAGATAGTGCAGAGGTTGCTCAGGCTTGAGAAAATTATTGTAATATTCTCATATTTTCTGATTAATGCAATATAAAGATAGCAGGGGTTTTTAGCTATGGATTTCCCAAAAAAATTTGTGTTATGTGTGATTGAATTCTTTCTCTTTTATGCTTTGTGATCTCAGCGATCGTTTATTGTCTCCGTTGATGAGTAGAGTATATTCAAGTCAATTGTTTTAGTATATTACAATCTGTAGTTTGAATCTACAAGAAGCTCCCTTCGAGCCAACTGCCATTGGTAATTAGTTAGGGTTTCACATATTGTTGGAGAGCGGCCAAGCGATCAAAAAATCCAAAAACTCTACTTTTATTATTATGTGTAACTACTCTTTGAATAAATGGTATTAAAAAAAGTTAGATTAAACATTTGAATTTCAAAAATTAAAAATTATTATATATATATATATATATATATATATATATATATATATATATATATATATATATATATATATATATATTCGTTAATTTGGTTTGAATTTGAGTAAAATAATGTTGAAATTGTAGTTTTAAGATTTGAATCTATAATATGATTCCCTCATTTCTTTTAGAGTATTGAATCCATTTTTACATTAGAAATTATAATTAAAATGACAAAATAATATTTTCTCACCAGGAATCATATCATGTAATTTGAATAAAAAGGCAAAACAATTGAATGTTTAGATCACCACCTAAATTATAAAATCTCTTATAATGATGGAATTTTCAAATCACCCTATCATTTATTTGAATATTTCAATGAAGTCTAACTGTTCTATGGTTTTTCCTTTTCCATTTCAATTCGATAACGCTATTCTTAGTGATACTAATGCTTTTGAGTACTTTGAAATATATAAATGAATTTAAAACCATTAAAAACGCTTGAAATATTTAACCTATACAAATTTGTTATTCCAACAACATTAAACCCGTTGTCAAAATCCTTCAGAAATAAATTGTGTAGATGTTTACCTCGTTTGATGTTTCGGGTGGACACTCCATCCATCATAAAAAACTAGAAAGCAAACAAATGATAGGGATGAATGCTAATTAGACATTAAATAGAGAGATTAGCCAACAGAGTAGAGTAGCATTCAAAAAATATAACTATTAAAATAAAATGAACGGTCAAAAACCAAAATAATATTAAGTATTAAATGAATTAATAAGCGCTCAAAATGATTATTAAATTATTAATTGAATTAAAATTGTCAAAAAAAGAAGAAGAAGAAGAAGAAGAAAGAAAGAAAGAAAAAAGAGGGAAGAAAATTAATAAGAAAAGGGGTGGTGGTTAGATAAATAAAGAAATTTGATTAATTGTTATATCATATATATATATTATATTATTAATTGATATATGCATATGTATGGTATGTTATATTATATATGAATTATTATATAATTTATAATATATTATATTATATATTAAATGAATTAATGATAAATGATTTATAATTGTTTTTAATATTGCAATATATTATATTATATATTAAATAAAATAATATATGAAAATATTATTGTAGAGTGCATTAAAATGAGGAAGAAAGAAAACTATAAGAGAAAACTCACGATTGAAAATAAGAAAAATGGAACCAGGAGGGTGGAAGGATACATAAGGTTAAGGGATGATAAAAGGTAAAGAAAATGAATAAAAACAAGGGGGCTAGTAGAAGAACAAAATTATAGAGTAAGTTGATGGATTATTGGTTTCTATGAGTGGTTAAGTTTATAGCCATCTTCCCTGCTGAAGTTATTGGGGTGTTTTTTGATCTCTAAAGCTTACTCGATGATTCGAGTATTATGAAAAGGGATACAAGCTAGGATTCAGGTTTGATAAAAATAGATAAGGTTCTTGGTATTATCTATGAGCAGACTGAAGCGACAAGCATGGGTTCTTCCCTATCTCTGATTGTGGCTAATATCCTCATGGAATTTTTTTAAACTAAAGCCCTTAAATCGCGACATCACAAGACTGATTGTTGGTATAGATTTGTTGATGACACTTTTGTTGTCTAGTAGCATGGCTTGTTAGCGCTCATTGCCTTTCTCGCCCATCTCAATAACATTTTGCCTCATATTCAATTCACTATGATATTCAAATCTAATCATTCCCTCCCTTTCCTTGACGTCCTTATCACCCGACTTCCTAATGACTCTCTTTCCCACCAAGTTTAGAGAAAAAACACCCACATTGACTGTTATCTTCACACCAATTCCCACCACCAACCTTCACAAAAATATGATGTCCTAAAAACTATTATCTCCCATGCCCTTAAGATCTTTTCTCCCTAGTTCTTTTCCTCGGAAAAAACCCACTTGATCCAAGATTTCAAAGCCAATGGCTACTCTGCCTCTCAAATTCATAAAGCATTCTAGGCAGTCTCTCAACCCAAACCCAACCTCTCTAATCCTTCCCCTCCCATAGGCTAGATATCTCTTCCTTATATAAAAGGAACCATTGATATCATTGCCAGTATTTTGACAAAAAATAACATAGAACATCAAGACCATATTGGAACCCCATGAAACTCTCAGACAAGTATTCCTGTCAACCAAAGATATGTCTGATCCGAAGCAAGGATCAAGTGTCTCCCAAATTCCTCGTTCACGCAGAAAGTCTTACATTGGCCAGGTTGGCTGGTCGCAACCCGCCTTAAGGAGCACATTGCAGTTAATAACCATCACCAGGTGACTAAGTGATCGGAATCTCGATTTAGGGCAAAAATTTGCTCAAAAATAAAAGTGCTTAGAATCGCTCAAAAACTGAACGACCACGTCCATCTCGACGATACGATCCCAACTCAACTCGTTTCACTCAAAACAGAGTTCATATGCAAAAGATAGAGACTTATGTCCGCTTTGTCAAACATGCAAAATTTTGGGTATAGGGTTGACTGGGATGCTGACTAGGCATCTGTACAGCCCAATCAGAAAAAAGAGTATTCCAAGGAATATTCCTTGGAATATTCTCAAAATATTTCGACAGGTGGCTTAATCAGATTGTGACAAGTGTTGGCATGTTATTGGTCAAGGGCATTTTAGGTGGACACATGGTTAGACCAGAGGCCACCATATGCCCTCTCAAAGGTCATGTAAAATATTATTTGGTAGACTGATGGAGTTGAACCTATGACCTCGCCCACATAAGCCCGACACTTTACCACTATACCGCCACCATTTGACTTTATCATAAACATTTTCGTCAATAAACTAAATGTTAATGTTGACGAGTTTGGAAGTAAGGGGCGAGCCCAAGGGGACCAACCTCGGTTCCATGGGTGCCATACAACCTTGTGCTGAATGCGGAGGGTGCTAAACGAAAGTTGGCGGCAGTTTTAGTAGGTCCAACAAATCTGGCGCTACTCTAATTTTGGCAAGGCTAACTGGAGTTTCTCTAGATTTGGTGGAGTTTTCCTAGGAAAAACTGAAGAGACCATAACTTTTGCTAAATTTGACCAATTTTGGCTCAGAAAGAATCATTCCTAGATGATTTGGATGCTCTAAACACAATGGAATAGGTTGCAGAGGAACAAAGTCATTTCTGTATGTGATTTTTCTACGTTGAAGTTTAAGGAAGCCTAGGGCCACTAGGAGAGGAGGTCAAGCCTAGATCAGCTGAAGTCCAAATTGCAGAGATTGGATAATCATTTTTTGGGTTTTTGGGTCTTCTAAAGCCAACGGAGTAGGTTGCAAAGCCATTGGAGCATTGCAAGTGCATGCAATCAAAGAACTGACCCTTAATCCAAAGAGGGCCTAGCCATTGAAGCAGGTCCAAGGAGATGTAGCCCAAGAGGGGTGAACTCCTTTATCAGCTTTGTGTTATGAGTTGTTGTGTTTTACTTCTCTGCAATTTACTCGTTGTATATGTGTTTTGAACAGCTAATTAACCTTATAAATTGCTAATAAAAGACACTCAACACTTGACACATAATTCCTCACATTTTGGTTAATTTGAGACGATCCTAGACACATTTTTTTTATACTGATGAGGGTGCTTACATAGAATTAACAAGTTTGCCCATCATTTAGATCAAGTTGGTATCAAAGCAGGTTAGCTCATTTTAACCCTGAGATGGTTTGTCAAGGTTAGCTAGAAAATTAGTTATTGGTTTTGTATTTGTGCAAGGAGAATTTAACTGTGTTCAAGTTTATGTGTGTAAGCCGAGGAAGGGAGATGGTCTGAGATGCTTCTTTGTTGAGAAACTTTTTGAAGCTTTGTGAAGATTTTTGATGCATTACAAGTGTGATGGAAACTTCAATAACTGATGTTTCTAATCCACCTTCCTTAACAAGACTCTTTGATGAAGAGATGTTGCAAGAGCTTATCATCATGAGAGATATGGTGCAAGAGATGAATGAAGATAGGAAGGAAAACACTATACTTACTTCAAGAGGAGTTGATGGCCATGAAGGAGGAGAAGCAAGAGCTTCTTAAAAAGATGCATGAGATGGAGATTCAACTCCATGATGCCAAGGAAACCTAAGCCAGGTATGTGCATGAAAATGAGGTATGCAATTCAAATTTATCTTCAATTTCCTCTCAAAATGAATGTTTTGGTGCTTTTGAAAGACACACTACAGGAATAGGGTCCAAATTATTGATGAAGATCGGTTGTGAAGGTAAAGGATTAGGCAAACATGCACATGGCATAGTTGAGCTAATTTTTGTTGAGGAAAGGCCTAGGTATTTGGGTCTTGGTTATGGACAACATGATGGAGAATGCTCCAAAGCTAAGGAGGCACATGAAGGTGTTCCAAGAATGACTTTCATTACATGTTCATTACCTCAAGCTTGTGAAATTTGTGTTCATCAGGAATGCATAAGTTTTATACCCACTTTGCAAAGATGCTCATAAGCATGCAACTAGTGGAAATGGCAAACAAGAGGATGTTGAAAGCTCTAAGGTGATTGAAACCATTGTTGCTATTCCAAAGAGAGCCACTACCTCATCAAATTCACCTCTTCAAGAAGGAGACAAAGGTGAACGTGCAAGGTATAAATCTTCCTTTAATCAAGTTTTTTTTTAATTATGATAAACATAGTAAATCTTCACATAAGATTTGGATAAAATTTACATGTTCCTTTTGTGGTTTGAATAACCATACTGTTTCGAGGTGTTGGAAGAGGATAGCCATACATGGGAAACTTTCAAAACAAAAGAGACAAAAAGCCAAAGGTTCATTGGATAATGGAAACCATGTTGAAAAGAAGATGCAATTATTTTTCACTCATTTCCATAAGCAGGGTCATGTTGTAGAAAAGTGTTGGACTTTGCATCCAACAAATCATCCACGACATTGAAGAAGGTGGAGAGAGATTTTGGCAAGAAAGGAAAAGATGATTCCATAATTGATGTGGGTTAGGATGATACACATGATGAAGTGCAGCTGAAAGAAGCACCATTGAAATGGTTTGGAAAGAGATGGTTAGATTTCTTAACTAATTAAGGCCTTGCATTTCTTTTGATAATTGATGCAAATCTTGCCTTATTAATGCATTTCCTTGTTATTTGGATGCATTTCTTTTCTCCTGAAAGTATGCTGCATATTACATGAGGCAAGATGTTGGAAAAGTAGAGTCATTTTGACTCTCTTAGATGCAACAAAGATAGCAATTTGCAACTACAAATTTGCATGCATGTTGCATTCTTGAACTTGTATGTTTACGCCAAGAAGGTGTTCGAAAGGGGAGTATGTTGACTCACTTTATTGTAGAAAATTTGGTCATTTCAGCTCTTTAAGTACTTGTACATACCAATGGGATTCTTGTACTTGTGAGAGAGTTGAGAATTGTTATACATGCATGAGAGTTTGTGTTTGTGAATAGTGGAATTTTTAATAGTTTCATTGTTCTTGAACATGCATGAGTGATTGGCTTGTGTTGGTTGATTGCTTTGTTAACATGTATGTTGTTGATGCAGGAGCATCTAATCCCCCTTAATCAAAATGCAAATTTTAAAGCGGAGAAGGAGGAGACGTGGACCATTGGAGACGTGGACCATCAGAGACGTGGACCATTGTTGAGTGATTTGTGAGAGGAAATCAAGGAGAGGATTGATCGGATCCTTTCAATGATCCGATCCAATATTTCTGTAACGATGAACCTACATGTTCTATATATATATATATATATATATATATATATATATATATATATATCGTGAGACAGACAGGGAGAGGAATACAGAGTGACAGATAGAAATTTGTGAGAACAGAGTGATCAAAATGTAATCGAAGGAGAACTGTTCCTAAGGCTAAAACGCCTTAGATTGTAATAGAAGTCTGTAGATGTATAATATAAAAATGTGTTTCAGTGTTGATATTGTACGCCTGTGTGTGTATTTCATAAATGAGTTAAATCTCGTGTTGCGAGATCGGTAATAAACCATTGATCACTGTAGGATCGATGGCGATCTAAAGATATAGAATTAACTGTTATGTTGCATGCTTAAATGAATGTGGCAGATTTGTGTTTTAACAAAGAGATCCATCAAAGGCGAACGAGACCAAGCCAAAGAGGAATGGATGGGTCAATACACATGATCCGTCGGATCGATATGATCAATGGACATGATCATATCGCTAAGGACAGAGTCGCATCAATATCGCATCGACAAATATGGTTTACAAAGGGACGAGCCTCAGGCTTCAAGAAATGCTGATGAGCAATCGTCGATATATCGCATCGAAGAAAACCCATTGGAACGATATCGGAAGCGGCTGAAGAGATGATGTGATAGCGGTTTTGCGATTGAACGAGGATCGTCAGGTCGGAGATAGGATCGACGGTCCTGATTTGATCGGTGATCGGATTTCAGGGAATACGATGTGTTGATGGCCGATAAGCGATATCGCCGATATAGCGTCGATCAGAGATTGAAGATAACAAACGATCGAAATTGCAGAAAAGTTTTGGACCTGGATAGATCCGATGGAGTTCTGAACGCGGGTGTATAATTGTGAAGTCCGGCCTTAAGTGTTTCGTGTCGGGTTTTTCGTGTATTTCTTGTGCATCCATGTATTCTGATATGTTGTATGGTCCCGAGTTTTGAGGCTGAGTGCAATGTTTAACGCTTCCGATAAAGAGTGGGCTCATAACCCACAAGCCTTAGGATCAAAATTTGTAAATGAAAGGGGATTTTGCCTTACCCCAAAATCTCCTTTCATCAAGGAGAAAACCACCTTTCATCAAGTGGTATCAGAGCAGGGAAAGGGAAGAAGATTTCCTGCGAGAAGGAGGAAGAGTTTGCAAGCAGAAGGAGAAGAGGTATAGTTGTTGAAGTATGGTGAGTTTATGATCTTTACTATCGTGCAGATAGAGACAATAGAAGGTGAGAAGACTTGCAACAACCTAGAGTAAGGAGTGCTCAATTGGTTCCAGAGGAGAGAACTAGAAGGATGCCAAAAGACTAAAGCTCAGAGGAGAAAGCTTGGTGAGGTATCGTGTAGCAGAGAAGACTGTTACTACAGAGGTTGGTTGCAGCTCACAGAAGATCATGAAGGCAGTTCCACTGAGAAGTGGGTAGAATTGCTAAGGGATAAGGAGAAGCATATGACTAGGAGGTCATAAATTTTTGTGCCTCGGGAGTCTGATGCAGGAGCATCTGACCCCCCTTAATAAAAATGCAAATTTTAAAGCGGAGAAGGAGGAGACGTGGACCATTGGAGTAAACCGGGGAAAATTTATTTAAAATAGAGCTAATTTGATGGAATTAATAGAGTCTCTAGAAGACTTTTCATCTGTAATTATCTGCCATGTATGCATTGTTGAGTGATTTGTGAGAGGAAATCAAGGATAGGATTGATCGGATCCTTTTAGTGATCTGATCTAATATTTTTGTAACGATGAACCTGTGTGTTCTATATATATATATCGTGAGACAGACAGGGAGAGGAATACAGAGTGACAACTAGAAATTTGTGAGAACATAGTGATCAAAATGTAATCGAAGGAGAACTGTTCTTAAGGCTGAAATGCCTTAGGCTGAAATAAAAGCCTGTAGATGTATTATATAAAAGTGTGTTTCAGTGTTGATATTGTACGCCTATGTGTTTATTTCACAAATGAGTTAAATCCTGTGTTGTGAGATTGTTGGTCGACCATCGATCACTGTAGGATCGATTGTGAATCTAAAGATATAGAATTAACTGTTGTGTCGCATGCTTAAATGAATGTGGCAGATCCATGTTTTAACGCAGAGATCCATCAAAGGCAAACGATACCAAGCCAAAGAGGAATGGATGGGTCAATACACAAGATCCGTTGGATCGATATGGTCAACGGACGGGATCATATCGCTGAGGACAGAGTCGGATCAATATTGCATCGCAAATATGGTTTACAAAGGGACGGGCCTCACGCTTCAAGAAATGCTGATGAGCGATCGTCGATATATCGCATCGGAGAAAACCCATTGGAACGATATCAGAACCGACCGAAGAGATGATGTGATAGCGGTTTTGTGATTAAACGAGGACCGTTGGATCGGAGACAGGATCGACGATCCTAATTTGATCAGTGATCGGATTTCGGGGAATGTGATGTGTCGATGGCCGATAAGCGATAGGCCGATATAGCGCCAATTGGAGATTAGAGATAATGAACGATTGGAGCAGTAGAAAAGCTTTGGACTTTGACGGATCCGATGGAGTTTTGAATGTGGGTGTATAATTTTGAAGTCCGACCTTAAGTGTTTCGGGTCGGGTTTTCCATGTATTTCCTGTGCATCCATGTATTCTGATATGTTGTATGGTCCCGGGTTTTGAGGCTAAGAGCAATGTTTAATGCTTCCGATAAAGAGTGGGCTCATAACCCACAGGCCTCAGGATCGAAATTTGTAAATGAAAGGGGATTTTGCCTTGCCCCAAAATCTCCTTTCATCAAGGGGAAAACCACCTTTCATCAGTTGTCAACTTGAGAATGTTGATCATTTGCACATACATGAGTGTCAGCTTGTGTGGTCAATTGATTATTACATGTATGTTATATTGACTTGGAAGAGTTGATTTTGTCTCCAAAGATGAAAGGGAGATGTGACGAATTGTTTCATGAGAATGTGGAATTCTTGTTGTAAATCGTCAAGTTGTTGTACATGCTTTTTCTTGACTTGAAAGTTAGTTGTTTGAAGAAGCATGTTTTGTCGACTTGTGTTTAGTCGATGGTTTATACACCAAGATGTAAGAGTACATGGCGATGTTCACATGATGTGACATTTGTTGCTTTGAAGAAGCAAAAGGAAGAGGTCGTCAAGTTATATTCTTGCATGAGTGTTTTTCAAGGTTAATGGTGTTTCTTGTGACAAGATGTCGCGGGATTTTGGAAAGTCCGTGCTTGAGCAAAAGGCTCATGATTAGCCTTCATTCTCAAATCATGGCATGAGCATCATGTTAATACTGGAGAATGATGGAATCAAGAAGAGAAAGTAGACAAAAATGCCAAAAAAAATTGCAACCATTGTAGACCATTTGATGTGTTGACTCCAAGAAGCGAAAGAGATGGCAAATGCATTCTTTCAGATGTGGAATTTGGAACCATGGAGGTAAAAGAATGGTCATTTATTTTCTTGTTATTACTGATATTGGAACTCATTGCTGTAGTTCACTCAGAGGGACATAAGTTGGAAAAGTGCTTTCTAAGGACAAGCTTGCATCAAATGCATGTGTTTCAAATGAGGAACATGATTCTCAGTGGGAAGGCCATCAATTAACTTTCCAAGCACCGAGGGATCGCTTTGGTACAACAGGGTGTTTAATCGGTAAGCAGCCAACAAGTGTTGGATTGGGTGAGTAATAAAAGGAGAACATTGGTTGAAGTACGAAGCCATTTGCAAGGCAAGGCATGTCAGTGAACCCAAGTGGTTGTCATGGAGATTTTTCCAAGTAGAAACAATTGATAAACTTAGGAAGGAGAAGAGTATTCATCTCTCATCAGATAACCAACTTTTGTGGGTCCAAAAACCTATTAGTGGGAAGGAGTGATCGGAATCTAGATTAGGGGCAAAAATTTGCTCAAAAATCAAAGTGCTCAGAATCACTCAAAACTTGAATGACTGCGTCCTTCTCGGCGATATGATCCCAATGCAACTTGTTTCACTCAAAACGGAGCTCGTATGAGAAAGATAGAGACTTTTGTCCGCTTTGTCAAACAAGCAAAATTTTGGGTACATGGCTGACTGGGATGCTGACTAGGCATTCGTACAGCCCAGTCAGCAAAAATAATATTCCAAGGAATATTCCTTGGAATATTTCGACAGGTGGCTCAATCAGATTGTGACAAGTGTCGACATGTTATTGGTCAAGGGCATTTTAGGTGGACCAATGAGAGGCTGACACGTGGCAAGCCCAGGGGCCGCCACGTGCCCTCTCAAAGGTCATGTAAAATGTTATTTGGCAGGATGGCAGAGTTGAACCCCACAACCTCACCCACACAAGCCCCATGCTTTACCACTATGCCGCCACCATTTGACTTAACCATAAACATTTTCGTTAATATTTAAATGTTAATGTTGATGAGTTTGGAGGTAAGGGGCCAGCCCAAGGGGACCAGCCCCGGTTCCATGGGTGCCATACGACCCAGTGTTGAACACGGAGGGTGCTAGCTGGCAGCTGGCGATGATTTTATCAGGTCTGACAAATCCGGCGTTGCTCCAATTTTGGCGGGGCTAATTGGAGTTTCTTTAGATTTGGTGGAGTTTTCCCAGGGAAAACTGAAGAGACCATAACTTTTTCTAAATTCAACCAATTTTGTCTCAAAAAGAGTCATTCCTAAATGATTTGGATGCTCTGAACACAATGGAATAGGTTGCAGAGGCATAAAAGCATTTATGTACGTGGTTTTTCTACTTTGAAGTTTAAGGAAGCCTAGGACCACCAGGAGAGAAGGTCAAGCCTAGATCAATTGAAGTCCAAATTACAGAGCTTGGATAGTCATTTTTGGGGGTTTTGGGTCTTCTGAATCCAATGGAGCAGGCTGAAAAGCTATTGGAGCACTGCAGGTGCATGTAATCAAAGAATTGACCATTAATCCAAAGAGGGCCTAGCCATTGAAGCAGGTCTAAGGAGATGTAGCCGAGGAGGGGTGAACTCCTTTATCAACTTTGTGTTATGAGTTGTTGTGTTTTATTTCTCTGCAATTTACTTGTTGTATATGTGTTTTAAACAACTAATTAACCTCATAAATGCTCATAAAAGACACTCAACACTTAACACATAATTCCTCACATTTTGGTTAATTTGAGATGATCCTAAACACATTTTTTGTTATACCAATGAGGGAGCTTGCATAGCATTAACAAGTTTTCCCAACATTCAGATCACTAAGTCTGCCATTGCTGAGCACTCCTTCAACACCAGGCACCTTGTTTGTTTTGACCAAGCACGGATCCTTGATTGCATCTCTTTTCATAATACTTGAATCACCGGGGAAGCTTTAGAGATCGAAAAACACCCTAATAACTTCAACAGGGAAGATGACTATAAACTCAAACACTCGTGGAAACCAATAATCCATCAACTTACTCTATAATCTTGTTCTTCTACTAACCCCTCATATTATTCATTTTCTTTATCTTTTATCCTCCCTTTATCTTATGTATCCTTCTCCATCCTTCTCCTTCTTCTTGTCATTCTTCTCTAAATGTTTTCTTTCTTCCCCTTTTAATACACTCTATAATAATATTTACATATATTATTTTATTTAATATATAATATAATATTTTTTTTATAAAACATATATAATTAATTCATTTAATATATAATATAAATATTATAAATTATAAATCATACAATAATTCATGTATAATATAACATATACATATATATAACAATTAATCAAATTTCTCTATTTATCTAACAATCCCTCCTTCTCTTATTAATTTTCTTCTCCTTTTAAAGTTTATTTATTTTTATTGTTTTAATTCAATAGATAGTTTTTTATGACTTTTAAATTAATTTAATACTTAATAATATTCTGATTTTTGACCATTTATTTTATTTTAATAGTTATATTCTATTTGAATGGAGGTTTTTATGAGTAGAGTTATTTAAAGGGATTTGTCTCCCTAATCCATAACATACATATTTTAAATTACAGATTCAATTCGAATAATGTGGTTCATCTTCAAGACTATTAGATAAAAAAAATTAATCCAAAATAAAAAAAAAAAAAATCTACAAGATCAAAAATCACATTAAAAATGACAATTACTCTAATCCAATCTCTTTATTTAAAATATGATGAATACTCACTATAATACACTATTATCATGTATTTATTTTCTAATCGCTCAAAATAAATGAATAAAGTGTCCACTAGATAAAATAAACAATGTATTTCAAAAAGATTTTAACAATATGAATCTCCACTCACAAATTTAAAATCAAATTCATAAAAAAAATATTAAATAAAATACAAACATACAGAAATTTTGACTACGTTCACTATTTCAGCAGAATGTGTGCACATTACTCCAATAGTGTGGCCCGTAGTTTGCGTTGGTTGATCCGTTATGAGACACTATAATGAGAATGTAGAAAAAAATAAAGAAGAAAGAAATCATTTTAATGTCCACAAGGCTAAAGATAGCCGATGGGACATATTGCTTCTTCATCTGCTTGATGTATTCGACCCTTTTTCTGTGAAGCTTCACAATAAATGCTCCAAGCTTCTCGACAAACCCCTCGCTAAATAGATTATCCCAAGAGTTAGCTGCTAGTATATATGCATAACTTTGCTTGTTGTCTTTGAAGGCCTCACATTCTAAAATGAAATGTTTTTTCTGTTTCCACTTTTCCGAAAGAACAAAATATGCATACCCTTTCCTCCCACACTTCTTTTGGCCTTTTCCAGCGCTCTGTTTCACAACGGAGTTGATGAGAATTAGTCCTTAACTGAGCAATAAGAATTTTGGCCCTCCAAGAGATATTGACCTCTATGTGTGCTTTTGGTTGATGATTATGAGTGGGATTAAACACTTCAATATAATAATTTTTCTTTTCTCCTGGCTCCTTATCCCAAGTATGTTTGTGGAACTTTTCCATAACAAAAGCTTTTATCTCTTTGTTGTTTATGGGACACGCGTTCAAGCAAATACCCCATTTACTAAACCATGTGTTATTTTGCTACGTCCAAGTTTTTTTGCTCTTGCACAATCTATCATTAAAGATAACCTTAGGCCATTTACCCTCTTCCATTTGCTCAATTTTTTTTAAATACCTTGTGACTCGCACCATAGCAATTGCTTCAATAGGAGCAGTCCCTGTTTCACTTAACAAGATATCATAAGGAACTGCACTTTTAATCTTAAATTTGTTTGTAGTCAAACGCTTCTGAATTTTCTCAAATTGTCTCCACTGCATGTCGGAGGTACTGCTAGCCCACAGTTCACAACCATAGAGAATCACCGGAATCGCTAGAGCCCAAAAAGAGTTTGAGTGGTCTTCTAGTCCCATAACTCTGCCTCTGTTAGGGTCCCACCCTAACCCCCTTATTCATGTAGTAGGATCGAGTCATAGTTATAGTTAAGTAAGGAATTAATAAAGCCCATATTAATAATTGTAAGTGGTTAACCCGCAATTAATGACGGGACCACAGTTAGTTGCAAATGGGCCATGGTATTAGATAGATGGTATTAATAAGAACCATGGTATTGATCCATGGTATTGCATGTATGAGTCATATATAAAGGATAGAGACTCCCTGCGAGGAACATCGTGTCTTATTTTGTAATCGAGCTCTGCTTTATTGGAGGTTGCCCCCTCGAAGAGGCAAGTGAACGTTGCTTTCTGAATAATAAAATACCTGCTGTTGTTTCTCACTATTCTAAGTTCTGGGTATATTTCTTCGCATATTCTGTATTCCGATATCGTCTTGAAAGTTAAGAGCATAACAAGTGGTATCAGAGCTCTTTCCAGGGCCGGTGGGATCTCTATTTCTTAGCAAACTTTTTTTTGGCTAGAGACGTGTTCCGGCATCTTTAAACCACGGGATCTGTCGTTGAGCGCATAAACCTACGGATTTGGGGAGGCATGCACGCAGGAAATATAAGAGGTGGTCACGCTTGTTGGACTCCCTTGTAACCCCTGTGGGTACCCCTTCGAGTAGTAGCGCATTAGATAGAATCGTGCACAGACTGTCTTCCAAGTACCCTCTGAGTATATCGAAAGCCCCCTAGCTCCTTTGAAACCTCACCATAGATAAACCGTCGGTCGTCTTGCTGCTACAGTACACCGAGAACAGCACTCGGAGAGATTACTTGCCCGTACGATAGGGTAGTCGAGTTGTACGGCTAAGGGTACGGTTGATCCTCCTTAGTTAGAGCCCTGAAACATTGGGCCGAGTACTACTGTCAGACCCTTATGTATATTGCGATCTGTAGCACCTGACACTCCTCGAGACCATAGTTCCCTTTTCTATCTCGGGATCACGCATAATCTCTGCCAGATCAGATCTCACAAGTGGGGTTGCAGCAGCAGCAGACATCAGTCCCGCAGTTCCGAGTTAGCAGACCAGCCTTTCCAATCCATCAGATCCACAACAGCAGTCGGTGCCGCCGCTCAGAGCTATCCGATCAACCATTCAGATCTCTTAGATCCACCAGATCTGAGTAGTTGTGTGGGGTTCCTATACCGGGGCGTGATTTTCGCAGGACTTTTGGCAGCATTGACATTTTGGGGATTCGGCTACTGCAGTATTCCTAAGAAAGGAGTAAAACTTCATCAGGACCGGGGCGCTTATTGATGATCTAGCCCATAAGAATCAGGACGATGAGCTAAGCAAGGTGGTACCATTCAATTGTCAGTGAAAAAAAATCGGGCGGTCCCAAATTTCAAGTACATAAGATCGGTGCATGGTAGAAACTAGAGCTCAAACTATGGCCAATGAGAAGATTGAAAAACTTGAACAATCCTTGCAAGCCATCCAATCTCAGCTTGACAGATTAACTGACGCACTAAATTTGTTTGTAATCAAACGCTTCTGAATTTTCTCAATTTGTCTCCACTGCATGTCGGAGGTACTGCTAACCCACAGTTCACAACCATAGAGAGTCACCGGAATCACTAGAAGCCCAAAAAGAGTTTGAGTGGTCTTCTAGTCCCATAACTCTGCCTCTCTACACCTATTTTGAAAAGCATAAAATGCTTTCCAACCCCCCAAAGTTTTTTTCTTTCTACAACCATTCCAGCTTAGATTTTTGTTGAAGTCAATTCCGAGGTATTTGTAATCTGCAACTTCTTCCAGAATGTTGCCTTCAAAGTAGAACTTATGTTGGTTATGTTTTCTTTTCTTAGAGAAGACCACTACATTCGTTTTGCTGATATTGACTTGCATCCCCACACTTCTACAAAAATGCTCAAGGGATAGTAAGTGCTCTTGCAAACCAAGAGTCGTTTTAGCAATCAGAATAAGGTCATCTGCATATAAAATAAGCCTTATAACAAACTTGCACAAATAGATACCATCACCCCCTTGCGAATTTAACCACTCCTCAATATTGTCGATATATAAACCAAAAAGCGTAGGAGACAGTGGGCAACCTTGCTTGACCCCGATATCGCTTCTAAAACTTTCAAAAATGCCTGCTAAAATTCTAATTTTGACTTTCACCTCTTCATACAGCCTATGCATAGCTGCTCTCAAATGTTTAGGAACCCCAAGTTCCTCCATTCTCTGCCAAAGTTTATCCCTAGGAACCGAGTCAAACGTTTTCTGAAATCAACAAAGCAACAAAATACTTCTTCCTTTTTCTCCCAAACTTTTTCAATGATGTGCCTTTAAGTTATGCAATGATTAGCTGTGGAATGCTTAGGTCTAAAACCTGCTTGCCCTTTAGCACGCTTATCTCTTTCTTCTACCCACATGCTAATTTTGTTTTCTAGCATGATTCCAAATAGCTTTGAAAACAAAGGGTTTATCATGATGGTCCTATAATTGGAGGGATTATTGACGTCACCGCTCTTGAAAAGAGGTATTGCCAGACTAGTTGTCCAATCTGTGGGGAGCCCTTGTTGTATGATGTTGTTGAAGATTTTTGTAATGTGAGGTGGAAGAATCTTTGAGCCCCACTTTAGATATTTTGCTTGGAGTTCAACTAAGTCTTTTGCTTTTCCAACACCCAACTTCTCGATACCCATCTACCTCTTGTACCGTGAAGAGTTCAATATCAGTGTTGACCAAGGGGGGAGGGTCAACCTTGGGAACCTGCTCATAGAGTTGTCTTGCATAGTCAAACCATTTAGAAGCTGTAATATTATTTCCAATTTGTATCTTTTTTGGTTGGAGCTCCTTCCAAAATAATCTGGGATTATTTTTCCCAAGGAAGATTAGTTCTTCCCTGCTTGAAACCATGAAATCAACCTTTTTCTTGCTTAATAACTGCTTGTAAGATTTGAGCTCTATGTTATCCTTGTTTGACTCTTTCACATTCTCCTTGCCTTTTTGCTTTCCTCGTCAAACCAAACATTAACCGGAAAGCATTCTGTTTCAGACTTCTTAATTTTGGTTCTTTTGCGCTTTGCAAGTGCGCATTGAATTAAATGTGTTAATTCATGACTATGAATTGTATTTTTCTCCTTCTCAAAGAGCCTCTCTAGCGTCATTTTGAAGGTATTACAATTTTATGGGGTCAAAAGAATTCTGCCCTGTGGGAGATTTTGTTGGACACACTGAATTTTTGACTCTAATTGTTTCTTTCCAATCCAAGAGAAACATAAATAAATTGGCTTGTGATCTGATTTCAAATCCCACAGCAGATCTCCAACCAAAACTTCTGAATACAGAGTGACAGATAGAAATTTGTGAGAACAGAGTGATCAAAATGTAATCGAAGGAGAACTGTTCCTAAGGCTAAAACGCCTTAGATTGTAATAGAAGTCTGTAGATGTATAATATAAAAATGTGTTTCAGTGTTGATATTGTACGCCTGTGTGTGTATTTCATAAATGAGTTAAATCTCGTGTTGCGAGATCGGTAATAAACCATTGATCACTGTAGGATCGATGGCGATCTAAAGATATAGAATTAACTGTTATGTTGCATGCTTAAATGAATGTGGCAGATTTGTGTTTTAACAAAGAGATCCATCAAAGGCGAACGAGACCAAGCCAAAGAGGAATGGATGGGTCAATACACATGATCCGTCGGATCGATATGATCAATGGACATGATCATATCGCTAAGGACAGAGTCGCATCAATATCGCATCGACAAATATGGTTTACAAAGGGACGAGCCTCAGGCTTCAAGAAATGCTGATGAGCAATCGTCGATATATCGCATCGAAGAAAACCCATTGGAACGATATCGGAAGCGGCTGAAGAGATGATGTGATAGCGGTTTTGCGATTGAACGAGGATCGTCAGGTCGGAGATAGGATCGACGGTCCTGATTTGATCGGTGATCGGATTTCAGGGAATACGATGTGTTGATGGCCGATAAGCGATATCGCCGATATAGCGTCGATCAGAGATTGAAGATAACAAACGATCGAAATTGCAGAAAAGTTTTGGACCTGGATAGATCCGATGGAGTTCTGAACGCGGGTGTATAATTGTGAAGTCCGGCCTTAAGTGTTTCGTGTCGGGTTTTTCGTGTATTTCTTATGCATCCATGTATTCTGATATGTTGTATGGTCCCGAGTTTTGAGGCTGAGTGCAATGTTTAACGCTTCCGATAAAGAGTGGGCTCATAACCCACAAGCCTTAGGATCAAAATTTGTAAATGAAAGGGGATTTTGCCTTACCCCAAAATCTCCTTTCATCAAGGAGAAAACCACCTTTCATCAAGTGGTATCAGAGCAGGGAAAGGGAAGAAGATTTCCTGCGAGAAGGAGGAAGAGTTTGCAAGCAGAAGGAGAAGAGGTATAGTTGTTGAAGTATGGTGAGTTTATGGTCTTTACTATCGTGCAGATAGCGACAATAGAAGGTGAGAAGACTTGCAACAACCTAGAGTAAGGAGTGCTCAATTGGTTCCAGAGGAGAGAACTAGAAGGATGCCAAAAGACTAAAGCTCAGAGGAGAAAGCTTGGTGAGGTATCGTGTAGCAGAGAAGACTGTTACTACAGAGGTTGGTTGCAGCTCACAGAAGATCATGAAGGCAGTTCCACTGAGAAGTGGGTAGAATTGCTAAGGGATAAGGAGAAGCATATGACTAGGAGGTCATAAATTTTTGTGCCTCGGGAGTCTGATGCAGGAGCATCTGACCCCTCTTAATAAAAATGCAAATTTTAAAGCGGAGAAGGAGGAGACGTGGACCATTGGAGTAAACCGGGAAAAATTTATTTAAAATAGAGCTAATTTGATGGAATTAATAGAGTCTCTAGAAGACTTTTCATCTGTAATTATCTGCCATGTATGCATTGTTGAGTGATTTGTGAGAGGAAATCAAGGATAGGATTGATCGGATCCTTTTAGTGATCTGATCTAATATTTTTGTAACGATGAACCTGTGTGTTCTATATATATATATCGTGAGACAGACAGGGAGAGGAATACAGAGTGACAACTAGAAATTTGTGAGAACATAGTGATCAAAATGTAATCGAAGGAGAACTGTTCTTAAGGCTGAAATGCCTTAGGCTGAAATAAAAGCCTGTAGATGTATTATATAAAAGTGTGTTTCAGTGTTGATATTGTACGCCTATGTGTTTATTTCACAAATGAGTTAAATCCTGTGTTGTGAGATTGTTGGTCGACCATCGATCACTGTAGGATCGATTGTGAATCTAAAGATATAGAATTAACTGTTGTGTCGCATGCTTAAATGAATGTGGCAGATCCATGTTTTAACGCAGAGATCCATCAAAGGCAAACGATACCAAGCCAAAGAGGAATGGATGGGTCAATACACAAGATCCGTTGGATCGATATGGTCAACGGACGGGATCATATCGCTGAGGACAGAGTCGGATCAATATTGCATCGCAAATATGGTTTACAAAGGGACGGGCCTCACGCTTCAAGAAATGCTGATGAGCGATCGTCGATATATCGCATCGGAGAAAACCCATTGGAACGATATCAGAACCGACCGAAGAGATGATGTGATAGCGGTTTTGTGATTAAACGAGGACCGTTGGATCGGAGACAGGATCGACGATCCTAATTTGATCAGTGATCGGATTTCGGGGAATGTGATGTGTCGATGGCCGATAAGCGATAGGCCGATATAGCGCCAATTGGAGATTAGAGATAATGAACGATTGGAGCAGTAGAAAAGCTTTGGACTTTGACGGATCCGATGGAGTTTTGAATGTGGGTGTATAATTTTGAAGTCCGACCTTAAGTGTTTCGGGTCGGGTTTTCCATGTATTTCCTGTGCATCCATGTATTCTGATATGTTGTATGGTCCCGGGTTTTGAGGCTAAGAGCAATGTTTAATGCTTCCGATAAAGAGTGGGCTCATAACCCACAGGCCTCAGGATCGAAATTTGTAAATGAAAGGGGATTTTGCCTTGCCCCAAAATCTCCTTTCATCAAGGGGAAAACCACCTTTCATCAGTTGTCAACTTGAGAATGTTGATCATTTGCACATACATGAGTGTCAGCTTGTGTGGTCAATTGATTATTACATGTATGTTATATTGACTTGGAAGAGTTGATTTTGTCTCCAAAGATGAAAGGGAGATGTGACGAATTGTTTCATGAGAATGTGGAATTCTTGTTGTAAATCGTCAAGTTGTTGTACATGCTTTTTCTTGACTTGAAAGTTAGTTGTTTGAAGAAGCATGTTTTGTCGACTTGTGTTTAGTCGATGGTTTATACACCAAGATGTAAGAGTACATGGCGATGTTCACATGATGTGACATTTGTTGCTTTGAAGAAGCAAAAGGAAGAGGTCGTCAAGTTATATTCTTGCATGAGTGTTTTTCAAGGTTAATGGTGTTTCTTGTGACAAGATGTCGCGGGATTTTGGAAAGTCCGTGCTTGAGCAAAAGGCTCATGATTAGCCTTCATTCTCAAATCATGGCATGAGCATCATGTTAATACTGGAGAATGATGGAATCAAGAAGAGAAAGTAGACAAAAATGCCAAAAAAAATTGCAACCATTGTAGACCATTTGATGTGTTGACTCCAAGAAGCGAAAGAGATGGCAAATGCATTCTTTCAGATGTGGAATTTGGAACCATGGAGGTAAAAGAATGGTCATTTATTTTCTTGTTATTACTGATATTGGAACTCATTGCTGTAGTTCACTCAGAGGGACATAAGTTGGAAAAGTGCTTTCTAAGGACAAGCTTGCATCAAATGCATGTGTTTCAAATGAGGAACATGATTCTCAGTGGGAAGGCCATCAATTAACTTTCCAAGCACCGAGGGATCGCTTTGGTACAACAGGGTGTTTAATCGGTAAGCAGCCAACAAGTGTTGGATTGGGTGAGTAATAAAAGGAGAACATTGGTTGAAGTACGAAGCCATTTGCAAGGCAAGGCATGTCAGTGAACCCAAGTGGTTGTCATGGAGATTTTTCCAAGTAGAAACAATTGATAAACTTAGGAAGGAGAAGAGTATTCATCTCTCATCAGATAACCAACTTTTGTGGGTCCAAAAACCTATTAGTGGGAAGGAGTGATCGGAATCTAGATTAGGGGCAAAAAGTTTGCTCAAAAATCAAAGAGATCAGAATCACTAAAAAATTGAACGACTGCGTCCTTCTCGGCGATATGATCCCAATGCAACTTGTTTCACTCAAAACGGAGCTCGTATGAGAAAGATAGAGACTTTTGTCCGCTTTGTCAAACAAGCAAAATTTTGGGTACATCACTGACTGGGATGCTGACTAAGCATTCGTACAGCCCAGTCAGTAAAAATAATATTACAAGGGATATTCCTTGGAATATTTCGACAGGTGGCTCAATCAGATTGTGACAAGTGTCGACATGTTATTGGTCAAGGGCATTTTAGGTGGACCAATGAGAGGCTGACACGTGGTAAGCCCAGGGGCCGCCACGTGCCCTCTCAAAAGTCATGTAAAATGTTATTTGGCAGGATGGCAGAGTTGAACCCCACAACCTCACCCACATAAGCCCCATGCTTTACCACTATGCCGCCACCATTTGACTTAACCATAAACATTTTCGTTAATATTTAAATGTTAATGTTGATGAGTTTGGAGGTAAGGGGCCAGCCCAAGGGGACCAGCCCCGGTTCCATGGGTGCCATACGACCCAGTGTTGAACACGGAGGGTGCTAGCTGGCAGCTGGCGATGATTTTATCAGGTCTGACAAATCCGGCGTTGCTCCAATTTTGGCGGGGCTAATTGGAGTTTCTTTAGATTTGGTGGAGTTTTCCCAGGGAAAACTGAAGAGACCATAACTTTTTCTAAATTCAACCAATTTTGTCTCAAAAAGAGTCATTCCTAAATGATTTGGATGCTCTGAACACAATGGAATAGGTTGCAGAGGCATAAAGGCACTTATGTACGTGATTTTTCTACTTTGAAGTTTAAGGAAGCCTAGGGCCACCAGGAGAGAAGGTCAAGCCTAGATCAATTGAAGTCCAATTACAGAGCTTGGATAGTCATTTTTGGGGTTTTGGGTCTTCTGAATCCAATGGAGCAGGTTGAAAAGCCATTGGAGCACTGCAGGTGCATGTAATCAAAGAATTGACCATTAATCCAAAGAGGGCCTAGCCATTGAAGCAGGTCTAAGGAGATGTAGCCCAGGAGGGGTGAACTCCTTTATCAACTTTGTGTTATGAGTTGTTGTGTTTTATTTCTCTGCAATTTACTTGTTGTATATGTGTTTTAAACAACTAATTAACCTCATAAATTGCTCATAAAAGACACTCAACACTTAACACATAATTCCTCACATTTTGGTTAATTTGAGATGATCCTAAACACATTTTTTTTTATACCAATGAGGGAGCTTGCATAGCATTAACAAGTTTTCCCAACATTCAGATCACTAAGTCTGCCATTGCTGAGCACTCCTTCAACACCAGGCACCTTGTTTGTTTTGACCAAGCACGGATCCTTGATTGCATCTCTTTTCATAATACTTGAATCACCGGGGAAGCTTTAGAGATCGAAAAACACCCTAATAACTTCAACAGGGAAGATGACTATAAACTCAAACACTCGTGGAAACCAATAATCCATCAACTTACTCTATAATCTTGTTCTTCTACTAACCCCTCATATTATTCATTTTCTTTATCTTTTATCCTCCCTTTATCTTATGTATCCTTCTCCATCCTTCTCCTTCTTCTTGTCATTCTTCTCTAAATGTTTTCTTTCTTCCCCTTTTAATACACTCTATAATAATATTTACATATATTATTTTATTTAATATATAATATAATATTTTTTTTATAAAACATATATAATTAATTCATTTAATATATAATATAAATATTATAAATTATAAATCATACAATAATTCATGTATAATATAACATATACATATATATAACAATTAATCAAATTTCTCTATTTATCTAACAATCCCTCCTTCTCTTATTAATTTTCTTCTCCTTTTAAAGTTTATTTATTTTTATTGTTTTAATTCAATAGATAGTTTTTTATGACTTTTAAATTAATTTAATACTTAATAATATTCTGATTTTTGACCATTTATTTTATTTTAATAGTTATATTCTATTTGAATGGAGGTTTTTATGAGTAGAGTTATTTAAAGGGATTTGTCTCCCTAATCCATAACATACATATTTTAAATTACAGATTCAATTCGAATAATGTGGTTCATCTTCAAGACTATTAGATAAAAAAAATTAATCCAAAATAAAAAAAAAAAAAATCTACAAGATCAAAAATCACATTAAAAATGACAATTACTCTAATCCAATCTCTTTATTTAAAATATGATGAATACTCACTATAATACACTATTATCATGTATTTATTTTCTAATCGCTCAAAATAAATGAATAAAGTGTCCACTAGATAAAATAAACAATGTATTTCAAAAAGATTTTAACAATATGAATCTCCACTCACAAATTTAAAATCAAATTCATAAAAAAAATATTAAATAAAATACAAACATACAGAAATTTTGACTACGTTCACTATTTCAGCAGAATGTGTGCACATTACTCCAATAGTGTGGCCCGTAGTTTGCGTTGGTTGATCCGTTATGAGACACTATAATGAGAATGTAGAAAAAAATAAAGAAGAAAGAAATCATTTTAATGTCCACAAGGCTAAAGATAGCCGATGGGACATATTGCTTCTTCATCTGCTTGATGTATTCGACCCTTTTTCTGTGAAGCTTCACAATAAATGCTCCAAGCTTCTCGACAAACCCCTCGCTAAATAGATTATCCCAAGAGTTAGCTGCTAGTATATATGCATAACTTTGCTTGTTGTCTTTGAAGGCCTCACATTCTAAAATGAAATGTTTTTTCTGTTTCCACTTTTCCGAAAGAACAAAATATGCATACCCTTTCCTCCCACACTTCTTTTGGCCTTTTCCAGCGCTCTGTTTCACAACGGAGTTGATGAGAATTAGTCCTTAACTGAGCAATAAGAATTTTGGCCCTCCAAGAGATATTGACCTCTATGTGTGCTTTTGGTTGATGATTATGAGTGGGATTAAACACTTCAATATAATAATTTTTCTTTTCTCCTGGCTCCTTATCCCAAGTATGTTTGTGGAACTTTTCCATAACAAAAGCTTTTATCTCTTTGTTGTTTATGGGACACGCGTTCAAGCAAATACCCCATTTACTAAACCATGTGTTATTTTGCTACGTCCAAGTTTTTTTGCTCTTGCACAATCTATCATTAAAGATAACCTTAGGCCATTTACCCTCTTCCATTTGCTCAATTTTTTTTAAATACCTTGTGACTCGCACCATAGCAATTGCTTCAATAGGAGCAGTCCCTGTTTCACTTAACAAGATATCATAAGGAACTGCACTTTTAATCTTAAATTTGTTTGTAGTCAAACGCTTCTGAATTTTCTCAAATTGTCTCCACTGCATGTCGGAGGTACTGCTAGCCCACAGTTCACAACCATAGAGAATCACCGGAATCGCTAGAGCCCAAAAAGAGTTTGAGTGGTCTTCTAGTCCCATAACTCTGCCTCTGTTAGGGTCCCACCCTAACCCCCTTATTCATGTAGTAGGATCGAGTCATAGTTATAGTTAAGTAAGGAATTAATAAAGCCCATATTAATAATTGTAAGTGGTTAACCCGCAATTAATGACGGGACCACAGTTAGTTGCAAATGGGCCATGGTATTAGATAGATGGTATTAATAAGAACCATGGTATTGATCCATGGTATTGCATGTATGAGTCATATATAAAGGATAGAGACTCCCTGCGAGGAACATCGTGTCTTATTTTGTAATCGAGCTCTGCTTTATTGGAGGTTGCCCCCTCGAAGAGGCAAGTGAACGTTGCTTTCTGAATAATAAAATACCTGCTGTTGTTTCTCACTATTCTAAGTTCTGGGTATATTTCTTCGCATATTCTGTATTCCGATATCGTCTTGAAAGTTAAGAGCATAACAAGTGGTATCAGAGCTCTTTCCAGGGCCGGTGGGATCTCCATTTCTTAGCAAACTTTTTTTTGGCTAGAGACGTGTTCCGGCATCTTTAAACCACGGGATCTGTCGTTGAGCGCATAAACCTACGGATTTGGGGAGGCATGCACGCAGGAAATATAAGAGGTGGTCACGCTTGTTGGACTCCCTTGTAACCCCTGTGGGTACCCCTTCGAGTAGTAGCGCATTAGATAGAATCGTGCACAGACTGTCTTCCAAGTACCCTCTGGGTATATCGAAAGCCCCCTAGCTCCTTTGAAACCTCACCATAGATAAACCGTCGGTCGTCTTGCTGCTACAGTACACCGAGAACAGCACTCGGAGAGATTACTTGCCCGTACGATAGGGTAGTCGAGTTGTACGGCTAAGGGTACGGTTGATCCTCCTTAGTTAGAGCCCTGAAACATTGGGCCGAGTACTACTGTCAGACCCTTATGTATATTGCGATCTGTAGCACCTGACACTCCTCGAGACCATAGTTCCCTTTTCTATCTCGGGATCACGCATAATCTCTGCCAGATCAGATCTCACAAGTGGGGTTGCAGCAGCAGCAGACATCAGTCCCGCAGTTCCGAGTTAGCAGACCAGCCTTTCCAATCCATCAGATCCACAACAGCAGTCGGTGCCGCCGCTCAGAGCTATCCGATCAACCATTCAGATCTCTCAGATCCACCAGATCTGAGTAGTTGTGTGGGGTTCCTATACCGGGGCGTGATTTTCGCAGGACTTTTGGCAGCATTGAC
Source organism: Pinus tabuliformis (assembly GCA_031772625.1). Taxonomy (NCBI): domain Eukaryota; kingdom Viridiplantae; phylum Streptophyta; class Pinopsida; order Pinales; family Pinaceae; genus Pinus; species Pinus tabuliformis. Next base: position 1,022,763,200 of record CM062819.1, on the reverse strand, counting down.
ATTTTGGGGATTCGGCTACTGCAGTATTCCTAAGAAAGGAGTAAAACTTCCCGGGGCGCTTATTGGTGATCTAGCCCATAAGAATCAGGACGATGAGCTAAGCAAGGTGGTACCATTCAATTGTCAGTGAAAAAAAATCGGGCGGTCCCAAATTTCAAGTACATAAGATCGGTGCATGGTAGAAACTAGAGCTCAAACTATGGCCAATGAGAAGATTGAAAAACTTGAACAATCCTTGCAAGCCATCCAATCTCAGCTTGACAGATTAACTGACGCACTAAATTTGTTTGTAATCAAACGCTTCTGAATTTTCTCAATTTGTCTCCACTGCATGTCGGAGGTACTGCTAACCCACAGTTCACAACCATAGAGAGTCACCGGAATCACTAGAAGCCCAAAAAGAGTTTGAGTGGTCTTCTAGTCCCATAACTCTGCCTCTCTACACCTATTTTGAAAAGCATAAAATGCTTTCCAACCCCCCAAAGTTTTTTTCTTTCTACAACCATTCCAGCTTAGATTTTTGTTGAAGTCAATTCCGAGGTATTTGTAATCTGCAACTTCTTCCAGAATGTTGCCTTCAAAGTAGAACTTATGTTGGTTATGTTTTCTTTTCTTAGAGAAGACCACTACATTCGTTTTGCTGATATTGACTTGCATCCCCACACTTCTACAAAAATGCTCAAGGGATAGTAAGTGCTCTTGCAAACCAAGAGCCGTTTTAGCAATCAGAATAAGGTCATCTGCATATAAAATAAGCCTTATAACAAACTTGCACAAATAGATACCATCACCCCCTTGCGAATTTAACCACTCCTCAATATTGTCGATATATAAACCAAAAAGCGTAGGAGACAGTGGGCAACCTTGCTTGACCCCGATATCGCTTCTAAAACTTTCAAAAATGCCTGCTAAAATTCTAATTTTGACTTTCACCTCTTCATACAGCCTATGCATAGCTGCTCTCAAATGTTTAGGAACCCCAAGTTCCTCCATTCTCTGCCAAAGTTTATCCCTAGGAACCGAGTCAAACGTTTTCTGAAATCAACAAAGCAACAAAATACTTCTTCCTTTTTCTCCCAAACTTTTTCAATGATGTGCCTTTAAGTTATGCAATGATTAGCTGTGGAATGCTTAGGTCTAAAACCTGCTTGCCCTTTAGCACGCTTATCTCTTTCTTCTACCCACATGCTAATTTTGTTTTCTAGCATGATTCCAAATAGCTTTGAAAACAAAGGGTTTATCATGATGGTCCTATAATTGGAGGGATTATTGACGTCACCGCTCTTGAAAAGAGGTATTGCCAGACTAGTTGTCCAATCTGTGGGGAGCCCTTGTTGTATGATGTTGTTGAAGATTTTTGTAATGTGAGGTGGAAGAATCTTTGAGCCCCACTTTAGATATTTTGCTTGGAGTTCAACTAAGTCTTTTGCTTTTCCAACACCCAACTTCTCGATACCCATCTACCTCTTGTACCGTGAAGAGTTCAATATCAGTGTTGACCAAGGGGGGAGGGTCAACCTTGGGAACCTGCTCATAGAGTTGTCTTGCATAGTCAAACCATTTAGAAGCTGTAATATTATTTCCAATTTGTATCTTTTTTGGTTGGAGCTCCTTCCAAAATAATCTGGGATTATTTTTCCCAAGGAAGATTAGTTCTTCCCTGCTTGAAACCATGAAATCAACCTTTTTCTTGCTTAATAACTGCTTGTAAGATTTGAGCTCTATGTTATCCTTGTTTGACTCTTTCACATTCTCCTTGCCTTTTTGCTTTCCTCGTCAAACCAAACATTAACCGGAAAGCATTCTGTTTCAGACTTCTTAATTTTGGTTCTTTTGCGCTTTGCAAGTGCGCATTGAATTAAATGTGTTAATTCATGACTATGAATTGTATTTTTCTCCTTCTCAAAGAGCCTCTCTAGCGTCATTTTGAAGGTATTACAATTTTATGGGGTCAAAAGAATTCTGCCCTGTGGGAGATTTTGTTGGACACACTGAATTTTTGACTCTAATTGTTTCTTTCCAATCCAAGAGAAACATAAATAAATTGGCTTGTGATCTGATTTCAAATCCCACAGCAGATCTCCAACCAAAACTTCTTCCATTTTCTCACACAAACCATGCGAGCATATTACATAATCTACCACACTTGCTCCATTGTAAGTATTGCTAGTGAAATAACCGGACTTTGCCCATCTAGTCAAGCCATTACAAATGACTAAGTCAAAGGCCCCACATAGAGTAAGCAATTGTTCACCAAAGAGATTGTAGCCCTTGTCCTCTAAAATCCTTTCCCACTGATGATTACTTTCTTTTGTAAGCCAAATAAGGTCACAATCATCTTTACAACAAAGAATGCTAGCTTACTCACTCACAGTCCTAGCATTGAAATCACCCACTATAATGACTTCACCTAGCTGCGAATATGTTGCAATATCCCCTTTTAAAACTGCAAATGGATCTTTGTGGTCAAACCCTCTACCTTTGTAGATTTTTGAAACCTGTGGCGCAAAAAAGCATGCTGCAATTCTGATGTGGTTTCCATTTTCTGATATTTTAAACCAAATGAATTGCTTATTCGAGTCTTCTTTTTCTAACTGAATGAGACGACCTTCTTTCTCCCTTACTAAAACCATGATACCCCCGTGCCCTTTGCCATTCCCTACTGCCTTGTTCCACACTGCCATCTTCCAGTATCCTTCAAACAAAGGTGTCTTGCACCCTTCATGTTCATGTGTTTCTACGAGGCAAATTATGTCTCTATTTTCCGCAATAGGCCCCAACCCAGGTCCTCGTCTCCATGGGTAACCTCTACAGTTCCAACAAACTAATCTTAAGGAAACCTGGGTATGACTTGATTGCTCTTTATTTTGACATGCAAGACTCACATTTGAGTCTTTGTCCTTGTTTTTCCATATCGACCTTGCTTTCTGATTTCCTGTTGAAGAGTTTGTTGCCTCTTCTTTATTACCATCTTGATGCTCTATTCTGGAAGGAGGTCCAAATTGCGCTATCACAACTTTGCCTTTATAAATCCATGCTCTCTTTCCTTCATCTCCTGCTACCCTAACCTTTAAAATTTCCTCCCTTCTTTCCTCCCGTTGTTTTACAGTTAAATCTTCTTATAAGAAAAAACGAGAACCCCTCAGGAGATGTTTCTTGCTTAGAATAATATATTTATCACGCAAGCTAGGCATAATGACTTTTATGGGCTTAGCTCTCTCCCCGTTAAACTTACCTGCCCTCCATGCTTGGAATATTTGTCATTGCCATAACAACTTGTCTTTCAAGAAGTCTCTTGCAAGGTCAAGAGTACATTCATTTTTCCCATAGTCTTTCACCCCTTTAATAATTATGTTTGCTGCCCTATTTTGTCTTTCCTTGCCTTCACTATCTTGCATGTTGTCAACCTGAATATTTGTTCCTCCTTCCTTATTAGCAGAATTGCTAATAACTTGAGCCCAAGTTTTGGAAACTTCGGTGGAATCGTCTTTCGTTTCTTCTCTTGCATTCTCTTCATGGTTGTTTATTTGAGCAATCATTTTCCCTTTATCTTGGGATGATTTCACATTCACCACCTCTGTACTTTCCACTACAGATTTCTTTATGTTTTGCACATCTGCCTTCATGCGTTGCCATTTTGTCTTCCCTATCAGGAGAGCTTCTCGTAGCAATGCCACTTGTTCTTTTAAAATTTCATTACTTTCTGCTAACGCCTTGTTCTCAGCCGTTATTATACGAATTTTATGATTCGTGATTTTGTGAACTTTTTTAAGTCCGTTACTAGATTTCTATTCCAAAAAAAACTGGAGGTAAGCTTTTGTTATATTAATGTAAAATGGAGAGAGATGATTCAGAATTTTTTTTAGAGGGCAAACATTTTCTATTTTTCATTTTTTTTTTAAACTCTAAAAGTACCCATTGCACTATCCATATAAATACCTTTAAATTAATTGAAAAAAAATATACATTTACATAACCTAAAGAAAAATATACATTTACATAACCTAATAAACTATTGGAAGAAAGTACAAATTAATTCAACAAAAATATACATTTACATAACCTATTAAAGTATTGGAAGAAGAGCAGAAATGAGGAGAATATTTTTTATTGACTGAAAATTCATAATAAAACGAAAATCGATTTAGTTAGAGTTCTCTCATTTACGTAATTAATAAACAATTCAAATAGTTGATCGTTGCTTCCATATTCTGTGAAGTTGTGAACTTTTTAGTGGCAATTAACTTAGGCACTTGTTCACTAGAGCGATAGGCACATTAATCCAAGCAATCGAGGTGGCACATGAGAAAAGAATTATATAATTATTCCAAAGACCTTCGGTCTTAACCTAAGCAAATAACACAGCTTTCCTTAACAGGAGAAGCCATAGATATGTTTTTGAGGTTCTGGGTTTTGTGTAAAGCATAACATTGCGATAATCGAGAAGAGAGAGAGCAATGTCTGTACAAAGAGCGTTATCAAACGTAGCTGCGCTAGCCATCAGCGTTGGAACGGGGGTCGGCCTCCTAAACGCGTCGCTGTATACCGTGGATGGGGGGCACAAAGCGGTCCTTTTCGACAGATTCAGAGGCGTCCTGGACACCACCGTGGGGGAAGGCACCCACTTCCTCATTCCATGGCTTCAGAAGCCCTACATATTCGAGATCAGAACGAAACCCCGCTCCATCAGCACCATCACGGGCACCAAGGACCTCCAGATGGTGAACATCTCCCTGAGGATACTTGCCAGGCCCAAAGAGGACTCGTTACCCGACATATTCCAGAGGCTCGGCCTCGATTACGACGAGAGAGTGTTGCCCTCCATTGGGAATGAGGTCTTGAAGGCCGTCGTGGCGCAGTTCAACGCTGACCAGCTCTTGACCGAGAGGCCAACGGTTTCTGCTCTGGTCAGGGAGGCTCTGCTGCATCGCGCCAAAGATTTTAACATTTTGTTGGACGACGTGGCCATCACCCATCTGTCCTATGGCCCCGAGTTCTCAAAAGCAGTGGAGCAGAAGCAGGTGGCGCAGCAAGAAGCCGAGAGGTCGAAGTTTGTGGTTGCCAAAGCTGAGCAGGAGAGGAGAGCTGCCGTGGTGAGAGCAGAGGGGGAGAGTGAGGCTGCTAAGCTTATTTCCCTGGCCACGTCTGCTGCGGGACTAGGGCTAATTGAGCTCAGGCGTATCGAGGCTGCCAAGGAGATTGCTTCCACCCTTTCTCGGAGCCCTAATGTGGTCTACTTGCCCTCTGGCAACAACATGCTCTTGGGCTTGAACCCTTCGCATTGAACACGAGGTACTATACGATACACGAAACATAAATATAAACATTGTTTATTATCGTTTTGTTGATTCTGTTAATGTGGTTAAAAATGAACCTTCCATTGAATCCACGGGCATGATAATTTCTTTCCCACAAAGAATGCCCCAAGCCTTCTTCCAGGGGCAGCTGCGTTCGTCTCTCAGCCTTTCAACAGTCTCCTCTCCACTCTGCCTGGCCACCGTAATGCATATCTTACCATGTAGATGGACCCTAATATCCTCTGGCGCAGGGGCTGCAAGGGTGAGAGTGTGAGGCAGGTACTTTCCCTCTTGTTGCCTTCTTTTCAAAAACATGGAACTCTCGATTAAGATTTCATTAATAAATTTAACTACGGTGAAAATAAGATTACTCCTGGAGGGATGGAATTTTGGCCGTAAGGTCTCTTACTGTTACATTTATAACTTTATTTATTTGTTTTACGTTTTTTCACCTTTATGCTCCATTTTGGTTCCAGTGTCTGAAATGAAACAACAGATTCATTATTACCGCCAGCATATTGTTTTGAGTTCAAAGTTCATGCCTGTGAATCTGCATTATATGTTTTATGTTGCATTGTTTAATTATGTAACCCTAATTACTTTCAATAAGCTTTTTAGTCTAAGCCATCCACTTAAAAAAGCAGTTGTCTCTGCATCGTGTTCAAGTTTCATACTTTGAGTCACTGCATATTTTTATTTTGACAGGTATTGTGGTTTATGACTCATGGAATTTTCCCTCGTTCCAAACAAAACCATTAATGTTGATGGAATTGTCAATAGTCATGGATAATAAAATTGCAGTGTCAGTCTTCAATGTATGTTACTTCTAGGTAAAAGTTTGTTGTGGAGTATTCAATGTATGTTAGTTTTAGATAAAAGTTTGTTGTGTTTCACGACTGATGGAATTTCTATGTTGCACTACCTTTGGAGATGGGAGGATGGCAGGGATGGGGGGATGAGTTTTCAGTACGGCTAGAGCATCCCCCCAAATTTTCCAAGGGACGACAAGTTGGGCACGGAAATAATATCTATCTATCTCTCTATATATATATATTGTAAAATATTATTATTATTATTATTTTAAATTCACCATGTGCATAAACATAAATCATAAATTATAAATACATCATTGCAATAAAATTATAAACATTGAACTAGCTAAGAAATCTGAAATTCATGTTAATAATTACAAAACCAAATACATAATCTCAAATCGCTAATTCAAGTTGAAGTTTTTAATTGAAGGATGATGAGTCAAAAGCGGTTTTGAGCAAGTGAACTATTCTCCTAGTGTGACACATGGTAGTTAGTTGGAGGGTACCCATCTATATGACGGTCCAAATGGCCTTGTGCTATAACACTAACTCTTGCTTGTTTGACCTTTCAAAAACCTAATTTGTCTTGCCATAAGTGTCAAATAAAAACCCTGGGTTGAATTACTATAGCTAGTTGTCTTGCTTGCTATTTTTGGTCAAGTCCAAAAGCAGATTCAATTTTACTATTCTTGGTTGACATTCTTGCATGTAAACTAATTCGCCTTATTATCCCAGTTGGCAAGCATGCTAATTTTGTCAAAATCAAACCTTGGCTCAAATTCCTAATATTGCCAATCTCAACACCTAAATTAACTTCTTTGTTGTTATTTTTGTCAAATAAAGCCAAGTTTGACTGGTCAATCACACTTGATATTTTCCTAATCCTGCGGAAGTAAAATGGGTCTTTCTTACAATCATCGCAACTAATATGGCCAAGTTAAAGAAATTCAACTTCCTTGGCATAGTTAACAAAGTTGCAAAGTGTGTTAGAGCCTTAAACATAGTGTGGCTTCTTTACACTTGTCTGAGATGTAAATCAATCTTGAAGCCTGGTTTATTATTCTTGGACAAAGTAAGTGTAAAGAATAGTTTTGGAAACATCAGTCTTAAGAGGAAATGCACTAGAATGAGTCATTGCTGGAAACCTTTACTTCACACAAGAGGTTGCATTAAAAAATAAATATCCATACAACCTTCACTATTTGAGGGGTAAAATATGTGGCTGCTAGGACATCACATGTGACACGACAAAGCAACAACCCAATAATTCCTTGCAAACAGTGCTAAACATAGTTCAACAACTTTCTTGTAGGATAGGAGTGGCTTTAGAAACTTGTCAAATGTGCCACATAGGAACAGTCTCAAAGATAGTCTACTACTTCACCTCTAGTACAACACTATAAGGTTTTCAACCACAATAAATGTGTCCCTGATTCATGCCACAGGAAGTAAATGTTGGCAGACTTCTTAATTATTTCTAAAGGGATGCCGCATTTAAGCAATAATAATTATAGGATGAAGTCCAACACTAAGAGTTATTGCTTTAGACAGTTAAGTGACCGGGAGAGGAAAAAATAAATGCCAACATTGAATAGGAGTATTTTTAGCAGTTATCTTTGGAAGTTAGCATAAACACAACTTTTTCACACTAAAAGCTCATCCAAAACAACAAGAAAAGCCATCCAAACAACAAAGTAAACCCAATCAAAATCGGGTCAGAGATACCGTTTTCCCCTTGGGGATAGTAGAATGGTACCCCAAAAGTCCCTAAAATCTGATTGGGACGGATTGGGAACAACTTGGAATTCCCCAAGTCCCCAAAAAATTGGGGATGTTCATGACCCCTATAAAAGTCCCTGGTATGCTAGAACGTAGGGGATTTTGTGGGATGGGTCCGCGTGTGCTGAAAATTGTGGCATGGAAGGTCTTCTCTAGCTTGTGCCTTAGCCAAAAAGACCATGAGTTGCCCTTCTTTGACCATGGAGCGAGTTCATGGAGATGGTGCGCTTATTTTCAGCTGCGAGAATAACTTCACGAGTTCATGCGTAGTGTTGGAGGATCAGTTACGTGGATCCCCCTTTAGTTTGACTACAAGGTCGAGTGGTAGTAACGATTTCTGTTCAGGACGAGTTGGGACTTCAGTCATTGATTGAAGAAAGAATGAGTTATAACTCTAGTGATGATTGGAGAGAGAACCAGTTCGACTCAATTAACTTGTCAATCACAACTCAAGTTCTAAATTTGTTCTTGCCTATTTTAGCATGGATCGAATCTATAAAAGAAGGATGAAGGCACATGTATTATTCATTGTTGAGTGCACAAGTCTGTGTGAAATCTCTTTGCTTGTGGTGTGCATATCTTTGAGGATCTAGTGCACACATTTTTAGGAGTTTCCTTGTGCTAAATAACAGGGCAGAATTGTGCTAGGAAATGTTGAGAAATCAATGGCAACTAGATTAGGGTGATTCCTCTTTTCTTTGATAACTGCTTGTGATGTTCTTTTACTTCAACTTATAGATCTTATTATTATTAGTTCTTCTTCTCTTGATTATTATGATGTTCTTATCATCAAACAACTACCAAAACATGATGATCAATAGAACAAAGAGGACATAAGATATAGGTTGGTAGCTGAGGCCAAAACCTTTCCTAGAGAGGAAAACCCACAAGAATTCTTCTCTTCTTATAGAATCTTCAAATGACGAATTCCAAGAATTTAGACCCAAAACAAAGACCCCTCTAAAACCAAGCCAACCTTTCTTCTTTCCTTACTCAGCTGCCAACAACTAACTTCAACCTTCTAGCAACTTCGACCCCCAACAACAATTTCTGCCTTCACTGCAGGTTTGCAATTTTCGACCTTCTTGCAATAGTTGCAGCTTCGCACGTGGGAGAAAGAGGCTATTTTAGGCCTCCTTTCTTCTTCTCTTGACTTGCTTCTTTTCCCTAATAAAAAAGATGATAGTTGGAAAATAAAAAAGGCAGTTTTTATTATTATTATTATTAGTGTTATTTTTTTTTTATATGTTGATAATTACTTGTGATATTCTTACGTTCTTATTAACTTTCTTGTGTTCTTCTTTTATTTTAGTTCATCAAGCAAGTACAAAAACCATAACACGAAGATCAAAGACACCAGATGTAGGTGGACTGCGAGGGAAAGACCCTTATCTAGGGGAAAACCAAGTCAACAACTCTTCCTTTATTAGTTTCACGAGATGATCCAAGACTCCTTGACCAAGGCACATACTTCCTCCAATCACCAAGTCAACCCTTCCTTTCTTCTGTAAATGATAACCTTCCAGCAACAACTTTGACCTAGTCACTTCGATTTAGTAGTATTAAACTTTAAACCAACAGAAACTTCGACCTAGTAGCAGCAACAGAAATTTCGACCTCTCCAGTAGAACTTCGACCCAACAACTGAATTTCTACCCAGCAGCAGAACTTCGACTTGCAGTGGAACTTCGACCCAACAACACTTCGACCTTCAATAGCCTAGTAAATCCACACGAGTGAGAGACACCCATAAACTTCGATTTTCTTCCCTTGCAAATCTCCTTCAGTTTCTTCTGCAATTTCATAATCTTCTGCCTCTATCTTGGATATCGAACTTGTGTGAGTGATTCTCCAAATGAATCGAACTGCATGTATATATACCCTTTTCTGGAGTACGAATTACCCTTAGGTAGGCCAACTTGATCAGGTAAGGGTTGTCTTGGTGTGGAGGTGACAAATGATTTATTTTACTCAATAATAATTCTTTTTACATGATTCAAAAGCCCAAGAAGGGTCTCATTAAATGGACAATGACTCTAATGATTCAAGACAAAACCTAGAAGTCCTCAATGGGGACTTTGACCTAAAACATGATGACCCAAGCATGAAACCTATGCTTTAATAAGTCATAATAATAAAAATAATTTTTTTCTTTCTTTCTTTTGATAAATACATTTGACTCAAATACAATTAAGAAGATCGAACCTAGTTACATTTTTCAACACTCCCTCTTAACTAGTGAGGTATTCATGCATATACAAGTACATGGAAGATCTCAAAACACATGAACCATGAAGAGTTTAGGCACTTACGGTGCCACAAACTAGATTCCTTACTAGGGCAATCTATCTGGGTGGGACTAAGATGGACTAAAAGCTTTCAACCTCTCTAGGTGCCATTAGGCTTACTTGCTAACCATCAACCCAGGGAACTAGGTGCATAATGCAAGGTCAAAGCTTTATGACCAATGCCACCCTCCCTACTTTGGGAACTATACATCAACACACAGGTCGACGATTTGTCCTCCCAAGCATACACCATGCTTCAACACATCAAATCTCTCCCGATCAAACAGATCGGTAACATCAAGCATGCTTCCAAAACTTCGAGAGATTTACGTAAAAAATCACAACCCTAATCAGTAATAACCTTTCAAATACTCATAGGTAAACACAAACCTTCAGGGTTTTCAATCATCTTGATGTTGTTTCCCAATTTAGTAGGACTTAGTGGCTTCCAAAATCTTGACAGAAGTTTCCACAATCATACAACTCTCTACTTCACATGCAGCAACGTATTCTTCAACCAGATCCTGCTTTCTTTCTTTCCGCAACACCTCAACATTCATTCTCCATTTTCTTCAAGATATCCATCATGACTATAATATGCCCTCCCTCTCAACTTGGGAGATATATCCTTTCTTTTTATCTATGCTCCCTCTTAACTTAGGGAGATCAACTTCTTTTCCATAGCATCAAAGAATCTTTCATGGCTTTTGTTAATGTCAGTCAATTTAGCTTGTCACCAGTGATCAAATATGCTCTTACAAGGTGTTGTTGTTAGGGTGTCAAGTCAAATTTTTGTCACTTCAGTGACCCTTCAAATAAAATTTTGGTCTCTGTGTGTTGTGTCTAGGTCACTGCCGCTCCCTTCACTTACTCATGGTCTTCATCACTCATCATGGTCATTGTCTTCTTCGAGGTATCATATCTTCATTTAAATGTCTTGGGTCATGAAATGGTTAAATTCTTCATTTTAGGTCATGGTCTAGGGTTTCACTCCATGTGTCATCATGATACCATATGTCAAAACAAAAACATGTCCATCATGTGATTCAGTGGGTAAAGGGAGTTAGTAGCTTAGGGAAAGAAAAATAAAGGTAAAGGTAATGTTTTATTTCAAATAAGACAATGCTGCAGTACACTACCTTGTCTCATCATTTCTCAAAGGGACATTTTTGCTTAAAAATATGTTTTTGACCAAATGGAGAAGCATTTTATAAAAGTGAGAGAGATTTTTGTTAATGATAGGCCAAGGAACAAAAACCTCCTTCAGTTTATGCACATGTGTTATGATTTGAGAGAAATGCCCAAACTACACTTGCTACGGGAGAGTTGTTACACTTATGGACAGCTTGACTTCAAGACAGTTTTTCATGGATTTGGAGCAGGTATTGGCAGTGCTTAAGGACTCTATTGTGTAGAAGACATCATAAGCTTTCCAACAATACCACTTTCAGCCCAAAACTCCTCCAAGAAGGCAGTCAAATGTGCTCTACGAGTTGGTGCTGTGCTTTTTTTAGAGACACCTTGCATTTTTGGAGTGACCTTGGGAAAATCAATTTTTCTCCCTGCTGGAGTGTCCAAATTACATGCTTGAGGTGTCCATCTTGTAGCAGACTTCAAGAGCTTTCCAACGAGCTATCAAGTTTGCAATTTGGAGCATTTTAAGGCCTCCAAAAGCGGGTTGCAAGTTGGCGCTGCGCTTTTGTGAACTACGCTGTGTTTATGGAAGAGGCGATGTGCTTCTGTGAACTGTGCTGTGCTGTGCTTTGGCGTTGTGCTTCTGTCAACTGCACTGTGCTTTGGCGCTACGATTCTGTCAACTGCATTGCGCATAGGACAGTGTCCCGAAATTCACCAAAAATCACCCAAATTCAAATTTTAAGCTTGCATTCCTATTTTCTATTGCTCTAAGCCATCTTGCAAGTAAGTACATTCATTTAACTCCCTCTTGTAATTTGTCAAAACAAATGAATGATGGTTAGTGTAGTCATCTAGGGTTTGTATGAATTTCATGTTTTAAAGCTTGCTAATGGTGAGTTTAGTCAGCTGGAAATATTCAAACCCTAGAAATTGATATCCCATACCTTTGTTTGCTTACAAATTAGCATTCCATTCACCAAACAAATCATTTCCTTTCAATTTACATCATCTTCCTACAAACCCTAGCTCTTACCTATCAAACTGAGCAGTTTCCCTAGCTAGGATTGTTATTAAATTTTCTTGCTCATCTCCCTCATTCATTTCCCTTCATTTAACTTCCTAAGGATTCCTAAAACCCCTGTCCATCTCCAAAAATTTCCCTACTCCCATCTCCCTTATCTCCCTTTTCTAACTCCCTCATTTCACCACTTCAATCACTTTCCACTGCTTTTTCCCCGTTCCTATCATCTAGGGTTTCAAAAATGAAATGAGACTACTTCACCAAGCCATCACCAAGACACATCAACACAGCCTATGGTGGTAGGGTTATCAAACAAATCAGAGGATGTTCCCAAGGCACCTAGACATGAGGTGACCAAAACATACGAGAGAGGAAAAAGACTTGTGTTTGCTCCTCAAGTTGAGGAAAAGGCCAAGCTTTCTACATCAACAAAACAGGGATCACATGTACAGGATGAAGACCTAATTGAACATGATTTTGAATTAGTTGACTTGGAAGCAACAAATGAACCTTCAAACTTGCAACAAATTATTAAAGAGAAGGATTCTCAAATCAAAGAGCTCATGGACAATATGGCAAGAGCAAGGTTTGTCATTTCCTTCCTTAAGCAAGAAAACAGTGAGCTTAAGGCTAAACAACTCATCATGGAGAAAGAGCAATCCAAGGTGTTGCAGCAAGGAGGCAAAGGTAAAGTAGTGTTGGAGCCTGGTGAACATGATGAACATGAAAAACAAGTTGGAAAAAAGAAGCCAAGGACCAAGGGACTCAAAAGGGCATTGAAGGAAGAGAAAGAACATAACCTGCTAGATGAAGACTTAGACATGGAAGACAAAATTGCCTTGGAGATAAATGAAGATAGAGAGTATTGGCTAAGTAAGGTCAATGGCCACTTAGAACAACTTCTTGACAAAGCCAACAAGGATAATCAACTATTGAGGCACATGGCCCATCATTATCAGACCAGAAACATGATTTGCAATATCAAGCTCAAGCAATTGAAAAACAAGCTAAAGGAAACCCTAAATTACAAAAATGAGAGGAATAACTTGGAGATGCTTGCTGAAGCATCCATAAGGGCATGCCATATCTCATTTTGCACTACATGACCAATTTTGGAGGTTTTTTTGAGAATTTTGGTGCCAAATTCAGAAATTGGGCTAGTCACAGAAGTTCACTTTTGGCGCTGCGCTTTTCCCTGAGAGCTTCAAATGACAAGTGGCTTACATTTTTGGAAAGCTAATGACCTCCTCTCAAAACTCATTTCATTAGATTTCTCAGACAGGGCTCAGATTTTGAGAAAAAGGAGAAAAAGGGGTCTAAAATTATCATTCTGCCACTCTTTTTGGCAGGCGCTATGTTTTTGGAGACACCTTGGAGAATCAACTTTTGAAGGGCTTCTTATGGGTCATTTTCAAAAATTCAAGGTGTTCTGGAAACTAGACAGGCAAGGCTAGTTGACCGTTCTCCCCGATCTCAAATTTGACCTCAGGAAGGCACCTAAAAGTGGCCTCAAAGTTGGCGCTGCGCTTCTGCAAATTTCTGAGTTTTTATTTAAAAATTTCACTGTGTAATTTCCTAGATTTTTAGTTTGTCAAACTCATGATGTAACTTCAATAGTTTGAGGTTTATACGATGTAATCATGAATAAATAAGCATGATAGATTGTTTTTATGGTTTATTAGGCGTCATAAATGAAACAAAACTCAAATCAAAGTCTAAGAGAAGAGTTTGGTTTTGACCTTCTCACTCTCACTTGTTGGTTGAGAGAATCTTGGAAACAATTCCACCACTTAGGAATTCGACTCCTGAAGGTGGGGAAGTTGTTTGATTGAGTCTATATGTATCATTTCTCATTCAGAGAGAAGGGTTGGACTTCTGTGGAGAGACTTGTACCTTATGTTTTCATATAGTTAATCAAGGAGCAGTTGCAACGATTTTTCAGGAATACTTGTTCAGTGAGTCTGTGGTGTTGCTTTCCTTTCATATCAATTTCTTATTGATGAATTCATCTCTCTTAACATGCTTTGCTTTCTTCATATGGTTTTCCTTATAGTCATATCAGCAAAATTCTTAGATTCAAAGCTATGTTTATGTGGAAAATCATGTTTATGTATTTCTTCTTCTAGATTAATGAATTCATGCTAATACGTGATCATTGACTAAATCTTAAGTTCACCACAACAAATTGTTATCTAGCTCTTCTTTATGTCTACCACTGCAAACTTGATACCTTGACCTAATTACTTGTTCTCATCCCTAGTCCAACAACCTAAAAAACCCTAAATTTTCAAATACTCAAACAAGACTTATACATCTAGCCTAAAATCCATTTCTTTTCCAGTTTTTCATTAAGAAATCCTTAGAGAGATCCCTCTCTGGTTCAATAGGGCTAGCTACTGAACTCTAAGTGGTTTGATGTTACCTCTTTCGATCTCCTCCTTAGCTTGGGACATTGTAGAGCCTAACAACTTCACCCCTTCTTATTAAAGTCATCTTGATCATCATCATTCATATAACTTCATCATGCTTATCAATCAAATCAACTTTACTTGCGAATATCTTCAACCTCTTGAAGATTATGTACCCACACAACTTAAACTGTAAGTACAACCAAATACATATATAGAATCATGAAGTTAACAATATCAAAATCATACAATAACGGAAGCATTAGACTTTAGACATCAAATAGCTAAACTTAGTTAGGGTCATAGTCAGCAAGAGTGTTAAAATTGGCAACTAGGAACAAACTCCATGTGGGTCATCTTATTTATGGCAGTTGATATTTTTCTTGGATCCCTCTCATCGAGAGGTGTAGGATTGATCTAAATATCATCCAATTCCAATAAGTATTCATGGAGTTATGAATTTATTTGTGTTATGAGACAACTCGTCAAGGTCGGCCTGCAACCAAATAAACCCCACATGTGCTCAACATTTGAGTATAAAAGGAGATGACTTGAGAGTCATTTCTTACACACACTTCTGTCTTGATTTCTCCCCATTTGTCTTGGGTTTTATTTGAAGAGAAATCTAGGAGTGGAAGCCCTAGACGTTGGAAAGAAGACTAAGGGAGCTGCCCTAGAGGAGATGCCCAAGCCCTAGACGCTGTCAAAGAAGAAGTCTAAACACTGTCCAAAAGGCAGCCCTAAACGCAGTCTAAGGGCAACCCTAAACGTAGTCTAAGGGCAGCCCTAAACGCAGTCTAAAGTGAGACCTAACGCTAACCTATGGTGCCCTAGATGCAGGCCTAATACAACTGAAAAGGTGGGTTGTAGGTGACCCTCAAAACAGGGGCAGCATGAGAGTTTGAGGACTCAAACATGCCCAGGACAACTGCATAATAAATGGGACAACAAGATATGCTAAGACACATGGGACAACAGCAAGGGATGACAAGGCAAAGGGGATAGCAGCAAGGGGACAACAACAAGGTATAGTATGACTGTTAGGGACAACAGCTACAACATTTATCTAGGCAGTAATGGCAAGAGACAACTGCATAATAAATGGGACAGCTAGGCATGATGCTTGGTGCAGCAAACAGTGGGACAACAAGCACTCATAGGAGCAGCAATGGATGGCTAGCATGGTACAACAAGGCTGCAAATGGGACAGCAACCAAGTATGGTGCTGCAAATTCATTAGACAACAACAAGGTACAATGTGCTAGTAAATGGGACAACAAAGGGATGCTAAAGCAAAGTGGGACAACAACTGTGACATGACAGCAACAAGCATGGACAACAGCAAGCATGGCAAGCGCGGACAACATGGATAGCAGTGGCAAGCATGGTGCTGCAAGCACATGAGACATGCTGTATGACAACATGGTTCAACAATGGCACATGGGACAACAATGCAGCATAAGGTGCAGCAGTCATGAGGTCCAACAGTGTGATGATGGGTGCATCACGGTGCAACATGATGACGAGATGCAACACAATGATAGGTGAAGGAGTCACCTTGGAGAATCAGTTGAATCAACATGTCTTCAACTGATCTCATGTATCATCGTCTTAGAGATGATCTATGCTCTTATATAGATAAGTCAAAGTGTTGACTTATGTTGTAAATGTACTATCTCTCTCTCTCTCTGTGCTGAACTATTGAAGAACATATAAGAAAATTTGATCAAGGGTTTCCCCACATTGGAGTTTGTCCCTGGCTAGCGCCACATCTTGTGTCCTCTTGTCTTGGCTTGTCTTCTGCGATTTATGTTTATGTTCTATCTGCAGTTTACTTTAACGCTGATGTGATTGCTAATCTGGAAAAGATATTGAGCTAATTGTGAAAATTGAAATAAATTGCTCTAAGCATAGAACATACCTAAAATTAACAAAGAGACACATACATTTCAACTTTCTGCTTAGGTTAGGTTATAACCCCTAGATCACATCAATAACTCAATCAAGATATCAGTCTCATTATATCTAGGGCCTCAATACTTCTTCCAGGGATATGACATACTCTACTATAATATATTGCAAACCCTAGAAGCAATAAGTATGCATCTAACAACTTTAGAATTCATATGTTAGACTTCTACTAGATTCCATCTACGAGACACTAAGCCTTAGATGTCAACAATCGAAACCAATCACAACACAATCTAAGGTTTCAACTAAATGACCAACTTCTACAAGGGTTTGTTGTAAACCCTAGATTTTATCATCATAATGGAAATAATATCGCCATATTAAAATATCAAACTTCTGCTAGTGTTTAGTTACAAACCTTAGAACTTATCAACAAATAGGTTAGCACATATACATATCTAGGATAATCATGCACAAACATATTATAACATATATTGGACAAATCCAAGGCACACATATCAATACATTTAAAGTCAGACATATAAAAATCTTGATTAGGCTAGGGTTTTGATCAGATAGACAGACATACACCTAGGGTTTCATTCCTAGAAGCTTACTCTAAATATTATAAGGGTTTTGCTCATAAACCTTAATTTACCAAAACCTCAATGTCTAGGAATACACAATCCTAAAGGACTAGGGTTTCCATAACAATACTAAAACTCCAAACATGACATTATCATCAACACCCTAAACATCAAAAGAATATTATTTTCTAGATTTCATTAGTAACCCTAAGTAGACTAGGGTTTTTCACATTAGCATTCCCTTAGGTTAGGGTTTTATAGAGAACCTTTTAGAGTTCCAAAAACATGGTGTTTTTAATGAGGGTAGATTCAATCTAATGATTAATCTCCCAAACAAGAATCTCTATGATTCAAAGATCCTAGACATAACACTTGTTAGTAATGTCAAGCAGATTTAAATGAATATACCTTTATCACGAAGAGAACACAACTTATGATCTAAAACATACCTTTGAGTTGTTTTCTAGACAAACCTTATAGGACATCAATTCCAATGCTTTGTCTTGTGAGATCTTCTCCATAGCCTTTGAGCATATTAGCAATCTTTTTTCCTAAACAAGGAAAATATAAAAAGAAATGTTATTAGCCTCTAGTATAAACACATCTAGATAAGAAAAGGAAAACCAAATATGAAAGATAATACGAGTAAGATACTTATCTTTGGAAAAATGTTGAGGGCTCCCTCTTAATCCAATCTCGAGGGATACCTATAACTTTAACAAAACAATTCAACAATGTTTTTTCAAAGCATGTTAAACCTATAAATACTTAGAAATCAAAATACAAAACAATTTAAAAGCTTAGAGTAGAGGGACAATACAAAACAATTTAAAATCTTAGAGTAGAGGGACAATACAAAACAATTTAAAAGCTTAGAGTAGAGGGACTTAGTAGTATAAGTCCTTTATGTTTGATTCTTCAGTCTTGTTCTTCTTTGGAGATCCTTCTTCGACAACATTTGCTTGATCCCTATTTCTCTTTCTATTCCTCAGATTCTCAGGACAATCACTTCTATAGTGACCCATCTTGTGACAATTGTAGCATTCAATTTTGGATAGGTCTACCTTCCTTCTAGGCCCTTTAGACTTCTTGAAGGTTCCTTTGTTCTTGTGATGAGCGGAATAGGCATTTGAAACTTTCTCCTCTTCATTCTCTTTGTTGCTTACTAATGAAATTCTGACTTCTTCTTGACTACATGCATTCCATAATTGTTCAAATGTAGGAGTTTCCTTCCAACTGTTGAGATTTGATGAAAAGACACTCTAAGATGTTGGTAATCCTAGAAGTGTAATTATTACAAGCTCCTTTTCAGATACTATCTCATCTATTGCCTGTAGTTCATCTCTGATTATAGCTATCCTTGCAAAGAAGGATGCCACAATGTCTTCCTTTGTCATCTTTATAGTTCTTAGTTCATTCCTATGACTTGCAATCTGACCAAGATTCTAGATTGTGAATAATTTGGATAAGGCCTCATACATCTCTTGAGTGGAATCTATGTTGGATATATATGGGATGAGGTTATCCTTTATTCCATCCACCATTAGGGTCATGGCCAATATCTCTGCTTCTCTGAACTTTGCCTTTTCTACATCACTTGATTCATTTGTAGGTTTCTTTACTTTTCCTTTGACTAAATCCAAGACTTTATTCTTCTCGACGATGAGATCTATCCTCTTTTTCCATGCCTTGTAATTGGATGATCCTTCTAATTTGTTTTCTCCCTTCATTGAGTTAGACATTGTTCTTGAAGATAGTAGGCTTGAATTCTTATATGATCCTTTTCCTTGATGACCCTTATTCAAACTTCTTAAAGCTCCTTATTCTTCTTTCAATAGATCTTTAGGCTGCCTTTTTCCTTCTTCTTCACCTTAGCTTTGATACCATGTTGGAAAATCAGAAAGGCAGAAATATTTTCTTTATGTTGATAATTACTTGTGATATTCTTATGTTCTTATTAACTTTCTTGTGTTCTTCTTTTAACTTAGTTCATCAAGCAATTACCAAAACCATAACACGAAGATCAAAGACACCAGATGTAGGTGGACAACCAGGGCAAAACCCCTATTTAGGGGAAAACCTAGTCAACAACTCTTCCTTTATTAGTTTCACGAGATGATCCAAGACTCCTTGACCTAGACACAAACTTCCTCCATTCACCAAGTCGGCCCTTCCTTTCTTCTGCAGATGATAACCTTCCAGCAATAACTTTGACCTAGTCACTTTGATCTAGCAGCGATAGATTTTAAACCAACAGAAACTTCGATCTAGTAGCGACAACAAAAACTTCGACCTCTCCAGCAGAACTTCGACCCAACAACAACACTTCGACATGCGGTGGAACTTCGACCCAACAACACTTCGACCTTCCATTAAATGGCCCAGTAAATCCACACGAGTGAGAGAGAGAGAGAACCCAAAAACTTCGATTTTCTTTCCCAACAAATCTCCTTTAGTTTCTTCTGCAATTTCGTATTCTTTTTGCCTCTTTCTCTTGGATATCGAACTTGTGTGAGTGATTCTCCAAATGAATCGAACTGCATGTATATATACCCTTTTTTGGAGTACGAATTACCCTCATGTAGGCCGACTTAATCAGGTAAGAGCCGACTTGGTGTGAAGGTGACAAATGACTTATTTTACTCAATAATAATTTTTTTACATGATTCAAAAGCCCAAGAAGGGTCTCATTAAATGGACAATGACTCTAATGACTCAAGACAAAACCTAGAAGTCCTCCATGGGGACTTTGACCTAAAACATGATGACCCAATCATGAAATCCATGCTTTAATAAGACATAATAATAATAATAAAATTTTTCTTTTTCTTTCTTTTGATAAATACATTTCATTATGACTCAAATACAATAATGAAGATCGAATCTAGTTACATTCTTCAACAATGTCTTGCTCTCTTGATCAAAATTTTCGACCTTCTTTGTGGATCTGAAAATTCGTCATTGATGCAGCAAAAACCCTAACTTCCCTTCGCATGTGTGAGAGAAATGTGTGCAAAACTTCAAATTTCGGCTTCCCTTGTTGGTTCATTGTTTTTCCTTGACCTTCGCTCCTTTTCTTGCTTTGTCTTCTTAAGATCGAACTTGATTGATGAATCTCTCCATGTGAGGTCGAATGTTTCTTATATATAAGCTTCTTGTGAGGCTCAAATAACCCTAGTGAGGCCGACTTGCCTTCTTGCAGGCCAACTTGGTCTTGGAGGGAGACTTTTGACTCATAATAAATTCTTCTTACATGATACAAAATCCCCAATAGGGTCTTTTACATATGACAATGACTCTTTGACGTCTTTGACTCTATGACAAATCCTGGAAGCACACAATGGGTGCGTGACCTAAAAACAATTTGACCTAGAGCATGAAACCCATGCTATAAAAATAATAATAATAAATTTTATTTCTCCTTTACATCAAATACAAAAATCAAGATTACTTAAGACATTATGAAGACTGAACCTAGTTACATATTTCAACACTCCCTCTTAACTAGGGAGGTATTCATAATACATAGGAGCTACATGGACATTCTCATACTGAAGAATTCTTATAAGAAGAGTCGGATTGGTAAGCCATCTCATAAGCTATCTATTCAACTTATATCAGTGCATCTTATTATATCAACCAAAATTATCATAAAGTAAGGCCTTGACTAACAACTCTATCTCTCCACTGTTGAGAAATCAATGTTTATAAGAATTAGGGTTGATTCCTATTTCTTGATAATTACTTATAAATTGTGTTGGCTTCTTTTACTTTTTATCAGTTTATCTTTCATTAGGTAATTACCAAATTATATGTATATGAAGACCACAAGAGACACAAGATGTAGGCACTCAGCCAGTGCAAACACCAAGTCAACACTTCGTTCCAATAGATGATCCTTGTCAAAGTCTCCAAGTGACAACTTCCTAGTAGCAACTACAATCTAGAATTTCAGTCTCCAACAATAGATTTTCGGCCCCTAACTTCAGAATTTCGGACCTGCAGTAACTTCAGAATTTCGGCCTCAACAAATGCCTAGAAAATTTGCATGTGTGAGAGATAGATGGCCCAAGAACTCGGTTTAGGTCTTCCCAACTTCTTTTGTCCTTCTCCAGCTACTTTGCTCTCTTTTTTGCTTCTTTTCCTTGTAGATCGAACTTGTTGAGTGAGTGAGACAAATAGGTCGAACTGCCTCTCTATATATAGCCTTTCCGCTGGGTCGAATTGCCCTAATGTAGGTTGACTTCATGGGGACAAGGCCGACTTGGTGTGAAGGTGACAAATAACCTTTTTGACTAAAAAGTAATTCTTTTTACATGATACAAAAGCCCAATAATGGTCTAATAAAAATGAGAATGACTCTATTGACTCAATATAATTCCTAGAAGCCTTCAATGGAGGTTTTGACCTAGAAAATATTGACCCAAGCATGAAACCCAACTTTAATAAGTCATTTTCTTTAATAATAAAATTTCTTTTTACATGTACAATTATGAAGACCGACACTAGTTACATTCTTCAACACTCCCTCTTAATTAGGGAGATATTCATAATTACATACATATAAAAGTGCATGGAAGATCTCAAAACAATATGAACTACGAAGAGTTCTAGATTAGATACTTGACTAGGGTATTCTAATCTAGTGGGACTAAGGTGAACTCAAGCTTTAGCCACTGTAGGTACCATTAGGATTTTAAGCTTTATCACCAACCCAAGGATCTAGGTGCGTATCCAAGGCTAGAGCTCCATGATCAACGCCACCCTCCTTCCTTCGAGATCTAGACATCAACACATAGGCCGACCAGATGTCCTCCCAAGCATCTTGCCATAAGATGCTTCATCTTTCCCTATCAACTAAATCTGTAAGATCAACCAATCCAAGCATGCTTCTAAAATATTCAAACTAATTATTCAAAAGAGCTTTTGTCAACACATCAATTACCTGTTCATCTATCAAAATTTATTGTAGCTTCACGACCCCATCTTGTACCAAACTCCTAATGTAGTGGTAATTGTTGATATGCTTCGTCGTAGCATGGAATACAGGGTCTTCAAACATCTTGATGTTGCTTTGGTTATTACAATTTATCACCGTAGGATCCAGAGGCTTTCCAAACAAATCTGACAAGAGTTTTCTTAACCAAACAATTTCTTTTCCTACTTTGTATGCAACAACATATTCCGCTTCAACACTACTTAACACAACATGATCATGTTTTCCACTCATCCATGAAATCATTGTATATCCCAAACTGAAATAGCCACTGGTAGTGCTCCTTCCATCAGTCTCACTGCCACCTCAATCAGAATCTGTAAAACCTATTAACCTAACTTCTTTTCGATCATACTTTAGGCAGTGATGTATAGTGCCATGTGGGTATTTCAAGATATGCTTGGTAGCTATCCAATGGTCATGACGAGTCTCCAACCGAAATTGATTAAGAACATTTACGACAAAACATATATCAGGTCTCGTATTTACCAAGTACATCAGAGAGCCCACCAACTTACATAACTAGTAGGATCGACGACACTGGAGTTGGAGCTTCTCAACTTCTTGAGATTAGTGATCATGGGAGTGGTCATAAGATTGGAATCCATCATCCCAAACTTTTGTAATATCTTGATTATGTACTTCCCTTGACCAGGATATAGCTCACTAGGTTTCTGCCAGACTTCCAGGCACAAGTAATAATGCATGAGTCCCAAATCTTTCATTTCAAATTCTGCTACCAACATTTTCTTGCATTCTAGTATTCTGTGCTCCACACTTATAATAAACAAATCATCCACATATAGTAGTATAATGACAGGTTCATTCTTCACTATCTTAATGTAGAGGTTTGCATCGACAAAACTTTTGATGAACCCAATCCTTAAGAGATATGCATCCATTCTTGCATACCAAGCCCTAGGAGCTTGCTTTAAGCCATATAGAGCTTTCTTGAGTCTGCAAACATGTGTATCCCTGCTATTTATTTCAAAGCCTTTCGGTTGTTCAATGTATACTTCTTCATCAATGGTTCCATTTAGAAATGTTGTTTTGACATCCATTTGATGGATATTCCATCCCATAGTAGCAACTAGCGAAACCAAAGATCTTATAGTAGTATACCTGGCAAGTAGGAGCAAAGGTTTCTTCATAGTCTATTCCTTCCTTTTGTGAGAAACCCCTTGTGACGAATCTAGCTTTGTATTTGTCTATGCTTCCATCAACGACATGTTTGATTTTGTAAATCCATTTGGAGGTGACAACCGATTTGTCACTTGGTCTAGGAATGATTTCCCAAACCCCATTCTTCATGATGGATTGATATTCTTCCTGCATCGCCTTCTTCCATTCTTCTTGATGAGCGACTTCTTCAAAGGTAGTTGGTTCTACTTCTATTAATTTCGTCATGTATGCTGCATATCCTGAATATCTCTTCGGTCTTTTGCTTTCTCTAAAAGATCCTTTAGTTGCTCCATGTCCTTCGGCATCTTCAAGTGTATATTTTAACCAATTTGGCCTCTTCTTTGTTTCAGGAATGATTATAGGTTGAATAGGCTCACTTTGTCCTTCTTCTTCTTGGTTTGTAGGTGCCTTGTCATGATGCTCTTCTTCTTCAAATAATGGTACATATTCTTCATTGAATTCGATTGGTATATCCTTGGATCTTTTGTAGGCATGGTTTTCATCAAATATAACATCCCTGCTAACTTCGATTTGTCTTCCTTCCTTGATGTAGATTCTATAAGCCTTTGATGAAAGGCTATAGCCAACGAAGATTCCTTTTATGCTTGTAGAGTCCAACTTCTTTCGCTTGTCTTTTGGAACATGGATGTATGCGGGAGACCCAAAGATTCAAAGATGGTCTACACATGGCTTCTTCCCTGTGAATGCTTCTTTTGGTGTCATGTTATCAAGGATTTTATGAGGACTTAAATTTTGTATATACACTGCTATCATTGCTGCTTCTCACCATAGAAATTTTGGTAGATCTTGATCAAATATCATAGTCCTTATGCATTCTTCAATGGTTCTATTCTTCCTTTTTGCAACTCCATTCTGCTCGGGGTTGTAGGGAACAATGAGCTCCCTCTTAATACCTGCTTCTTTACAATATGCAATCAACTCTTTTGAAGTGTATTCTCCTCCATTGTTGGATCTCAAAGTCTTTATCTTTCTTTCAGTTAATGTCTCAACTTCAGATCTAAATTCCTTAAACTTTTCAAATACTTCGTCCTTTGTCTTGAGAAGATAGAGCCATGTCTTTCTAAAGTGATCATCAATGAAGGTCACATAGTAAAGATGGCCTCCAAGAGATTTATTAGACATTGGCCTACACACATCGAAATGAACGAGGTCTAATATCTCCTTAGACCTTGTAAAAGGTTACCTAGTATTCTTTCCCAAAGCACATCCCTTGCACACTCCTTTATGAGCTCCCTTGATGTTGGGGATGCCCTTTACCATTTGACTAAGAGTGTATTATCTTGTAATGAATATGCCCATATCTTCTATGCCATAGTTCGATAGGGTTGATCTCCATGTGAACTAGGGCTTGAGGAGATGGTGTTATAACCCTCTATAGTCTTCCTTCACAAACTCCAATAACTTTTTCCTTTTCAATACTTGAATCCTTTCCCCAAAACAAAACATTACCATCTACAAAACAACCCTATTTCCTTTATCTAATGGAAAGTAAATTCTTTTTCAAACTTGGGACATAGAGTATGTTGTTGAGGTGTAGCTTTGCTCCGCTTTCCAACTTCAATGATGTAGATCCAAGGCTCTTGACTACATAACTGTTGTTGTCTCCTAGCAACACTGCATGTGATGATGGTTCCCTTGATAGAGTATGTCCCCTTTCTCCCGTCATATGTCTTGAGGCTCCACTATCAATGATCCATGCATTGTCATCATCAAGAGTACCTATAAGTGCAGCCAGGAATCCTTCACTCTCGACTCCCCTAGATAGATTGTAGATGATCCTCCCAATCCAAATTCCTGCAACTATTATGATATTGAGACCCATCTTTAAGTAACTTCCCATAGAGGGAGTAACCTTTTCTTCCAAGACTACTTTTCCCTTCTTCAAGTGATTGCCAACAAAGTGATCTTCAACCTTCTTCCACCTTAGCTCTGAAACCATGTTGATAAATCAATGCTTATAAGAATTAGAGTTTGATTCCTTTTTTATTGATAATTACTTGTGAATTATGTTGGCTTATTTAACTTCTTTATTACTTTAACTTTCATCAAACAATTACCAAATTATATATATATGAAGACCACAAGAACAAGAGACACAAGATGTAGGCACTCAGCTAGGGCAAAACTCAGTCCAACTCTTGCACTAGTAGATTCAAATCAAGATGAGACAATCCAAGATCTTTTAGACCTAGACAAAGACCTCCTCCAAACACCAAGTTAGCGCTTCCTTCCAATAGATGATTCTTGTCAAAGTCTCCAAGTGACAACTTCCTAGTAGCAACTACAATCCAGAATTTCGGCCTCAACAAATGCCTAGAAAATATGCACTTGTGAGAGATAAATAGCCCAAGAACTCGTTTTAGGTCTTCCCAACTTCTTGTGTCCTTATCTAGCTACTTTGCTCTCTTTTCTGCTTTTCTTCCATATAGATCAAAGTTGTTGAGTGAGTGAGACAAATAGGTCGAACTGCCTCTCTATATATAGCCTTTTTGTTGGGTCGAATTGCCCTAACGTAGGCTGACTTCATGGGGACAAGGCCGACTTGGTGTGAAGGTGACAAATAACCTTTTTGACTAAAAAATAATTCTTTTCACATGATACAAAAGCCCAAGAATGGTCTAATAAAAATGACAATGACTTTATTGACTCAATATAAATCCTAGAAGCCTTCAATGGAGGCTTTGACCTAGAAAACATTGACCCAAGCATGAAACCCAACTTTAATAAGTCATTTTCTTTAATAAGAAAATTCTTATTACAAGTACAATTATGAAGACCAACACTAGTTACATTCTTGAACATCCACTAGATTAGAGCACAATGCCGGGGAGACAATGATTTATAAACACCTTCATCATTATCTCTCAAGGCACATACCCCATTCAGATGTTCACAAGGTATATCCTTTTAGGACCATTCCTATCTTGGATTTACACATCCTCATGGAATTTTCTCTTTGACTACTCTTGCGTATTGGATGCCCTACCTCATCTTCAAAGAGTATCGGTATCAGTCTCAAATGCTTACCCAATCCTCCATTCTTTCTTCATAATGTGAAGACAAGAATGATATGTTTATCTCTCCCTCTTAACTAGGGAGGATCTACTCATTCCTATAAAAGGAATATACTCAAGCTCCCTCTTAACTAGGGACTTGTTTCCAACAACAACTATTTTCTCTTCAATAGAGATCATGGTACTATTAGCTGCTTGTAGGGCTCTTCTTTCTACATCATCAAGTCATGAACAAACATCAACTTCTATATTGTGGAGCCATCTTCCATAACTTCCTCATAGGGCTTTGACCATCTTCTACATCACTTTCCTTCAATGAAACATAGTGTTGAACCATTTAATGATAGTCATATCATTCTTCTTTTCGTTGGAAAGTGACCTTCTTTGTCATCATCAGGCTGTCCTTCATATTGCTACCTCTTCCAAGTCATGTTCCTCTTAGGATCATCCATCCACATTTATGTACTAGTTGTAGGTGAATTTCTACAACCTTCTGCCGGTAGCCCTGTTCCAATCCAACCAGATGCTTTCAAAAATCACAAATGAACATTAAAAAAAATAGAATTACCTTTTCATGATGGCCTTTCGTCATGACATCTATTTCTGCAACATCAACATCTTTTCTTTACGAATCCATCTCCAAGGTTTCCATTACTTCATTGTGGTCTTCATAACATTTTCACACGCTCCTTTCTTTAGCATCTTTATACATAATTCCTTCTTATTAGAAACCTTTTGGCCCACCTCCATATATTCTAGTGGAGGTCTTCATAACTTCTTCACGGAGATGTCATAGCTAATCCTTCTTAATTGTCATCAGATGCTGATTGCTTATTTCATCTGAAGTGGCTATAGCTACATCTTTACGAACTCTTCTTCCAGCTTCTTCAGATTCTGCTTCCTGGGGATCTCAATACATAGTTCCTTATTATAGGAACAATGGTTGCCAACCACCTTGTATGCCCCATGAGGTCATGTAATGTTGATTCCATCATGTCAACATATAGAAGAGTTCAAGGCATATTGTATTTATGCCTTCATGTATTCTTTATATGGAAGAGTTCTTTCTTCTTCAATCATGCTCACGAGATAGAGCATTCTAACCATTCTATATTCAATTAAGTGATGACATGACTTTATCCATCTATCAAAGTTAACAAATATATGCATACTTCTTCCTTCATGTGATAATCTAAACTTCCTTCTAGAAACTTTCTTTTCTTACTTGAAGATGAAAATGCTTCAACTAACTTGTCATGATGCACTTCTCTTGTACCATACCTTCATCCTTCTAAAGTGTGGATCCCACACTAAGTGGAATGCGACATTTGCTTCTTTTCAGTAGAGGTGAACCTTTTAACAAAGATTCCAATGGAGGATCGTGATGATCCTCATTCTGCAAATGCTTCTTCCTAATGATGATGAGGTGTGACAAACTCTTATCTTCCTATTCTTGCTAGATGATTTGCTTCAACCATACAAACTGCTACTTCAACTATCCTTTCATGTTTCTAATATGATGTCATCTAAATGCTTTGTACCATGACTTGCTAACTTTTATATAATGAAAATAAACTAACTGTGTGAGAGACCTTCAAGAGTAGATGTCTTTCACTTCTTCCTTCTTTGACTTCATTTCTTCTGGTTCTTCTACTTCTTCGGTCACATGGGCTTCACTTCTTTCTTTGCTTTTCTTGTTTCCCTTCTTGAATTTAGAACAATTCCTTTTGAA
The DNA here is from genome assembly GCA_031772625.1 of Pinus tabuliformis. Classification (NCBI taxonomy): domain Eukaryota; kingdom Viridiplantae; phylum Streptophyta; class Pinopsida; order Pinales; family Pinaceae; genus Pinus; species Pinus tabuliformis. The sequence continues at coordinate 1,022,735,012 of CM062819.1, read as the reverse complement.
GTGCCCATATTCATTACATTCATAGCATTGAATTTTAGACATTTCAGTTTTCTTTTGAAATTTCTTCCGAGGCTCAAAGTATCCAACTTCCTTTTCCTCCTTGTCATAGGTTCACATGCTTGTGTTTGTTCATTTGATCCAACATCATTCTTTTCCTTTAATTTGGTTTGTCAATCTTACATAATGACCATAGGTCACTGAATGGAGTGGCTTCCTTCTTTCCATAGATTCATGATACAAAGTTGCCCCATTCATCTGGTAATTCATTGAGTATAAGAGTGGTCATCTCTGGACCTGACATTGTTTCTTCTAGCTCTTGTAATTGATCTCTTATTTGAGATACCTTCATGAGATATGAGGCTACCCCTTCTTCTCTTGATACTTTCATCTTGTATAATTCGGTTCTTGATATACTTTCATCTTGTATATTATTTCCCTAGCTATACTTACAGAGAACAACTTTACCAATTTGTCATAGATTTCTTTCGATGTCTTTGACTTTGTTGCATAGGAAATGAGAGAATGCTTGATCGACTCAATGAGGATTTTTTGAGCCCGTATTTCTCCTTTCATATACTTTAATAATTCTTGAGATTGCTCTTGTGGAGGTTTGGAGATTGAGCCCTTGTCATATTCAATAACTTCATTTTCTATGAGAATTAAATCTATTCTCTTCTTCCATGCAGGGTAGTATGATGTCCCAACAAGTTTATTGTTCTCCTTGTAGAAAGAAGTCATTTTGTTTGTAGATTGAGACATAAAATATAAAGTACTTGTCAAATGAAGATGCCTCGTTGATGATGATTGTTACTCGCCATTTTGTGGGTAATATCCCTAAGAGAATTTTTTTCTCCAAGATGGTCCTTAGTCGGCAGCCAACATCCCCTTGCAGCCACCAACTAGCTCGTTGTGCCATTTCTTCGCCACCTGAGCCAACCATGTGGTCCCTCACCCATTTGTCATGAGCAAATGTTTGAACGCGGGCCTCCCAAACTTAAAGGTATGCCTTGTCATTTGGTAATTGAGTATTGTGGTTTACTTATCGTGGAAACTCTTGGGCATGGATTAATGGGGGGGATTTGGCAGAAAGAGTGGGCTAGGTCTGTGCTCTGGTCCCCTAGACTTCTTTTGGATGTTAACCTTGGACCCTAGTCCCGTGGGATCTTTTTTACTGACCTTTGGGCTTTAGGGATGGTGCTACATGGGAAACCCTGATTTTGGTTGTATGGTCCTACTCCCTTATCCATATATATCACTCCCCTTTCGCTCATAACCCCATTCATCATTCCTCCCACTTGGGTCTACATTCCTCCACTGGGTCCACAAAGGGTTAGCCTTCCCCTTTCCTTTGCGCACACCTTGGGTCGGGCCTAGAATGATGCCTAGAGGTTGACACAGCTAAAAAGAAAAGAAAAAGCATAATTGGCCATATTCAACAAGAAATTGTACCACAAAAAGCAAAATATGGCCGAGACAAACACATTTAGCACGTGGGAAAAAGCCAATACATGAGCTCTACCCCCTTCCATGGTCATCACCCTAGTTCCCATAGGCCTTAAATGAGCCTCCTCTATCATTCAGGAACCCATGATTGTCCCATCCCTTGGTCGGCGATGAACTGCCCCACCTCAAAGGGGGTATACATTGCTATACTTTACACATCATGCTGTCATTCCCTTGAGCCCCGAGTAGTTAACCCAAGAAAAATCATAAAAGACAAAAGGCATATGAAGAAGGGTGGAAAAATCAACGTTGGGGTAACTCATGTACCGCGATTGCTTCCTCCTACACATTATTTACCCAAGTGTGGGCTTCCCTTTTATTAGCTGCCCTTGTACCATGGCATGTGACCTAGGGTTTCCCCTTCATCCCCTACTTCGTTCCATCACTTTATCACGTGCCACCACCATTTGAAGGATGTACCATGGACATACCACCCCTTTTAGAAGTAGAAACCACTTAATAGGGTACTTGGTTAACCCCCCTTGGAGCTTGGAGACATTAGCACATGCCAAAGCCCACTATGGAAGGGCATGCCATTATGAAGTGCCCACGTGTTGTCCATGGTTTATAAACTCTTTAACTTGATTTCTTTAATGACTTGGTGTATTGGAAGGCAAGGGGATGCATTGGATCTTATGCATGATTGCATATGGTCTCCATTTTGGGTTTGGTCTCCCTATATAGGGTCCTAACCCTCCAAAGGGCTACATTGGCACATGTAGGGTGTGTGTAGAGAGCCATGGGCCTCCACAAGTAGCAGACAAACATTACATGGATCCCTAGAGACATTTAGAGATTGCTCGAGATTCACCTATTGGATGAGGAAGATGCACTTGGTGCACCATGCCCAACCAGCCTCGCAGTTATACCATGCACTTGGCAGATGACCCAGGAGCTGTATGATGATGTGGTGTCACTTACACCATCATGCGAGCCCTTGCAGATGGTCTACATGCATCTTCAATATGTTTGGAGACCCATGAGGACACTTGTGTGCCCCCACACCCATTTGGAGCACCACAGGTTTATTGTTTGGAGAACAAGGGGCCAACCCCTTGTTCACTACTTTTGGGAGTCCTATTTCACAATATGGCACCTATGGACTTCATTAGGCCTCCTCTAAGGCCCATCGACACATTATTGATCATTCGACCTCTTGAGAGGCTTATTCTTTTGATTATGAGCTAGTTTGGTGGGCTTGTCACCAAAAGTTAGTTATCTTGTACATTATTTTATTCTAGGGGCTAAATTATGCCTAATTAGCTAAATCAAACTCATTAGGAAGTGTATAAATACAAGTGATGTGATTTCATTTTAGCATCATCACTTGGTTTGACTTGTATCTCTTTAGAGAACTTCACTATCCTTCTTGGAGGACAAAATTTTGGAGCATGGAATGAATTTTGATGTTTGGATCATTTTCTCTTGTCTTGGAGCTTCTTGATTGGCAAATTTATGATGGTTGGATATACTCTTATACATGTAAGTGCAATTTAATGCTATTCTTTCTTCCTATTTTTGTCACATACATTGTTGCTTGGACTTCGCTATACTAGGGCTAATTTGTTGCATCCATTTATGCGAAGTTGTGGAAATTTTGTTTCTAGATAGTGCTGCTTCATGTATGGGCCATGTATAATGAATGAATGTTCCTAGGGATGTTTCATCATTGAAATTCATCTTGATAAGCCATCTATTTTCACAAAACGAAGTATAAAGTCTTTGAAGTTGCTTTCGTTGCTACCCTAATGCTAGGTGAAGTTGTCTTTGAGGCCTCCTTGACATAGAAAATCCAAAGTCCATAGTCATAATTCATCTTGACTCCAATCTCCCCAAAGGATTAGGCACTGGTCTACCATAAGGTGATAACCTTAAACCTAATTGTCGTCTCCCATCTCTTCTTTTCTAGGACTAGCCCATTAGGTCTCCTATGGCATCATTTATCTCGCAAACTACCCACTCAAAAACTCCGATCTCTTGGAATCTTTTGCGTTAGGGTTTCTCCCAGGTGCCCTCCAATTTTGAAGAAATTCTGATGGTGGGATTTTGAGATACCTTAAGCCCTCGCCTCGAGATCGAGTTTTTCATCTGCTTTCCTTAGGCTAGAAACCTCATCAGGATCCTCACATTGCCTTGCATTAAAAATTCATTCTTTGGTCCCTTTCTCCTTCCAGATTAGGTCAGGTATATCATTGGTTGCTAAACCCTACCCCCTTGACCTAACCATGGGTCCACTTGGTCCCGTGTGGTCCCATACACTATTAAGGACAATTCTTCAAAGATCACTTGGAATCCAAGCCTTCATAACACTTTCAGGGTTTAGGGACTTCCATTATAAGATACATACCTTAATCCTAAACCTTGAAATTCTCCTTGAGCCCTTCCTTGAGAGCTTTCAACCTTGGCTTCCAAAGCAAGCAAGCCCTATATTTGAGCCTCTCTTGTGAATAGGCTTCTAGGATCACCTCTCACCCCATCATTGATCCATTCATTTCGTGATCCTTATTATATTGGGTCTCCTGCCATCGATGCAAGTCCGTAAAGAGTAGGGAGCCATAGTTGAGGTGACAGTGGGCTATTGCTCCATTGTTGCCCTTGACTTGGTAGTAGCCCTTCAAGGATCTCCTTTAGGACCCCGACTAGTTTGAGCGATAACAATGATGTCTTCCACTAGATGCTTCCTTGATGATGATGTCTTCTTTCTTCAAGAATTGCAATGCTTCTTCTTCAATATAAGGTGAGATGTCTTTCTTCAAAGATGCTTGAGGTGTGATCCTTTCTTCAATGTGAGGGAGATTACTTTGTTTTCTTTGATGATTATGAATTGCTCTTCTTGCTTCCTTTGGTTGATAAGGTAGAATGTGGAGGCTTCCAAGAATACTTCAAGTGTGTAGAGTCCTTCTTGATGTCTTCTTCTTCTTCTTCCAAGAGTTCTTCCTTTAAAATGATAAAGTCTTTGTGATGTGTTGACTAGTCCTCCTTGATGCTCTTCTTCTTGTATTTGGCCATTATGTATCCTTCTTCAACTGAGTGATCTCCAAGCTGCCTCTTCTTGTAAATTTAGTTTATACCATGTTGAGAAATCAATGGTAGCTAGATTAGGGTGATTTCTCTTTTCTTTGATAACTGCTTGTGATGTTCTTTTACTTCAACTTGTAGATCTTATTATTATTAGCTTCTTCTTCTCTTGATTATTATGTTGTGCTTATCATCCAACAACTACCAAAACATGAAGATCAATAGAATAAAGAGGACACAAGATATAGGTTGCCAGCCAAGGCCAAAGCCTCTCTTAGAGAGGAAAACCCACAATAATTCTTCTCTTCTTATAGAATCTTCAAATGACAAATTCCAAGACCTTAGAGCCAAAACAAAAACCCCTCCAAGACCAAGTCAACCTTTCTTTCCTTACTCAACTTCCAACAACTAACTTCGACCTTCTAGCAACTTCTCCATCAACTTCAACCTCCAACAACAATTTCGGCCTTCACTGCAGGTCTGCAATTTTCGACCCTTCCTGCAATAGTTGCAACTTCACACGTGTGGGAGAAAAAGGCTATTTTAGGCCTTCTTTGCTTGATTTGCTTCTTTTCCCTAGTCAAAAAGATGACGTGTCTTTCTCTCTTGATCAAAATTTTCAGCGTTCTTTGTGGATTTGAAAATCCGTCCTTAATGCAGCAGAAACCCTAACTTACCTTCGCATGTGTGAGAGAAATGAGTGCAAATCTTCAGATTTCGGTTTCCCTTGTTGGTTCCTTGTTTCTCCTTAACCTTCGCTCCTTTTCTTGCTTTCTCTTCTTGAGATTGAACTTGATTAATGGATCTCTCCAAGTGAGGTTGAATGCTTCTTATATATAGGCTTCTTGTGAGGTTCGAATAGCCCTAGTGAGGCCATATTCATCTTTGTAGGCCGACTTGTCTTCTTGCAAGCCGACTTGGTCTTGGAGGGAGACTTTTGACTCTTTTAACTCAATAAATTCTTCTTACATGATAGAAAATTCCCAATAGGGTCTTTTACATATGACAATGACTCTTTGATTCTATGACAAATCCTAGAAGCACACAATGGGTGCTTGACCTAAAAATAATTTGACCTAGAGCATGAAACCCATGCTATAAAAAGAATAATAATAATTTTCTTTATCTTTTACGTCTGTTTGACAATTTAATTGACCTTAAATTGTTTACATAAATTACCGACTAGGGCTAATAAGCTGATGAAGTGTAAGTGCATTGTATGTGCTAGAAGCCTTTTATTCTAAATTAAATTGAGTTATTGAATTGCACATGTCTTCTATGAGTAAATTAGTTATTCCTAGAAAATAAGATTAACTTTACAATGATTGTTGGCTAATGGGGTCCTGACCTAGGTTTGGAGTTATTTAGCCAAATAAATCCCTACAATATTGGCCCTTTTGGCATCAGCCCACGGAGCGCGGACTGAAGTCTCATCCGAAGTAGTATGGGGGGGATGCTAGAACCAAGTTTCCGCACCCTTGAGATGTCTGAGATGTCGATTTAGTCCAACTAGATCTATTTTCGTGCAAGTCATTTCGCGCACTGTTCCAGCCTTCAATACCTTCATGATATGTTATAATCGTCTTTCACACAACCCTAACCAGGGGCTGAGATGCTTTTGCGCTGCTAGGGCAGCGAACTGCACTATTTCCTGCGTATCTTACTTATCTTCTTAACAAATCTTAGTTAACTTCGCGTAAACAGATATTCTATCTTGCATTCACTTAATCAATACAATTAGACACATTCTCGCATCATATAAGTATTAGAAGTGAATTTCATACCCAAGATAACAGATGCATAAAACAAGACTTCACGTAAACAGATATTCTATCTTGCATTAACTTAATCAATACAATTATACAAATTCGCGCATCATATAAGTATTAGAAGTGAATTTCATACCTAAGATAACAGATGCATAAAACAGGAAATAACTAGACAAAAATGATAGAAAATTTCTCTTTATTAATACTTCCAACTGTTACAGACTCGACTTGCCCTGCGCACTCAGCTGTAGGGGTCCGCGCACTCAGCTGTAGACTACTAGGCCTTTGCGCACTCAGCTACAGAGCCTTCTCCTACTCTACGACCCAAAACTAGACTTTTCCCCACAGATCTATCTCGCGGACATCATATGTTCATTTTTTTTTTTTATCCATTTATCTCTTAGCTACTTAGAGCCTCGCACGTAGATCTCTACGGCCGACATGACAATAACAAAACTAAGGGTGGACAACCCTATGACTCTTTTACAAACTACGCCCTCCGCGCCCACAAAATGCGGAATCTTTACATCGGAATTACAATCTTTGACCAAAATCTGGGCTCTAAGCCCCAAAGCTTCCCTTGGGGGATCTCGCGCCCAAGGGGCCCCCAACACAAACATCGTGACTCGCCCTTGAGTCACTCTATTGGTGCAGAGATCTTTGCGCAAAGACCTCCCAACTCTGACTGGATCACTGCAAGCTCGGCAACACACTGATCGACTGCCTGCTATACTTCCTCGACGTGTTGTTTAGTCACCGCTGTGGCTGAACTGCTGCCTTGGATCTTTTCCTGCGTTGCTTGCAGCGGCGTGAGCTTTGCTTCAATGGAGGCTGTAATGGTGTACACCTCATCAATCCACGACTGTAAGTGCGCCTTAAAAACTGCTTCCCTATGTTGAGCAACATCCACGTGCTCCTTGAGCGCTTTAGCTTGCTGCATCCTGGCGAGCCTTTGTGTAAGGGCAACCATCTGTGCGATCCCTTTTACTTCATCGTATCTCTGCTGCAGCTCGCGCGCCTCTGTCTCTAGGTGCTGTATGTTCAGGTCCTCCTGCAGGGTGGTGAGGACCTTGAACGACTGCTCAAACAACTTTGTGCAGTCTGTCACTGCAGTGTTGACCGCCGCCATTGCTGTAGTTATCGCGGTGGCGCGCTGTTCCTTAACCTCTGGCGGAGTTGAAGGCTGCGCCTTTAATTGCAGTTCTTCTATCTGAAGGTTTAGCTCCAGCTGAACCCTAGCCATTTCCTCTTTTGCCTTGTGCACCCCTACTGCTAATTTTCGGACACGCGCCTCCACTGGTTCTTCTGCTTGGATGGCCAACTCCGGGACCATCTGGCAGGCTTCCTCTACCACCTGCACTATTTGTCTGTTCTGCGCCACTACCTTGTCGCGCTGCAGGCTCAACTGTTCCATGTTGATGCGCTGCTCGCTCATTACCTGGAGCGCGCAACCCTCCTTGGCTTGTAGTTCTGCAGTGACTCCATCCTGCATAATATAGACTCTAGAGTGTCTCCCGAGGGAGTGTAGCCACGTTTAATCTGATTCCCTTCAACCCGTTGGCCATAGGCCTGTCGGCCTCATTTTCTGTAATGAGTGCGCCATTTGGTAGCACTATTGTGTTAGTCATTCGGGCGTGCAACATTTTCTCGGCCGTGGACATGCCTACTGCGAGGCTGGTGGACACAGTGCCAGCCTGTGGAGTGCGCACCTGCAACTCCTGTATCTGTGTCCAGAGAGCCCCCAACACCATCTGGTGTTGCTCCTCAAACTGCTGGAGGGCCTCCACGGTGACATCCCTCACTGTCTCGCTAATATCATGGAGATCCCCCTCAGTGAGGGTGATCGGGTCGAATGAAGTCTTTGAAGCCTTCGACTTCTTTCGCGGCCCTACCTGTTCTCTCGGGTGCAGACGTTTTAGCTGGGTGGACGCTGTCTGCGGGTCTGCGCCACCTTGCTTTGTATCGATCTCCGGCTCAGGCTCATGCGACTTCTGTCCTTCGCGCTCTTCTTCTGCTCTTCTGCCAACTTCGCAGCGTTGCGCGCCGCTTGGGCCTTAGCCGCTGCTTCTTCCTTCCTATGTTTCTCTGCCAACTGTGCCATTCGTAGTTTCGCCTCTTCCTTCTTCCGCTACGCGGTGGACTTCTTTGCTTCCACTACGGAGCAAGCTAGAGCGCACCACTTCGGCAGCCATGACTCCCAGGACCGTGAAGATGACATCATCTGTTGCCAGATAGGGTAACTCGTGCCACGTTTTCGCGGGGTCCTTCTGCGCCCTGATGTAGACATGGTGAAAATCTGCCTTGAACTCCGCGAAGCTCTGCAAACTGTTGTGGACCGTGGGCGATAACCGCGACTTGCGATTAATCCCCATTCCAATGTTCATCTCCATAAGCACCCAAAATATTTTGTTGTCCCTTATCCTTTGTGCATCCTTGGCTGCCCACAGCGAAGCGTACTTCGCTCCCTCCGGAATGTCAACTGGCTATATTCGGGCAATTCCCAGGCCACCAGTACTATTGACAACAGAAGCCACGCATAGTGAAAAGTTTTTCCCTGCTCCTGTGCCTTGCGGTAGTTCTCAAGGAACTCTCCGCATAAATAGTTTGTCCAGTTGAACTTGACCCCTTCTGCGCATGGCGCGGGCACCTCATCCACGCGACACTTCAGCATAACCTTCCCTGCCAATATCTGCGCCGCGAATTTAACCCCAGGGTTGTTGATGCTGGAAATGGCATACCCTCTCTTCTTCTTCTCCAACTTAAACTTCTTCATGGCCTCTGCGATGTTCAAATCATCGCTCTTTCCCTCTGAGATGTTTGTTGGGTCCTTCCCTTTGCAAGGGAGCTGGGTAATTCTGTGAATCAAATGGCCTGTGATGGGGATGGGCTCCTCCAGCCATAAGCACACATCATGTACCAGGCAGAGCAGTTGCTTGATGACAAAAATGGTCACTGGGGAGCGATGGTAATGCGACACACAAAGCAGATTTAGTAACCCTGCTTTCTCAACTCCTCTCAGCCATTTACGCGGCTCCAATTCTATGATTCTAGCCGACACGTCTTTCTTTTGGCGCATGAGCTGCACGGTCGCAAGATGTGGGAACTTCTCGTGGTCCGTGAGATCCCAATCCTCAAACTTCCGCACAAGCACTCGTCCCAAGTGCGCTCCTTCAAAAATAATGTCATCAGGGAGTAGCAGAGTTTGCAGAGAGTTCTTGCTCTCATCTATATCTTTGGGCACCTTTGCTTTACCCTTCCGCGGAGGAACATATGCGGCCAACTTGGTAAAAGGGTCCGCACCTTGGGTTTCAACCTCCATTTCTACATCCTCCTCCTCTACCAGGATTTCTTCGAATTCTTCCTCCTCATCGGCCTCCAAATTGATAGCCTTCCCCTTTTCTTCCATGGTGAGCCTAGTCCTCAACGAATTTCTAGGTGATATGCACACTGGTACCATGGCCTGCTTGTCTTTCTTGGGTCTTGGCGTGCGCGGCGATTTAGGGATTTATGCAACTATCTCGACACTTTCTAGGGCTTCCACTTCCGTAATGGCCTGCGCAGCTTCCTCGGCAGTCATTACTCCGGTATCCATGGCTTCTTCAGGTGCTGCCATAGTGCAATTCCACAATTCTCTCAACGTCTCGGGTAATTGCTCAAGCAACGAATTCGCCTTCAGAAGATCGAACAAGTCTGGGTTCATGAATGTCTGTGTGCGCAACAACTCAGTTCTCAAATTGCCAAGTGTTGTTTGCTGGACAACCCTTTGTAATTTATAGTGCCTTTTGAATTTGAATTCGACCGTTCCCCCCACATTCGGTCCATTAATGCTCGATTGGCGGCAAATTTTCAAGAATCTAGCCCATAAAGTTCGCCTTAAATGCCTACCGCCTGCTCCATTTGGTCTCAAACCAAGCATCACATCATGAATAGTGACTGTAACGGTCACTTTCCAGTCGACTCGCGCGGTAGCGCAACTACCCTCACGCTGTTGCAGACCCTGGGACACATCGCTACTGTGCGCAGTCCCCGGGCAGAGTAGTTTATAGTCCCGCGCCTCCTTTCAGCTACGGGGAGCGCTAAGACTATGCTTCTGTCGGCTAGTCAAATGGTCGAGCCCCCTGTATATGTCTTCAAACCACTGCCATTGACTTTTCCTAGGAAGAGTTCTCCATTTAACTTTACCAACTGCATCGCACCACCATCTGTGATCTCCCAAGAACCAGAAGAGATGAAGGAGATGCAAGACAAAGGAAGTTGGAAGACCGTAGAGAAAATAAAGAAAGCTACAACACCAATCTCGCCAAGAAAGACGAGGAGCCAGACAAGTAAAAATTAAGAAAACTGTAGGTCCGATAGACCAATTTGGTCTCAGTGGACGTTAACCATCATCATCATCATCATCAATAACATACGGTCCCAGCGAATGCATTCTGAGCTTCCCTGGGAATTTATCGAACTTACTATCATACAACAACACCAAATCATTCACCTTGAAGGTGCGCAACTTAATATTTCGATCGTGCCAAGCCTTTTTGCGCTGCTTTTGGACCTGTTGGTGAAATCCAACCAAAAATCATTCTTCCTCGAGCTCCTCCAACTGCGCGAGCCTCTCCTCAAGGGCTTTCCGATCCATCATACCTGTGAGTGTTGCTATCCGCAGACTAGGCACGATGTATTCCATGGGCATTACGGCTTCCACTCCATAGACAAGCCTAAAAGGTGTCTGTCCCGTCAGTTTCTTGCATGTCGTCCTATAAGCCCATAATACTGCAGGTACGCGCAGGTCCCAATCACTTTGCTGTGCATTGCATACCTTGTTCAGCGCGTTGCACACCTTGTTGAGCGCCTCTGCGCGTAGAATCTTTTGTGCAATAGCTCCTCCTACATAATGTCTTCCCAACATTAAGAGCCATTTGCACCTTTGTCCCTCCAACACACGCTTATTGACCAGGTCTTTTAGCGCGGAGTACATGTGCATCCGCGCAGGTTGGGGCTCTTTTCCATAGGCCTGCATCCTCCTGGCCAGATGCGCGCACGGACCATCCTGCCCATTGTACTTATTTGTCAGTCGCAATCAAGGCTTCCCAAATCGTGTGCGCATCATTCTCCTACATTTGCGCCAGTCGTCAAAGCTCCCTTTGTGCGCACCCCACCATCTCGCGGGCGTAGCACGCAGTTCTTAGTCCAAGGCTTGGAATCGTTGCTTTTTCGATACTTCTCTTTCAAATTTATCCAAGAAGGTATCTACCTCACTTAAACCATCATAAGTAGGCAGGTCTCTTACTTCTGTCGATACGCAGCGCAGTGACCTTGTCATCATATTACAATTCAATGTAGTTACCTCATGTAACCGATTCTGCCATCGCTTCGTTTCCTCATTCGAATCCGAAGTACAAGAGCTTTCGCGCTCCCATGCAATCTGCCCATCGCCCATCTGCAGTGGGATTCACCCAGTCCTGGTCTCATGCTGTTATTTTATAGATGCAGTCCAAATCATCATCACTTTCATAGTCGTGCACTGGCTCCGTATAACACGATCCTTTAGCAAGGTCCAGGGGTACAACTACGCACAGTGACTTTTTTTCAAAAATCATTTTGCGCTTCTTCAGATTGATTACCCCGTTCATGTCAGTGGCCCAGTCAATTCCTAAGAGCGCGGGGTAGGGATTGCTATCATCAACAATCTCTATCACTTCAAAATCCGCAGTGTGCTCGCTCACTCAATATTCACAGTTATTCTCTGCAATCGCCCCATGGGTATTATTTTCTGCTAGTTCACAATCCTTAGCTGAATTGGAGACCACTGCAGCGAGGCCGCCCCATTCGCTCCCATTTTTGCTTCGGCAGAACATTTGCATCTGATCCCAAATCTAGAATTACTTGGTCCATCTCATATTCTCCGATCTGCGCGGTTAGTCTCATCTCTCTTCTCGTTCTTGTCTTATGCTTTCTGGTCTTCCAGACTACGCGCGGTTCTCCTGGTGCAGTCCCAACACATCTGTTGATGAATTCCTGTAACTCTTTCACTGCCTTACTGTTGCGCAATAGCTTCATACATGTTTCCAGGAATGTTGTGAGCATAGATGGGTCCATCTCCGGCTCCGGTTTATCTTTGCTTCTTGAAGTGGAGGCATCAACGAAGCTCTTCTTAGCTTCCATGAAGGTTTCCCGAGTGCGCTCCAAATCAAACTTCGCTTCTTTCGCCGGAGCTTTGCGAACCCAAGTACTATCTTCTGGTTGTTTGCCTTTGTCATCTCCCATCGCGATTCCACTTCGGAGCACAATGTTCACATTCAGATCTTCCTTGCGCGGCTCAGACCTCATCATCTGCAGGTTCTGAGTCAGGGGAGGCGGTAGCGCTCCTTTGTCGCATATCCTAGCTATCAGCGTAGGACAATCTTCTGTCTCATGATCAAACAAGGTGCAATACAAACACGACGGGCGTGTTGGATTCATGCAATCGCAGGCATAATGTCCTGGCCCTCTGCAATTGTAGCATATCAACTGTTCGCGACCTCTTCCAGGTCCTCCTCCACCTCGACCTCGTTCGCGCCCCTGAAATCCTGTTCGTGCCATTCCTGCATTTTGGTCAAGGGGACTCGTTTCGGCGTGAATTCTGTAGGTGCGAATTCTATTCATCATCAACTCATAGCTTCTACAAGTGCACTCATCATGTCCCACTGATGTACAAAAGTTGTAGAATAACTGTTGTGAATTTTGCGTAGACTTCTATAACAAGTGACAATTGTTTGTGGCATGTTTTCCTGCTATTTGACAAATCGCGCACCACAAAGCAAGCGCCGCGCTAGGTCCTGCTTGTGCTTCCGACCTTAAGGGCATTAGTCCTCCTCTTGCGAGGTAATTTGTGAAAACCGGTTAGTGGTCCTTGTCATGACCCCGACCCTTGCATTTTACGCACCATACCTCTTTGCGCACTTCTGGTGGAGCTGTCCTGTCTTGTTTTAGACTCTGCATCTCAAGGCATAAATTCTTCATTTGCGCGTGGATCTGCTGAACTCCTAAGTTAGGATCTTGCATCGGCGTCTCATGTAGCCTCATAGCAATCTCTAAGGCCTTCGCTTGAGTCGTTATCTTCTGCTGTGATAATGCACTCCTTAAATGTGGCATTAGCGAAGCTACAAACCACTCGTGATGCTGTCCATCCATCAAATTCATATTAGCTTCACGAATCGTATATTTCAGCCTCTGATCCAGTTCCCAAGGAGTCTCGCCTGGTAACATCGTGATCTTTTTGAGTCCAATGATCGACTATGCTTCAGACTTCGCCCTGCTAAATTCTCTATTTAGCGCTGCTTGGATATTCGCGATTTCCGCGTTTGGATTATCATTGGAGTGCTTAATATACCAGGTCAACGCGCGGTCCTGCAGGGTGTTAACTAGTGTCACTTTCTTTATATTGTCAGCTATAACTCCTTGCGCTTCCTGTACAGCCCTTACCACCAACCAAAATTGGTTTGGATCCTCATTTCCCAAACCTTTGAACACAGTCAACTTCAGTGTGCTTGCCATATTGAATTGCGGTGGTGGTGGAGGTGGTACGGGTGAAGATGGAGGTGGTGGTGGTGAAGCTGGTGGCGGTGTGGGTGGAGGTGGTATTCGCGGAATTCTTTGCCTTATCAGGTGGATCGCACTTTGCCGTGAGACCTTCGCGAGCTTTTTCTCGTCCCCTCGTGGAGGTGAAGTCAAGGGGCTATTTTCCGGTCCCTTATTTCATTCGTTCCAGTAAGCTTATCCACTTCGCGTAGCCCCAACCATCAAGGTAACTACATAACCCTCTTTTCGCACAATAACATTTTAATACAAGTATTCAAAGACTTTACGTACTTACCTCGCGGTTCTTTGAGAGAGCGTCGCTTTGCCTCGTTGTAGCTAATTGAGCTATCAATCGCGAATTTAGTAATGAATCTTCATCCAACTAATGATCAACGCGTGCGCGATCTTATTCTCCGATGCTTCCAACCTTCACACTAACTCTGGGGTCCACACAATAGGACTGTCAAGTTTCCACCTTCCTTGGCTATCTGCTATCTTCGCGATCCACTCGTATAGCTCAGTAAGGAAGGACACAAAGAAGATTTCGTGGATCTCCGTATATAGGTAGCAGTTTAACCACTCTTCTTTTGACAGTCGTGGGTTTCGTTCTCCTGCGCCGTGAACTTGTGAATTTTTTTGTCCAACCAACATTCAATTTCTTTCTTAGTTGGATTCTAATGATACGACACCAAACATCTCTATGTAGATTTCGGTCCCGGCAACGAAACCATTTGTTGGCTTATGGGGGCTTGACCTAGGTTCGGAGTTATTTAGCCAAACAAATCCCTACACTACTGGCCCTTTCGGCATCAGCTCGCAGAGCGTGGACTGAAGTCTCACTTGAAGCAATATGGGGGGACGCTGGAACCAAGTTTTCGCACCCTTGAGATGTCTAAGATGTCGATTTAGTCCAACTAGATCTGTCTTCGCACAGGTCGCTTCACGCACTATTCCAACCTTCAATACTTTCGTGATCTATTATAATCGTCTTTCGCGCAGCCCTAACCAGGGGCTGAGATGCTTTCTCAGCGAATTGCACTATTTCCTGCGTATCTTACTTATCTTCTTAACATATCTTAGTTAACTTCGCGTAAACAGATATTCTATCTTGCATTCACTTAATCAATACAATTATGCACATTCACGCATCATATAAGTATCAGAAGTGAATTTCATACCCAAGATAACAGATGCATAAAATAGGAAATAACTACACAGAAATGATAGGAAACTTCTCTTTATTAATACTTCCAATTGTTACAGACTCAACTCGCCCTGCACACTTAGCTGCAGGGGTCCGCGCACTCAGCTGCGGACTACTAGGCCTCTATGCACTCAGCTGCAGAGCCTTCTCCTACTCTACGACCCAAAACTAGACTTTTCTCCACAGATCTATCTCGCATACATCATATGTTCATCTTTTTTTAATCCATTTATCTCTTAACTACTTAGAGCCTCGCTCTATTTATACAATCCCATGGTCCGTGGACCATGGGTAGATCTCTACAACCGACATTACAATAACAAAACTAAGGGTGGACAACCTTATGACTCTTTTACAAACTACGCGCTCCGCGCCGACAAAATGCGGAGTCTTTACATCGGAATTACAATCTTTGACCAAAATCTGGGCTCTAAGCCCCAAAACTTCCCTTGGGGGATCCCGCACCCAACAATGATGATCACTCTCTCTTACTTAAAACTAATTTTGCTTATAGAAATCTCACACTCTGCTTTGAAATAAAGAAAATATCACACTTCTGTAAATCAATCTCACACTTGATGTAAATGAAAATTAATTTCACACTTTCCATAAATAAGAATTATATACGCATAGTCAATTGCAGAAGCAAAAACTACTATTGAATCTCATCACACATCTATATAAACAACAATCATACTTATATGAAAACAAAATGAAACAAACTCCTGCTTAAAATACATTCCACTTGCTTGAATTATAGATCACACATGCTTGAAATTTAACATCCAATTCTGCAAATAAATCCTCTGACTATAAGAAAGATAAAATTTTGTCTAATTGATTAAAGTATAACACTATGTCATTTCTGCTAAACTCTATCCATGTGCATTCAGAATCTATGAACAAACGAAATGATTAGTAGAACAAACTTAATTCAAATCTGGAAGAAATTAGAATGCAATTACTTAAACAAACAGAAAGCTATGAGAATATAAAGACAATTTCTATCTACTGAAAACGAAATAGAAATCCTTACTGCTCGAGGGGGCCCTCCATGAGAAGCAGGCAATCACGCTATTGATCAAACACTTAACCACGCATGAGAAGACGAAATGATTCTTTTATAAACAGAGCATTAAAAACAGAGTTTAAATCTCATTGTCGCGTCCTTAACAACCTTTTCATTTCTGTCGAGAGGCATATTTATAGAGCTCATAGCAATAAATTGTTCAGAGCTATATGCCTAATCCCTATCAACAGAAACTATAATTAACTTGAAAAGATATCATAACATAATTCGCTCATGATTTGCTATTATCAAAGCAAATCATGAGGCATAAATCTTGTTCTCGCTCGCCTGTTGCCGACTATAGAGGTTGACTTCATCTTTGACCGCATCACCAGGACATGCTTTTATCGATCTGGTCACGAGAGTAGGATGAAATCATTGAGTGCATCAATTGCCACCTACTCATATATTTCACTTCCTAGCTGGCACCTTGGAACTTGTCAAACCACAGACTTGGCTGTAGAGAATCATTACAATTCGGTGGCTGAAGTAAACATTAAACTAAATAATAAAGAACATTATCAATTTATGAAATACAAGACAATTGTATACTTGCCATGTCATAATTCCTGTGATTTGATGCCCATTGTGTGATTATGAAGGTCAAAAATAAATAGATAGAGTGAAAAGGGGTGTCAAAAAGAAGCAATTGTGAGGCTCAACAATGTCAAATACAAAAATGAAGATTACATAAGACATTATTGACGACGAAAGCTAGTTACATAAGATA
Organism: Pinus tabuliformis; assembly: GCA_031772625.1. Lineage (NCBI taxonomy): Eukaryota > Viridiplantae > Streptophyta > Pinopsida > Pinales > Pinaceae > Pinus > Pinus tabuliformis. The sequence goes on along the minus strand of CM062819.1, from coordinate 1,022,718,165 downwards.
TTATGAAGACCGAATAGGTTGATTTAAGATGCCCAAGAGCATGTTGAAGCTCCTAGCTCTATGTTCAGGTAGATCAAGCAACCACAGAGGTACATATGGCACTGATGATAGAGTTGTTGGACACAAAGCCTTCTTGTTATGAGGAGGCAACCTCTCAGCATGTTGGCAGGATGTCATGGTGGAGGAATATTCCTCCATCATGAAGAACGATGTTTGGGAGATTGTGCCATGTTTAGAGGGCAAATGAGTAGCAGGCTCGTGCTGGGTGTAGAAGGTGAAGCATGAGGAGGCAACCTCTCAGCATGTTGGAGGCAACCTCTCAGCATGTTGGCAGGATGTCATGGTGGAGGAATATTCCTCCATCATGAAGAACGATGTTTGGGAGATTGTGCCATGTCTAGAGGGCAAATGAGTAGCAGACTCGTGCTGGGTGTAGAAGGTGAAGCATGAAGCAAATGGGATTGTGGAGAAGTACAATTTCAGGTTTGTGGCCAAGGGCTTCTCACAAGTTGAGGACATAAACTATGATGAAACGTTTGCCCCAGTAGCACGATATTCATCCATCAGAATGATTCTGGCACTTGCAACATAGATGGGGTGGAAGATCCACCAGATGGATGTGGAGGCAACATTCCTCAACGTAGTGGTTGAGAAGGAGATCTATATGGAGCGACCAAAGGGGTTTGAGTAGTTCAGTAGAGACACACAAGTGTGCAGACTGAAGAGAGCTCTTTATGTGCTCAAGCAGGCTTCGAGAGCGTGGTTCACTTGTATTGACAATTACTTTCGAGGATTGGGCTTCACAAAGAGTGAGGCGGATCCCAACTTGTACTGCATCATGGTTGGAGGGATTCTACTCATTCTAGTGCTCTATGTTGACGATCTTATACTGACTAGAGCAAATAGTTTGATTCAGGATTGCAAGGCAATTTGAGATGAAGGATATAAAGCTTATGCACTATTTCCTTGGATTGGAGGTTTGGCAGGGTGATGGTGAGATCTTCTTGAGATAGGGCAAGTACACACAAGATATTATTAGGAGGTTTCATATGCAGGATTGTAGGTCCAGGTTCTAGGTTTTGTGTAAAGCATAACATTGAAATACTTAAGAAAAGAAAGAGCAATGTTTGTTCAAAGAGAGCTATCAAATTTAGCAGCGCTAGCCATCAGTGCTGGAACGAGAGTCGACCTTCTAAAAGCGTTGTATATCGTGGATGGGGGGCAAAAGCAGCCTTTTTCGACAGGTTTAGAGGCATCTTGGACACCACTATGGGGGAAGGCACCCACTTCCTCATTCCATGGCTTCAAAAGTGTTGAAGAATCAAGGGCAATTTAGGTGTAGTGTGATTCTTCTTGACGTGATAACAATTTGTGAAGTCTTTTTACGTTTTCTTGTTAGGTTTATCTTCTTCTTATTATTAGTGTTATTCTTTTACTTAATCAAACTGCTACCAAAAACACAAGAACATGAACACAAGATGTTGGCTCTCTGCCAGGGCCAAAACCTCTCTTCTCTTGAGAGGAAAACCTTTTGGTAAGTTTCTCTTATTGAAGCTTCTATTGATAAATGCCAAACCCTAGACCCTTGACAATAATATCGTCCAATCACAAGTAAAGTCTTTGACCTTCTTTTTCTGACACTTCGTTCTTTTTCCTCAGGCACTTCGTCCTTCTTCCGACAGCTGATAGTAGTCCTTGTTATGCTTCTTCTATAAGAGATATTCCTCTTTGTTCCTTGGTAGATTCCTTCACATATGAAGAGTACGTTATCCCTTCTCCAATCGAGCTCTTTCTTGAAATATACTTGCAGGTCTGATATGACAACAGTGTATCACTGTTTCTTCGCACGTGTGAGGGATTTCCTTCAAGATCCTTATGTGGAAGTCCTCTTTTCTTCTTTGCTTGAGTGAGCTTCTTTTTCACTTGAGTGAGAGGCCTTATATGCCTTCTTTTCTAGACCAAACAATGAGATATGTATGATTGTGGTGGAGGGCTGCTATAACAGTAGAGATACCCTCTTTGTCTTTGCACGTGTGACTCTAATAGACCTTAGAACAATCCTCTAAAGTTCGGTGTTCTTCCTTCCTTCTTCGCTGCACTAGAGGCTCCCTTTCTCGTCTCTTTTTCACCCTTTTCTTGTCCCTTCACTTCGTTGATTTCAAAGGTAGATTGCGTTGTCTTGGAGGAGTGGACAACCTCTTATATATAGAGGTCTGCCCTTTTTTTTAGGCCGACATGAGGCTGACTTGTCATATATAATTCGAATTGCTTCTTTGGTGATGTCGTTGCATGGAGGAGACTTGTTGACTTTGCTTGGAGGTATTCTTTTGACTCTATTACATAAATATACATGGTGTAACATGCCCTTAAGTGTCTTCAACATTTATTTTGACTCTTTGAATTTCCTATAGCACTTTGACATGTGCTATTACTATCCAATGAGCAAGAAACTCATTGATATAAATAACAAAAATAATATTTCTTTTCTTTTATAAATACAAAGATCAAAGTTACATTTATGAAGACCGAACCTAGTTACACTTTCTTCAACACTCCCTTTTAACTAGGGAGGTATTCATACAACATTACAAGGTGTTTAGCTATTTTTCAATCTTGAAGAATTCACATAAGAGAAACCGGATTGGCAATCCATCTATTATAGCATCATAGTAACCAACATTGTTTCCACAACAAGGCCTTGATTGACAACTCTATCTCTCAATAGATCAGAGCACAATGTTGGCAAGACTAATGACTTATAGACACCTTAGTCATTGTCTCTCAAGGTACATAACCACCCGGGTGTTCACTGAGTATGACCTTCTAGGACTATTCTTATCTTGGGTTCCCAGCCCTTAAAGAATATCAGTGCTCTTGCCTACTCTTGTCTTGGATTCCCTACACATCCTCAAAGAGTATCAGATGTCAGATAATTACCCAATCTCCCATTCTTTCTTCCCAAGTGAAGACAAGAATGTTGTGTCTATCTCTTCCTCTCAATTGTGGAAGACATAACCACCCGGGTGTTCACTGAGTATGACCTTCTAGGACTATTCTTATCTTGGGTTCCTAGCCCTTAAAGAATATCAGTCCTCTTGCCTACTCTTGTCTTGGATTCCCTACACATCCTCAAAGAGTATCAGATGTCAGATAATTACCCAATCCTCCCATTCTTTCTTCCCAAGTGAAGACAAGAATGTTGTGTATATCTCTTCCTCTCAATTGTGGAAGACATGCCCAAGTATCATCTAACAAGGTACTTGTCCAAGTTCCTTTGTAATTGGGAACTTGTTATAACTCCCTCTTAGCTACGGACTTGTCCATTCATCACCAACTTCTTCTTCGTGGGTCCTCCAGCTGCTCGATCTCCTTCCTTCCTTCGATGTCATGAAGTCTTTGTTCGAATCTTCTTCTTGGCAGGGCACCATCCATTGATCACTTTCCTCCCTAGTTTGTCATGTCATTGCGTCCCTAGTGGAAAGTGGTATTCTTGACATATATCAGATTCTCTTGTTATCTTGGCTACTCCTTTGTCATCTGTCCATGCTTCAGAATACTCTTCTCATGGATGCTTCGTTGTACTTGCTTGTTCCCATGCTTTGAACTAGTAGCCCTTCATGACTTCATCCTGATATTGCTTCAACATTAAATGTTACTTTTGCTGGATGGTTTCTTCACCATGACATCTTTGTAGAGTAGAATTAGTTATCTGCACCTTTCATATTTCCAAGGCCTTCATGGGTGTCAAGGGTCCTTTGATCTTTTCCTTCCTTCGTCAGAGTTGTCCTATCTTCTTTCGGGAGATGTCTTCAAGGGATCTTTGTCATGTAGTGATTCTTTGTGACCATGGTGTTCTTCTCATGGATGATCTCTTTCTTCATTTGCTTCTTCCTTGATAGATTGATCAACCACCTTCTACTCCTTGTGGGAGCACTTCTTCATTGCCTACTTCTTGGACTAGTCAAAATTTCTTCTTGCTTCTTAGTCAGCGATCTTATACTCCTTATGTAAGTATTTTTTTGTTGTTGACTTTCATTGCATTGTAGTGCATGCCTTCGAGCATGTCATCGGTGAAAGAGATTCTTTCATACTTGATCATGTCATCGAACTATTCCCATGACTCAATCATATACACATGATGATATGACTTAACTTTGATGCATACATAGCTCATCTTGATTCTCTTTTGTTAAAATTGGCAACTAGGGCCAAACTCCACATGGGTCATCTGTTTTATGACCGCTGATATTTTTCTTGGATTCCTCTCTCCGAGAGGTGTAGGATTGATTTAAAGATCATTTCATTCTGACATGTACAAATGAAGTTATACATTTATTTTTATTATGGTCAAAATATCAAGGTCGACCTCTTCTATATTTCGGCTCACCTAATCCATTAGTCACCTCTCTTGACCCCCACCGATTAGTATATATAGAGGTGCCTTTCTCCCTCATTAAAGACGCATCCAAAGAGCAATACAAGGCAACGTAGAAGGAGAAGGAAGCTTGTTCAAGGAAGAGAAGGGTCTCTGTTTTAGGGCCGCAGGTTAGGGCAACTTCAGCAAGGAAGGGAAAGGAAGCTTGTTCAAGGAAGAGAAGGGTCTCTGTTTTAGGGCCGCAGGTTAGGGCAACTTCAGCAAGGAAGGGAAAGGAAGCTTGTTCAAGGAAGAGAAGGGTCTCTGTTTTAGGGCCGCAGGTTAGGGCAACTTCAGCAAGGAAGGGAAGGACGTTAGGGTCATTCTCATGACTGTTTTGAAGTACAAATAAACCAGCATTGAGGCCACATTACAGGAGACTATTTCTGGGCTGTTTGTGAGGGTATTTGTGGCAAGGTTCAACTCTGTTTTGGGCAGCAGATTGCACAGGAGACATTGCAGGTAGGCTGAGCCTGTTGGGTGAGTATAGGGGCTGGTTTCAGCCCTATATTCCAGCGTTTGACAGCAGCAAGGAAGGGAGACTATGCCGCAACTATAGGAGGCTTGTTGAGGGCATAAAGCTATAGTAAGTTGCTGAGCTAGGCCACAGGCCATAGCCAGCAACTTGAGGCTGTTCTAGGTGCTGCATTGAGGGTTATTTAGCCAACAAAGAGCAGCGTGATGGTGGAAGGGTCTCACGTTGGAGAGCCACAACCCTAGAAGCTTGAAGTGCTGAAGTTTGTGAAGGTTTTGGGGCTGACATATTTCTGTGTTTGTGCCCTAACCAGTATACAGAATTGCAGTATAGAAATCTTCAGCTCTTGGTGCCAGAATTGCAATTTCATTGAGTCAACCTCATGGTTAAGAACTTTGATGTCGGATCTCCTATTTGGCAAGTCAGTATTGACTTTAAATCATTGTACTCTCTCTCTCTCTCTCTGCTGAACTATTGAAGAATATATAAGAAGAATTGATCAAGGGTTTCCCCACATTGGGGTTTGTCCCTGGTTGGTGCCACATCTTGTGTCCTCTTGTCTTGGCTTGTCTTCTACTGTTTATGTTTATGTTTTATCTGCATTTTACTATCATGTTGATATGATTTCTAATATGGGTATGGATATTGGGCTAATAGAGAAACTGAAGTAAAATTGCTCTAAAGCATAGAACATGTCATTGTTTCACAAATTAACATGGTATTAGAGCGCAGGTGAGGACAAGCCCAGGGAAGAATGCAATCACTAAGAACTAAGAAGTTTGTAGGGTAAAGTATTGTTATCCAGACTTTGGAGGATGTAGATCAGAGGAGCAGGATATTCTTCAGATCTTTCTGTTGCTACAGTCTTAGGATGCAAATATATGGTTCAGATCTCGACCACTGTCAGACATTTGGGGTTGCCAGACCAACATTTAATGTTGTTATTGAGTGTTATGGAGATATATGATATTAGAAGTTACTCGTTCTTGTGATGCCAATACAATCTTATATGAATATGTGATGCTGATACAATCTTAATGACAGTGATATCCTTATTTCATATGACAGAGATTTGTTTTACATACTCTGCAGTGTGGATGGACCCTGTATTCAAATATTGTTCAGACCTTGTGTGAAGTTGAATGTTGAATACCATTAGATCAAGTTGGTTTGGAGACTTCGTTTAAAACCAATTTCGCATTAGTTATGAGATTTTCGAATTAGCCTAAGGCTTCTCTGCAAGCAAGAAAGGAATCTCTCTCGAGTGCATACTTAAGGCACTACAACAATCTTACTGGTCACAAGTCTCGCATTAGAGCACAGGAATCTCGCTTGGGCTGAATCTATCATTATGACATGTCTTCGCATTAGAGAAATCTCTCATCTGTCTATCATTCTGTTTCAGGTCTATGCTTGCTACAGGACATCATTGATGACCATGCTGTGCTTCAGGATTATGCTCTCAGAACTGTTCTCCTCTTGCTTTAAGACTTTCACTCTTGATAAAATTGGTATCTTTGCCTCAGGTATATTATGTCATGTCCCATGACCTTGGATTTTTCTATAATGGCATCTGCTCTTGATGGTCCCTCAGTATGGGCATCAATTCTTTCACCTGGATCATGCACGATTCTTCTACAACACAACACATAAAGTATTCCTATGATTTGATCGGGGTGAATCAAGTTTAAAGTAAGTATGATTATCATCTATACTCAACGATAAAAGGAATCGATTCACATAGTTCTCTGCAATTGTACGTATGGCAATGTCACAGAGATATATGGCATCGATACTTATTCATCTAATTGTTTCTCCGAGATCATCTTACTATTGACATACAGTTCATCGATGAATAATAGTGGTATGGTAAATCAATATCGGAGTGGGCATTTTGATATGGCACTGTAGAAGAGTATGTCTGTGTGTGAGTTCCAAGATTTGAACATTCTTCAATTTGAATGTCAGTTGAGCCATGCTGTGGTAGAAGCACGGAATCAATCCCCATTCAGCTTTAAGAATCTTCTATTAGGAAGCTTTAAGTAGCAGAGCTGAGATTCTGCTAAAGTCATGATCCTCTTGGAAATCTGAAGCTATCATAAACCTCACAGGTTATTTGTGACATCAGGTCTGCTATGTGAGCTCAATATTTTTTTTTTCAGCATTGTGTAAACCCTGTAACAGTTTTGTTCACAATCGAATTTGTTCACAAGACTGATGTAAACAAGGATATCTGATCTTTTGAAGCAGCTACATTGGATGTTGGCGTCAGTAAGCCAGAGTTCATAATGATTTGTTGTGAAGAGCTTAACTCTTGTAGACACATCAAGTTGTCACCTTAAACAGTAATCTCAATATACAGCCTTGATTTGCAAGAGGAGGTTTCAGTAGTAACAGTTACATCATGATTTGACAACAATTCAAAGTTTGGATGGCATCTACAGTAGGTATCTATGCTGCAGTTGTCAGTAAGGGAGGTTTTACAGTTTCACCTTCAGAAAAACTTCTTGTGACATTGCCTTCTTGCAACATGATGAAGTCTCATCTCAAATATAAAGTGCATATTGTCAAAAAATTGATGATTACCTAAAATAAGAATTCAGAAGGAGCTATATGAATGACTTTGGCATTTGGATCAAAGGGACAATGTTAGGGAAAATAGCAGGTTGCAGATAGCTCGATGATTATGATTTTGACAAGTCACTTTCCCTATATTTAGAGGGAGTTATGTCTAGCCTTGTTTATTGGATTGTAAGGAAGCAACTATTGTTGATATCTGATTAATGGCCCTCTCATTTATCAACGTAAGAGGGAGTTGACTTTTTGATGGAAGTCCTAGCATTGATACACTATTCCCTGCACTTAAAGGTCCGATGGAAAAGCTGATGGTCTGCATTTGTATATCTTATAGGATCCCTGGTGTTCTTGATCAACTCCCTATCACTCATATGTCTCACTATATTTATGGATGAGCCTCTCATATTGGATAACCGCCTATTGAGATATCTTTATAATTTGAAGTACATTGCTAGAATCTAAGATTCCATATTCTGATGCTGATTGGGCTGGCAGTATGGTGGATTGCAAGAGCACTTCTGGGCTGGCAGTATGGTGGATCGCAAGAGCACTTCTGGATGCTGTTTTTCTTTGGGTTTTGCTTCAATATCCTGGATGAGCAGGAAGTAGAAATCAATTGCCTTAAGCACCACTGAGGCCAAATACATAGCTGCTAGTATGGCCTCCTATGAAGCTGTCTGGTTGAGGAAGCTCTTCAGTGAATTGTTTAGACATGTGTTGGACACCATCGTGATCCTTTGCGACAACCAGTGTGGGATCTGATTATCAAAGAATCCTGTGTTTCATGATGGCTCCAAACATATAGATATCAGGTACCACTTTATTTGGGATATGGTACATCGAGGAGCAATAAGGCTCCATCACATTGGGACTAATGAGCAGATCGTCGATATTCTGACAAAGCCCCTAGGGAAGGTCAAAGTTCTTGGCCTTCCGAGAACGATTGGGAGTCGTGGAGACACCCTCTTATAAGGGTCCTGTACGATATGGACATTGAGCTCTAGGAGCTTTGGGGGGGGCTTGGGGTACTTGGAGCAATGAGCAACCATAGGGTGAGTGGTTCAACCTTCCCCTAGTGGTTTGCTATATACAGGGTGAGTGGTTCAGCCTTCCCCTGTGATACCCCTTGGCAACATGTAGGCAGGGTGAGTGGTTCATCCTTCTTCTGCTGAGACATCCTACCCATGCACTCTGGGACTCATGGGAAGTACTTCTCATCTGGCCAATGAGTAGGGAAATGAGGATAGGGACCATAGTACTACCGATGGACGCATCATGTACTACCGTACTCCCTATGCTAGGATGACCGATATTGATCTGGGATCAATTGGAACTGACTTTGAGTCAGTGAGAGTGGTATGAGACACTCTCTTTTGATTGGAACTGACTCCGGTCCGGGTCAGTAAGAGTGGTATGAGACACTCTCTTTTGATTGGAACTGACTTCGGGTCAGTAAGAGTGGTATGAGACACTCTCTTTTATCTGGGATTGACTCCAGGTCAGTAGAAAATGGTATGATACTGTTGTAGCGGCTACAACCACCCTCCAAAATTTTGCTTTAGCCTGTTTTGGAGCCTCCCTACCAACCTTACACAATAGCTTGCCTTGCTTCGTCAAGTCCTCAAGCTTCAGTGTCTTTCTTACTCAAAGGCAACGTGTCGATCACTGTTTGATCTTTTCCCTTCACAGGCTGCTCATCCGGACTTGGTCCAGCTGCAGGCTGAGCAACTTCCTAGTGAAATTTGTGCATTTATAGAGGGAAACCAACCTTTCCCTCCAAGAATTGCGCCAACTCCCTCTGACAACCTGTTGGGCTTCAGTATTCCGTAATCTTGCCAGCCAACCCTCCTAGCAGGAATTGCGCAATTTTTCCAATCAACAGGTAGTTCAGCCCAGGATTTGTGCAATTCTGGGCAGCAGCCAGTTGTTGGGCCTAGAAATTGCGTAATCCCTTGGGCAGTCAACCCAACTTACAGTGAGGAATGCACATTTTTCCCAAGTAGTTGAGCATTGGCATGCATGGACAGTTCGGTTGACCAGTTCCACCCGAGATTGAGGAAACTTGACTTGCATGCATGCATGACTTGATCTTCCTGGAATAGCAAGAGGCAAGATGCAGAAGGCATCCCATGATTCAAGGAGCTATTTTTAGCAGCTGGGGGTTACATGCAAAGTTGTTTTAGAAGTTTCCCTTCAAGTGTCGCTTTTTCCTCGATTTGTGGCATGCACGTCTTGAGACCAAACTTAGTTATTTGACGCATCAGAGCTCATTCATTCACATCGATCTTGGAGCTCTGACATCCCACAACACATCTAGGACTCTTCGACACATCCGGCTCAGCTATTCACGGGTAAGTGGCCTCAACTTGTCTTTTTCAACATTTTTGTCGCTTTTTGTGTATTCGCTTGTGTGAGTGTTGTTTTCTTGATTTCTTTGAACGCCTGCTGTCGTTTACATATATTCTAGCTTGTCCTAGCTTTATTTCAATTTTCGTTGCTATCTCACTGCTGTCGCATGCATGAAACTGTTTTGCACATGTCGCCCAACCGATAAACGACCTCACCCACATGCATGTTGATTTGTTTGCTCAATCCTCCATTCATGTTTTGCATGCGTTGTTTATCACTTTTGCTATCGCTTAGTGTCGCCATGCATTTCATCGACTTGCTTTCAGTTGCCCGTCAGCGAGTCAACCTCGGCCCGACCTCTACCCTTAACCAAGGCTGCATTGCACAATCTGGAGAAGGAAGGCTCACCTTCTTATCTAGATTTGCGCATTTCGGCCCAGCACTGGCCTCCTGGACTGAATTGCGCATTTCTGGAGGTCAGTGGCTGCTTGGCCCAAAAATTTGCGCAAATATATCCCTAGGCCAACAGTCTTTCCCAGCTGGCATCGTGCATTGCACAATCCCAGCAGCCAACTGCCCAACTAGATTGCGCATTTTGCAGTTCTAGCAGTCAATCAGTCTCCTATCAGCCTGGACTGTGCCCTGTGTAGTTTTGGCAGTTGGTCTCCGAACCTCTCGGCCGAAATTGCAACCCTCATGATCATTCACCCAGGTATGTTGCAAGTCAGTTCTCATGTTCATTTTGGTTTTCCACTGACAGATTGCTTGCTATGAGTGTTGCCATGTCTCCAGGTATCACAGGTGTTCATTTGCCTCTCAGCAGTACAGGTACAATGGTTTCCAAGAGAGCATAGATGAAGACACCGTTCAGAGCATGCTTGGGGATGCAATCGATCAAGTGTCCATGGGCTTACCTACTCACGAAGACATCAAGTTGTTCGTGGACGAGGACATCAAGCAGCAACATCACAACGAGCAACATCATGAACAACAACTGAAAGAAGTATATCGAATGCAGCGAACGCAGCCAATGAAGCAAACACAACAAATGCAAGAGAAAGGTTGTTGACAACATAGAGGCGGAGCAAAGTTGCAAGATCAAGCAGATCCACTGATAATGAAAGCAAATTTGGAGACTCAGGCTATGAAGTGACGACGCGACATGAAGATCACGCGAAGGCAGAAGATGGAACAAAGGAGTTGCATTTGCTGAAGCAGCAACTCAGGAAAAACATGAAGCTTCACAAATAGTCCAATGAGTTGCAGCAGGAACAGGAACAACAATGTTGTTGATCGCATGCAAAGGATCTAGCAACATGCATGTCGTTGAGTGCACGCATGCAATCCAACCCATTCAACACACTCACCAAAGTGAAGACAAGAAGCAAGTTCAATAGGGGCTGAACATGCACTTCGGCAAGTTGATGCGCATGACCACCAACACACACTTGAAGATCAACACGGACACTATGCATTAGTGTGTTGCCGGTTCAACCGTACCAAAGAAGACCATGCGCATGTTAGCAGATGAGTTGGATGAAGGGGCCGAACCAATGCACCGGTTGCAACAGAGGCAAGAGTTTGCTTTGGCAAGATGTCACCATGAGGTGCACGCACATCATCACAGACGACCAAGCTTGGCATCATCTCACCACCTTCACCGTCACAAGCATGTCAAAGAGTTGGTCTCATCACAGTGGACCGAGTGTCAGTGATATCTTGCAAGGTTTGCTCAAGCCATGTTGTCTCACATGAGTACATGTGCATTGTAATGTTGAGTCATGTCAAGTGTAAGTCGAGTGTCAACAGTTGGATGTAACAATCATAGAGTAGGTGAAGAGTCATGAGGGTAGTTGAACTGTCACAAAGGAGAATGTCAAGGGTCACCCCACCCTTTGCTATAAATAGTCCCTCATAACTCATTGTATAGGCTTTTGGTTAGCCAAGCTTCTACTAAGACTATCTTGAAAAAGGCTTGGACAGTATTTTAATGCGCCTTGGCTTCTCCACTGCACGAAGCTAGTACATCTCTTTGGAGGAGCAAGTGGATGTGGCTGTAACGTTCTACTGATAGGGCTAGCAGGTTTACATGGTGTATTGTATGATTGTGACTTACACTTCTTTATATAATAAAAGCCAACACATTTTCATGCATATGTTGTTATTGTAGTTGGATTGCTCTGGTTGCCTTAATGATATATGTTGTTTAACTTACGTACTTGTGTATGAACTGATTCACATGCAATTATATGAATCTTGTTGTTAATGTGTTGCATATGTTGTTAATGCTGTCACCGTCTGTGTCGACTGCTTTGCCGGACACCAGACAGACCTTTCTCTGAACCTTGTTATATCAACTGTCACACTCGTCTCGGACTGATCCGTGAGTGCTGTTCGTGTTATCTTACCTTCTATGTTGTGATTGCCGCATCCGTGTCCACTGCTCTGCCGGAAGCTGTGCATGTCCTTTGTGTTGTGTGTTCCTAGCCGAGTTGGGACTGATCCCTTTCAACCTGGAAATCACCTTACCTTACTCTCCCTTTGGAGTGTTGGAACCTCTCATACTCATTCCTTGACTCATTGCATCAGTCACACCCTTGCTACTGACAGAGTTATCTTACTTGTCTCTGTGTGACATCGCGGTCAAAGCATTACCTTATGTGCTTTACCTTATGACCCACTGCTGGGACTCCTATACCAAACAGTCTGAGGTCTAATTGGGAATTCTTACTGCGGAGATCCCCTTGACATGTTGGTGGGTCCAACACCGTCAATAGATACATTTTCAATCGCTTCTTCATAATTCAACAGAGCAATGCAAAGTAGTGCATTCATGGCAGAGATAGTACATATTAGCAGATGGAGTTCTCCCTAGTTGAGAGGGAGTGTTAAAATTGGTAACTAGGGCCAAACTCCACATGGGTCATCTTATTTATGACAACTGATATTTTTCTTGGATTCCTCTCTCCGTGAGGTGTAGGATTGATCTAAAGATCATCTGATTCCGACATGTACAAATGAAGTTATGAATTTTTTTTGATTATGGTCAAATTATCAAGGTCGGCCTCTTCTATATGTCGGCTCACCTAATCCAATAGTCACGTCTTTTGACCCCTACCGATTAGTATATATAGAGGTGCCTTTCTCCCTCACTAAAGACACATCCAAAGAGCAATACAAGGCAACGTAGAAGGAGAAGGAAGCTTGTTCAAGGGAGAGAAGGGTCTCTGTTTTAGGGCCGCAGTTTAGGGCAACTTCAGGGAGGAAGGGAAGGATTTTAGGGTCATTCTCATGACTATTTTGAAGTACAAATAAACCATCATTGAGGCCACAATACAGGAGATTATTTCTGGACTGTTTGTGAGGTTGTTTGTGGCAAGGTTCAACTTTGTTTTGGGTAGCGGATTGCACAGGAGACATTGCAGGTAGGTTGAGCCTCAAATAGTGGGCTGTTGGGTGAGTATAGGGGCTGGTTTAGCCCTATATTCCAGCGTTTGACAACAACAAGGAAGGGAGACTATGCCGCAACTATAGGAGGCTTGTTGAGGGCATTTGTGTGGGTCTGTTGTGGAGACAAACACTATAGCAAGTTGCTGAGCTAGGCTGCAGGCCATAGCCAACAACTTGAGGCTGTTTTAGGTGTTGTGTTGAGGGTTATTTAGCCAGCAAGGAGCAACGTGATGGTGGAAGGGTCTCACCTTGGAGAGCCACAACCCTAGAAGCTTGAAGTGCTGAAGTTTGTGAAGGTTTTAGGGCTGACATATTTCTGTGTTTGTGCCCTAACTGGTATACAAAATTGTAGTATAGAAATCTTCAGCCCTTGGTGCAAGAATTGCAATTTCATTGAGTCAACCTAATGGTTAAGAACTTTGATGTCAGATCTTTTATTTGGCAAGTCCGTATTGACGTTAAATCATTGTACTGTATCTCTCTCTCTTTGCTGAACTATTGAAGAATATATAAGAAGAATTGATCAAGGGTTTCCCCACATTGGGGTTTGTCCTTGGCTGTTGCCACATCTTGTGTCCTCTTGTCTTGGCTTGTCTTCTACTGTTTATGTTTATGTTCTATTTGCATTTTACTATCATGTTTATATGATTTCTAATCTGGATATGGATATTGGGCTAGTAGAGAAACTGAAGTAAAATTGCTCTAAAGCATAGAACATGTCATTATTTCACAAATTAACATCGTTTGATCATCTTATCTTCTTTTGGTTGTCCTTGGAGTGACCCTTCTTGCTTCATCTTAGCTTGCCTGCATATCATCCTTTTCTTGAATCCCATGAATGGGACTCCCAATCAGACATCTGCTTTTGAATCTTCTTTTGAAGATTCCATTAGAGGGCCTTGAAGATGCTTACCCTGCAAATGTTTCTTTCTTTTTGATGATGAAGGTCTTCTAAGATTCTTAATCATCAATTTTCTTCCATTGTGGATGAGGTTCTATACTAGGTATGCTCCTTCTGCATGAATGTATTGAGCTATATCTATCATGCTCCTATATTCTAGAAGATATTTCTAACCATGCATTTTGTTTTATTTATAAATGCTCCTTCTACATGAGTATTTTGAACTCTATGTACATACTTTAGATTCTAGAAGATGTTTCTAGCCATGCATTTTTATTCTATTCCTACATGCTCCTATATTACTCAAAACTTTGAAAGAAGACTTTAAGTAAAGAAGTAAACTTAGTCATAGTAGAGATCCGGAGGATCTTCCTTCTTTTGCTTCTTTTCTTCTTCTTTCACCTCTTGAGTCATGTGAGCTTCTTCCCTTTTTCTTTTGTTGTTGTTGTCCTTCTTAAGTTTTGGACAATTCCTTTTGTAGTGTCCATATTCTTGGCATCCAAAGCATTGGATTTCGGACATATCTCTATTGTTTGTTCTTCGTGGACCAAATTTGCCAAATTTTCCCTTTCTCCTGGCCATGGTAGCAAATGCTTGCTCCTTTGATCCCACATGTTCCTTTGCTTTGAGTCTTGTTTCCTCTATCTTGCATAGAGACCACATTTCACTTAGTGGGGTGGCTTCCTTCTTTGCATATATGCTTGATGTGAAGTTGCCCCAATCCTCAGGTAGAGCATTTAGTATTACAAGGGAGGCTAGGAGGGAAGATCGGGGCACAAAGAGGCAAGAAGAGATCCAATAGATGCAACACTGGAGGAGAAAATCCCTTGAAGGCTTGAAGAGGCAAACAACTAAGGTTTGAGGGCTTAAAAGCCCACTACCTGCCCTAGGGTAGCCGTATATGGTTCCCAAAGGGAGGCCAAGGCCTTTTTCTAGGCCACGGCTAGGCCAAATTTAGCTCCAAACCCTTTGTGTAGGGGCTAGGAGGGGAGGCCGAGGCCTCTAGGGCTCACGACTTGCGTTAAGAGGGCCGAAAAAGGACCCAGGGGGAAAAAGGCTGACGCAAAAGCCTTAGAGACCTAGAAAGGTGACACAAGGGCTGAATAAGGCCGACACATGCCAAGGAAGGGAGACGCTGGCCCTAGGAGGGCTGGATTTAGACCCGAGAGGCTTGAAAAAGTGAAACCCTTGTCTCAAAAAATTATTTCTTTTCCGGAACTAAATTTTGATGCAAAATCTTCAGTGGTTAGCCCTGCAAAGTTTTCTAGAGACTAGATTTTACCCACAAGGGCCTACATCTAGCTCTACTTCAACTTGATCTCTTGATCCAACCTGCAAAAAATGAAAATAAAACACCCAAACCCCAAATATATACAAAATACTTAAAACCCCAAAACCCAAGTTAGAAAAATAATTTACAAATTAGATTTACAAAATTATTTACAAGATCTACAAATATACAAGGGTTTTGAAAATTTTAAATTTTGAGAAAAATATTTTTATGGCTTTTCTTTGATGAATGGCTAAAAATACTTTAGAAACCCCAATGTATACTATAGCCTTAGCGAAGATTTAATCCACCATACAAATATTTGAGATCCAAACAACAATCATTTTTTTGCCCGTTTGTGAACTTGGAGGCCAATGAATAAAGTACCTGCAAACACTGTGTTTATCTAAAAAATAATCTGTTAATCACATCGGGAATCAAACCACCTTAAGATTAGCCCAAAACTATCAATAATATGATTTTATCTCTATCTAATTGAAAAACAGATCTTACCAATATATAGCACAACATAAAGATGCCTGTAGTCAGTACATACCACAAATCAATAAGCATGAACACCTTGAATTGCACCCCAAGTATTTATTATGATAGCAGAAATAGTTCCCAGCTGGACAATAGTGTTACAAAGATGCTTCAACAACAATTTTCAAGCCAAAGATCATCATGCTAGAGACTCAAATGACTCTAATTTATAGATGAATCCTTCTAGTGGAAAAATAACATCTAATTTCTTTGATCCTTGTCAAAATAATCTTGGCCGTTGAAAAATATTTGATCATCTTTTAATCTTGGCCCTTGATTTTTTCTTTTTGAGGAATTTTCGAATTTATCATTTAATTCCATTTTTATTAGCTCAAAATTAATTATTTTGAGCTAATTTCTTCAAAAATTTAACTTTGACTTAACCACCAAGGTCCAAGGGTTCAAATTTTCTTGAAATATACAATATTCCCTTGGTGGAGGACCTTTAAATTTTTTTGGCTTAGGATTTATTATTATTTTGCTAGAAAAATTAGTTAATTTAGATATGAAGGGATTTGATATTTTTTCCACCTTCTAATACATAAGATTTTTACATTTACAGCCCTCAAAGGGGTAATACACATTTGGCTTAGACCCTCAAGACACATACCCCATCTGTGACACAATATGTGTTAGTAAACCAAGTGATTTGTAATAAAATAATTTATTCAAATAGCTTAAATTATTCCCAAATCACTTTTACATTAGACTTGACTAGAACACTAGGACTTAAGATTTTGACGAAAAATATCACCCTAGCTTTGGTGTGAGGTTGGAGGGAAAAACTCTGAGGGAAAAACTCTGCCGACCATATGTGCTTAGAAACACACGAATCAGTGAGACAGAAAACCTCCTAGGTTTAAACTTTCGCCAAAACAATAGGTTTACTCAGGTTGTTATATACATTCAAGGTCTTACTAGCATCATTTACATTACATAACATGCATAATGGGTTTACAATGACATGTAGATCACTGATAGATGATCTGATCTTGTTGAAAAATTTGGCACTTCCGCTTCCTCGGAACTTTGACAAATTGAGTGCAACATTTGGCTCCATATGGGGACACATTGCTTCCATGAAGGAACATGAGAATCCTAGAATCCTGCATCTAAGAAAAAGAAGTCCATCAAATAGATATCCATTCAACATCAAAATCATCATGCATATGTAGAAAATATCGTTGGAATAGAAAAATGTACTCTAACAAACTGAAATATAAAAGACATAATAAAATGCGTGAAATAACACTATCTAATGATATGAAATAAAAAGAAGTAGGGTTAGGATACTATACAAAACGATGCCCTATGGCATCAATTGTCATCGATGAGGGACCCTCTCGGGCATCTGTTTGCTGACTGGTAGATCAATGGGTTGCTTCGCAGATGTCTCGTGCTGAAATTTGACCCTCTTAGCTTAGTGCGACTACTCATCACTGTGCTGCATATTTTTGTCTATCTGAAATCTTCCTCTTTTTCTACTTGGTGGAGGGGATGGGTGGTGGAAAAAGTGACATACTGGTTGGGCGAACTCTGATTCAAAATGAGGCGGATGTTCTTGTAGCACAACTTGTTCACAGTTTTCCAACTTCTTTGGAACTTCCACGTGGTACATTCTTTCCACCTCTCTGTATAATTTGACCATTCCGCCTGCTGCTGTTGGAATAGTGGCATAAGATAAATCCATTTGAATGTACACACATAAATCAATTGCAAACTTCCTGGAGAGAAGCATTTCCCATAGATCTGGTGCATCAATGACTGCTATATCCATGGTAATGATTCTGTATGGATAATCAACTAAGGCAACTTGTAAATCTTTAACCACACCAAGGACTTCAACCTTTCTAGAGTCCATTGAACAAATGTTATGGTATGGTCTAGAAATCCTTAAGTTTAACTACTCCATGACCTTCTTGGTCATAACATTTGTGGATGCACCAAAATCTAGCATGAAATTGTGAAGTAATCTATCATTTATGTCCAAAGTAAGAAAGAACGACTGATGATCTTCATTAGTCATATAACAGTTAATATCCTTTAACTTAATTTCTTCATCCTTATGATTATTTCCGTCATCACTTTGCTGAAGCATACCCAAAGCCCTGAAGAAAGATGCCCTTTGAGAAGGAATTTTTAACAATTCAAACACTGGAACAGACATCTTGATGTTATTTATCCATGCTGCCCAATCCACCTTTAAAGCAGATTTATACCTTTCAGAAGGAACTTGCTTATCTTGACTTTGACCTTTACCTTTTCTCTGATAAGTGTAACCTTTACTTTTGGCAAGTTCTAGAATTTGTTCTTGCGATGGTTTTTCACCATATGCCTGAGTAATGGGGTCCTTTTCTTCATTGAAGGTATTAATGGCGAAGGCTGAAGAAATCATGTCCGCACATCGACTTTCCTTAGAGTTATCTTGATTTTCTTTGTTATCCTGCTGATTCCTACTTTCTTCCAAGATCCTTCTAGCAAATGCACATGTACTCTCTTCATGGAAACTCTCACAAGGTCTGCAGAAAGGAACAGGTTCATCAATCATGTTGGCAGACTCAAGTGGTGTAGGGGGCCTCTGATCATTTGGGGGATTCCTTCTTGGCCATGGATTATTATTATTACCCTTGTTATTATTGTTATTCTTGGGTAGCATATTTTGCATTCACATTCTTTCTATCTGTATTAATTGATTTTGCATTTCACCTATTTGTTTGGCATGTTCAATCTTCATTTCTTTTACCAATCGGGTTAACTCCTTAACAGTCTCAGATTCCTCTTCTTTAACTTCTTTTCCCTTAGACTTAATTTGGATTCTTTCAAAACCAGAGATTTCTGATATCCGTGAGGCTTCTTATCCTTCTCTAATCCCTCAACCATGCTTTGGGCAATTGTTAGTGTTGGGATGACCATGTCTGATTTCATACTGGGTGTCTACAGTGTAAGCCTCAAGATATTGTTCTATAATAGTCTTGTCAGGAGACTTGTAGTCTCGAGTCATATGTCGTAGAAGTTTGTTGAATCTTTGGTTAAATTCTTCCACCGTTTCATTCTCCCTTTTCTTAATTGCGTTGAATTCTTTAACCAAATATTTTCCTTCTCTTTTGTCCCATATTTATCTTTGAAAGCATCAAGGAGAGTCCTTAAAGAATCAAAGGCATTATCAGCCTTATCTTGAAACCAATCAAAAGCATCATCTTCTAAGGAAAGGATAAAAAGCTTCATTCTGACATCTTCATGATTGTAAGCTGCAGTATGAGCAAATCTCTGGATGAAGCAGTTGAATTTCTTAATATGTGCTTCAGCGTTGATGGCATTATTCCCTTGGAAGAGTGGTAGCTTGCTCATGGTAGATTCATTTGGCAAGTCATGTGGATACCCTTGAATGTTGGTGAAGTTGCAAGGCTTGTAAAAGTCACCCATGATATCTGGATTTATAGGATAGTTGATGAAAAGCAAATGGATATCAAGGAGAGCTTCCTGTTCAAGAAAATCTAAACGATCTCTAGAGTTTAACTTGTTTAACTGGGCTCTTAGGACCTTTTCAGGATTGGGAGCAGGGTTAACCACGCTACCGGGATTCCTTCTAGAGCACGTTCTTGTGAATGGATGAGTAAGTGGAGTCACCACCCAAACAGGAAACCAACCTAAATGTCCAGGTACTAAATGTGAGAATGAACAATATGAGAAGATTAGTGAGAGGAAAAATGATAAGGTGATGAGAATATGAAGAATGATGTAAGAAGGGTCCCAAAAATGTTGTGGCGTTGATGGGACAATGAATGAAGAATGAAGGATCACAAGATGATATGATAAAAGAGGATGTCGTGAGGACCAAGGATAGAAAATTCTATCCCCGACAACGACGCCAGAAAATGTTGTCGTCCAAATTGTACATGCACCGCGACAAGTACAACCACTCAGGACAGGGGCTGTCACTCTCATCCCCGCCCACTCCATTCTAGCTGTCTCCCAACAACAGGCTATGGGGGGAAAACCTTGTGGAATGAGGTGAAGGAAAATGAGTTGCGAACAAACTCTATTGGGAGACATGGATGAGTGGCCTAGCTACTTGTTAAAATTTTAGCAAGATTAATGATTAGATTGGATTTTCAAGTATGAGACCAGTACCTTATGGAGTCACAATTGTTGCTTAATGTAAATTGATGCCAAGTAATTGGATGGACACTTGCTTCTTGAATGATCGACTAACCTATATGATGTGCAAATCCTAGGATCTATGTGTGATGCAATTATCTTGGTTATTTTTAATTATATGCCTAATCTAAATATAACCTCTCCCTTAACTGTTTTGAGAAACAATCTTCAGAGTAGGTTGTGAAATGGAAGCCAACAGGGAGTAGGCAACGACCTGATTAACGATACCTCCCCCTGTTTTCCACCCACCCAGTGCCTCTTGCGCCGCAAAGACTGCGGCTATGACGATTGCAAGGTCACAGTGTTAACCACTAAGAAGAGTTGGATCCCTCAAGCTAATTGGAAAAGGGGTGCCCTAAAATTCTATCAACTTAGCTTATGCTAGGAGGTAAGTTCTTAAATGCAGGCTAGATCCTAGAATGCTTGTGCAAGATAGATTGAGTGAACTTATCTTGAGTTAAGATTGGTTTATGTTATTTAAGTACTTATTGTGAATTATCTTATAGCAAAAGTAATTAACAATGGTGAAATAACAATATTAAAGAAGATAAATGCGTAGAGACACAAGTGCAAGCTTCAACAATATGCCACAAGATGCTTAATCAATTAGATCGACTTATCCACTTATCAATTAAGATGCCAATCACAATTACCAAAAATGTACAACAATATTACGTGTGATCTTGTTACTCAATGCTAAAGAGATATTCAACTAGATTCACAAGATACCAATATACCCAAGAGACTTATCACCAAGATGATTTACGATTCAAGTGCTTTTAGTGAGTGCACTTATTAGATGTGAAATATGAATTCTTATGGCACATAGACTCAAGAAAACCACAATGTTAGCCACTTCCACAATGTAAATGCTAGGAACAAGTAACAACAAAATATAGAACTATGAAGACCCTTATGCACTTTATGTTCCAATGATCTTTTTATGAGTAGCAAGTGACTATTATTATAGCAGTAAAAGACTTATGACAAAAACAAGTATAAAATTTAAAGTGTATATGTTTGCCCAATGTCATAGGAAGTAACCCAACCATCCATTTGGACAATGTATTTGATGAAGTGGTACTTGGTGTCTATATGTTTGGACCTATCATGAAACATTGGATTCTCCTAGAGTTTAATGCAACTCTGATTATGATAGTGAATCATGGTGGGCCCCATCTCAAGACCAAATAGCCCTGTGAGCAAAAGCCATATGGCGTCACAACTCACCAAACTCATAGCCATGTACTCGACCCATGTAGAGCTAAGTGCTATGAATTTTTGCTTCCTGCTGAACCATGAGATCATAGCTGACCCAAATTGAAACAAATTGAAGTACACTTCTTTTCCATTGCACTCTCAGCCCAATCTGAATCTGTGTAGTCTGCAATTGCACTCCACCAATCCTGACATACTTGAGTACATACTCCAATGTGACATACTTGAGTACATACTCCAATGTACCTCTCAAGTACCTAAGCACGTTTTTTGCTATCACCTTAATGTATCCTCCTAGGCTCGACCATAAATTGGCTAAGGGTGTTCACAACATAACAAATATATATCTTGGTGTTGACTAGATACACCAAGGACCCTATCAATTGCCTGTACAATGTGGGATCCACCAATTTAGACACATAAGCATTAAGCTTCCTTAAGTTGGTAATGGTCGGTGCTGACATAGTCTTGTAATCCTCCCATCCCAAATCTCTTCAAGATATCAACCACATACTTTACTTGCCTTGGGAATATCTCTCCTAGTTGCTGCCACACTTCCAATGCCAAGAAGTAGTGCCTAATCCAGATATCCTTCATCTTGAACTCTGCAACAAGTCCTCCTTACACATCTTTATGAGCCTCTTGGATCCTATCAGAAAGAGATCATCTAGTTAGGGCATCAAGATAAGTGGATCATTGCCAACAAATCGTTTAGGATAATGGTAGGGTTTCGTAACAATTGGCTTGTTGTCCACAAAATCAATAAGATGCGCAAAACCACAATGTGGACGTAGGCCATTTGGTAGATATGAAAACACCACACTATGCTTGTCCGACAAGCCTTACATGTCCACATGATACCCACACTGTCCTGTATCAGTAGACCTTCTGCAAATGAAACACTACACTGCCCACTCGACCTCTGAATGTCGAAAAACTCTCTCCATCCTCTTAGCTATAATGACTCTATGAGCATCTGGAGTTAAGCCTCGCAATACCACCCTCCTACCATCTACTGTGAAACTCAATTGCATAGTCCTAAAGTTCATAACAAATGGACTTATTGAATGCAACCACTGAACACCCAACACAACATTGGTATCCTTGATGTCAACCACACAAAAGTCATCAGTAAGGGTGTAATTACTCAAATTTATACTCAATTGTGGAACACGATGAACACAACACAACATTGGGCCACTTGCTATTTGCACCCGAAAACCATCATGCTCCTCAACATGCAAATCTCGCTTCTTCACATAGGAGGAGTCAATGAAATTGTGGGTAGCCTCACTATCAATCAACACAACTCGTTGTCCCTGTATAACATCCTTTACTTTGAAGGCGTTATAATGAGGAATGCTAGTGAGGGTTGCAAATGCATCCCCTATCTGTTCCAGATCATTCGGGTGCTCATTTGTACCTCTCTCTCCATCCATTTACTCATGCTATTCATCAAGAACTTGTGTCTCTCTGACTCATCATCACTAGGCTCGTCAAAGACCTTAATCCAATGGGCCTTGCCTTTGCTTCTACACTTACGTCTTAGGTGCCCAAGGCTCACAATAGTCAAAGCAAAGCTTTATTGATGTCAACTCATCCGTTGAATCACGAGGTGCACCACCAATTGACCTAGACATCTCACCCGTAGGTCTATTATATTTTGGTCTCTTGTCCCTTCTCTGCGGCCTATTTGGTGACACCGGTCTATGCAGAAACTTGCTAGGGAACCTAGATTGTGGTGTGGATAGCTCCAATTCTTTGTACGTTCAATAACATTCCGCAAGGTCGGTGGATTAAAAGCATTGACCCAACACCTGAGAGGTTTTGACAAGCCCTCTATGGACCAAGAAATCAATCTCTTCTTAGTCACATTAGTAACCATGGCTGACAACTGTCGAAACTTTGAAATATATGCATCAAGTGTCCCAACCCATCTCAACTAATCGAACTATCCAGAGTGTACCCCTGAATCCTTACTGCCAAACCACCCTATCAACGTAGTGCGAAACTGATCATAAGAGACTATTGTACCATGTTCGTGTGTCACTAAATCATTATACCACCATTCATGTGCAACTCCCTCAAGGTGAATGGTAGCAAACTTGATGTCCTCAATCTCCTTCATCCGATTTGGGGCAAGATAAGTATCAAATTTTTGAATCCAAGCCCTAGCTGTCCACTTCAATGATCCATCAAAACTTGGTAAGGATAGATGGGCCAACCTCTTCTATAGCCCATAGTTCTGCTTCCCTTGGTTCCATGTATTTTGCCTTGGCTTTATGACATCCATGCAGACCCTAAAGGAGATGGCTGATTGAATATCTGCCCCTAAAGCTTGATACTTAGCTAATATTTCAATGTCCAAATTGTCCTCTATAGGTTCCCCTTGCGTAGGCTCATCGTTTTGTATAAAAGTAGGCATGAAAGTCTAGATTGTGTTATCCATCCATGAAAATTCTAGGCATGAATTCTCCATGCAAGACTCTTGCTTTAATTTCCATGCATTTCAGTCAACTGATGGTGAACATGGCCATGTGCATGACTAAGGGAGTACACTTGAGTTCAACTGAAATAGAAGTGGAGAGAAGAAGCATGCACTTAGTCTAGTGAAGATGCTCTTATGTCAAACTGTTCTGTACATAGTCTAGTTGAGATTCTCTTATGTCAAATTGTGGTGCGCTTAGTCTAGTGGAGAGACTCTTATGTCAAACTGTTACGCACTTAGTATAGTGGAGATACTCTTATGTCAAGCTGTTGTGAAGTGGGAGAGAAAAAGGCATGCACCTAATTAACAGGACCACACATTTAGTTATCTCCCTATGCATGCACACACTATAGTTAACTAGAAGAAAAGTGCCAACTCATCCCTAAATCAGTGCATTCATTCCAGTGGTCTTTAGTTCACTCTTTCATGCGCTCCAAATAACTCCCAATCATGTTCAATCTTATCCATGTGCATTAATCTACATGCATGCGTCCAAACCTAGCGTGGCTCTACGTCCTCCTCTTGGGTAAGCCAAGGAAAGGACAACCGCTTTGTTGTTAGTTTTCCTAGTTTGGGTTGGGGACATTACAATCTCGACCTCCTCTTCATTGTATGACTATCCTTGGAATTCTCAGCCTCCTTAGAAAACTTAGCTTCCAAGTCTTGGTTTAGTTGGAACCCAACCTCCCCCCTCCCAATTTTGGCCTGGTCGGATTTTTGGCCCTATTCTTCAAATCTCTATCCTTTCCTTTAGACCTCCTCAAATTTCGTCTTCCGAAAATTCCGCTACACACTTTTCCCTTTCTCTTCAGTGACTTGAGCCTCTCACTCCTTGTGAAAATCTCTCTATTAATCACAATGCTGTGTTTTCATCCTCTCCCTTTGATTCCCTTTATAATTTTTCATTGAGCCAAATTCCTAATCTTAAAAGTGACAAGGGGATAGGATCAAATCCTAACCCACTTAGATCAATGGTGGAGATTATATCTTAGTCACTTAAATAATTAAATTATATATCCTTATAAACTTTAGCTTAATAGCCAACATTAATCAATAAACTAATTAATGTACTTTTCCTAAGTTAAAACTTATGAAGGAATTCATAATACTTGCACCTCTCGAGCAAGCACCTAAAGATGATTCTCTCCTACATGCTAGACACTTAGCTTATGTAGAAGACCTTACAATGCTTACGATGCTACAAACATCAACAACCCATTCAATTTGTATTTTATTATATAATATTATACTCATGGATAATATATCTAGTGTCGGTATTCATTGTATGTTACTTTAAGGTAAAAATTTCTCCTAACCAATAATTTTTACACATTTCAGAGTTTTCTTTTCAAGAGTTTTGCATCCAACTATGGGATGAATGTCTTTATTGAATGTTTTTCAAGAATAATATCGGCATCAGATGTAGACATTGGCTTTAACCTCATCCCTTACATAAACTTTTCAACTCATATAGCTGCCTGTGAAAACTTATTCTCATAAAATCCTAGAGTTATTGTTGGAGTTCAAATAGGCTTCATCTTTAGCCAAATTTAAATATCGTTCATTCTTCCATTGGAGTTGTGCATTTTCTACTTGTGCTTTGTGTGCTGTTCAAATGGACAAGCCCCTTATTTGTGGATGCCATGTGGCATGATGCCGACAGACCATGTAGATCTTGTTCCTACCTCTCTGAAAGAATTATTTTGCTGCCACGTGGCTGTCATATAGAATGGTAAAATTGGACATTAATAAAACTGTTTTATTTTATGATTGCAGATAACTTTATTTTTTCTATATTAAAGATACAAATATAAAATATATAAAATATATCAAATACATTTCTTTTTTATTGGCTTTCATATAATTGTAGTGGAAGATTTGGTAATAGTTTGCTTGACAATTTCAAGTCCTTCAAGTCAGAGGATTCAACTTGATAAGTTTTTGAATCTTCCTTCTTACTTATTAGCCTTCGATCTTTTATTATTCTCCATATTTCTGTCTATTTAAGGGCCTAAGAAAGGGCATTTGACTTTTGCGTTCTCTCCAAATTTTAGGCAATTTGTATTGGTTTGTTTTTCATAAAGGCCCTTTCAACCTCCAAAACTTTAATTTGGTGTCTATTTCATACTCTTTCACTATCCCATTTCAATGGCAATTAGTTCATTGTGACATTTTGGTAGGACAATGATAAGTGTATTGTACCACCATTTAGCAAGGGTTAGCCATTGAACCCATTCATGCTGTCAATTTGATGTAAGGCAATAAGATCCTGTAAAAAGGACCTTGGTCACAAAGAAGACTAGTATGCAAATTGTGAAGAAACAATGAACAAAGAGACCCCTTTCAAGAAAATATCTCTTAGTAATTTGAACACTTTGATCAACATCTTGAAGACTCTGAAATCCATATAATTACAAAGTTGATGAAGTCACTCATGAGTTTATGAACACTCCTAATTGTGTTTTTGAAGGGTTAGCCTTTGAATTAAAAAAGATAATCTTATGTCTCTTTGCAACGAGTTCCCTTGTTGTTTCACAACTTTAGACTTATCAATCTTTATTTATTTTTGATGATTATAGTGTTGTTTCACAATTTTAGACTTACCATTCTTTATTTTTTTTTGATGATCTTGGTGACTTTTTCAACACTTTCTTTTGACGTACCAACTATCTAATGAAGTCACTATATAGTTTGACTCCTCTTCTCGTAATATTTCTAATAATTCCTCTTCTTGGGCAACTTTTGTCTATTGCTTGACAAATAATATATATTGTTAGAGATGGTTTATAAGAACTTACTAGTTGTCTTGATGGAACTCTTAATTTTTGTTGGTTCACCTTTGTTTCACTTGCCTTGTAGACACAAGCATTTACTTTTTTGGAGTCTACTCCCACTTTTGTTGATAAAAACATTGGTTAACCAAAAAAGGAAATTACATCCACTAGCAAACTTTAGGCTGCAATGAAGAACTAATGCTTTTGTTGATAGGAGGAATTGATGGGGAATATTAGCATCTTGTGATTAAAATGTTGTCATCTTAACATCAGTTTTATGGTTAATCATAATGTGTTTGGTCCCAAGTGTTTAGCGATAAAATTATATATTAAATTAAAAAGCCCATATCCAAAGTTTAAGATATGCTAATCATAATTTTCAGTGTTCCACGGGGATGCATCCCCTAGGCTGGGGGGGGGGCATGTTTCCTCGCTCCCCCTTAAAAAGCCCATATCCAAAGTTTAAGATATGCTAATCATAATTTTCAGTGTTCCACGGGGATGCATCCCCTAGGCTGGGGGGGGGGCATGTTTCCTCGCTCCCCCATTCTCCCAGGATTGGGAAACTCTTGGGGAAATGTTTCCCCACGTCCCCTTTTTTTGGGAAACTTTGGGGGCACATTTTTTTGGTGATGAAACACGTCTCCCTTGTGGGGGAGACGCAAGAGGGATGCATGGGAGACACCTAGGCATCCCCCCAATTTTTTTCGCTAATAACAATAAAAAACATAAAAAATTAAAACAATTACAAATTAAAAAAACGGATAAATTAGAACTTTAAAACATTTCTCATTAACCCTATGATTTGACTTTGCCGCTTGACATTTTCCTTCTTCTGCCGCTCGACATTTTAACTTGCCGCCCAAGATTTTCTTGTTGTCCCCCCTGGATGTTTTCCATTTGCAAGTCGTTGCGATTCAGATTTACCATCAACCTAGGGTCTGAGACATTTGGAGTTGCACAAATCATTTATCATTTGGCACTGTGATTTTCATTATGTGACTTGGAGCCGCCGGATTGGAGCTGCGATTTTCATTTTGTGACTTGGAGCCACTAGATTGGAGTTGCGATTTTGGAGTGCAATTTATCATTTGGAGGATGGAGTTGCGATTTATCATTTGACATTTTGTGAGTTGGACCGCTGTCCCAAGCCATTGTCCAAACTTTTAGAGCCACCCAACCACCACGATTTCTGTGTTAGTATTTTTTTAACTCGTTTCTGTGTTTGTATTTAATTTTTTTTTTTTTATATCTGTGGTATACTGTGGTCGTATTATAATTTGTGTTAGTATTTTTATTTTATTTTTAAATTTCATGCCACTGTGTAGTCACTAGTGTTAAACAATGGCACTTAAATTCACTGATTGCATAATGTCAAATGATGGATTCAATTTAGTAATTTACTTTTAGATTTACATTGATGATTGCAAAAATGTCAAATGATAATTCTGATTCATAATAGTCTAACACAAAATGATGATGATATTTAGATGTACATTTTATAATTATTAAGATTTACTATTTACTAGTTTAGTTATTGACATATTGTTGGGATTTTATTTTTTATTTTTATATATTAATTTTTTAATAATTTAATAATTTTTATGATTCTGACGCCCCCATGTTTCTTATCCCTGCTCAGGTTGCTTATACATGTCCCCCTTGTGCGTATCCCCGCTCTTGTGTTTCCCCATCCTAGAAACTTTGTGGAACATTGATAAGTTCATGTCTTGTTATTAATCATAATATTCTTATCAGGTAGACCCTCATCTCGCTTTGCATTAGATAGGGGTAGTTTGAGAAATTATTATTATAATCACGACTTTTTCTTAACATAGGCATTGTTCCCTCACATTTTAACAGGTTGAGGTAGCATGTCTTGAATTTTATTGACCAATCTCCGTTTACCTGACAACCTCAACCTCATATATGTATAAATACATGAGATTTGCAAGTTAAAATGCAATACAACCTATTGACAATGTTTCTTTACATCGACAAGCCCCTTACATCCCACTAGAACATGCATGATTATTACTACTTGATGTTCATTTCCATTCTTCCTACCACATAAACACATGGTCTTTAAGTTGACTACTTTGTGGCATAACCTACCTAATGTGTTCATTGTAACTTTTTTATTAAAATGAGTTAAAAGTGAAAAGAAATGGGGAATGCATTTTGTACACGTGTTGATCCCATTGGGAAATATCTTGGGTGTTGCATGCTAGTTAATTATGATTCAAGCATCGATCTGATTAGGAAATATCTAGGGTGATGCTTCTTTATATAGACATTCCAATCGTTGATCCCATTGGAAATACCATATAATACTTGTTAAATTTGCACACGTGTCTGTCACCATTTGATGTATCCCTAACCTCAAGGACACCCTTGTTGTGCCATTCGACATGTCCCACATCTCGAGTGTGGTAAGGTGCCCTTAACAAAACTTGAGGGATGTCCTCTTGAAACAATCTTGTGATTTGTATGGTCTAATTTGATTCCTAGTATCCTCATTTTTTAGGTTTTTATTTACATCCTCCATGCCCAACTATATGATTGGTCTAGTTTGCATAGGCTAGGGGTTTTGTTACGTGAATGGTGGCCCCTTTCTTTGTCATAGGGAGAGGTCATTCCTGTGGGTGAATTCAATGCTTGCATTTGATCCCTCTAAACATCAGTCCATGATCTGGTGGAGGATGTTATTTGCCTCCTGTGGTAGACCAATTGTTATTGGGGTTTAAATATTCTTGATTGGTGCTTTTAGTCTCACCGCAACCTATGGTAGACACCTTCACCAGCTTGGAAAATCCCATGATCTTATCATTTTCAATGGGCTCCCATGTTACCTGGAGTTTGACAAGTACAAATGTCTTCCCACAATGGTGGGGCTAATAATGTAAACTATCTTGGAAAACCAAGCTTTGCTACCTCAAATCTGTGATCTCTTTGTCTCCTCATCACCACCCATCACTAACCACACCTTTTGTGTTTTCACCCTATATAAGATCCCCCTTCTTCCCTCGCCTCCCTGCCCCTTTGCTAACCAAATAACATGCACTTTGATACTTTTTTATGTTGAGTATCAAATGCTTACACAATCCACTTTTCCTAGCATTTCCCTCTCTTCATACCCTTTTCTTCTCTTAGCCTGTTAAAGGCCAAATTGTTCGAAAATCAGAAAGGCAAAAATAATTTTTTATACTTGATAATTACTTGTGATATTCTTGACTTCTTAATAAGTTTTCTTTATATCTTCTTTCTTTAGTTCATCAAGCAATTACCAAAGCGAAAGCACATAAAACAATGGACACTAGATATAGGCACTATGCTAGGGAAAAACCCTCGTCGAAAGCAAAACCCAGTCAAAATTTTCTTCCTTTCAATAATATTCTTTGAGACTCTTCACCCTAGACAAAGACCAAACCTTCCCTCCACACCAAGTCAGCCTCCCAGATCTTCGACCTCTTTTCCAGCAACTTCGACTATGTAGCAGCTTCTGGCATCAACGAAACTTGGAAGACTTCGATCTCCCAAACTAGGGCATGAAACAAAGAGAGAGAGGCACCAAAATTTCGTTTTTCTTCTTCTCCCAAGACTCCAACTTGCACTTCCTTTGGCTTCCTTAGACCCACTTCGCACTTCTCCGACTTCCTCAGAGATATCGAACTTGCTTGAGATGAGATGCACCAAATGAATTCAACTTGCTTCTATTTATAGGCTTCAAGGGAGGTTGAATTGATCTCCCTAGGCTGACTGGATCTCTTCTAGGCCGACTTGATGTGGAGGATACATAAATTATATTTGACTCAATACTAAACTTTTTTACATGATTCAAAAGCCCAAGAAGGGTCTCTTTAAAAGTATAATGACTCTATTGACTCAAAATAAATCCTAGAAGTCCTCAGTGGGGATTTTGACCTAAAACATGGTGACCCAAGAATGAAACCCATGCTTTAATAAGTTACAATAATAATAATAAAAATTCTTTTCTTTATTCTTTTGACAAGTACATTACAAGATGACTTCAAATACATTTAATGAAGACCGAACCTAGTTACATTTTCCAACACAAATGCTATTCACTTTTGAATGCATGTGGAAAGTGAATTTATACTCCTATCCCAATATCATTCATCATATGAAACCTGTCTATTGTTAAGAGCATACCACATGTCCGTTTGGTTTTAAGACAAATGTAAGGCTATGCACAATATCTCTAGATTGTCCTTATTCATGACCCTTCTTGTAGCCCATATGTAGGTGGGTATGCTTTTCTCCTTAGATGCAAGAACCATGGTTTTCTCGTCTCAAGAAGAGGCGAACTTTTGTTGGTGCTTTGCACCTCTGCAAAAAAGTTTGTAGAATACAATCCTTTTTAGAAAAGCCCCACTTCTCCTAAATTTTTTTGGCATACTATCCTCTATAAGAAAACCTCGCTTTCATTCAACATTAACAACCACTATAGGGTTTGTCATGTCACTTTCCTCTACAACTTACCAACTTAGCCCCCTACCATCCATTGCCCCTTCTAGTTTCCCCCCACCGCTTGCTACACGTTTTCTTAGGAGACCTTGAGAAGAGTATCTAGGTTTTGAATTTGAATGGAGCAATTGATAGTGATGACTTTTAGGCGTGATAGCTCAAACATGGTATAGTCTTTCTCACATCTATTGTTGATCTCTTTGACGTAATTGTTTTATTAGGGCTTGCCCCAATCATGTTCTCAACACATCATCAACCTTAGTTTAAATTCAGCAAGAATTTTGATTTGAGCAACTATAGGACTGTCATGCTTGGGTAGGCTCTTACCAAACTATATGCTACGATTCCCAACATGTGGGTGCTAGAGTATTTCAAGAGGAACAAACTCAGGGCTATAAAGCAAGGTGGTCTCTAGAAAAACAACCATACACATTGTCATACTCAATGCTGTTATTGAGGTTATGCAATGGTCTTTCAAATTATTTTGTTGTTTTGCAAGATTTTTGATATCCTTTGACTCGATTTTGAGGGCATCCTTGTTCTAGAGGTTGTGGGACATTGGTCTCCTCCCAAGGCACTATGAGTTGGTGGAAGCGTGATTCTGCACTCAACAATGCTTTATGACTTTATCAAGGGAAGTTTTTGTAATGTACTTGCCCACTAAAACCAAATACTATCGTATGATACTTTTTAAATTACATGCAGGAAACAAGATGAAAATGCTCACACAACTAGCATTAATTTCAAAATTTGTGAATGCATATATAGCAAAATAGGCAACATCAAATAAAATATTTACAAAGTAAAATTAACATAAGAGAAATAATAAACGTCTATCTTTTTATAGAAGAACCAACTAGTTGCATACAAGGGATGTTCGTCCCAACCATAGGCTTCTTGTTCTATTTCTCTCAACTACAAACCACCCTTGAGCTAGTGTACGAGTCGACAAGGAGGATTGTTTCTATTTGCAATCCACTGTCTACACATAGCAACCCAATATTGAGATTTTAACTCCCATCAGGGGCATTGGACTCTTTTGTGATCTAAGTAGATGGTGGTCAACCTTAGCAAAACTTGGGTCACGATTTTCAACATCTCTAAAATATTGTTGGAAAATTTTCATTTCTTTTCATTGGGGGTGAAGTGGAGGTTACCAAAATCTACACATAATGGGGGTCTAGTTCACGGGTTCTGGGTTCTCCATGAGGTGTGCTTTCTAACTCCAACTCAACAAGGGCTATGCTTCCTTGGCATTGCTTGAGTACAATTTTTTTTTCACTTGCACTTCCAAGTCATCCTTACGAAGATGCTCCTTTTTGACACCATTGTCAAACCCACAATATTTACGGGGTTGAGACTTGGGGATCATTTATATCTTTGATTAATTGGGTGTGTGTATACAACAAAATCTAGCACCTAATGCAAAATCTCACTAGGTGACTTAGACATTGTGCAATACATGTGAGTGTTGCCATTATCACCTCAGTGACTACTCCCCTCTCTTTTGTGAAGGACATAATCCAACATAAGGGAGGCTTCCCTAGTAGGGCTTAAGGATCAAGTAGCCAACGGATCTTAAACTAAATGTCGTCTAAGGATCCTACAGAAGAAATCCATTGTATAATGGTACGACAAACTAGTGTTTGTAGTGGATTAAGTTCAAGAATCAGGAGCAAAAGGGTTATGAGTCAATCTAAAAGCAAGGTTTAATGTTAGGAGTCTCAAATAGGTCCTCTGAACACATCAAATCAAGGAAAACTCAAGGCTGCTATAAACTAAGGTTTTCAACCAGCAAATGAAACAATAATTTATAATAGCAAGAAATTTATAAACTAAAAAATGTAAAAATTATATGGAATGAAGGCTTAATTTAACAGTAAACTGAGGACAACGTCAGAATAAATTTTGATGGTTGATAAAACATATAACAACAAATAAAGTATGACGTCAACCCTAGAAAATGGTTAAAAATACCTAAACTTTGAATGACCTTTTGTAATGCACTTTAAAACAAACCCTAACTCTAGGGCATACATCATCGAGTCATTAAATGCTAAAAACATGAGATTTTGTTGTAATGTAACCCTAACTTACCCCAAAATAAAAAGAAAAACGAGCTTTGGATTTCAAAGTAGTGCCACAAATGAGAAAAACTAGTGCCTTCTCAATCTAGGGCAAATGAAGTTTAGGATACAAACAATTATACAATTTATTTTGGAGTGATTCTAAATCCAAACAAAACTAGGGCAAATAAACTAACTTGCCCTAGGGTTCTCCATGAGGTGTGCTTTCCAACTCCAACTCAACAAGGGCTATGATTCCTTGGCATTGCTTGAGTGCAAATATTTCCACTTGCACTTCCAAGTCATCCTTACAAAGATGCTCCTTTTTGACACCAATGTCAAACCCACAATATTTTATGGGGTTGAGGCTTGGGGATCATTTATATATTTGATTAATTGGGTGTGTGTATACAACAAGCGTTAAAAATACATAAACTTTGAATGGGCTTCTGTAATGCTCTTTAAAACAAACCCTAACTCTAGGGCATATATCATCGAGTCATTAGATGCTAAAAACATGAGATTTTGTTGTAATGTAACCCTAACTTACCCCAAAATAAAAAGAAAAACGAGCTTTGGATTTCAAAGTAGTGCCACAAATGAGAAAAGCTAATGCCTTCTCAATCTAGGGCAAATGAAGTTTAGGATACAAACTTTTGTAGGGTTTTTTTGGAGTGATTCTACATCCAAACAAAACTAGGGAAAATAAACTAACTTGCCCTAGGATTTTCAATTTGCGTTCTCTATTCCTGACATACTTGGAGAAAGGGCTTCACTCAAAAAGGGAAAATGAAGAAAATACCAAATAAACTAACTTAGCACAAGAACATACATCCCATGGAACGTAAACCAAGATAAAACAAGTAAAATAACTTACTTCACCATGCCACATCCAAGATCCAACATAAGCATCCATGAAAAGAGATCACATCACATCAACACCATCCACCCAAGAAAGTCACTCAACTAGGCCTCCATTGCACACTAGAGAGAAAGATCACTAATGAAGAATTGTAATAGTCCAAGTGTTACGATTGATGCAAGAAGAAATCGACTCTTATTTATATGAGGTTAGCCATGCGAATTCTCCTCAAATTAGATAAAAAAGCCCTAAAAATAATTAATTCTATGATACAAGGTCAATTCTATGATACTCCCAAATATGGCCAAAAGAATGAAAGAACATTAAAATAATCCTTAATAGCCCACATGCGTGAGTCTAGATCCCTCCAAGAGTGACATTGTCCTCTAAAAGGCACGTCTCTCCATGAAAAGGTGCAATAAATGGCTCAAGGGGTGTCTCTCATCCCACAAGTCATGTATCCCCATGAAAATAGTGCCTCATCATCAAAGGAAAACTCTCTCAAGCTCAACATCATCCTCAAGAACACCCACATCATTATCAATTGCATCATATGTGTGATATCATTGTGCTAGGGCATGATGTCACCATGGTAGAAAGTGTACATTCCCCTCCAAAGTGGTCCCAAGTTATCGTCATCATCAATCCTCATAAGAGAAAAGCAACATCCATCGAGAAGTTAAAGTGCCAGCCTATGAGAATATTGTCATCTCCTAGATACACCAGACTTTTGAGAAATGCCCATGCCTATATTATTAATGTCCAAGGTCTTGACACTGAGGAAGTGTCTCATCATATGTGCTAAGTCCTCATCAAGGGCAATGTTCCCCATAGGAGGTCCAATGTCCATCATCAAGTGTCCTATGTTGTCATGGAATATGGTTGGACATCCTCTACAAAGTTCTTGGAGAAACATCATCTAATCCCACAAGGGATTCTTGCTGCATTTGTAAGAATTACCTAACACATACTCAAGGAATCAAGTGAAATCAACATCATGGATACAAGAACCATAAAAACACCAAGATCGACCATATTCAATGTTGAAGCCATCAGAGTCCTTCTTATAAGTATAATCTTCAAATGTCCTACTAACTTGTGATTGTGCACAAGCTACCACAGTTAGGTATGGGAGGGTTATCACATGACCTTATTAGGTGCTTCCAACCCTAAGGGGATGAATAGTTCCTAGGTCAACACTTTCAAATGATAGCTAAAAGTGGTAGGTGCTTTTATGGCTTTGGGTTTACTCCATGAAAGGTGTCATAGTCTTCTACTAAGCTATGCAAACCATTGTCCATGAACACCTTTGTAGAGGGATCACTTAACTGTTTGTTACCTTCCCTCACCTTTATTTTTCCAAGCCCCCACATTCACCTTTTTCTATTTTGCTTTGATACATTTTGTTTAACAAGATTTATCGATTTATCATGTAATAATGATGATATAATCCCCCTTTAATGACGGGCAATTTATCGCTTCATCGAGGTGAGGATGTTCACTAAGAGTTCCTATTACTTTGACAGTCATGATATGCATGGATACTCTTGAAGAATGAGTTGCTATATAAGAGGGGGTAAAGCTCAAGCTACAATTGGCTTTTGATTACTTTACACCTCTTGCATTCTTTTGCAATTTGACTTCTGGCTCATTCTTTTTCTTTTCTTACAACCATATCAACCTTGGGTATATTCAACCCCTTCTTCTCATAAGACATGGCCAACAGGGACTAGTATAAGCGATTGGCGACAACCAACCAAAGATGAGATAACAAACATAGAGAATGATGACAAGTTTTAAGTATGAATAACATGGAGCGTTACTATCATCAAATCCTCCTATTTGTGCCTCTCATAGACATTGAAAGAAAGACCCTAGAAAGGTCATACTGGAATAGGAAAACATGATAACCATTGCGGTGAAGTAAGTGAACAAGTACACAATCAATAGCTGTCAATAATCTAATTTCAAGTTGTGATCCATACTAGAATGCCTTGAACCTTAAATGGAAGCACTTGAATGCAAAAGTGGTTAAAATACTTCACAATACATGACACACCTTCATCGAATGAGTAGGCTAGATTAATGAGTGCACTGATTGGAAATTGAATAAGAGACATTTGAGGCTGGTCATCTATGGATCATGGTAGGGTTGTTGTTGTTGGTAGCAAGCTACAACATAGGAGAAAACATTTCTTCTAGTGTTACCCTTGTATTTGGAAGGGTAACAAGGTGCACTCTTTCACACTCTAGTAGATGATTTGTTGCAAATGGATAGCCCTTGGGCCATTATGCAAGTTGAGTTTGGGACATGTATTTCACGCTTGGAGAACTCTTTCAGAGTTCTTTTCCACTTTCATAGAGTTTGTATTTGGGGGTCTCAATGTTTGCATGTGGTAGATAATCTTGCTCTATACTTTGTCAAGGAGATTGACCTTTTTGGTTGTAGACAATGATGGGTTTTTGAGGTGGCTTCACTTCTCATGGCATTGACATTTCTATGGAGCGTCTCCCTCATTTCAGTGACTCTTTGGATGGACCTGGTCATCTCCTCCCCACCAAAGGAGAGATCAATCATGCATACATCTAAAGCACTTGGGTCACCCCGTAGACCTAAGTTGTAAAGATGGCTTTTATTATGAGTACTTCATGTAGTTGTAGGGTAACTTCATTATTTGTCTTGTTTATATTCGATGACATTGGGTTCAAGGCCTTTAGATCCTCCTTGAGCAGTTACAAGTTTGCTCCCACCATCTACAAATTGAGATAGATCACTAGATTCGATGCTCTGAGAGGATTTTCTAGCTACGCCATTTGCATGAGATTGAGTTTGAAGAGCAGATTGTTTGTATGTCCTGTTGCACACATTTTGTCAGTGTTCCAAGGAAGCAATTGTACCATATTTTTCAAAGTCAGAATCATCAACCATCAACTCTTTGAGTCATTGAAGACCCATTCTGCAAAATTTGTAATGTAAATGATGCTAGTAGGACCGTGTATGTATGTAACAACCTAGGTAAACCTATTATTTTGGCAACAAATTTCATCCTGGGAGGTTTTTTTGTCTCACTAATTTATCTTTGTTTCTAAACACGGATGATTGGTAGAGTTTTTCCCTCCAACCTCACCCTAAAGCTAGGGTGGAATTTATCGTCAAAGTCTTATGGGAGTCTTTAGTGTTTTAGTAGTCTTTTGTAAAAATGATTTGGAAATAATTTAAGCTAATTGGCTAAATTATTTTATTACAAGTCACTTGATTGATTAAATCATGTTGTGTCGCAGAATTGGGTATATGTATTTTGAGGGTCTATAATGAACGGGTAGGGTATTTCCCCTCTGAGGGTTGAATTTTGTAAAAGCTTATGTAAAAAATATTTTAGTGCATGGTCCTTCATACTCAGACACCGTGGCTAAAATATTTGAGGGTGGAAAAATTATTAATCCCCTCTAGTGTCAATTAATTATTTTTTCTAGCAAAAATAAAATTAATCCTAAGCCAAAAAATTAATTAATTAGAGTCAAAAAATAAAATGTTAGAGAAATTCAATTCTCCAAGTGGAAAAATTCGTGGGTCTTAAAGAAATTAATTTTTGGTGGTTCCCCACTAAGGGAATATTGAAAATTTCAAGAAAAAATGGACCCCTAGACCTTGGTGATTAAATCATAGTCAAATTTTTGAGGAAATTAACTCAAAATAATTATTTTTGAGCTAATAAAAAATGGGTTTAGTGAGAAATTCGAAAATTCCTCAAAATTAAGTAAAATTAAGTATTTTCGACAGCGGAGATTAGAAGTTCATTAAGGATCTATTGACGACCGAGATTATTTTGACAGGGATCAAAGCAACTAGCCGTTATTTTCCACTTGGAGGATTTATCTATAAATTAGAGGTCATTTGTGTTTCAAGCCAGCGTCTCTTTTGGCTAATGTAACTATGTAAAGATGATGTAAAGCTATTCACCCGCTGGGAATGTTTTGATAATCGTAATAAAAGACTTTGGGGTGTAGTTCATGGTGTCTCTGTTCCACTGATTTGTGGTATGTGCTGGGTACGAGCATTCCTATATTGTGTTTTAAAATTTTATTAAATCATTATTTCATTGTAGATGATAGGAACATTCTATTGGTAAGTTTTGGGCTTATCTTAGGTGATTTGATTCATTGTTGTTCGAACAGTTTATTCTTGAGAAGATATATAGTGTTTGCGGGTTCCCCAGCCCTTGGCCTCCAAGTTCACAAACTGTGGGCACAGGCTGACTATGTTTGGATCTTGAATATTTTATATGTTTCTATTTTTCGAAATACATTTTTAGCGATTGTCAAAATCTATAAAAATTTTCATTCTCAAAATTCTTCCAAGCATTGTACATTTGTATATTTTGTAAATATGTTCTTGTATAATAAATTTGTAAATTATTTTATTTTCTAACCCTTGTTTGCAACTCGGGTTTTTCTCTAGGGTTTTGGGATTTTGAATTTTTGTATATATTGGGGTTTAGGGCTATTATAAAATTTATTTGTGCAGGTGAGATCAAAGGAGATCAAAGGAGAATTGTTGGATTAGAGCTAGATCTAGGCCCTTGAGGGTAAGATTTAACCTCTACAATTTTTTTGCGGGGCCAACAACTAAAGAATTTTGAAGTAAATATGAAGATTTGAAAGAAAATGATTTTCTGGCAAAGGTTTCAATTTTTTTTTAGGGCCTTGAGGCTCAGTGTCCTCCTCCAAGCTAGCCGTCGAGCCTCTAAGGTCCCAGCGTCAGCCTTTTTCGGCCTTCTCAGGCCTGGCAGTGGCCTCTAGGCCACTCAACTTGACCTATTTACCCTTGTCGTTGGTGTTAGCCATAAGTCTCTCGGCCTCCCCTCTTGGCCTTTGCCATGGCCCTCTTGCCATTCGTCTAGCCCTTTCTCCCCTCTAGGCTCTCAACCTCCTCTTCTTCCCTTCTCTCCTCTTCCCTTGTGGCTCCCTCTTTTCTCCTAGCCGCAACCCTCTTTAGGGCTTGCGGTTGGCCTTTAAGGCCTTGGAACCCTAGGCCATAGGCCTTAGGGCTTCTTTTGTCTCCTTGACCCCTTCTCCTAGGCCATGGCCCTTGTGGGTCCACGACAACCCTTTAGGGCTCCTTCCCTTGTGCCACAAGCCTCTAGGCCTTTATCCTCTTAGCCGCAGGCCTATTAGGCCTCTTCCCTTCCTTTCCAACCTTTTTCTTGACCCTCATTCGGCTTCATCTCATCTCTGTGGGTGCACTTGGATTTCTGGACTGAATAATTGTGGGCTTTGTAGGAGAAATTGGCTCAAGTTTTGTGTTTTCAGGTGCCAAGTCATTTGGAAAAAAATTGGCAACTTGGGCAAGCAATCTTTAAGGCCTTGGAGCCGAGGGTTTTATCTCTAAACCCTCATCATTTCCTCACTGTTTGCTACAGCTCTCTAAATACATTCATAACAGCGATTAAATTTAGCATTGGATGCTCTAAAATTAACATACAAGTTGCTTAAATGCACTAAGAAACTCATGGTATAAATTTACTAGTCAACTTGTGGATTGGGCATTATTTATTTGGTATGGATCTAACTGATTTCATGATGGATGTCTCTGCATAAAACTCTGATCAGATCTTATATATCCTGAAGCTACATCATAAAAAATGCTTGTTAACTCATAATTGCATATCGGCAAACATGTTTTGGCATCTAGAAATTGTTTGACATTTTTGGGCACAAGTTATTGCACTAGTAGCTCACTGTTTTCATGAGATATCTACTGCTGTCATACATAATCTCACTGCTGTCCTAAAGTGTTAATAATTTCTCATTTAATTGGAATGCAAGTTACGCAAGAGCTCTCATTGTTTTGAATGCTATCTTGAAGAAGGATTGCTAAACATTGGAATCTAACATTTGCTTGACTTGTGTAAGCTCTAAGAAATATTTAAATTTGCACATAAGCTCACTCAGTAAAAGCACCTTAAAATATCAATTGGTGTCTTGTTGAAAAGATTAAGTGTCTGTTATTTAATTGGCGTTCGAGTAACTTGTTTTAATTGTCATTGGGCAATTTGTGATCTAGTGCAGTTGAGAATCTTTTTGACATCTAAGTAATTGAACAACTCTTGTTAATTGGAGATTGGTATTTATCTTGTTGAAAATATCTTTAGAGATCTCTAATCGTTTCAAGGAGTAATCATTGTGGCATTGTCTTGAAGTGGAAGCATTGATAATCTTGAAATTAATATCTTGATTAAGTATTGATTAAGTTATTACGAGATTTCAGCACGTCTCGTAGTTGTTGGGATTTTGTATCTTGTGGGTATTTTTGTATCTCATTGGCACTTGAGAATTTGTCACATTCTTGGTGATAAGATTGTCTCTCCATTCATTTATCAAGTACTCTCGTCATAAAGGCTAATCATAACTAAAGTACTTAAAACATTAAGCAATCTTAACCTAAGAATCACTCATACCCCTTGCACAAGCATCCTAAGTTTAGTTGCATTAATAACTTACCTCTAAGCATAAACTTGGTTGATAGACATCTAGGGCCACCCTCTCTCAACTTAACTTGAGGGATTCAACACCTTTCTAGTGGTTAACACGATGACATTGCAGTCGTCAGAGCCACTGTCTTAACAGCGCCGAAGGCATCAGGTGGTTGGAACATAGGGGGATGCATCGTTAACCAAGCCTTTGCTTACTTCCCGTTGGCTTCCATCCCACAACCTACTCTAAAGACTGGTTCCAAAGTAGTTGAGAGGAAGGTCTTACTTAGAATAGGCGTATAACTAAAAGTAGCCAAGATTCTTGCATCACATCGAGGTCATAGGATTTGCATAGCATATAGGTTAGTAAGCATTCAAGCAGTGATTGGTCTCACATTTGAATTTAATCTAATCCTTAAATCTTGTTTAAAAATTAACCAAGTAGCTAGGCCACTCAATCTTGTCTCCCAGAGTTTTTG
Source organism: Pinus tabuliformis (assembly GCA_031772625.1). Lineage (NCBI taxonomy): Eukaryota > Viridiplantae > Streptophyta > Pinopsida > Pinales > Pinaceae > Pinus > Pinus tabuliformis. The sequence goes on along the minus strand of CM062819.1, from coordinate 1,022,677,180 downwards.
GTTGCCAACTTGTCCTTTATCTTCACATTTCCATCGGGATGGTTGCCAACTTGTCCTTTATCTTCACATTTCCATCGGGACCATCCCCCATAGTCTGCTTTTGGGAGATATCCAGAATAGAGAGGCCGGAGATCAGAGTGATAGCCCTTGGTCCGAGTTGTTGTCGTAGTGTCTGTACAATCTTACAATCTGAGCGACAACATGTCCCATTTACTCTGAGATTTGGGGGCGGTTCCCTTCCAATTTTCTTTCGCTACCTCAACTGAAGATGCTGGTGCTATACCTTTGTAAAGTGATAGTCCACATCCTATAGACTGTGACCACTCTAGACGTGGTACTACCAAGATTGTCACTTCTCTCTTCCAAAATATCTTGACCACTTATGATAGTAAGCACTAGATGGACTCTCTGCTTCTTGACTCTCTTTGTCGTGGATTAGTGAGGGAACAGACTACTTCCCACCTCTTAGATAAGTACTTCCTTCCCCAGGACGCTAGATCCACACCATGTAGAGTAATGCTCACTGAGTACCTATTTTTTCTCTTCTGACTCTACTTTTGCTTTTGTTTCCAGTGATGTTGCTGTTGCTGTGCTACGGCCTCTCAGGCCTCTTAGGATTTTGGTCCTTTGCTTTACCTAGATCTTGCTACTTCTCTTTTTTCCCATTGCCAAATTGTGTCTTTCCATTTTGTCTAGCTTTTTAGTATCTAGGGTGTTATGGACACTTCCGTTGTCTATTGACCATTGGTCCTCTCTAGTTCCATTGACCTATTTATTGAACAATAAATAAAATAATCTAATCTTATTTACTAAGTTATCTTAAAAATTTGAGCATATTTCATGCCCACCTCCGTGATGTAGAGGTTTAATCTAGTATTTTTTGTCCATTAGCTGTAGTATGTACAAAGGTCGATTTGTATTTTCTGTTGCCTGGCAACCTATTACAGAGATCCAACTTGTGTGTCCTGTGCCAAAATAAAGATTGTACTTTCTACGACTGTGTAACCTCCCTTGGATATTTTTCAGAGCCATACAAATTGCAGGATACTAATTGCAGAATGCTGATGTTTAATGATGTATATATTTTGATTTTAAATTCAGATTGCAGGGTTTTATGTTATAACTTATAAGCTTTACTGTTTTACATAAATTCTAGTTCTGTTTTTAAGCTATTTTAATTTTCCTATGTTTTATGCATGCATATGTGTGGTTGTGTGATGCACCTCCGGCCTACCCTGATTTTAAAATTAGCATCCCCACACTGGCACCCCCGAACCCTTCTATAGAATGTTCCACCATGTTTCTGGGATGGGGGAGTGTGAGTGGGCAGAGATGCACATGTCCCATGGGGGGACATGTGGAAGCACCCCCAAATTTCGGGGGAATTCAAAACGGGGACGTTGGGGTCTCTGGCATAGGAGTCCGCATCTCTAAAAGTATAGAAATAAATATAATAATTGTAAAATCCAACAATAAGAATTCATCCCATGCAATTTCATCATTGTGCACCGTAAATACTAAATAGTAAAAAGTAAAATATTACTAAATTCGAACTCATAAATGATATAAACATGATTTAGATTCAAATTCAATAAGGAAATACATTTATTCATATAGTGTAATATCAATACATTGATTTAAATTCATCATTCTGGAATCTAATTAGTACTAAGAAAAAAATTACTAAATTAATTTAGTAGACATTGAATCTGAAATAGTAAATTGAAATTACTCAAACTCAAAAATAGTTGTAAAGAATGACAATCAAAGACTCGGTCTAGGTCATCAGGATCTAGAATCGAGACTCAAAAGGTCAAAAGTGAAATTTAACAATGGACAATGAACATTGAAAATAAAATGACATCAAGGAGTGGGAGTGAATAAAAGGTAAATAAAAGTGAAAGTGAGTGAATAAAAGGTATTAATAAAAGTGAAAGTGAGGTAGGGGTTTTAATACATTATTTTTGTTTTGTCATTTTTTAAACCCTTCTCGCAGAAATTTGCGAGATGCACAGAAGTCCCTTTTTATTCCCCTTTCGTGGGGGAATGCCCAGAAGAATCCCGTTCCTTGGGGCTGGCCCAAAAGTGCCCTTTTTAAACCCTTGTAGGCAAAAATTTGGGAGATGCCCAGAAGTCCCTTTTTATTCCCCTTTCGTGGGGGAATGCCAGAAGAATCCCATTCCTTGGGGTGGCCCAAAGTGCCCTTTTTTTATGTGTGGGGGCGAGGTGGGGCGCGTTTAGAAGTGCCCCTTTTTTTTTTTAGGGGTTTCGGTCCAGAAGTGCCCATTTTTGCACTGTGTGCCTGCTACATCAAATGCAGGCTGACCTTGGAATGATTTTGTTTTTTGTTTTGTTTTTGTTTTTGTTTTTCAAATTAATATTTAATATTTTCTGCAATAAAGCTGTCCTCAACATACTGACGCTGCATTTTGCTGTTATATTGTTTAGGTTAATTTTATGTAGGGATGTGACAGGAAGCGTTGCTTCACCATGCCTATTATTATTTAATCTTCTTTTGACCTAATATAATCAAGATTCGGTTATGCTACTGTTATACTTCCATCCTTTTTTGTTTGGCTTCTTTGTTGTGTGTGACAGGTCTTTTCAGATTCTGACATGGTTTCGTCGTTATTCGATGTGTTTTGAAGAACAGGCTACTGATCCATCTTTAGATGGTAAGAAGTTGATGATGAGCCCAAGTCACGGATGCGATCAGCTTGTCCAGTATTTCTTGATAAATATACAAGAAATTATTTCTGTATATTTTTTATGCGGTGGAGGTTTTTTGGGCAAAGAATATTCATATTACCGATTTAGAACTCGACAATATTTCAAATATCAAGATGCAGAGAAATAACAAGCTTAAGCCTTCTAGGAAAAAAATAAGCTTTTCGAAAAACGGCTTTGCTCGGATATATATGTTATATGTTATTAATTTATCAAGGTTGGGATGTATATGTTATCTGTTATTCATTTATCAAGGTTGGAGCGTTCCATGTATGTTTGAAGACAAAGTTGATGTGACCCGTTTTAAAGTAGTGAGTTTAATTTCATACACCTGGTTGTATTTTCATCTTTTGAGCATGGCAATATTGAGAACTACTCCTATCAATAAGCGAATAAGCGAACTAGTGAGCTAAAGTTTCCTCCTGCTTTTTAAATTTGGTTGTAAATTGCTTTGCTGTTAAGACGTCCGTAACATCTTATCATGATGTCTCGCTTGCGGACAAAAATTGTGTTCTATATGCTTCACACAAACTTTTGTACTTTGAGAAGTTATATTAGGTGTTCTATATGCTTCACATAAATTTTTGCACTTTGAGAAGTTATATTAGGTAATGCCAGTTGAGGAGAGACTAAGTTTACTAGATAGGAGAATACTCTATGCAAAGTAATGGCATAAACTTTTGCACTTTGTGAGAAGTTATATTAGGTATGCCAGTTGAGGAGAGACTAAGTTTACTAGTCGGAGAATACTCAATGCAAAGAAATGGCAAAATTGTTGCAGCAAATTAAACTATTACTAGGTATAACGTTATTGTACATCGCATGGTGGATTATATGCCACAGATATCCTGTTCTCAATTCTGTTTAAAAAATAAAAAATCTTGGATGAAATCATAATAATTATATTTACATTCTAACTAAATACATCTAGTGGGCATCGAGAGGGATTAAAAAACTGAGGTGCAGTGGGCATTGATAGGGACTAGTCGGCATCGAGAGGGATTAAAAAACTGAGGTGCAAGCCTCATAGCCTCTTACCTAGTGGGCATTGATAGGGATTAAAAAACTTAGGTGCAAGCCTCTTGTCACTTAAAAGATCTAGGACCATCTTATGGATATTTTTTCACATCATGGTGGTTAATTAAAAGAAATAGAAAGTTGTTTTTTAAGAAGTAAATAAAACAAATTAAATGTTGAACTTCAACTTAGGTTATTGAATTGGTCTTTCTACATGTGATTTCTACAGAACATGTGATTTCTACAGATTTCTACATGTGATTTACGCATGTGATTTAGGCCGAAGTTCTTATTTCAAACTTAGGTTTTCATTTCATTTCTAATTCTATTGATTTTATCTTTACGCATGTGATTTACGTCGAAGTTCTTATTTCAACGTAGGTTTTCATTTCATTTCTAATTCTATTGATTTTATCCCTCACTGGGCTTCACAGCATCAGCATCTCATTACTATAGAATCTCTCCTTCACTGGACTTCACGGCATCTCATTACTCTCGGTTCGATTTGCTATAGAATGCGGCTTTTACTTGAGAAGTTGCCTTGCCATGTTCATATTCTTGTTTGGAGCATCTCATTACGCTCGGGTTCAATTTGCATATAGAATGCGGTCTTTTGTTGGGAAGTCGCATAGACATGTTCATATTCTTGCCAATAGCTTCGTATTGAATGGGGTCTTTTATAATGCGTATCTATTAAAATTGTATGATGTGAAGTAGAAAGTTTAATTGAATGATTTTTTTTTTTTTGGGGTTTGTGTGTTTACTTTTGGTTCTTTGTTCTCTTCTTCGATAGAGAAGATACAAGTTGAGTATAAATTGCATAAACTTATGAGGTTGAGTATAAATTACATGAACAAATTTATGAGGTGTAGATTAGTTGGTTTGTATAGATTTAGTTTTATTAAAGTTGGGATTCATGGAAAGGGTGTAGATTAGTTGGTTTGTATAGATTTTATTAAAGTTAGGATTGAACAAATTCATGAGGTGTAGATTAGTTGGTTTGTATAGATTTAGTTTTATTGAAGTTAGGATTCATGGAAAAGGTGTAGATTAGTTGGTTTGTATAGATTTTATTAAAGTTAGGATTCATGAAAAGGGTTGAGAGCAGGAGCAGTTGAGTGTGGGCCTTAATTGTAAGAAATAAAAAATGTTTGAGAAGGTATTTAAGCTTGACTGAGTTTTGTGATTGTGTAGATCACTCTTCCCATTGGATTTGACCCTAATTTAGATTTCACTTAACTTGAAAAATAAAAATAAAAATATTTAAACTTTTGCATTTCACGACACAGTATCACGGTATAAAAGCCATTGAACATAATAAGATTTAGTGTTTTGCGAATACAACATTTTGCATCAAATGCGTTTAAAATATAAAATATGAATGCGTTTAAAATATAAAATATGAAGAGGAGGGTGCTTATGATAAGTGGGACCCAGTTACTTATGACGATTGTGATCAAAATAATGCGTTTAAAATGTGAAATATATCTTCACATTGGAAGAAAATGTCAATAGGGGCTTGGCTTCATAACACATCAAATGCGTTTATGAAGATATGTCCATATGTGAAGCAGATGTTAGAGTTATTTCATAATTATGAAAGGTGAACTTAGTTGTTAGCTTTTATTGCCTCTTTTATATTGAAGGTGAAAATGATGCGGATGAAAATATGATTCTAAAGGGATTATGCTTTTTGTTCAAAATAAAGACCATGTTTTCAATGCCTTTTATATGTGCCTTTTGGTGTTTTAAACCCATAATTGTTTTCTAGTCTATGTCCGTCTTTCTTCGATATTTGTCTAATCATTAATTCTGGCTGTCTTTGATGTCTTAAGAGGGGAGTAATTCTTCAATATTTGTCTAATCATTAATTCTGGCTGTCTTTGATGTCTCAAGAGGGGAGTAATTCTGGCTGTACCAATTTGACTTGGGCGCTGTTTATAAATAACACACTTGGCAATGACCCGGTACTGTATAAATAACAGACTTGGCCACGAGGTCATGGTTTATAACACACTTTGCAATGACCAGGCACTGTTTATAAATAACAGACTTGGCCACGAGGTCATGGTTTATAACACACTTGGCAATGACAGGGCACTGTTTATAAATAACAGACTTGGCCACGAGGTCACCACTTAAGTTTAACTGATTTTTTCTTTAATCAACAAATTATTTATTTATAAGTTCATTATTTTTTTGGTAAAACATTTTCTTTTATTGAAAAGAAATTTCAAAAATTAAAAAACAATCCCAAAAGGAAATAGAGTTTAAACAAAAACAAGGAAAAAATTAAAGATATTGTTTAAAATGAGAAATTATTGTCCCTATTTTAGAAAGGAAGTTTAAACAAAAACAAGGAAAAAATTAAAGATATTGTTTAAAATGAGAAATTATTGTCCCTATTTTAGAAAGGAAGTTTAAACAAAAACAAGGAAAAAATTAAAGATATTGTTTAAAATGAGAAATTATTGTCCCTATTTTAGAAAGGAAGTTTAAACCAAAAAAGGAAAAATTTAAAGATATCATTTAAAATGAGAAATTATTGTCCCTATTTTAGGATTCCTAAAATCATTGGAAGAAATTATGGTTACTCTTCATTTAGTTGAAATAGATAATTATATCTATGCCAATGTATCAATAAATTACATATTCTAGGATTAAATATAATTGTAATTGCAAACCAAACTTGAGTAAAAAACTTTATTATATAAATAGCATTTGATTGTTGATTAATGATTATGCAAATTAGAAACAAGTATAATTGTAAACCAAACTTAGTTGAAAAATTTAATGATATCTCAGTTTCGTAAGTCTGGGTAATTTTGATATAGATTTGGATTATCTTGATATCTGTTTATTTATTGGTTGACTTAGTTGAAAAATTTAATGATATCTCAGTTTCGTAAGTCTGGGTAATTTTGATATAGATTTGGATTATTTTGATATCTGTTTATTTATTGGTTGTTATGCTTTAAAATGCAGATCAAATTTTGATATAATATTGGAATAATTTTAATATAATATTAGATTTACCATGGCTAAAGTCGTTGGGAAGAAAAATATGTCAATTTAATTAAAGAAATTGTTATACGATTTTAGTGCTAAACAACCCTAAACCTGAAATAATATTGGAATAATTTTAATATAATATTAGATTTACCATGGCTATATTGGAATAATTTTAATATAATATTAGATTTACCATGGCTAAAGTCGTTGGGAAGAAAAATATGTCAATTTAATTAAAGAAATTGCTATACGATTTTAGTGCTAAACAACCCCTAAACCTGAAATCAGGTCTTTCGTGACATGCCAAGGTTGCATCATTTAACACAAGGTTTTGAGTCAACATTTTCCTAAATCATAAGAAAATGAAAAAAAGCTTTTAAGGGAAATCTTTGATGAGGAAATTGAGTTATCCAACGAGAACAAGGATGACATGTTTTTCTATTAACCGGAATCATTTAGATGGGAAGAAACTATTGTAGTTATTACCACATTCGAAATAAATATATTAATTTTAATTTAGTGAACTGATTACCTAGTGTAGCTGGAAATTGAATTGCAGTTCAAAAGTGTAGTTGGAAATTGAATCGTAGCTGGAAATTGAATTGCAGTTCAAAAGTGTAGTGGGAAATTGAATTGCAGTTCAAAAGTTTGATAAGGGGAATGATTTTGATTGGTTTTTTAATATACTTCAAAATTTTCATTTCAAATCTTCTTATTATCTGATAATCCGAATATAATCTTGGTTCAAATCATTGTTTGAATAAAAAACATATATAATAAAAATGTTGGATGAAATTGACATGTTGAAACATAAGGATAATCTTTCAATGCATAGGTCACTTTATGTAATTGAAAGATGTTAATATGATTTTTTGTGCTTTTACAATTTGATCATATCATTTTATGTAGTTGAAATATATTAATATGATCTTTGTTCTTTAATTTTATGTAGTTGAAATATATTAATATGATCTTTCTTTTTTAATTTGATGTGTAAACCATGTTTTCCATGAATTTTTGATTATGATTCATTAAATTCACTTTGAATGAGAGATGTTATCATTTTCTTGGTATGATCCTTTTCTCTAACTCTCAACTTCTATTTGGAACATGTCTATTTGTATATCTCTTCATAAAAGATCCAAGATTATCATATGACTTTTTAGTATTGCATAGGCTAAAACATTTTTTACCAAGGGGTGACTTTTTTTCAAAGAGAGCATATATTTTAGCTCCATAAGACTCATATTTAATAAAATAAAAAGTTCTTTTTATGTTTTCCCAAAAAATTAAGTCTACCAAACTTCATCTTAATATTACTAGACTAGATTGATAATTTAGAACCATTAGTTCATCATCATCGTCTTAATAAAACATGTACCATTTTTTAAATGTATTATCATCTACTAGAGAACAATTAGTC